>CM023137.1:533893-1733893 GCA_013133815.1 Cromileptes altivelis | reverse complement strand
GCACTAATGTACCCGCTGGTATGCAAAGTGTATGAGAAGTGGCTCTAAGTCGCCCATTTGAAATGTTTTCACTCCATTAAATGGGTGTTATTAGCAGTTATCAGCATCATAGATTCGGGTTAGAAAGCTCCTGTTACACCAACTAGTAGATTCAGAGTCCTGTTGTCATTGTCTAAGGAGCCCTTTAGCATCTGCAGCAGTTTCATTGGGTCAGGCCGTTTTCATAAACCATTTTTCTATGAAAAGTTATGCACCAAAAGTCATACATACCTTACGTAATCATGAGTATTGCAGCTTCCATAGGAGTTCAAAAATGGCCGCCCACAGACGCCATAACAGGAGATATGATAAACTAGCTGCCTTTAGTTTGACTGCACTCACTGCTTGATGATCCTGGTGCTTTGGGTGGTTTAAAAGTTGATCGATTTGCAGGATGATGCTGTAAAATGATTGTCTTGACTGTCGAGTTAAACTAAATTTAAAAATCCCCAAACAAACATTCCCCAATAAAGCTGCCTTTAAAAAACACAAAGTTCAAATCAATGAAATGATCAAACAAAGATTAACCAAACACACAGCGGTTAAAAACTGTAACCCTGCAGTGTCCTCCACGCTCCACGTTGACTTCAGCACACCTGCCTTTAATTAATGGTTCCCGAGATGTCAGGTCAGGTGGTGTATTAAACTGACTCAAAAAATAATAGGAAACTAAGTCTTGCTTAGAAATGGCTCTAACAATGAGCTAGTAATTCGTGCATATTTTGGAAGGTGGCGATGACAGCATTAAACAAGGAAGCGGTCCCTGTAAGGAGGCGGGACAGGCGGTGGGTGGGTCACAGACTCTCCTCTGGACCAGGAGACGCATGTCTGGATCTGTGTGAACTGAGAGTCATTTTAAGGTCCGACCACACAGCTCTTATGTTTCTTTTCCTAACCCTAACCTCTGTACGGTTACCTTACTTACATAACTGTATGCTGGGGACGTGATGTTATTCGTGGGGCGCTAATTCATAGGATATCAAACAAACTCTTCAATGAGGGTGTGTTGATGAGGTTTTGGTGCCAAAACTGCAAAATGGGTTCGAAAAACTTCATGGGTTGGTTTCAAGTAAGAACATCACATGACTTAGGTCCTGTGGAGGGTGGCGACAGTGTAAGATTTTCCTGGTACGATAACAGTCTCAGAAATTATAACGGTTTCATAGTATTACATAATCATTATTATTATTGTTACAAGTCACGACGACCCTTAAAGGTCCCGTGTGTCAGATTTAGCAGGATTTATCAGCGTCTATCAGGGAGGACTGCAGGTTACAACCAGCTGAAACTTCTCATGTTCAGAATTCCTCCAGTGTTGATTGTTGCGGAGCTGAATTATCCACACAGGTCTCTTCCTCTCAGAAACAAACACACCAGCTGATTGACACCAGGAAGAAATCTATAAAAAGACGTTTCACATTACAAACCAGAGTTTCTTCTCGGATGTTTGGCATGTTGGAGACGGGCCGCTGGCCCAGCACACGCTGCTGTGAGCTCACCTTTTTCTCTGCTAAGTTTTTTACGAGGAGCCGAATTAGCCACCGTTTTTTTTTCATTAGCACAGACAAGCACAGTGTGATAACCCCAGGTTACATGGTAAAAATACTCCAGTGCTGACATCATGTTTTACAGGTGTATGAACTTTTGTAGTGAAAACAGTGGATTAAAAAATTCCTTACATTTCACCAGTGTAAACAGACACACTGTGGTCGCAGCGGGCGTACGAGACGGCGTTCTGGCACATGTGCAGACGCACAGAGCAGCGTTCACAAACAACTGATGGTAGAATATTCTGTTGACATATGATTGCTTTTTTCTTTTGCTGTGGTGGCAAAGACGTTACGAGTAAAACGGCTTAGGTGCATTTTTCATTTCATCCCTCACTCAGTCAGTCAGACCTTTATGTTCAGACGCCTGACCTTCGTTTGGTCGCCGCCCAGCCAAATACTAGTGGACGGCTCCTTTCCTTCACTTCAGCACTTTGCTGCACTGTGCTGATGATGACACAGCGCCACCACATTGGTGTGATGATGCAACCAAAGGTACAAATGACCAAGTGCAAAAGCTTGTTTTCCATGAAGACACCCAGCAGAGTTTTGTCGAAGGTTATAACAAGAGGTGGCGGCAGGCCCCAGGAAGTGTGCTAGGCTTTGAAGCCAATTTCTGTGGTGGCCAAAAAAACAGTTCTGCAATTTCCGGGGGTTCATCATGTGATGCCACTGGGCCAAAAAAATACTTTCCCATTGACTTACACTGGGAAAGAGACACACCATTGAAGTATTGTTTTTTTTAAAGATTATTTTTATGGGCTTTTTGCCTTTAATGGACAGGACAGTATGTGAAATGGGGAGAGCGAGTGGGGAGTGACACACACCAAAGGGCCACAGGCCGGAATCGAACCCGTGGCCGCTGCAGTGAGGCACTGCCACTGTACGTGGGGCACCAGCACTATCCACTACACTACCAACGCCCCACCATTGAAGTATTTTAGCCCCATTCCTGCTGCAAAGTGCTAAACTGGAAGTCGGCCACTCAGCCGCCACTCTGACACGCCTGCTCTATGCGCCTGATGACGCAGAGCCAGCGCTGACCACCCACGAAATGTTTTTTTTGCTTCATGAGCTGCTGATAAACTTTCATAGGAACAAAAGGGATCCTGCCACCAACGCTGTATCCAGGTGTCTTCATACATCCACAGGCAGCGGCCTCGTCATTCTCTACACAGGAAAAACTTTGTCTTGTCTTGATGTTAAATGAATCTAAAGGGTCTTCTGGTTCCCAGTAAAAAGGCAGAAAGTGTTCAAATAAAGTTTTAACGTGACGTTAGTGACTCGTGACTCGTGACTTTGTCACGGTAAAGGTGCACCGCTGAATTTACAAGACGATGCTGTTATTGCAAAGTATAAGCACAAAGTGATGTCATACACGTGACTTTGGATCTGATATCTGTTTACTGTTTACTGTTTAATGAAGAGGAGGAAAACAAAGACAATCATGATGGAGATGATGAAGAAGAAAACAATAAAGGAGCTGCTCAGCCTCTACTTTCAGTTAGTGAGCAGATAGTGAGCAGATAGCGAGCAGTTAGTGAGCAGTTAGTGAGCAGTTAGTGAGCAGACAGTGAGCAGTTAGTGAGCAGATAGTGAGCAGATAGTGAACAGTTAGTGAACAGTTAGTGAAAAGATAGTGAGCAGACAGTGAGCAGTTAGTGAGCAGTTAGTGAGCAGATAGTGAGCAGAAAGTGAGCAGTTAGTGAGCAGTTAGTGAAAAGATAGTCAGCAGACAGTGAGCAGTTAGTGAGCAGTTAGTGAAAAGATAGTGAGCAGACAGTGAGCAGTTAGTGAGCAGACAGTGAGCAGTTAGTGAGCAGATAGTGAAGAGATAGTGGGCAGTTAGTGAGCAGTAAGTGAGCATATAGTGAGCAGAGAGTGAGCAGAAAGTGAGCAGTTAGTGAACAGTTAGTGAAAAGATAGTGAGCAGACAGTGAGCAGTTAGTGAGCAGTTAGTGAGCAGATAGTGAGCAGAAAGTGAGCAGTTAGTGACCATATAGTGAGCAGAAAGAGAGCAGTTAGTGAGCAGATAGTGAGCAGACAGTGAGCAGTTAGTGAGCAGAGAGTGAGCAGAAAGTGAGCAGTTAGTGAGCAGATAGTGAGCAGACAGTGAGCAGTTAGTGAGCAGAGAGTGAGCAGAAAGTGAGCAGTTAGTGAAAAGTTAGTGAAAAGATAGTGAGCAGACAGTGAGCAGTTAGTGAGCAGACAGTGAGCAGTTAGTGAGCAGATAGTGAAGAGATAGTGGGCAGTTAGTGAGCAGTAAGTGAGCAGATAGTGAGCAGATAGTGAGCAGACAGTGAGCAGTTAGTGAGCAGATAGTGAGCAGTTAGTGAGCAGTTAGTGAGCAGTTAGTGAGCAGATAGTGAGCAGTTAGTGAGCAGATAGTGAGCAGTTAGTGAGCAGATAGTGAGCAGAAAGTGAGCAGTTAGTGAGCAGTTAGTGAGCAGATAGTGAGCAGTTAGTGAGCAGTTAGTGAGCAGTTAGTGAGCAGTTAGTGAGCAGTTAGTGAGCAGAAAGTGAGCAGTTAGTGAGCAGTTAGTGAGCAGATAGTGAGCAGTTAGTGAGCAGTTAGTGAGCAGTTAGTGAGCAGTTAGTGAGCAGTTAGTGAGCAGAAAGTGAGCAGTTAGTGAGCAGTTAGTGAGCAGTTAGTGAGCAGTTAGTGAGCAGTTAGTGAGCAGAAAGTGAGCAGTTAGTGAGCAGTTAGTGAGCAGATAGTGAGCAGTTAGTGAGCAGTTAGTGAGCAGAAAGTGAGCAGTTAGTGAGCAGTTAGTGAGCAGATAGTTAGCAGATAGTGAGCAGTTAGTGAGCAGATAGTGAGCAGTTAGTGAGCAGAAAGTGAGCAGTTAGGCAGCAGACAGTGAGAAGTTAGTGAGCAGTTAGTGAGCAGATAGTGAGCAGTTAGTGAGCAGATAGTGAGCAGTTAGTGAGCAGAATGTGAGCAGATAGTCAGCAGTTAGTCAGCAGATAGTTAGCAGATAGTGAGCAGAAAGTGAGCAGTTAGTGAGCAGTTAGTGAGCAGATAGTTAGCAGATAGTGAGCAGTTAGTGAGCAGATAGTGAGCAGTTAGTGAGCAGAATGTGAGCAGTTAGTGAGCAGTTAGTTAGCAGATAGTGAGCAGAAAGTGAGCAGTTAGTGAGCAGTTAGTGAGCAGATAGTTAGCAGATAGTAAGCAGTTAGTGAGCAGATAGTGAGCAGAAAGTGAGCAGTTAGTGAGCAGTTAGTGAGCAGATAGTTAGCAGATAATGAGCAGTTTGTGAGCAGAAAGTGAGCAGAAAGTGAGCAGATAGTGAGCAGAAAGTGAGCAGTTAGTGAGCAGTTAGTGAGCAGATAGTTAGCAGATAATGAGCAGTTAGTGAGCAGAAAGTGAGCAGAAAGTGAGCAGATAGTGAGCAGATAGTTAGCAGATAGTGAGCAGAAAGTGAGCAGTTAGTGAGCAGTTAGTGAGCAGATAGTTAGCAGATAGTGAGCAGTTAGTGAGCAGAAAGTGAGCAGTTAGTTAGCAGTTAGTGAGCAGAATGTGAGCAGTTAGTGAGCAGTTAGTGAGCACATAGTTAGCAGATAGTGAGCAGTTAGTGAGCAGAAAGTGAGCAGTTAGTGAGCAGATAGTTAGCAGATAGTGAGCAGAAAGTGAGCAGTTAGTGAGCAGATAGTTAGCAGTTAGTGAGCAGAAAATGAGCAGTTGGGGAGCAGACAGTGAGCAGTTAGTGAGCAGTTAGTGAGCAGATAGTGAGCAGACAGTGAGCAGTTAGTGAGCAGATAGTTAGCAGACAGTGAGCAGTTGGTGAGCAGATAATGAGCAGATAGTGAGCATATAGTGAGAAGAAAGTGAGCAGTTAGTGAGCAGTTAGTGAGCAGACAGTGAGCAGTTAGTGAGCAGATAGTGAGCAGACAGTGAGCACTTAGTGAGCAGAGAGTGAGCAGACAGTGAGCAGTTAGTGAGCATATAGTGAGCAGAAAGTGAGCACTTAGTGAGCAGATAGTGAGCAGATAGTTAGCATATAGTGAGCAGAAAGTGAGCAGTTAGTGAGCAGTTAGTGAGCAGTTATGAAAAGATAGTGAGCAGTTAGTAAGCAGATAGTGAGCAGTTAGTGAAAAGACAGTGAGCAGATAGTGAGCAGTTAGTGAAAAGACAGTGAGCAGAAAGTGAGCAGTTAGTGAGCAGTTAGTGAAAAGATAGTGAGCAGTTAGTAAAAAGATAGTGAGCAGTTAGTGAAAACACAGTGAGCAGATAGTGAGCAGTTAGTAAGCAGTTAGTAAAAACATAGTGAGCAGTTAGTGAGCAGATAGTGAGCAGTTAGTAAAAAGATAGTGAGCAGTTAGTGAAAAGACAAGGAGCAGATAGTGAGCAGATAGTGAGCAGTTAGTGAGCAGTTAGTGAGCAGATAGTGAGCAGTTAGTGAGCAGATAGTGAGCAGATAATGAGCAGTTAGTGAAAAGATGGTGAGCAGAAAGTGAGCAGTTAGTCAGCAGATAGTGAGCAGTTAGTGAAAAGATAGTGAGCAGATAGTGCAGTTAGTCAGCAGATAGTAAGGAGTTAGGAAGCGGATAGTGAGCAGTTACTGAAAAGATAGTGAGCAGTTAGTGAACAGTTAGTGAGCAGATAGTGAGCAGTTAGTGAGAAGATAATGAGCAGGTAGTGAGCAGTTAGTGAGAAGATAGTGAGCAGTTAGTGAGCAGTTAGTGAGAAGATAGTGAGCAGTTAGTGAGCAGATAGTGAGCAGTTAGTGAAAAGATAGTGAGCAGTTAGTGAACAGTTAGTGAACAGATAGTGAGCAGAAAGTGAGCAGTTAGTAAGCAGACAGTGAGCAGAAAGTGAGCAGTTAGTGAGGAGGTAGTGAGCAGTTAGTGAGGAGATAGTGAGCAGTTAGTGAGCAGACAGTGAGCAGATAGTGAGCAGTTAGTGAGCAGTTAGTGAGTAGACACTGAGCAGTTAGTGAGTAGATAGTGAACATTCAGTGAGCAGATAGTGAAAAGATAGTGAGCAGTTAGTGAACATTTAGTGGGCAGATAGTGAGCAGATAGTGAACATTTAGTGAGCAGATAGTGAGCAGTTGGTGAAAAGATAGTGAGCAGATAGTGAGCAGTTAGTGAGCAGATAGTGAGCAGATAGTGAACATTTAGTGAGCAGATAGTGAGCAGTTAGTAAAAAGATAGTGAGCAGTTAGTGAGCAGATAGTGAACATTTAGTGAGCAGATAGTGAGCAGTTGGTGAAAAGATAGTGAGCAGATAGTGAGCAGTTAGTGAGCAGATAGTAAGCGGATAGTGAGCAGTTAGTGAAAAGATAGTGAGCAGAAAGTGAGCAGTTAGTGAGCAGTTAGTGAAAAGATAGTGAGCAGTTAGTGAGCAGTTAGTGAAAAGACAGTGAGCAGATAGTGAGCAGTTAGTGAGCAGATAGTGAGCAGTTAGTGAAAAGATAGTGAGCAGAAAGTGAGCAGTTAGTGAGCAGTTAGTGAAAAGATAGTGAGCAGTTAGTAAGCAGATAGTGAGCAGTTACTGAAAAGACAGTGAGCAGATAGTGAGCAGTTAGTGAGCAGACAGTGAGCAGTTAGTGAGCAGTTAGTGAGCAGACAGTGAGCAGATAGTGAGCAGTTAGTGAGCAGACAGTGAGCAGTTAGTGAGCAGTTAGTGAAAAGACAGTGAGCAGATAGTGAGCAGTTAGTGAGCAGAGTGAGCAGATAGTGAGCAGTTAGTGAGCAGATAGTGAGCAGTTAGTGAAAAGACAGTGAGCACATAGTGAGCAGTTAGTAAGCAGATAGTGAGCAGTTAGTGAGCATATAGTGAGCAGTTAGTGAAAAGATAGTGAGCAGAAAGTGAGCAGATAGTGAACAGTTAGTGAGCAGACAGTGAGCAGTTAGTGAGCAGTTAGTGAGCAGATAGTGAGCAGTTAGTGAAAAGACAGTGAGCAGATAGTGAGCAGTTAGTGAGCAGATAGTGAGCAGTTAGTGAGCAGATAGTGAGCAGAAAGTGAGCAGTTAGTGAGCAGTTAGTGAAAAGATAGTGAGCAGTTAGTAAGCAGATAGTGAGCAGTTAGTGAATAGACAGTGAGCAGATAGTGAGCAGTTAGTGAGCAGATAGTGAGCAGTTAGTGAAAAGACAGTGAGCAGACAGTGAGCAGTTAGTGAGCAGTTAGTGAGCAGATAGTGAGCAGTTAGTGAAAAGACAGTGAGCAGATAGTGAGCAGTTAGTGAGCAGACAGTGAGCAGTTAGTGAGCAGTTAGTGAGCAGTTAGTGAAAAGACAGTGAGCAGATAGTGAGCAGTTAGTGATCAGACAGTGAGCAGTTAGTGAGCAGATAGTGAGCAGTTAGTGAAAAGACAGTGAGCACATAGTGAGCAGTTAGTAAGCAGATAGTGAGCAGTTAGTGAAAAGACAGTGAGCAGATAGTGAGAAGTTAGTGAGCAGACAGTGAGCAGTTAGTGAGCAGTTAGTGAGCAGATAGTGAGCAGTTAGTGAGCAGGCAGTGAGCAGTTAGTGAGCAGATAGTGAGCAGATAGTGAGCAGATAGTGAGCAGATAGTGAGCAGTTAGTGAGCAGTTAGTGAGCAGATAGTGAGAAGATAGTGAGCAGTTAGTGAGCAGATAGTGAGCAGATAGTGAGCAGTTAGTGAGCAGTTAGTGAGCAGATAGTGAGCAGTTAGTAAAAAGATAGTGAGCAGATAGTCAGCAGTTAGTAAGCAGACAGTGAGCAGTTAGTGAGCAGTTAGTGAGCAGTTAGTGAGCAGATAGTGAGCAGTTAGTGAGCAGATAGTGAGCAGTTAGTAAAAAGATAGTGAGCAGATAGTCAGCAGTTAGTAAGCAGACAGTGAGCAGTTAGTGAGCAGTTAGTGAGCAGTTAGTGAGCAGTTAGTAAAAACATAGTGAGCAGTTAGTGAGCAGATAGTGAGCAGTTAGTAAAAAGCACATAGTGAGCAGACAGTTAGCAGACAGTGAGCAGTTAGTGAGCAGTTAGTGAGCAGATAGTGAGCAGACAGTTAGCAGACAGTGAGCAGTTAGTGAGCAGACAGTGAGCAGTTAGTGAGCAGTTAGTGAGCAGACAGTGAGCAGATAGTGAGCAGACAGTTAGCAGACAGTGAGCAGTTAGTGAGCAGACAGTGAGCAGTTAGTGAGCAGTTTGTGAGCAGATAGTGAGCAGATAGTGAGCAGACAGTGAGCAGATAGTGAGCAGATAGTGAGCAGTTGGTGAGCAGTTAGTGAGCAGACAGTGAGCAGTTAGTGAGCAGTTAGTGAGCAGACAGTGAGCAGTTAGTGAGCAGACAGTGAGCAGACAGTGAGCAGACAGTGAGCAGACAGTGAGCAGTTAGTGAGCAGAGAGTGAGCAGTTAGTGAGCAGACAGTGAGCAGATAGTGAGCAGAAAGTGAGCAGATAGTGAGCAGATAGTGAGCAGTTGGTGAGCAGTTAGTGAGCAGACAGTGAGCAGTTAGTGAGCAGACAGTGAGCAGACAGTAAGAGGACAGTGAGCAGACAGTGAGCAGTTAGTGAGCAGAGAGTGAGCAGTTAGTGAGCAGACAGTGAGCAGTTAGTCAGCAGATAGTGTGCAGTTAGTGAAAAGATAGTGAGCAGTTAGTGCAGTTAGTGAGCAGATAGTGAGCAGTTAGTAAGCGGATAGTGAGCAGTTAGTGAAAAGATAGTGAGCAGTTAGTGAACAGTTAGTGAGCAGATAGTGAGCAGTTAGTGAGAAGATAATGAGCAGTTAGTGAGAGGTTAGTGAGAAGATAGTGAGCAGTTAGTGAGCAGTTAGTGAGAAGATAGTGAGCAGACAGTGAGCAGATAGTGAGCAGTTAGTGAAAAGATAGTGAGCAGTTAGTGAACAGTTAGTGAACAGATAGTGAGCCGTTTGTGAGCAGTTAGTGAGCAGTTAGTAAGCAGACAGTGAGCAGAAAGTGAGCAGTTAGTGAGGAGATAGTGAGCAGTTAGTGAGGAGATAGTGAGCAGTTAGTGAGCAGACAGTGAGCAGATAGTGAGCAGTTAGTGAGCAGTTAGTGAGTAGACACTGAGCAGTTAGTGAGCATATAGTGAGCAGATAGTGAACATTTAGTGAGCAGATAGTGAAAACATAGTGAGCAGTTAGTGAGCAGTTAGTGAGCAGATAGTGAACATTTAGTTAGCAGATAGTGAGCAGTTGGTGAAAAGATAGTGAGCAGATAGTGAGCAGTTAGTGAGCAGATAGTAAGCTGATAGTGAGCAGTTAGTGAAAAGATAGTGAGCAGAAAGTGAGCAGACAGTGAGCAGTTAGTGAGCAGATAGTAAGCTGATAGTGAGCAGTTAGTGAAAAGATAGTGAGCAGAAAGTGAGCAGTTAGTGAGCAGTTAGTGAGCAGATAGTAAGCTGATAGTGAGCAGTAAGTGAAAAGATAGTGAGCAGTTAGTGAGCAGACAGTGAGCAGTTAGTGAGCAGTTAGTGAGCAGACAGTGAGCAGATAGTGAGCAGATAGTGAGCAGTTGGTGAGCAGTTGGTGAGCAGTTAGTGAGCAGACAGTGAGCAGACAGTGAGCAGTTAGTGAGCAGAGAGTGAGCAGTTAGTGAGCAGTTAGTGAGCAGTTAGTGAGCAGTTAGTGAGCAGACAGTGAACAGTTAGTGAGCAGACAGTGAGCAGACAGTGAGCAGTCAGTGAGCAGTTAGTCAGCAGATAGTGAGCAGTTAGTGAAAAGATAGTGAGCAGTTAGTGCAGTTAGTGAGCAGATAGTGAGCAGTTAGTAAGTGGATAGTGAGCAGTTAGTGAGCAGAAAGTGAGCAGATAGTGAACAGTTAGTGAGCAGATAGTGAGCAGTTAGTGAGAAGATAATGAGCAGTTAGTGAGCAGTTAGTGAGAAGATAGTGAGCAGGCAGTGAGCAGATAGTGAGCAGTTAGTGAGCAGATAGTGAGCAGTTTGTGAACAGTTAGTGAACAGATAGTGAGCCGTTTGTGAGCAGTTAGTGAGCAGTTAGTGAGCAGTTAGTGAGGAGATAGTGAGCAGTTAGTGAGCAGACAGTGAGCAGATAGTGAGCAGTTAGTGAGCAGTTAGTGAGTAGACACTGAGCAGTTAGTGAGCAGATAGTGAGCAGTTGGTGAAAAGATAGTGAGCAGATAGTGAGCAGATAGTGAGCAGTTAGTGAAAAGATAGTGAGCAGAAAGTGAGCAGATAGTAAGCAGTTAGTGAGCAGATAGTAAGCTGATAGTGAGCAGTTAGTGAAAAGATAGTGAGGAGAAAGTGAGCAGTTAGTGAGCAGTTAGTGAAAAGATAGTGAGCAGACAGTGAGCAGTTAGTGAGCAGTTAGTGAAAAGATAGTGAGTAGTTAGTAAGCAGATAGTGAGCAGTTAGTGAAAAAATAGTGAGCAGAAAGTGAGCAGTTTGTGAGCAGTTAGTGAGCAGTTAGTGAGCAGACAGTGAGCAGTTAGTGAGCAGTTAGTGAGCAGATAGTGAGCAGTTAGTGAGCAGGCAGTGAGCAGTTAGTGAGCAGATAGTGAGCAGTTAGTGAGCAGTTAGTGAGCAGATAGTGAGCAGTTAGTGAGCGGAAAGTGAGCAGTTTGTGAGCAGTTAGTGAGCAGTTAGTGAGCAGACAGTGAGCAGTTAGTGAGCAGTTAGTGAGCAGATAGTGAGCAGTTAGTGAGCAGGCAGTGAGCAGTTAGTAAGCAGATAGTGAGCAGTTAGTGAGCAGACAGTGAGCAGTTAGTGAGCAGTTAGTGAGCAGATAGTGAGCAGTTAGTGAGCAGGCAGTGAGCAGTTAGTGAGCAGATAGTGAGCAGATAGTGAGCAGTTAGTGAGCAGATAGTGTGCATATAGTGAGCAGTTAGTGAGCAGATAGTGAGCAGACAGTGAGCAGATAGTGAGCACAGAGTGAGCAGATAGTGAGCAGACAGTGAGCAGACAGTGAGCAGATAGTGAGCAGTTAGTGAGCAGATAGTGAGCAGTTTGTGAACAGTTAGTGAACAGATAGTGAGCCGTTTGTGAGCAGTTAGTGAGCAGTTAGTAAGCAGACAGTGAACAGAAAGTGAGCAGTTAGTGAGGAGATAGTGAGCAGTTAGTGAGGAGATAGTGAGCAGTTAGTGAGCAGTTAGTGAGCAGATAGTGAGCAGTTAGTGAGCAGTTAGTGAGGATATAGTGAGCAGATAGTGAAAAGATAGTGAGCAGTTATGAGCAGTTAGTGAGCAGATAGTGAACATTCAGTGAGCAGATAGTGAGCAGTTGGTGAAAAGATAGTGAGCAGATAGTGAGCAGTTAGTGAGCAGATAGTGAGCAGATAGTAAGCTGATAGTGAGCAGTTAGTGAAAAGATAGTGAGCAGAAAGTGAGCAGATAGTAAGCAGTTAGTGAGCAGATAGTAAGCTGATAGTGAGCAGTTAGTGAAAAGATAGTGAGCAGAAAGTGAGCAGTTAGTGAGCAGTTAGTGAAAAGATAGTGAGCAGACAGTGAGCAGTTAGTGAGCAGTTAGTGAAAAAATAGTGAGCAGAAAGTGAGCAGTTTGTGAGCAGTTAGTGAAAAGATAGTGAGCAGTTAGTAAGCAGATAGTGAGCAGTTAGTGAGCAGACAGTGAGCAGTTAGTGAGCAGTTAGTGAGCAGATAGTGAGCAGTTAGTGAGCAGGCAGTGAGCAGTTAGTGAGCAGATAGTGAGCAGATAGTGAGCAGTTAGTGAGCAGATAGTGAGCATATAGTGAGCAGTTAGTGAGCAGATAGTGAGCAGATAGTGAGCAGTTAGTGAGCAGATAGTGAGCAGTTAGTGAGCAGTCAGTGAGCAGTTAGTGAGCAGATAGTGAGCAGATAGTGAGCAGTTAGTGAGCAGTTAGTGAGTAGACACTGAGCAGTTAGTGAGCATATAGTGAGCAGATAGTGAAAAGATAGTGAGCAGTTAGTGAGCAGTTAGTGAGCAGATAGTGAACATTTAGTGAGCAGATAGTGAGCAGTTGGTGAAAAGATAGTGAGCAGATAGTGAGCAGATAGTGAGCAGTTAGTGAAAAGATAGTGAGCAGAAAGTGAGCAGATAGTAAGCAGTTAGTGAGCAGATAGTAAGCTGATAGTGAGCAGTTAGTGAAAAGATAGTGAGCAGAAAGTGAGCAGTTAGTGAGCAGTTAGTGAAAAGATAGTGAGTAGTTAGTAAGCAGATAGTGAGCAGTTAGTGAAAAAATAGTGAGCAGAAAGTGAGCAGTTAGTGAGCAGTTAGTGAGGATATAGTGAGCAGATAGTGAGCAGTTAGTGAGCAGTTAGTGAGGATATAGTGAGCAGATAGTGAAAAGATAGTGAGCAGTTATGAGCAGTTAGTGAGCAGATAGTGAACATTCAGTGAGCAGATAGTGAGCAGTTGGTGAAAAGATAGTGAGCAGATAGTGAGCAGTTAGTGAGCAGATAGTGAGCAGATAGTAAGCTGATAGTGAGCAGTTAGTGAAAAGATAGTGAGCAGAAAGTGAGCAGATAGTAAGCAGTTAGTGAGCAGATAGTAAGCTGATAGTGAGCAGTTAGTGAAAAGATAGTGAGCAGAAAGTGAGCAGATAGTAAGCAGTTAGTGAGCAGATAGTAAGCTGATAGTGAGCAGTTAGTGAAAAGATAGTGAGCAGACAGTGAGCAGTTAGTGAGCAGTTAGTGAAAAGATAGTGAGCAGAAAGTGAGCAGTTTGTGAGCAGTTAGTGAAAAGATAGTGAGCAGTTAGTAAGCAGATAGTGAGCAGTTAGTGAGCAGACAGTGAGCAGTTAGTGAGCAGTTAGTGAGCAGATAGTGAGCAGTTAGTGAGCAGGCAGTGAGCAGTTAGTGAGCAGATAGTGAGCAGATAGTGAGCAGTTAGTGAGCAGATAGTGAGCATATAGTGAGCAGTTAGTGAGCAGATAGTGAGCAGACAGTGAGCAGATAGTGAGCACAGAGTGAGCAGATAGTGAGCAGACAGTGAGCAGACAGTGAGCAGATAGTGAGCAGTTAGTGAGCAGATAGTGAGCAGTTTGTGAACAGTTAGTGAACAGATAGTGAGCCGTTTGTGAGCAGTTAGTGAGCAGTTAGTAAGCAGACAGTGAACAGAAAGTGAGCAGTTAGTGAGGAGATAGTGAGCAGTTAGTGAGGAGATAGTGAGCAGTTAGTGAGCAGACAGTGAGCAGATAGTGAGCAGTTAGTGAGCAGTTAGTGAGTAGACACTGAGCAGTTAGTGAGGATATAGTGAGCAGATAGTGAAAAGATAGTGAGCAGTTATGAGCAGTTAGTGAGCAGATAGTGAACATTTAGTGAGCAGATAGTGAGCAGTTGGTGAAAAGATAGTGAGCAGATAGTGAGCAGTTAGTGAGCAGATAGTGAGCAGATAGTAAGCTGATAGTGAGCAGTTAGTGAAAAGATAGTGAGCAGAAAGTGAGCAGATAGTAAGCAGTTAGTGAGCAGATAGTAAGCTGATAGTGAGCAGATAGTGAAAAGATAGTGAGCAGAAAGTGAGCAGTTAGTGAGCAGTTAGTGAAAAGATAGTGAGCAGACAGTGAGCAGTTAGTGAGCAGTTAGTGAAAAGATAGTGAGTAGTTAGTAAGCAGATAGTGAGCAGTTAGTGAAAAAATAGTGAGCAGAAAGTGAGCAGTTTGTGAGCAGTTAGTGAAAAGATAGTGAGCAGTTAGTAAGCAGATAGTGAGCAGTTAGTGAGCAGACAGTGAGCAGTTAGTGAGCAGTTAGTGAGCAGATAGTGAGCAGTTAGTGAGCAGGCAGTGAGCAGTTAGTGAGCAGATAGTGAGCAGATAGTGAGCAGTTAGTGAGCAGATAGTGAGCATATAGTGAGCAGTTAGTGAGCAGATAGTGAGCAGATAGTGAGCAGTTAGTGAGCAGATAGTGAGCAGTTAGTGAGCAGTCAGTGAGCAGTTAGTGAGCAGATAGTGAGCAGATAGTGAGCAGTTAGTGAGCAGTTAGTGAGCAGATAGTGAGCAGATAGTGAGCAGATAGTGAGCAGTTAGTGAGCAGACAGTGAGCAGTTAGTGAGCAGACAGTGAGCAGTTAGTGAGCAGTTAGTGAGCAGATAGTGAGCAGTTAGTGAGCAGTCAGTGAGCAGTTAGTGAGCAGATAGTGAGCACATAGTGAGCAGTTAGTGAGCAGATAGTGAACAGATAGTGAGCAGTTAGTGAGCAGATAGTGAGCACTTAGTGAGCAGTTAGTGAGAAGTTAGTGAGCAGTTAGTGAGCAGAAAGTGAGCAGAAAGTGAGCAGTTAGTGAGCAGATAGTGAGCAGATAGTGAGCAGAAAGTGAGCAGTTAGTGAGCAGTTAGTGAGCAGATAGTTAGCAGATAGTGAGCAGATAGTGAGCAGTTAGTGAGCAGAAAGTGAGCAGTTAGGGAGCAGACAGTGAGCAGTTAGTGAGCAATTAGTGAGCAGATAGTGAGCAGACAGTGAGCAGTTAGTGAGCAGTTAGTGAGCAGATAGTTAGCAGATAGTGAGTAGTTGGTGAGCAGATAGTGAGCAGTTAGTGAGCAGTTAGTGAGCAGACAGTGAGCAGTTAGTGAGCAGACAGTGAGCAGTTAGTGAGCAGACAGTGAGCAGTTAGTGAGCAGAAAGTGAGCAGTTAGTGAGCAGTTAGTGAGCAGTTAGTGAGCAGATAGTGAGCAGTTAGTGAGCAGATAGTGAGCAGATAGTGAGCAGATAGTGAGCAGACAGTGAGCAGACAGTGAGCAGATAGTGAGCAGACAGTGAGCAGACAGTGAGCAGACAGTGAGCAGACAGTGAGCAGATAGTGAGCAGACAGTGAGCAGACAGTGAGCAGACAGTAAGCAGACAGTGAGCAGATAGTGAGCAGATAGTGAGCAGATAGTGAGCAGTTAGTGAGCAGATAGTGAGCAGATAGTGAGCAGACAGTAAGCAGACAGTGAGCAGTTAGTGAGCAGATAGTGAGCAGACAGTGAGCAGACAGTGAGCAGTTAGTGAGCAGATAGTGAGCAGATAGTGAGCAGACAGTGAGCAGAAAGTGAGCAGATAGTGAGCAGACAGTGAGCAGTTAGTGAGCAGATAGTTAGCAGATAGTGAGCAGTTAGTGAGCAGTTAGTGAGCAGACAGTGAGCAGTTAGTGAGCAGACAGTGAGCAGTTAGTGAGCAGACAGTGAGCAGTTAGTGAGCAGAAAGTGGGCAGTTAGTGAGCAGTTAGTGAGCAGTTAGTGAGCAGATAGTGAGCAGTTAGTGAGCAGATAGTGAGCAGATAGTGAGCAGATAGTGATCAGACAGTAAGCAGACAGTGAGCAGATAGTGAGCAGACAGTGAGCAGACAGTGAGCAGATAGTGAGCAGACAGTGAGCAGACAGTAAGCAGACAGTGAGCAGATAGTGAGCAGATAGTGAGCAGATAGTGAGCAGATAGTGAGCAGTTAGTGAGCAGACAGTGAGCAGATAGTGAGCAGACAGTAAGCAGACAGTGAGCAGATAGTGAGCAGTTAGTGAGCAGATAGTGAGCAGATAGTGAGCAGTTAGTGAGCAGTTAGTGAGCAGACAGTGAGCAGATAGTGAGCAGATAGTGAGCAGACAGTGAGCAGACAGTGAGCAGATAGTGAGCAGTTAGTGAGCAGATAGTGAGCAGATAGTGAGCAGATAGTGAGCAGTTAGTGAGCAGACAGTGAGCAGACAGTGAGCAGATAGTGAGCAGATAGTGAGCAGACAGTAAGCAGAAAGTGAGCAGATAGTGAGCAGTTAGTGAGCAGATAGTGAGCAGACAGTGAGCAGACAGAGAGCAGTTAGTGAGCAGATAGTGAGCAGATAGTGAGCAGACAGTGAGCAGACAGTGAGCAGACAGTGAGCAGATAGTGAGCAGACAGTAAGCAGACAGTGAGCAGTTAGTGAGCAGATAGTGAGCAGACAGTGAGCAGACAGTGAGCAGACAGTGAGCAGATAGTGAGCAGACAGTAAGCAGATAGTGAGCAGTTAGTGAGCAGATAGTGAGCAGATAGTGAGCAGACAGTGAGCAGACAGTGAGCAGATAGTGAGCACAGAGTGAGCAGATAGTGAGCAGACAGTGAGCAGACAGTGAGCAGATAGTGAGCAGATAGTGAGCAGACAGTGAGCAGACAGTGAGCAGATAGTGAGCAGATAGTGAGCAGACAGTGAGCAGACAGTGAGCAGATAGTGAGCAGATAGTGAGCAGATAGTGAGCAGACAGTGAGCAGAAAGTGAGCAGATAGTGAGCAGATAGTGAGCAGATAGTGAGCAGATAGTGAGCAGATAGTGAGCAGACAGTGAGCAGACAGTGAGCAGATAGTGAGCAGATAGTGAGCAGACAGTGAGCAGAAAGTGAGCAGATAGTGAGCAGATAGTGAGCAGATAGTGAGCAGATAGTGAGCAGATAGTGAGCCTGAAGGAAGTGTTCACACGTGACTCGGGATCATCGACTGAAATTTGGTACTTTAACAGTTAAATCTTTCATATTTTACAGAGCAACGAGCAGCAGCAGGAGCTGAGGGTTTAAAATCAATCTCGACAACACGTCGATGATGAAGATGATGGTGATGATGATGATGATGATGGTGATGATGATGATGATGATGATGATGTATAGAACAAATTCATCTGAAACTTAAAAAGATGTTTCAGGGCAGAAATGAAAGTTTCAGATAAACTTTAAAAATCTGCAGGTCTTTTATTTATTTTCTGACGTTGGCACCAAATAGATAAATATTTGTTATTATTAATAGTTATTAATAAATTCATCTTGTGGTCAATAAAGTGTCAGATAAGTCCATTAATTTGTTCATTAATTAACTCATTTTGAACATTCTTGTCTGCATGGAAATTCTATTTGCTGTGAAATAACCCAAAATATGAGCAAATTATGACATCATCAATCAGTGATTATTAAAACTGTTGCCGGTCGACTGATCGAAAATCTGCAGCTGCGCTGAGAGCAATAATAATTATACTTGTTTTATTTTCCAGCAGCTTCCTTCTTTTTACGCTAGTTTAAAGATACAGAAAATAACTTGACTAGCCCCTTTTACACTGCCAGATTTTCGGCGAATGTTGGGCCGTTTTGGCGGCAAGCTGTGAGCGTTTAGACACACAGAGCTGGATTGGTGAGTTGATCCAAGGTGCCCAATTTTCCGGCTCGTAGGGTAGACATATTGGAGGAACCCTTTAGTTTAAACAGACCGAGGCGGCCTTCGGCAACAGGAGGAGCTGTTGATGACTTGTGGGAGGAGCTGTTGATGACGCTGCACAGCTGAGAGCAGGAATTAGCGAGCAGCTAGTAGCAAGAGGGAAACACAAACCTGACAGACACTGTAAAGATGAGCAACTGGGGAGACAAGGAATTGCGCGCCCTCCTTGTCCTCGCAAACGAAGAGGCCATTAACCGTCAGATGACGGGGACGGTGAAGGACGGGCCGACTTATGAGAGAATCACTGAAGGACTGACCAGCTGTCACTGTTTACGTCACACGCTGAGCTACACATTTTGTTACTTGCTCACGCCCCCCATTGCCCCGAAAAAGGCACATTCTGTATGAACAAAAGTAGGTAGGCAGCATTTTGCTGCACTCCCCGATTTTGTTTTTACACTGCCAATGCTGAAAGAAGACTGATTGGGCTTTTCTGCAAATTTGCACAACTCCTGTTTAAAAAGGGCTTCTGGTTCATTCCAAACGTCTGTTTTAGTGTTGTTGTTTATATTTTTGGGTTGTTTTTAATAGTCTGATTTGATGTGTCCTGACTTCATCGTCCTGGTTATTATTATTTTTTAAATAATTAAAAATAATAAATTGAAGCAAAGAGAGTGGCAGCTTGTTACTGAAAATAAATCACTGATCACATGTGATGAATTATTGAACTGATCATTTGATCAACATGTTTCCTTCTTTCCTTTAAAAGGTCAAACATGTGAAGAACAATCTGCCCACAGGAAGTCTCCTCTTCTTTCTCTTCTTCTGTGGTTCCAAACATCTGAAACCTAAAATCTGAGCTCAGAAATAAAAACTATAGAAATAAATATATTTGACTGTTTTTGGTGGAAAAGGTGCAAAAACGAACCGGAAACACGCAGAAGCTGCGCGTGAGATACACAGTGACTGTTGATCAGCTCATCATCGATCAGCCTGTTTGATCAGTGACGTCAGCAAAATGTTGCTGCACACACACACACACACACACACACACACGCACACACACACACACACACACACAAACAAACACAGGCACACAGATCCATCGGACCCGTCTGACAGTCAATCACAGTGATTGACAGGTGATCAGCATCAGCCGGTACAGCTGCGCGGACGCGTGGGCGTCCTGGCGCGTGCATGTATGCGGGTATACGCTTGTTTTACGTGTGTGTGTGTGTGTGTGTGTGTGTACTCACGGTGTTCCGGAGGTCCTGCAGCGCTACGCTCATCCTGGAGCTCCGTCCCCGAAAACAGAGCGCTACCGACGGCCGCTCCGCCGGCCCATCCTCCCGGCTGTCCGTCCGTCTGTCCTCCGCTCTGTCTTCGTCTGTTTGTCTCTCCGTGCTTCTTCCTCCTCTTGTTCTCCGTTTGTCCGTGCAGCAGCAGCAGGAGCAGCAGGAGGAGGGTCGGGAGGTTTCGCTGTTTTCTCTCTCTCTCTCTCTCTCTCTCTCTCTCTCTCTCTCTCTCTGTCTCCTCAGACCCCGCCCAACATCCAACCAGCCTCTTCCTCTCACAAACAAACACACCCCGAGACACAGAGGGGCTGACGTCACCCTCACGGCCCTACGTCACCTCCTCCAGCTCCTCATCTCTATCTATGTGTGTGTGTGTGTGTGTGTGTGTGTGACACAAGACCACTTCTGAGAATAAAACACAAACTGTTTCCACATGAATTCTCCAAACTCTTCATCACTCCTTCATCAGAGTCATCAGTGAGGAAACATGCTGTCCACAGAGGAGGAGACACACACACACACACACACACACACACACACACACACACACACACACACACACACACACACACACACAGTCTCCTCAGTCATGGAAAACCTGGGAAAGTCATGGAGTTTCACGGTTTCATATTCCAGGCCTGGAACACAAACATCACATCACAGTGTAAAACTCAGAGGAAACAAAACAAACAATAACCAACAGATCAACAACAATTAAACTACTAATGACACTAATAACAACAATGACAACAAGTGTCGCTGCTGCATCCATCATCATCCTCACTGTGACCTTGTCACATGTCCACGTTTGGTCATGGACTTTCCACGTCCACATATGACGTCCAAGGTACCCTGGGTGTGTTGGTTGTTGATGTTCTGGGACGCCGTGTCAACTTCAGCCTGTTACATGCATTGTCTGTTTTCAAAATACACTTCTGTTTTCAAAGGAAATGTACAGTTTGATACAGTCTCTTCCAAAATAAAAGCACTGCGTTGGTGCAACAATGTGAGCTAACACACATGGTTGGGCAGCAACGTGTTACAGTAATAATATTACTTTTTCCAGTAACCAGTAGTGTAACCGATTACTAATGAAAACTCAGAAATAATTTTACAGTTACTCCAAAACCAAACAAGTCCTTACTTCTGTTATCACATCACTGCTGAAATGCAACAGTCACATCAGCAGACTCATTTTAATAACCGCCATGCTGCGCATGCACGTCATGAAGCAGCACGCTAGTTGGAAATGTTTACCTCAGCTGGAAATATTCCTGTTACTTGATTCTTCTCTGGAACTCTGCTGCTGCAGGTAGTCGCACTAAAACTCTTTCCACTGTGAAAAACATGTCCTCAAACCTTCGGTCTGAAACACCTCCACGACCCACAGCACAACATCAGGAAACACACCCCACCAAAGGTGAGCCCTCCTCGGCTGCAGAGGTCGGCTGTAGCTCTACACTGGCTAAACAAGCCAAACTGGTGGACAGCTGCAGACACAGAGAGGTGATGAAGCTTGTGGTTGGATATGTGGCGGATGAAATGTTGCTCCATGAGTGACTCTCCGTCTGTCAGACAGATCTCTGGGAAAATAACGCTCAGGTAACTGAAGACCTCCAGGTAAATAGGAGCCATCTATCCTCAGCTACACTCAGCAGTGATCACCCTGACATCCACACAGAGACACATCTGAACTTTGGGGAGATACGCAGTTACCAATTTTATGGGGTGTAACGGAAAAGTAATATTACAGGTAGTGTGAATTACGGCAGGGAGTAATAAGTAATGGTATTTCTTTTGAAAAGCATGATGAGTAATGACTAATATATTACATTTTTAGAGTGACAGTGACACAGGGAGAACATGTCGGAGCACCTGGAGGAAACCCACGCTGACACGGGGAGAACATGTCGGAGCACCTGGAGGAAATCCACATTGACACGGGGAGAACATGTCGGAGCACCTGGAGGAAACCCACGCTGACACGGGGAGAACATGTCGGAGCACCTGGAGGAAACCCACATTGACATGGGGAGAACATGTCAGAGCACCTGGAGGAATCCACGCTGACATGGGGAGAACACGTCGGAGCACCTGGAGGAAACCCACGCTGACACGGGGAGAACATGTCCAAGCACCTGGAGGAAACCCACACTGACACGGGGTGAACATGTCAGAGCACATGGAGGAAACCCACGCTGACACGGGGAGAACATGTGGGAGCACCTGGAGGAAACCCACGCTGACATGGGGAGAACATGTCGGAGCACCTGGAGGAAACCCACGCTGACACGGGGAGAACATGTCGGAGCACCTGGAGGAAACCCACGCTGACACGGGGTGAACATGTCGGAGCACCTGGAGGAAACCCACGCTGACACAGGGAGAACATGTCGGAGCACCTGGAGGAAACCCACGCTGACACAGGGAGAACATGTGGGAGCACCTGGAGGAAACCCACGCTGACACGGGGAGAACATGTCAGAGCACCTGGAGGAAACCCACGCTGACACGGGGAGAACATGTCAGAGCACCTGGAGGAAACCCACGCTGACACGGGGAGAACATGTCAGAGCACCTGGAGGAAACCCACGCTGACACGGGGAGAACATGTCAGAGCACCTGGAGGAAACCCACGCTGACACGGGGAGAACATGTGGGAGCACCTGGAGGAAACCCACGCTGACACGGGGAGAACATGTGGGAGCACCTGGAGGAAACCCACGCTGACACGGGGAGAACATGTCAGAGCAGCTGGAGGAAACCCACGCTGACACGGGGAGAACATGTCGGAGCACCTGGAGGAAACCCACATTGACACGGGGAGAACATGTCAGAGCACCTGGAAGAATCCACGCTGACATGGGGAGAACATGTGGGAGCACCTGGAGGAAACCCACGCTGACATGGGGAGAACATGTCAGAGCACCTGGAGGAATCCACGCTGACATGGGGAGAACACGTCGGAGCACCTGGAGGAAACCCACGCTGACACGGGGAGAACATGTCCAAGCACCTGGAGGAAACCCACACTGACACGGGGTGAACATGTCAGAGCACATGGAGGAAACCCACGCTGACACGGGGAGAACATGTGGGAGCACCTGGAGGAAACCCACGCTGACATGGGGAGAACATGTGGGAGCACCTGGAGGAAACCCACGCTGACACAGGGAGAACATGTCTGAGCACCTGGAGGAAACCCACGCTGACACAGGGAGAACATGTCGGAGCACCTGGAGGAAACCCACGCTGACACGGGGAGAACATGTGGGAGCACCTGGAGGAAACCCACGCTGACACGGGGAGAACATGTCAGAGCACCTGGAGGAAACCCACGCTGACACGGGGAGAACATGTCAGAGCACCTGGAGGAAACCCACGCTGACACGGGGTGAACATGTCAGAGCACCTGGAGGAAACCCACGCTGACACGGGGAGAACATGTGGGAGCACCTGGAGGAAACCCACGCTGACACGGGGAGAACATGTGGGAGCACCTGGAGGAAACCCACGCTGACACGGGGAGAACATGTGGGAGCACCTGGAGGAAACCCACGCTGACACGGGGAGAACATGTCAGAGCAGCTGGAGGAAACCCACGCTGACACGGGGAGAACATGTCGGAGCACCTGGAGGAAACCCACATTGACACGGGGAGAACATGTCAGAGCACCTGGAGGAATCCACGCTGACATGGGGAGAACATGTGGGAGCACCTGGAGGAAACCCACGCTGACATGGGGAGAACATGTCAGAGCACCTGGAGGAAACCCACGCTGACATGGGGAGAACATGTCAGAGCACCTGGAGGAATCCACGCTGACATGGGGAGAACACGTCGGAGCACCTGGAGGAAACCCACGCTGACACGGGGAGAACATGTCCAAGCACCTGGAGGAAACCCACACTGACACGGGGTGAACATGTCAGAGCACATGGAGGAAACCCACGCTGACACGGGGAGAACATGTCGGAGCACCTGGAGGAAACCCACGCTGACACGGGGTGAACATGTCGGAGCACCTGGAGGAAACCCACGCTGACACGGGGAGAACATGTCTGAGCACCTGGAGGAAACCCACGCTGACACGGGGAGAACATGTCGGAGCACCTGGAGGAAACCCACGCTGACACGGGGTGAACATGTCGGAGCACCTGGAGGAAACCCACGCTGACACAGGGAGAACATGTCTGAGCACCTGGAGGAAACCCACGCTGACACAGGGAGAACATGTCGGAGCACCTGGAGGAAACCCACGCTGACACGGGGAGAACATGTGGGAGCACCTGGAGGAAACCCACGCTGACACGGGGAGAACATGTGGGAGCACCTGGAGGAAACCCACGCTGACACGGGGAGAACATGTGGGAGCACCTGGAGGAAACCCACGCTGACACGGGGAGAACATGTCAGAGCACCTGGAGGAAACCCACGCTGACACGGGGAGAACATGTCGGAGCACCTGGAGGAAACCCACGCTGACACGGGGAGAACATGTCAGAGCACCTGGAGGAAACCCACGCTGACACGGGGAGAACATGTCAGAGCACCTGGAGGAAACCCACGCTGACACGGGGAGAACATGTCAGAGCACCTGGAGGAAACCCACGCTGACACGGGGAGAACATGTGGGAGCACCTGGAGGAAACCCACGCTGACACGGGGAGAACATGTCAGAGCACCTGGAGGAAACCCACGCTGACACGGGGAGAACATGTCAGAGCACCTGGAGGAAACCCACGCTGACACGGGGAGAACATGTCAGAGCACCTGGAGGAAACCCACGCTGACACGGGGAGAACATGTCGGAGCACCTGGAGGAAACCCACGCTGACACGGGGAGAACATGTCGGAGCACCTGGAGGAAACCCACGCTGACACGGGGAGAACATGTCAGAGCACCTGGAGGAAACCCACGCTGACACGGGGTGAACATGTCAGAGCACCTGGAGGAAACCCACGCTGACACGGGGAGAACATGTGGGAGCACCTGGAGGAAACCCACGCTGACATGGGGAGAACATGTGGGAGCACCTGGAGGAAACCCACGCTGACACGGGGAGAACATGTCGGAGCACCTGGAGGAAACCCACGCTGACACGGGGAGAACATGTCGGAGCACCTGGAGGAAACCCACGCTGACACGGGGAGAACATGTCGGAGCACCTGGAGGAAACCCACGCTGACACGGGGAGAACATGTCGGAGCACCTGGAGGAAACCCACGCTGACACGGGGAGAACATGTGGGAGCACCTGGAGGAAACCCACGCTGACACGGGGAGAACATGTGGGAGCACCTGGAGGAAACCCACGCTGACACGGGGAGAACATGTGGGAGCACCTGGAGGAAACCCACGCTGACACGGGGAGAACATGTCAGAGCACCTGGAGGAAACCCACGCTGACACGGGGAGAACATGTCAGAGCACCTGGAGGAAACCCACGCTGACACGGGGAGAACATGTCAGAGCACCTGGAGGAAACCCACGCTGACACGGGGAGAACATGTGGGAGCACCTGGAGGAAACCCACGCTGACACGGGGAGAACATGTGGGAGCACCTGGAGGAAACCCACGCTGACACGGGGAGAACATGTCAGAGCACCTGGAGGAAACCCACGCTGACACGGGGTGAACATGTCGGAGCACCTGGAGGAAACCCACGCTGACACGGGGAGAACATGTCTGAGCACCTGGAGGAAACCCACGCTGACACGGGGAGAACATGTGGGAGCACCTGGAGGAAACCCACGCTGACACGGGGAGAACATGTGGGAGCACCTGGAGGAAACCCACGCTGACACGGGGAGAACATGTCAGAGCACCTGGAGGAAACCCACGCTGACACGGGGAGAACATGTCAGAGCACCTGGAGGAAACCCACGCTGACACGGGGAGAACATGTCAGAGCACCTGGAGGAAACCCACGCTGACACGGGGAGAACATGTGGGAGCACCTGGAGGAAACCCACGCTGACACGGGGAGAACATGTGGGAGCACCTGGAGGAAACCCACGCTGACACGGGGAGAACATGTCAGAGCACCTGGAGGAAACCCACGCTGACACGGGGAGAACATGTCAGAGCACCCTGACACGGGGTGAACATGTCAGAGCACCTGGAGGAAACCCACGCTGACACGGGGAGAACATGTGGGAGCACCTGGAGGAAACCCACGCTGACACGGGGAGAACATGTGGGAGCACCTGGAGGAAACCCACGCTGACACGGGGAGAACATGTGGGAGCACCTGGAGGAAACCCACGCTGACACGGGGAGAACATGTCAGAGCACCTGGAGGAAACCCACGCTGACACGGGGTGAACATGTCGCTGACACGGGGAGAACATGTCAGAGCACCTGGAGGAAACCCACGCTGACACGGGGAGAACATGTGGGAGCACCTGGAGGAAACCCACGCTGACACGGGGAGAACATGTGGGAGCACCTGGAGGAAACCCACGCTGACACGGGGAGAACATGTCAGAGCACCTGGAGGAAACCCACGCTGACACGGGGTGAACATGTCAGAGCACCTGGAGGAAACCCACGCTGACACGGGGAGAACATGTGGGAGCACCTGGAGGAAACCCACGCTGACACGGGGAGAACATGTGGGAGCACCTGGAGGAAACCCACGCTGACACGGGGAGAACATGTGGGAGCACCTGGAGGAAACCCACGCTGACACGGGGAGAACATGTCAGAGCACCTGGAGGAAACCCACGCTGACACGGGGAGAACATGTGGGAGCACCTGGAGGAAACCCACGCTGACACGGGGAGAACATGTGGGAGCACCTGGAGGAAACCCACGCTGACACGGGGTGAACATGTGGGAGCACCTGGAGGAAACCCACGCTGACACGGGGTGAACATGTGGGAGCACCTGGAGGAAACCCACGCTGACACGGGGAGAACATGTCGGAGCACCTGGAGGAAACCCACGCTGACACGGGGAGAACATGTCAGAGCACCTGGAGGAAACCCACGCTGACACGGGGAGAACATGTGGGAGCACCTGGAGGAAGCCCACGCTGACACGGGGAGAACATGTCAGAGCACCTGGAGGAAACCCACGCTGACACGGGGAGAACATGTGGGAGCACCTGGAGGAAACCCACGCTGACACGGGGAGAACATGTCAGAGCACCTGGAGGAAACCCACGCTGACACGGGGAGAACATGTCAGAGCTTTTTCCTGAATTTCTAGTATGAAAGGTCCTACAGTATATAAATAAAATGTCTCATTATTATCAGTTCAAACTGAACATAAGCTTGAGCTGAAAAAAAAGAGAAAATGTGAAATTGTAACACTGCGTTATAACCAACCAAGCTGTGTGGCAATGACGTTATCAAGCCTAGCTAACACCTGCTGGGAGCTGGTCACATAGTTCAAAACAGTTTTAGGCAACAAGACATTTATGAAGATGACACCTGGTTGGATTCGGTGACTTACACAGACAGCTCTGTAATCGAAAAATAAGTCGATCCATCCGTTTGTTTTTCATCCATTTATCTGAAGCTGAGTCTTGGGGGCAGCAGGCTAAGCAAAGAATCCCAGACGTCTCTCTCCCCAGCAACACTCTCCAGCTCCTCCTGGAGGACCCCGAGGTGTTCTCAGACCAGATGAGATCTATAATCCAGTGTGTTCTGGGTCTGCCCCGGGGCCTCCTACCAGCTGGACCAGGAGGATCCTGATCAGATGCTGAACCACCCGAAGGACCATGGCCTCAGATTAGACTTGGAGGTGCTGACTCATTCACACTCAGCTGCGACAAACAAGTATGACAAAGAAATTAACGTAAGTCAGCCAAAAGCTCTCCATCACTGAACTCTGCTAAAAGACGTCTGATCCCTGTGGAATTTGTCAGGTCACTGTTTGGGAGTATTGTGGTCGACTGGCCCGAAGCACAAAAGGTCGACACTGTGTAACCACTAAAAAAGTCTGTGTTACAATTTACCCTGCGCTGGGAGGTTCTCTGCGCCATGCTAACGTAACAGCAAATTTATTTTCTATAAGTTAGCATAACGTAACTCTGAAGTGCGTCAACTCAAGGCTGCATGATGTGTCTTTCAGCACTGACACTGCGATGTGCAACAGTAGCATCAAAGGACATGCAATGTCAAATGACACAAATTAACTTATTTGCTCAACAATCTTTGCTCTATCTTCAGCCTCACCTGACCAGCCTCAATATCTTCAAAGGAAACAATAATTAATGTCCTCCAGTGAGTACTCCCTAATCAACAGTGTCTCAGCTTGTTACTGTTGCTGAAGTTGGTCATGTTTGTTGCCAGTCAAGCTACAAACTTTATTAATCAAAAATAAACAACTTTCAGCCATAGCGTGATCAGATTTTGTCCACTTTTGTGTCGGGATCAGCTGCAGACTGACTCAGCAGAGATGGCTGCCATCTTGTTTTACATGGATCAGTGTGCTGTGCTTTCACTACGACTTAATGGCACAAAGATGTGTCCACAGGCGAGGCCGACAGGTCTGAGTTCAGCAGAATGAAGCTTCAGGTGCAGCTGTCCAACATGTGATGGCCTCATATGAGGACGCAGGGTCTCAGGAGGTAATTTTATGCTCAACCGTTTACTGATTGACATTCAGCTGATAAATGAATAAATAAAATATTCCTTAGTGTATCAGGGGCAGCTCTACGTTGATCGAGGTTCATCATTAATCCGTCTTATTTTCCTCTGATCTGAAGTCAAACGTCACAACTTGTCTCTGAACAGAAACTTTTTCAGACAAAAAATACAAACAGGAGAAACAGAAGTAATCAGCTTCCATCAATGACAGAAAAACATTTTATTAATCCTCATCCAGGAGGAAATAAGGCCTTACAGCAGCCTGAGAGGATATGAAAAATATATCAAACCATGAATTAATATCAAATCAAAACTTCATACACCGAGAGGAAGAAACAGGAAGTGGAAACTTTAAATGTCATCATCACCATACAAAGAATCTGTGATCAGGAAAAATAATGTGCAAGGAAATGAGAACTGGTGAAACTGGTCGAACTGGATTGCGTCAGCAGAAGATGAATAATCAGTCAGTGTGAGAATCGAAGTCTTGAATCAAACATGACGCCTGTGACTTTATTCATGTGTTCATCAGGGACATGAACTCAAAACTAACGAGTGCAAAAATCCTCTTGTTAATTTTTCCTTATGAGCTGCAGGACACCACAACTTGTCATGTTACACTTCCTGTTTGACTGTTTACCACAAAGGCAGCTGACGACGCCACCTGCTGGCAACAGACACACAGTACACATTAAACCAATGAAACCTGTTCATGAAGCTGAAAAACAAACAAATGAACCTGTTAATTCATGTGTTTGTCATCAGTTAACATGGACGACAGTGTGTTTATCTATAAATGCTAATAATAATAATAATAATAATATTAATATCACTAATAATGTTGATAATAATAAATCAACGTTGTTTATTATTATTATTATTATTGTAAGAGTAAGAACCTCTTAATAAGCAGCAGCTGGTTGGATTCTCACTCACAGCTGTTGAAAACTTCACTTGTTTATTTCTGCTAAAACACATTTATTTACAGCTGCTAATTTAACTCCTATTTATTATCACAACCACTTTAACTATCTGTCTATCTGCCTATCTATAAGATAGAGATATAACATATTTACATTTTTTTATCATTATTTCTTGATATTTTACTGATTATGTTTTTAGGATGTTTTAAAGTTTTTTTTAGATTATGTCAGTGACTTTATGATTTATGATTGAAATATATTTTACTGTTAATTTTAGGATATTAGACTAAAATTTCTGGAAATTTAACAGATAATTTTATATTGTAATAATAATATTTAATAATATTTTGTATTTTGATTAATATTTTTCAGACATTTTGTAAAAAAAAAAAAAATTACATACACACGATTTGCCTTTTAACCTGTGGCTCAGGCCTCTGCTCCAAAATGACATGCCCAAAATAAATGTGTGCAACTCCAAGGTCTATATGAAGAGTTTTTGTGTGATGATGAAGGTAACACCTGTGAGATTTCTGCAGAGGTGGAAGCATCAGTATAGATGTTAGTGTGACACAATGATGGAGCTGCAGCCTCAAACCTGGAGCAAACCACATGACAACATCTGATCATTACCTGTGTCAAGACTGATGCTGAGAAAGTGAAGCAGAGCAAAGTTAGAGAGGTTTTAGTCGAGGCGTGTTCAGACCCAATCATTTGGGTTCCACCTGTGCCTTTTGAAATGTTCTCAGGTAACTGTTAATCTCATTTCATTTCACTCACATGTATGAATCCCATTTATATCAAACTGTTTTGGTTTTGAATCAATCAATCAATCAGTCAGACCTCTGTACATGTTCCAGTTGTTTCTAAACCGGCTTCATACCCATCTGAACACTTCAGGCTCAGTTCTAACCTGGTTCAAGTCTTATCTGACAGGAAGGGACTATGTTGTGTCCCTGGGTGAGTCACTGTCTTCAAAAACTGAGGTTCATTGTGGTGTCCCCCAGGAGCCCATTCTGGGACCCACTCTTTTCAATCTGTACATGTTTCCTCTGAGAAATATCATTAGAGAGCATGACATTGATTTCCATTCCTATGCTGACAATGCTCAGCTGTATATCTCATTCTCATCAGATGATAAAAGCCCAACTGAAAAACTGTCTCGCTGTATCGACCAAATTTATACATGGATGTCCCAAAATTTCCTGCGACTCAACAGGAACAAAACTGAGGTTCTAACCATCGGTACAAAAGAAAAGCAATTTCAATGTAATATCATTTAGAAAAGCTGGCTGTGAACAAAAAGCATGAAGTAAAGAACCTTGGTGTTATCTTTGACTGTGACCTGTGTTTTGAACCCCAGGTGAGAAATGTCACCAAAAATGCACTTATCATCTTTGAAATATTGCCCGTTGCGACCTCTTTATCTAAACAAAACACAGAAAAACTTGTTGATGCTTTTATCTCACGCAGACTGGACCACTTTAATGCCTTCTTCTCAGACCTCTCAAATAAACCTTTAAACAAACTTCAGATGATCCAAAATGCAGCAGCACGTCTACTCACCAAGACTAAACATGGAGAACACATTACTCTGGTTTTAGAGGCTCTTCATTGGCTTCCTGCTCATTTTAGAATTCATTTTAAAATGTTGCTTTTTAAATCTCTTCATGGACTGGCTCCTGACTATTAATCTGATATGTTGGTCAGATACATTCCCTGTAGATCCTTCAGGTCCTCGACCTCTGGTCTACTAAATGTAGTAGAACTAAAAGGCACGGTGATGCTGCGTTCAGTGTCTCAGGCCCTCGTCTCTGAAACAGCCTTCCAGAGGACGTCAGACTCTGATCAGTCGACAGCTGCAAACAAAATCTTAAAACCTTAAAATCTTTTTAGACTTGTATTTATGTAGCTTTCATTTTCTTAATTGGTTTCAAATCTAATTTGTAATTTTTATGTGTGTGTGTGTGTGTGTGTGTGTGTGTGTGTGTGTGTGTGTGATTGTGTATTTGAATCTTATTGACTTTATCTTATACCCTCTTCTATCTGTATTTTCTCACGTTGAGTTTCGCTTGCTGTATGAACTGTGCTATACAAATAAAGTCAGTATTATTAATATCATTTTCTCCTTCCACCATCATTACAGCGTCACCACAGTCACTCTCAGGTTACACTTCATCATGTTTTGGCAGCTACGAGCACATGAGCATTTGAACACAACAATCCCCACAACATGACTGTTGAGTTCAAATCAAAGTTTGGGAGCTAGAATCCAGTTGACTGATATTCTCTGCTTTTTCCTGCACTCAATCTGCTTTCCTGCACCTGGCCTCAATATTAGGATTGGATGTGTGCACACACTTTACTGTGACCTTTATTTAGTGACATCAGAAAACCACATTTCTGACAGCCTACATGATCAGAAGAGTAAAAAGTGGGTAGCAGGTCTGATTGTTTATGTTTCACCTTTATTATAGAGACACTTGATTATTGATTGATATAGAGCAGGGTATAATAACTATCATATAACACTGACAACAGCCCAACATACAACAATTATAAATGCATAAAAGGCAACTCAGATTCCTTCACATAGAATAAAAGAATCACAGAATCATTTCAAATCAAACATCAGTACAATAACACAAGATACACATCAGTCAATTGATCAAAAACAACAGCTGAGGTGAAAGCAATGTTCAAAGATTGATTAGTGAAATGTTCCAAAATATTCCAAACAATATGACATAACAGAGCAGCCCCCTGCTGTGTGTCAGGGTGCAGCCCAAAGCAGTCATCCCTATAATCACATGGATCCACAACAACACAAAGACAAACTAACTACAATATATATCATATATACATATATATCTGCACCCTGTCAGGATCAAAGCTTGACTTGTAAACTTGTCAGCTTTTTCTCCCAACATTCTTTCCATTATTATTCTGATTGTTTTGTATTCATTTGTCTTTTTTCCCATCATCTATTTCACCTCTTGTACTTCTGACATTGTCACAGACAGACAGTGAGGAAATGAACATATGCATATTAACTGTGTGTCTGAGCTGAAAGCTGCTCTCCTCTCCTGCTCCTCTGATTCACAGCCACTACAAAAACACAGAGCATCACCAGCAGACCACTGAGCACTGAGCATCTCACTGTGTAGAAGGTGGAGTGAATCCCAAAGGGATCTCTGTACATTAACACAGTTTTCACTGATGACACACACCGAGGGTTTTGGTCAAGAACTGCACACCAATACTCTCCTGTGTCTTTCAGTGAGACATTAGAGATAACCAAACTCTCATCAGAGCCAATGCTCACTCTGCTCATGGTCTGATTTGAGTCTATAGTAACGATTCTGCCTTCTGTTTGGTTCGACTTGATGAACCAATTAACCCACCCACGCTTTTCCAAATCTTTGCATTGTAGAGTGACTTCTTCTCCCTCTGAGAAGAGCTCGACAGCAGGAGGACCAAATTTAGGACACACCGACAGAAAATAACTTTTCACCCTGAGAGAGGTTTTACAGTCATACCGACTTGTGTGATTTAACGTCAGTGATGAAAACACCAGAGAGTAGTTTTGGTCCACTGAAGGCACATTCTGGTTTGTTGTGTTGTTCAGTTCATTGTCGTACATTATCCAACGTGGGGGCTGGTCATCACTGACGTCAGTGACAGTGCACGGCAACACAGTCTTCTCTCCCACTGAGCTGTAGATTGTTTCATATAACAGGTCTAACTCTACACGTTGACTGCTAACACACTGCTGTTGATTCATCAGCAGACAGGTGAACTCTGTCTTCAGTGTTGTTGTGAAGTTGAATACACGCAGATCTGATGAGTTTTTCTCCACTTGGTATCTTCCTCCATCATCGTCCATCACTGATGTCGTATTGTCCCCAAAAACTTTCTTCCATATTTCTTGTTCATATCTAAAGTCACGTTTGAGCCACAGGAAATCCAGATTGTCAGCTGCTCCAGAACATGGCAGGTCCATTGTTTCTCCAAGTGTCCAGAACCAAAAAGGTCTTCGATCCACCGAGCTACAGATAATGACACTGCTGTTTCTCTCATATGTGACTTTGCCGTCGGTCCAACACTCCTCTTGGTACAGGCCGGAGTCTGAATGGGTCAGGTTGTGGATGATGTAAGAACCATTCTCCCTGCTGACAACTGAGAGTCGTTGTTTCAAGTCTTCAGGTACCGTGGAGTTGTGGGACCAGAGGTCAGAGGTGTTCCACAGGACAAGCTTCTCCTCACCAACAAATCTGGAGATCAGGCAGGAGCTGGCCTCCTTGGGGAGGTGGAAGGTGTAAGAGTGCCCTTCTTTCTTGATGGTGATGAGTTCTTCTGCATGAATGTTGTTGATGAGAGCAAACAGCAGGAAGCAGAGCTCTGTGACTGCAGCCATTCTGCTCTGAAGTCTCCTTGAGAGTGTCGTACAAACACTGACACCACTCACCTTATCAGCTCTGGGTCAACTCTCATTAGCAGCTCCTCTTTGTGGCCGTAACAGCGTGACTTCTTTATCTCATCATCACCATCATCATCAGTGGAAACCTTGAGCCATCCTGCTCTCTATCAAGTAATCTGTGTCCTTTGGACGTATCTAAAACCACTGAGGCTGTCGTGTCTTCAAACACAGATTACTGAGAGACGTGTGTGAGAGAGACATGGACACAATGTGCGTGTGTGTGTGTGTGTGTGTGTGTGTGTCTACATCTGTGATGGAGAGAGAGATGAGCTTAAAGAATAATAATAAACATATATAATAATATAAGATATAATAAATATATCACAGTGACAAAGTGAGGGAGTAAAGACTACGACTTTAGTGTGAAGCTTATTGGATTTTCACATTAAATGTCTCCAGTTCATTTAAATGAAACATTCACCCTGTCCCATTTCCTGTAAAAACCAACATGACACTAGTTCTGATACTTTTATTGTAGTGTATCACAGACATGTCTGTTTCTTATTGTCCGTTGCAGCCTCTGTTAATTAGAAATAGTTGCCTCAGAATTTCCCTCGTGGGTCAAATTAAAGGAGCATTCGTCCATTCATCTGAATTCTGAGGTCACCAAACCAGACCCCTTCCACCTGTCCATGAATATCACAAACAGAAACAGAGACAAGGGGCAACCCTGGCAGAGGCCAACACCCACCAAATATAGAGTCGACAGCTGCAAACAAAATCTTAAAACCTTAAAATCTTTTTAGACTTGTATTTATGTAGCTTTCATTTTCTTAATTGGTTTCAAATCTAATTTGTAATTTTTATATGTGTGTGTGTGTGTGTGTGTGTGTGTGTGTGTGTGTGTGTGTGATTGTGTATTTGAATCTTATTGACTTTATCTTATACCCTCTTCTATCTGTATTTTCTCACGTTGAGTTTCGCTTGCTGTATGAACTGTGCTATACAAATAAAGTCAGTATTATTAATATCATTTTCTCCTTCCACCATCATTACAGCGTCACCACAGTCACTCTCAGGTTACACTTCATCATGTTTTGGCAGCTACGAGCACATGAGCATTTGAACACAACAATCCCCACAACATGACTGTTGAGTTCAAATCAAAGTTTGGGAGCTAGAATCCAGTTGACTGATATTCTCTGCTTTTTCCTGCACTCAATCTGCTTTCCTGCACCTGGCCTCAATATTAGGATTGGATGTGTGCACACACTTTACTGTGACCTTTATTTAGTGACATCAGAAAACCACATTTCTGACAGCCTACATGATCAGAAGAGTAAAAAGTGGGTAGCAGGTCTGATTGTTTATGTTTCACCTTTATTATAGAGACACTTGATTATTGATTGATATAGAGCAGGGTATAATAACTATCATATAACACTGACAACAGCCCAACATACAACAATTATAAATGCATAAAAGGCAACTCAGATTCCTTCACATAGAATAAAAGAATCACAGAATCATTTCAAATCAAACATCAGTACAATAACACAAGATACACATCAGTCAATTGATCAAAAACAACAGCTGAGGTGAAAGCAATGCTCAAAGATTGATTAGTGAAATGTTCCAAAATATTCCAAACAATATGACATAACAGAGCAGCCCCCTGCTGTGTGTCAGGGTGCAGCCCAAAGCAGTCATCCCTATAATCACATGGACTTCATACTTCATACTACATACTACTACATACTTCATCTGAATTCTGAGGTCACCAAACCAGACCCCTTCCACCTGTCCATGAATATCACAAACAGAAACAGAGACAAGGGGCAACCCTGGCAGAGGCCAACACCCACCAAATATAGAGTTTGACTTTGTACTGAGTACAGTATGTGGACACAGCGCTCACTTTGGTTATATAAGGACTGGATGGCTGGTGGGGGTGACCCCGGTATCCTGTATTCCTGCAGTACCTCCACAAGACTTCCCATGGTATACGGTTGTAAGCCTTCTCCAAGTCCACAAAGCACATGTAGACCAGATGGGCAAAGTCCTACAACCCCTCCAGCAACCCTGCAAGTATAATGAGCTTGTCAACTGTTTCACGACCAGGACAGAATCCGCATTGCTCCTCCTGAATCCGAGGTTGGACAGTTGGTTGGAGCCTCCTTTCCAGCACCTGAAATAAACTTCCCCAGGAAGGTTGAGCAGTGTGATACTCCAATAATTAGAGCACACTCTCTGGTCCCCTTTTTTAAAAATGGGAACCACCACCCCAGTCTGCCACTCCTCAAGCACTGTATCTGACCTCCATGTGACTCTGAAAAGGCGTGTCAGCCAAGACAGCTCAACAATGTCCAGAGTCTTCAGCATCTCAGGGCGGATCCCATCCACACCTGGTGTCTTGCCACCTCAGCAACCTCTGCCAGGGATATGGATGAGAGTTCCCCTGGGTCTTCAGACTCTGCCTCCCCCGTGGAGGATGTGATGGCCAGGTTCAGGAGTTACTCAAAATGCCCCTTTCACCGCTTGACAATATCCTCAGTCTGGGTCCCCGGTTCTCCTCCCCTGATGAACACAGCCTAAGACATGCCCTGCTTTACCCTCCTGAGGCATCTTAAGGTTTGCCAGAACTTCCTTAAGGCCTACCGAAAGTCCCTCTCTATAGCCTCCTCAAACTCCACCCACACCAGGGTTTTTGCTGCGGTGACTGCCGCAGCTGCAGCCCCTCTGGCAAGCCTGTACCGGTCTGCTGCTTCAGGAGGCCCCAGGGCCACCAAGCCCAAAAAGCCTCGATCTTCAGTTTGACAGCCTTCTACAGTGCTAGTGTCCATGACAGGCACCAGTGACCTTCTGAGAAAAGAAAAGAAGCCAGCACTCATGAATGTCCTTTTGGTAAATTTAATGAATCGACTTGGGTGGCGTTACCAGAAACACAGACATTTCGACAGAAAGTCTTCTTCAGTGTTACAATCTGAAGGAATTACAATCTGAAGTTACAATCTGAAGGAATTGTTTTGTTAGAGCTGATTGTTTTGTTCAGCCCCAACATTTTTTGTCTCTTTTACCTGTTGGCAATTTTCCTTGCAATAATTGCATTCAGTGTAACGCCATGATTAAGGGTAATACATTCACACATCCCCACTCAGGTAAAAAGTTTAAAGTTAAAGGTAGAATTTCATGCAAATCCAAGTTTGTTGTATATCTGTTGAAATGCCCTTGTGGCTTATGCTATGTTGGTAAGACCAAAAGAGAGCTTAAGACTCGTATCTCTGAACACAAAAGTAACATCAGAACCAAAGACGATAAATCTTCTGTAGCAAGACATTTCACTGCAGCAGGTCATGAGGTCTGCTCTTTAAGATTTCAAGGAATAGAAGAAGTCAGACCACTTAAAAGAGGGGGAGATGACATCCGCCTCTGAGCGAGTGACAGCTACTCAGAGTGTTTGGATGCAGGCTGTTTGTGAGTGTTTTGAGCTGCAGGACGTTTGAGCCACAGGAAATCCAGATTGTCAGCTGCTCCAGAACATGGCAGGTCCATTGTTTCTCCAAGTGTCCAGAACCAAAAAGGCCTTCGATCCACTGAGCTACAGATTATAACACTGCTGTTTCTCTCATATGTGACTTTGCCGTCAGTCCAACGCTGCTCTTGGTACAGGCCGGAGTCTGAATGGGTCAGGTTGTGGATGATGTAAGAAGAAATATTCTCCCTGCTGACAACTGAGAGTCGTTGTTTCAAGTCTTCAGGTACCGTGGAGTTGTGGGACCAGAGGTCAGAGGTGTTCCACAGGACAAGCTTCTCCTCACCAAGAAATCTGGAGATCAGGCAGGAGCTGGCCTCCTTGGGGAGGTGGAAGGTGTAAGAGTGAATGTATGAATGTTGATGATGACAGCAAACAGCAGGACGCAGAGATCTCCCTGTGAGTGTTGTGCACACACTGACACCACTCACTTCATCAACAGATTCTCTCTCTCTCTGAACAACGTGACTTCTCATCATCATCATCATCATCATCAGTGGAAACTTTGAGGCGTGCTGCTCTCTATCAAGTAATCTGTGTCCTTTGGACGTATCTAAAACCACTGAGGCTGTCGTGTCTTCAAACACAGATTATTGAGAGATGTGGTGAAACCACCAGAGACAAGTGTGAGAGAGAGACATGGATATAATGTGTGCATGTGTCTACATCTGTGATGGAGAGAGAGATGATCTTCGAGAAATATAATAAATATATCAAAGTGTTCTGGTACCAGGTACACTTATGAACCTCTCTGTGCTCCAACATGGTGTTCATTATGGCCGATCCATGAATAGCACACAAGTCCAATAACAAACAGCAGACAGAGAGTGACGACAGTGTGAAGGTCGTCTCATCCCTCTCTGCATGTCCTCTCCTTCACTCTTCACCTGCTTTACATTTAACTCTCACTGTCTGAAGCACATTTAGCCCATGAAGAGCCCACAACAGCTTTTTGTTCCTATTTCAGCTGTTGAGTGAGTTTTCTGGGGATTTTGTGGACGTTGATGCAGCCTGATGCTGCTCATGTGGTGCAGGGCCCACAGTGTTTTTTCTGTGGTTTGTTCCAGTCGCCCTCTGTGGATCAATGCATGTGTGTCTCAGCCCATGTCGGACCAGTGTGGTGGACACAGACATGATTGGTGACTTTGGCTGTACTTTAGTCCCAACAGAAGAACCAAACATGTCTCACTCTGACAGCTTTTGTCCAGTTGGGACTGATTTCCTCCTCTGACATGTTTGGATGAATTCAGGCTCTGATCAGCTCTGAATGTCTTTATGAAACACACTGATCCTGGTTCAGCTTGTTGGCAGAAGGAAAACACAAAGAGCACAGGTGGGAGTTCAACCCACAACCTTCTGACTGAAGAGCAGCTTCTCTACCAGCTGAGCTCTCAGGACTCTGACAGGTGACCTTAATATTTCAATCAACAGACTAATACAGGGGACTGATCCACATGTGTGGGGCTTCACAGCAGCTGTCAGCTTATTTCACACATAAATACATTTCTAAGTTTGCTAAGTTAGCTAGCTTGATGGGCATTTTTAAAACTATTTTTTCAATGCTTTTGTTCTGACTTGAAATGTTTGTGTGTTTGTAGACTGCAGACTGATCAGCTGACTCTGCAGCTGATAGAGGAGCTGATCATGTGACCTTCACCTGTATGACATACAGTAAACCTGCCTTATGACGACTTTAATGCATCATCTGCAGGCTGTCAGTTAAAAGGGATACATTTGAATGGATAAATAAAATGAAAAACAAATCACCTTTATTACAAATACATTTGGGTATTTTTAAAGTGTAAAACTCATTCAAATGTGCAGAATAACATCACAGGTAATTACACTTTAATTTGTACCTTAAAGGACCAGATTTGTTTCAATTAAGCTAATTAATGGGTTAGTTAATGGTTTTTTTTAATCCTTAATGTGAAATTGTGTAAGTTTTGCAAGAAGAAATGTCACAATTCTCCTCCTAGAAATTAAAAGTTGAATTGATAAGCAATGAAACACACTCTCTGTCACTTTAATGCACTCAGGAATAAAACAACATCACAGGTAACTACGTCTTAAACCACCTCAATCTCTCAATACAGATGCATTGGTAAATAAATTTTGATTTGCCGTTTAGCCTGTGGCTCAGGCCTCTGCTCCAAAATGACATGCCCAAAATAAATGTGTGCAACTCCAAGGTCTATATGAAGAGTCTTTGTGTGATGATGAAGGTAACACCTGTGAGATTTCTGCAGAGGTGGAAGCATCAGTATAGATGTTAGTGTGACACAATGATGGAGCTGCAGCCTCAAACCTGGAGCAAACCACATGACAACATCTGATCATTACCTGTGTCAAGACTGATGCTGAGAAAGTGAAGCAGAGCAAAGTTAGAGAGGTTTTAGTCGAGGCGTGTTCAGACCCAATCATTTGGGTTCCACCTGTGCCTTTTGAAATGTTCTCAGGTAACTGTAAATCTCATTTCATTTCACTCACATGTATGAATCCCATTTATATCAAACTGTTTTGGTTTTGAATCAATCAATCAATCAATCAGACCTCTGTACATGTTCCCATTCAAAGAAAACCAGAACACACTGGTTGATTTGGACACAACAAGCCTTTATTGTCTTTCTCGTCCAGGACAATCTTGCAAAGCAGATCTTTCATCTCAGTGAAGCTTTTCATGGTTAAATCAGGTGATGTCACAAACTAAAAGGCTTTTAAAAAGTCCTGTGTCAGCGTCAGTTCTACAATTCAACCAGCAGATGGAGACACAGACTGTGGGACCTGCAATGCAACATGTCCTCAGACTGTCTTTCCAGTCCTGCTCACCTGACGTCCCCTCCCACCTACACACCTGTTTCCACTTTCCCTCATCAGCCCTGCAGTTTCTAAGCGGCCCTTTTCCACACACTCCTTGTCACTTTGTCACCATGTGACTCATGCCTTTGCTTTCTAGCATCTGTCACCTGTTTCCTGTCTGTTATCTGTTCCAGGTGGTTGGCCTGCGTTGTGTTTTTGGATCTCTGTCCTGACAAGATGGATGTTAATGTTGACTGTTGTGGTGACACACAGAAAACCTGTCACGTCTAGTTAGGGGGAGATAAACAGGAATGAAACAGTCAGATTGCAAAGGATGATTTATTGCTTGGAAACAAGAGTGTCCATGTTTGAAGAGTCACGTGAGACTGAAGAGAAACTGGTTCCATTGCAGAATATCCCAGTTTGTTCCAAACAGGTGCATGGTGCTGTTCTCAGATCAGTCTCTTCTACTATCTGTGCTGCTCTCTGCTCCCCCGCCTTCACATGCTCGCACTCTTCACCTGACAACCGCTGTCATGCAGTTGATGTGCAGACTGGATCCTTTTCCACAGACACATGGGGGTGTGTCTAATTCTCACAGACACACAGAGACTCTTCAATCAGGCTTTTGTTCCGTCACAGGGCTGAAACAGCACTAGTAAAAGCTGTAAAGCATCTTAGAATGAAACTTGTTGAAGGAGAGATTTCAGTTCTTCTCCTTCTTGACCTAAAGGCAGCTTTCAACACCAGTAATCACAGCGTCCTTCTAAACCGGCTTCATACCCATCTGAACACTTCAGGCTCAGTTCTAACATGGTTCAAGTCTTATCTGACAGGAAGGGACTATGTTGTGTCCCTGGGTGAGTCACTGTCTTCGAAAACTGAGGTCCATTGTGGTGTCCCCCAGGGGCCCATTCTGGGACCCACTCTTTTCAATCTGTACATGTTTCCTCTGAGAAATATCATTAGAGAGCATGACATTGATTTCCATTCCTATGCTGACGATGCTCAGCTGTATATCTCATTCTCATCAGATGATAAAAGCCCAACTGAAAAACTGTCTCGCTGTATCGACCAAATTTATACATGGATGTCCCAAAATTTCCTGCGACTCAACAGGAACAAAACTGAGGTTCTAACCATCGGTACAAAAGAAAAGCAATTTCAATGTAATATCATTTAGAAAAGCTGGCTGTGAACAAAAAGCATGAAGTAAAGAACCTTGGTGTTATCTTTGACTGTGACCTGTGTTTTGAACCCCAGGTGAGAAATGTCACCAAAAATGCACTTATCATCTTTGAAATATTGCCCGTTGCGACCTCTTTATCTAAACAAGACACAGAAAAACTTGTTGATGCTTTTATCTCACGCAGACTGGACCACTTTAATGCCTTCTTCTCAGACCTCTCAAATAAACCTTTAAACAAACTTCAGATGATCCAAAATGCAGCAGCACGTCTACTCACCAAGACTAAACATGGAGAACACATTACTCTGGTTTTAGAGGCTCTTCATTGGCTTCCTGCTCATTTTAGAATTCATTTTAAAATGTTGCTTTTTAAATCTCTTCATGGACTGGCTCCTGACTATTAATCTGATATGTTGGTCAGATACATTCCCTGTAGATCCTTCAGGTCCTCGACCTCTGGTCTACTAAATGTAGTAGAACTAAAAGGCACGGTGATGCTGCGTTCAGTGTCTCAGGCCCTCGTCTCTGAAACAGCCTTCCAGAGGACGTCAGACTCTGATCAGTCGACAGCTGCAAACAAAATCTTAAAACCTTAAAATCTTTTTAGACTTGTATTTATGTAGCTTTCATTTTCTTAATTGGTTTCAAATCTAATTTGTAATTTTTATATGTGTGTGTGTGTGTGTGTGTGTGATTGTGTATTTGAATCTTATTGACTTTATCTTATACCCTCTTCTATCTGTATTTTCTCACGTTGGGTTTCGCTTGCTGTATGAACTGTGCTATACAAATAAAGTCATTATTATTAATATCATTTTCTCCTTCCACCATCATTACAGCGTCACCACAGTCACTCTCAGGTTACACTTCATCATGTTTTGGCAGCTACGAGCACATGAGCATTTGAACACAACAATCCCCACAACATGACTGTTGAGTTCAAATCAATAGATATTCTCTGCTTTTTCCTGCACTCAATCTGCTTTCCTGCACCTGGCCTCAATATTAGGATTGGATGTGTGCACACACTTTACTGTGACCTTTATTTAGTGACATCAGAAAACCACATTTCTGACAGCCTACATGGTCAGAAGAGTAAAAAGTGTGTAGCAGGTCTGATTGTTTATGTTTCACCTTTATTATAGAGACACTTGATTATTGATTGATATAGAGCAGGGTATAATAACAATCATATAACACTGACAACACCCCAACATACAACAATTATAAATGCATAAAAGGCAACTCAGATTCCTTCACATAGAATAAAAGAATCACAGAATCATTTCAAATCAAACATCAGTACAATAACACAAGATACACATCAGTCAAATGATCAAAAACAACAGCTGAGGTGAAAGCAATGTTCAAAGATTGATTAGTGAAATGTTCCAAAATATTCCAAACAATATGACATAACAGAGCAGCCCCCTGCTGTGTGTCAGGGTGCAGCCCAAAGCAGTCATCCCTATAATCACATGGATCCACAACAACACAAAGACAAACTAACTACAATATATATCATATATACATATATATCTGCACCCTGTCAGGATCAAAGCTTGACTTGTAAACTTGTCAGCTTTTTCTCCCAACATTCTTTCCATTATTATTCTGATTGTTTTGTGTTCATTTGTCTTTTTTTCCCATCTTCTATTTCACCTCTTGTACTTCTGACATTGTCACAGACAGACAGTGAGGAAATGAACATATGCATATTAACTGTGTGTCTGAGCTGAAAGCTGCTCTCCTCTCCTGCTCCTCTGATTCACAGCCACTACAACAACACAGAGCATCACCAGCAGACCACTGAGCACTGAGCATCTCGCTGTGTAGAAGGTGGAGTGAATCCCAAAGGGATCTCTGTACATTAACACAGTTTTCACTGATGACACACACCGAGACTCCCATCAGAGCCAAGGCTCACTCTGCTCACGGTCTGATAAGAAAACATACGAACGATTCTGCCTTCTGTTTGGTTCGACTTGATGAACCAAACGTGAGACCAACACTTCTTCAAATCTTTGCATTGTAGAGTGACTTCTTTTCCCTCTGAGAAGAGCTCGACAGCAGGAGGACCAAATTTAGGACACACCACCAGATGATACCTTCCCGCACTCAGAGAGTTTTCACAGTCATACACACCTGTGTGATTTAAATTCAGTGATGAAAACACCAGAGAGTAGTTTTGGTCCACTGAAGGCACAGTCCGGTTTGTTGTATTGTTTAGTTCAGTGTTGGAGAAGAAATTAATCCAATGTGGGGGCTGGTCATCACTGAGGTCAGTGACAGTGCACGGCAACACAGTCTTCTCTCCCACTGAGCCGTAGATTGTCTCAATCTTCAGGTGTAACTCTACATGTTCACTGCTAACACACTGCTGTTGGTTCATCAGCAGACAGGTGAACTCTCTGAAGGCTACTGTTGTGAAGTTGAATGCACGCAGATCTGATGAGTTTTTCTCCACTTGGTATCTTCCTCCATCATCGTCCATCACTGATGTCGTATTGTCCCCAAAAACTTTCTTCCATATTTCTTGCTCATATCTAAAGTCACGTTTGAGCCACAGGAAATCCAGATTGTCAGCTGCTCCAGAACATGGCAAGTCCACTGATCCTTCAGGTGTCATTAAAGTCATTTCTTGCTCAGTCCTTATACTACAGACAATGACACTGCTGTTTCTCTCATATGTGACTTTGCCGTCGGTCCAACACTCCTCTTGGTACAGGCCGGAGTCTGAATGGGTCAGGTTGTGGATGATGTAAGAACCATTCTCCCTGCTGACAACTGAGAGTCGTTGTTTCAAGTCTTCAGGTACCGTGGAGTTGTGGGACCAGAGGTCAGAGGTGTTCCACAGGACAAGCTTCTCCTCACCAACAAATCTGGAGATCAGGCAGGAGCTGGCCTCCTTGGGGAGGTGGAAGGTGTAAGAGTGCCCTTCTTTCTTGATGGTGATGAGTTCTTCTGCATGAATGTTGTTGATGAGAGCAAACAGCAGGAAGCAGAGCTCTGTGACTGCAGCCATTCTGCTCTGAGGTCTCCTTGTGAGTGTCGTACAAACACTGACACCACTCACCTTATCAGCTCTGTGTCAACTCTCATCAGCAGCTTCTCTCTGTGGTCAGAACTACGTGACTTCTTGAAGCGTTCAGCTCTCTATCAAGTAATCTGTGTCCTTAGGATGTGACGAAAAGCCTCACAGTATGTATCTAACCTTTTGACCTGAACATGTTCAAAGTGTTATGTTGAGTTTACTGCACAGGGAGAGTTTTGTTTTATGTTATTATTTTAATCTTTGCTCAATCAGGTCAGTCTTTAAGAATAAATTCTAATTTACCATGGCAGCCTGGCTAAAGGCAAAGCCTCACTGCTGGAGGACAGCAAGACAGAGACTGCATCAGGAACCACAGTCCTTCTAAACCAGGTTCATTCACGATGGACAACCACCAGCTAACAAGCAGCACAACAAAGCAACTCTTCCCTCCATTCATGGACTGATAATGTAACAACTGGGCACAGCATTACTTAAACTGTACAGGCTGAGCGAGTGTGTTTACAGGATCCCTTCAACATTTTTCTAACTGGACCCTTTTACTCTGTGTAAACTGGTCACACAGACTGATGTGAACAACAATATTTGAAACTGTTCCAGTATTGAGTGAGCAGGCAGCAGCTGTGGGACAGGCTGTAATAGAAGCACATGGGGCAACTGAACACTGTCACTGTGTGTCCATTGAAAGTGGTTATTTTCACCACTGACAGGCTCAGGTTGTTATTATAAGTGTCTGAAGTGTCTCTCTACCTTTCACTTGATCCGCTCTGTTTGTTATTGCCTCATTAAGCTCAAGTCTCATTCTGAAATATCACCAGATGTCAGATGTCGCAGGAACACAACAGTGGAAACGTCTGTGTAATCTGGAGAGAGTATAGTAATCAGAGTAGTTTACAGTAAATGTAGTTTAGTGTTTTCTAAAAGATATTCAGTGTCATGGCTGATTAGCTGGCTTTGCCAATGTTAAGTCGATGTTGCTTATCTAATGTTTCAGACAGACAGAGTCTATCTACACATCCTTTTCACAAATCTGCCACCTTCATACAACACAGATCACACATATACTCTAATGTGGCTGTTACACCCAACCTGGTCTCCCAACAACCACTGACTTTCACAGAGATGCGTGTTGACTTCCTGTAAGATTGTAAAGTTAGGCCCTGTTCTTTTGTCCCAAACCCAACCATGTGTGTGTGTTGACTAAATACAACCACATGCGATTGTTGTTGAAGGAAAAAAAAGTCAGCTTGTGTTGTACCAACATAGTGCTTTTTTTTTGAAAGAGACTGTATCAAACTGTACATTTCCTGTGAAAACACAAGTGTATTTTGAAAACAGACAATGCATGTAACAGGCTGAAGTTGACACGGCGTCCCAGAACGTCAACAACCAACACACCCAGGGTACCTTGGACGCCATATGTGGACGTGGAAAGTCCATGACCAAACATGGACATGTGACGAGGTCACAGTGAGGATGAAAGTTTCTGTATTTGGATTTTATTTTTTGTATTCTGTACATTTCATTTTCTTGGGTGATGGATTACTGATAAATTGAATTGAGACAGAATTGGGACATGGTATGAAGACAGAGTGACATGTAGTAGAGCCCAGTTAGTGACAGGTCCAGGTCAATCCTGAGTTAGTCCTAACTATAAGTGTTATCAAAAAGGAAAGTCTTAAGTCTCAGCAGCTTCTCTTTGTGGTCGGAACAATGTGACATCTTTATCTCATCATCAGTGGAAACTTTGCAGCGTTCAGCTCTCTATCAATCTGTGTCCTTAGGATGTGACTAAAAGCCTCACAGTATGTGTCTAACCTTTTGACCTGAACATGTTCAAAGTGTTATGTTAAGTTTGCTGCACAGGGAGAGTTTTATTTTATTTTACTGAAGTCATAAAGATCAAACTGTCATTAATAACGACAGCCTGTCAAAAGTCAAAGCCCCTTGAGGGAACGAGGTGGAGGCTAAAACAGAAATGTCAAAAGTTAAAAAGTCAGCAGCACACATCCTCACATTTCTGAAACACACACTACTGTACATACAATCACAACAAGCATCACATGTGACAACAAGCATTACAGAAATAACCTGCAGTCTAGCACACAAGCATCAGGCACAACAACACAGAGCAAGAGCAGCATCCAAAGGCAGTAAGACAAAGACGAACAGCAGCAGCAGGACAACAAGAAAATGCATGGGACAACAGCACGTGGCAGACAAAGGTTAGGGTACAGTGACCTGATGACCTGGTTTCAATCTGAGTGTCCTGACAAATGAAGCTCTAGTGAAACATCATTCAGGAAGACTCTCCTTTTACATGTCCTGCCATTCATTCCTCACACTCTGGTTCACTCATCACTTCCTGCTGACTGTCTGAGGCTGTCCCCCCTCTACACCCATGTTCGTGCAGATGCTCTGCCACACTGAGCTCCGTCACAAACCAACTAGTGAGGAGCGGGAGTGAATTATAAAACCCTCCGACAGTGAGTCTGCACCAATGTCGACTTACTGAGCATGTGCAACACTGTCTTGTGTTCGTCCTGAAGACAATATAACAAATAAATTTCCTTCAGCTGTTCAAACTAAGACAGATAATTATTGGCCTGTTGTCACACAGACGTTAACATGTTCAAGGTTACAGTGTATTTAGGATCAAATCTCTCCTTCTGTAGTCTCTAGGAAACAGTCGTGTTCATCTGACTGTAGAGCTGAATATTTACAACTGTTACAGAACCCAAACAGCTTCTAAACATCAGAGAGAAAGACAAAAGAAGCTTATAGGAGTAAGTTTTATTTATATTCATTTCTTTATTTGTTTATATGAATCAATTTATCGGGCGGCACGGTGGTGTGGTGGTTAGCACTCTCGCCTCACAGCAAGAGGGTTGCCGGTTCGATCCCGGGCGTGGGAGCCCTTCTGTGTGGAGTTTGCATGTTCTTCCCGTGTCAGCGTGGGTTCTCTCCGGGCTTCCTCCCACAGTCCAAAATGGTTGTCTGTCTCTATGTGTCAGCCCTGTGATAGTCTGGCGACCTGTCCAGGGTGAACCCTGCCTCTCACCCAGTGTCAGCTGGGATAGGCTCCACCCCCCCACAACCCTCAAGAGGATGAAGCGGTTAGAAGATGAATGAATCAAGTTATTTATTTCTTTTTGGAGATTTTTAAATTTTTTTTCCTTAAAATGTAGGGTGAAATGTAGGGGCAGACAGACGAGTGATGACAGGAAGCAGAAGGCCATGGGTTAGAGTGGATCTGGCGGACGCTGCGGCGAGGACACAGCACTTGTACGTGGGACACCTGCTCTACCAACCCGGTCGCAAGTTGTTGAAACCCAGCACCTGGACAGTGTCCTACAGCGCCAGACACTGAACAAAAGTCAAGATGGCGACAGTCCAAACAGGCCGGATGGGATGGGTCCAACATGATAATAACATAATAATAACATGATAAAGCCAAACTCTGTTCTTCTTTCCTAAACGTAACCACGTGTGTGTTGGCTGAACATAACCACGTCTGTGTGTGTTGGCTAAACATAACCAACACACCCAGGGTATCTTGGACGTCATATGTGGACGTGGGAAGTCCATGACCAAACGTGGACATGTGACGATGTCCCAGGTGACTCACAACTCTGTGAAGTTTGTAAAAAAAACCCACTCAATTTTAGCACAACTTTTATTTTGAAGTGCTGTTTCCTGCTGTAGAGTGAGTGACTAACGGACAGCTACTTGACAGACACAGCAAAGTATGATGCTGAATATTTTAAACAGTTTGGACCTTGAACTGATGAGTCAGGCTGCTGTCAGCCCTAGAGTGGTCTCCTCTGGTCTGAATCAGGGACTCATGTTGTTCCAAAGTTGTATAATTGCCTAGAGTTGGTTGGTGTTCTCACGGCAGCATTTACAAGAGGACCAGATCAAATGCCTTGTGTGAGAAAGCTGCTCTTGATTGGTCAGAATTTCCATGTGGGAAAAATCCAGGAAGTAAAGCAAACGTTGAAGAAGAGTACACTTGCAAGATAAATGTGACACTTTCTAATGTCACAATGGAGGGACAACTACGCAGGTTGATTTTAGCGCTGCTCATCGTGGACTATATTGCTGTCATTGTTCATTTTAGTCAAAGCATACAGTTTGAAAACGAGGCGCGGCTCCAACTAGAAAACAATGTTTTGATGCATTGGATGTGCTGAATGTGCATATTAAGGCAGTACAGGAGGAGGTGCACATTAATAATCCTCCAGGACTGTAACATGCTCATGTTTAACCCAAACAATGTGTCATGTGACTGCAGTTGCTTCACATCCAGGTCAGAACACCTTCTCACCACAAACCAACCGCACCAGAGTTCCTTTGGAACCGGACTGAGACCACCTCTTCAAGAAGGTCTCAGTCTGGTTGTTTTGTTGTGTTCACACCTGCACAATGAACCACACTGAGTGCAACTGCTATGAGTGAGGTGACAGAGGGAGGGGCTTCACTCAGGTGTAGCTGTCAAGCAAAAACACTTTAAATTGAGAACTGACGCCACGGGCCAAATTCAAACACTAAAATATAGGAGCTGATTTATAGTTGAGAGTCAGATTTAATGGTGCTTCTGTTTGTTTCCTCACAGTGACTGTGTGTTTTTAATGACAGGTAGATAATAATTCACAAAGCAAAAACAAATAAACAAAAGTCAAAACAAGAAAAGACATTTAAAAGTTAATAGGATCAAATCATTCATTCAAATGGTTAAGTGAACAGAACCAGTATAAAACAACAAATAAATAAATAATAAGGTTTATATGACAGGTCAGTGTGATTCTGTTTTGTTCTGATGGTTTGTGACAATAATGTTTTCCATAAGAAAATAACTTTGCATTGTATTTTTCAGGAAACTTAAATTCAAGTTTTGTCTTGGTTGAGCTTTAAATAAAAATATTTTACCCAACAGAATAATGATATCTGTTATCTGGGGACAGTTTTCATCCAGGACCTCCGATTAAAATGTTTAAAGGTGTAAGTTTAAAAGAAATGTGGAGAGGCCGCAGCCAGCGTGGAGATCAGTCCAGACCTGCAACATGACGCAGCTGGTCGTCCTCTTCCTGATTACAAAATCTACACAGTGATGATTGTTCAGTGTCAGACATATGAAGTTGTTTCTTAGTCGCAATAACTTCATAGAAAATCCTCAGTTGAAAAATTCTGGAGCAAGATTGGACTGTTGTTTCGTAAATTGAATTGAAAAATGTTTTCTAAGGAATGAAAATGTTAAGTTTGTCTTCTCAAACCCCAGACAGCTCCTCTGTGAAATAAAATGATAAATTATTTTATTCATCTTTATTTTGGATCAGCAGTTAAAGCTATATGTAAGAAGTCTAAAGCAAATAGTCATAAAATCCTCCTAATATGTCACAAAGACTGAGTAATAATGTTCATATTTGCCCGTGGGCAATCAGTCTCCAGCGTGCCGCTGTCCAGCAACCTCAAATCTGTAGGAGAGGGGGGGCGGACACGACTCGCGGCAGTATTTTGAATTTGAATGCAGTAACCGTTTTGGCCACATTCTTACATACAGCGCCTTTAAGTTTCCGTTTTTAAATGACAGTTACTGTGTTAACAGTCTGTCATTCACACAACAACAACAACAACAACAATATTAATAATGAGTGATGATGTTGTTTGTCATGATGTCGTCACTGAAAAAGTAGAAATACACAGAGGCAGGAGTTTACATGAAGTTTGGAGGTGGCCTGTGCTGCAGAGAGCTGTACTGCCCCCCAGAGGCAGAGAGCAGGAACTACAGGAGCACTACAGTCTTTGTATCTGTCACACACTGTGTTCCCATTGTACCCACACAACCACACTATTCAATATACCAGAAAAAATGTACTATGTCAAACGCAGTACGCCAAAAAGACCTGGATGTTACACTGCATCTGCAGTCCAGTCAGTCTGTGGTTTGAAAACTGCAGCAGTAATAATTCAAGGCGTTTTGTGATCTATGTCCAAATCACATATTCAAGTTTACCATTACAGGCTCAGTGGATCAGGGCAAATTCACAGCTCCAAATGTGGAGCCATTACATCACAGTTCATATCTCTGCTTCTGAACGTGACGTCTTAATGTCATCTGTGTGTCATCTCTGATTGTTGAGACCATAACAAGTTCCCACTGTGTTTCCTGTCTGAGACGTACAGGAAGTCTGTCTCTGGTCCATCATCACGAGACACACAAGATGAGAGTCAGAGCAAAGATGCTGATAGAACAGTTGAACAGAATAAACGCTCCACATTAACCCTTCAGCTCCCTGCACTACATCACTGTCACACTCACAACACATGATGATGTTACAGAAATGAAACATGCAGAGAACAAGATGCAGAAACACCCACAGGAGCAGTGTGGCACGAACTGAGCGGACGATAGGTAGTAGTGCTTTAAATACAGGTATGATTCATCATCCTCTTAGAAAGGGTTTTATTGAAAAGCTTGACCCCACGTGTGTTGCACATGTGCTCACACACCCTCCAACACAACGTCACTTCACCATGTGACTGCAAAATGTTGAAACTTTGCTTTTGACCAGACAAACAAAATAATGTTCCACTAAATCCACGAAGGTGCTTTTAACTTCAGACGCAAGAGGTGTCAGGACCAATAAAAACCATCAAAGATTACGAATGCAGTTTCTCCAGCTCAGGCCTGTCTTTGAGTCCGACTCACTGGACCACTGGTCCAATTCTTCAGTCTGTGAGGCAGCATGTTTGTCTGCCTGTTCTGACCCACAATCCTCTGCAGAGCAGACGTCACACTGAGTGAGCCACAGACGGATGACAGCTGATTGACAGCTGTCAGAAGCCGCAGTGACGGACGGCAGCACATTGAAGTATTGCCCTCATGAAGGTCAAAGTTGTCTCTGGTAAGAAAAAAACACCATGGCGGAACACCACACGGGTTAAAACTCAAAAAAGAGAATGTAGAAAAGCAGAACACAGGTAGCGAAAAACCAAAGTCCAGGTTCATTATGACATCTATAAGGAAAGTCTGCACATCTATAACTTGGAGCTAAAAGGGTGCGGCAGTCCTTTTTCTCTGAGATTATCAACAAAAATAACAACAATGCACGGACATTATTTACTGTTGTTGACAGACTGACAAACCCATCAGGGTCAGTCCCTCCTGAACTGCTATCCACCAAGGCATGCAATGACTTTGCTTCTTTTTTCACAGACAAGATTTCAAAGATAAGACAGACAGTCTGTAACTCCAACACAGTGGCTATTTCACCTGTGCCTCATAAGACTACTCCAGTTAATTTGGCACTTTTTCACCCATTAAATTATGCTACTTTGACAGACATAGTTAGAAACCTTAGGTCCACTACCTGCTGCCTTGACACTCTGCCTACAAGCTTTTTTAAAGATGTTTTTAACTGCATAGCATCAGATATACTACAGATAGTCAACTGTTCTCTTCAGTCAGGCATTTTTCCAAGGGCCCTGAAGACTGCAGTCATTAAACCTCTCTTAAAAAAGCCTAATCTGGATGCCTCAGTAATAAATAACTACAGGCCCATATCAAACCTACCATTTTTAGGAAAGATCATTGAAAAGGTTGTTTTTCAGCAACTTAACACCTTCTTGGAGCAAAACAATATCTTTGATGCCTTTCAGTCTGGATTTCGAGCACATCACAGCACTGAGACTGCACTTGTAAAAGTTTTAAATGACATTCATCTGAGCAGTGATGCATCAAAGATTTCGGTTCTGGTATCACTGGACCTCAGTGCTGCATTCAACACAGTTGACCATAACATACTGCTCAACAGACTAGAAAAGTCTGTGGGACTTTCTGGCACTGTGCTAAATTGGTTTAAATCTTATTTACAAGACAGGGATTTCTTTGTGTCACTTGGTAATTATGAATCTGTGCGAACAAAGATTACATGTGGAGCTCCTCAAGGGTCCATTCTTGGGCCTCTTCTGTTCAACATCTATATGCTCCCTCTTGCTCAGATTATGGAACATCATAACATCTCCTACCATACTTATGCAGATGACACACAACTTTACATAACAGTGTCACCAGATGACTACAGTCCCCTACATCTACTAAATAAGTGCATTGACGAAATCAATACGTGGATGTGCCAGAATTTTCTACAACTAAACACGGAAAAAAATGAGATTGTTGTTTTTGGCCCCAAAGAACAAAGATCAGTAGTCAGTGCTCACCTTGACGGCATGACACTAAAACCTACAAATCAAGCCAGAAATCTTGGTGTAGTTCTGGACTCAGACCTAAATTTCAATAGTCACATTAAGACAATTACTAAATCAGCCTACTACCACCTTAAAAACATAGCAAGAATAGAAGAATTTCTGTCTAAACAAGATACAGAAAAACTTCATGTTCATGTTCATGCTTTCATTTTCAGCAGGCTGGACTATTGTAACGGTGTCTTCACAGGCCTGAGTAAAAAATCAATCAGACAACTGCAGCTCGTCCAGAACACTGCTGCCAGAGTCCTCACCAACACCAAGAGAGTGGAGCACATCACACCAGTGTTTAAGTCACTGCACTGGCTTCCTGTGTGTCAAAGGATAGACTTTAAAATCTTGTTACTTGTCTATAAAGCACTAAATGGTCTCGGGCCTAAATACATCTCTGATATACTTGTACGTTATGAAGCATCCAGACCCCTCAGATCATCTGGAACAGGTTTACTCAGTGTTCCCAGGATCAAAACCAAAAAAGGTGAAGCAGCCTTTAGTTTCTATGCTCCCCGCCTGTGGAACGAACTTCCAGAATATCTGAGGTCGGCTGAAACTGTCAACTCATTTAAATCAGGGCTTAAAACATTACTATTTACTGCAGCTTACCAGTGAACTAGATATGTAACTTATTGTTAGGATAATCTGTAGCTATTGTTTTTATATTTGTCTGCTGTTGCTTTATGTTTGCTTTTTAAATGCATTTTCTGCACTGTTTTTCTTGCTTTTAGCTTTTGTTTTTAATGATCTATTGTTCCTTTAATGTTTTATTTTAATGTATTTCTCTTGTAAAGCACATTGAATTGCCTTGTGTATGAATGGTGCTATATAAATAAAACTGCCTTGCCTTGCCTTGAAGTGATTTATGAGCAGTCGAACAGTGATGATGGGAATATTGATTGACTAAGTGCACAAAATAATCAGAAATATTACGAACACACGAACGTTATAAAACCTCTTCTTATGTCTCTTTAGACTGTTGTGAATTTTCGTCATCTGAAACTATGAAGCAGCAGTTTCGTCTCAAAACTCAGACTCAAAATCAACACTGGTGTCCTCTGGGTCAAACTGTATGTGTCTGAACTCAAGAAGCTCAGAAATCAACAGTTTACAGGAAACAAGGACCTGAACCACAGGTCGACCTGTTCAAGGTCAGTGAAGGTCATAGATGGATTCATTGTTGTTGTTTGTGTGATGTATGGTGGACAGAGAGTGGGCAGTGGGGACTCTGGTGTGTGATTTCATCATGTTTACTGTTTCATCTGACGGTAATGAGCCCGGGAGGAGAAACAACACCAGACCCCAGAGGCATCTGTGGACACTTGGACACTCTGGAGGCTCTAAGCAGCTCCATAACAGGCCAATTAGCACACTGTGCATCATGGGAAATCATGGGAGGAGACTGCTGTAACCATGGTTACTGCTGAACACAGAGCAGTGTTGATGCTCCTGTGGAATCCGGTTTGACCTCGGCCCACTGACCTGGAGGCAGCGACAGGAAGTCGTCTGACATCATTGTGGTTTAACTCACTGTTCATTCACTGTCGGTTCAGCTGATGAACACACACACGTAGTTACATGGTTTAATGTAACCACGTGTGTGTGTTGTTGAAGGCAAAAAAAAGTCAATTCACGCTGTTGTACCAATGTAGCGCTTTTATTTTGAAAGAGACTGTATCAAACTGTACATTTCCTGTGAAAACAGAAGTGTATTTTGAAAACAGACAATGCATGTAACAGGCTGAAGTTGACACGGCGTCCCAGAACGTCAACAACCAACACACCCAGGGTACCTTGGACGTCATATGTGGACGTGGAAAGTCCATGACCAAACGTGGACATGTGACGAGGTCACAGTGAGGATGATGATGCTGAAAAGATTTCACAACATAAACAGAAAAAATCAGATGAAGTTAATTTTTAGACTAAATATAGTTTTGTTGAATAGAAACAGAGATCCTTTTTCCTTTAAATTGTCTTGTGAAGTCTCAGATTAATGTGCATTTGTGGATCAGCTGAGTGACACAAGATGAATGGAGTGAGACTGAAACTTTACTGAAGTTGTTTTTTGACAAACAAGGATCAACAACTAATCTACAACATATATGTTCTCCCTCTGTGTGTCAGTATTTGATCTCAACAAACCCAACATCTTTGTGTTTGAGATTAAACGTTCAAACATTTTAACTTCATATTTAATTAACATGTTTGAGATTCGTTCAGTTCAGTTCAATAAAACTTTATTTATCCTGAAGGAAGTTCTTGTGCCAGAGAAGGCTTCAGATCACAGTAACAAGCAGTGTGTTCCCTCCACATCAGAGTCACACTCTGGGCCCAGTTTTAAATATCACGCAGAATATTAACAATATACAAGATATAAAGTGTTTAACCCTTTGAAACCTGCAGTGACCTCACTTTCCTCGTGCTGCTCCCAGACACCTTTCACACCTGTTTTTTAAACCTGAGAAAAGTGGTTTGATTTCTTAAAAACAAACAAACATGAAATATCCTGCAAACTGCAAGGAAGTATTATAAGGTGTCAGAATTATTGGAAAATTATTAAAAAAAAAAAAAATAGGGGAAAAAGGCCCCCAAAATGCTATGTATAATTATAATAATTAAATATTTATATTTATATATTTAAAATTAGGTTACAGAAAAAAATACGTATAAAAAGTATATTTATTTATATTATTTGCATTTTTGAGGACTTTTTTTTAACATATGTAGAGACCAAAACAAACATAAACAAACAAACACATTAACAATATCAGGAAATAAGTGACAATAATATCATGATAATAAATCACTTGTACATCATTATTTCATAGTATGTAGATAAGTAATCCATAAACATATAACATCTAGGTTTACACGCATGATAATTGTTATTTTTATTTTATTTCAGCCTCTTCTTCAGGTCATTTCCTGTTTTCATGCTCGTGTGTGTCGTCTCTGCCTTCTCTCATGGTTTGGAAGAAATCACTAAGCTCAGGTTTCAAAGGGTTAATGAGTGAAACACAAACAGCAGTGAAACAACACAAGTTAGAGACGTACAGGAGTTTCTGCAGATGAACTAAGATGGTGGAGAAATGCAGATTGCATGTGAACAATGAGAAGCAGCTCTGCACGTGATTTAGACTTTGACACTTCACTGACAGATGATCGCACAAACTATCATTCATCACTATTAGTGGTGTGACACAGTTCTCAGCTGCAGTCTGTTTCCAGCACTCAAACATTCATCATCCGACCTCAGAGTCCAATGAAGCGACCTGCTATTGAAGCAGCTCAGTCACGCTGATGCAAGAACCAATAATAATAATAATAATAATAATGTGTTTCAGTTTGTGTTCGACCGTCTGACAAGACTGATGTTGAAAATCACAACAGAACTTTTTCTTTTGTCATGTTTCTGTGTGAGCAACAGTGTTTCTGTAGATCCTGTGTGTGTGTGTGTGTGTGCGACAGCCACAGACTCACAGCTGAACAACTCTCCCCTTCATCACTCTGTTTATGCTCTGCTGAATCTCCTGCATTTTAATACCATAAATGATGGGATGCAGCAGAGGAGGGACGACAAAAAAATTAATATACGTGAAAACAGTCACAGCTTTCGGGACCTGGTTATTCAGGCGGTTGTAGAGGACGCCAAAAAAAGTTGCCACGGAGAAGTTAACGAAGGTGACGAGGTGAGGCGTGCACGTCTGCAGCGCCTTCATCTGAGAGACTCTGGACGTTTTACAGACCACCATGAAAATATGAACATACGACAGCAGGACCAGGACACAGGGCAGAAGCATCAGACAGACGACGCAGCATAGACCGTACACGCTGACCACGTGTGTCTTCTTACAGGAGAGCTTTGCGATCACGTTGCTGTCACATGCAAGTTTATCAACCGTGTGTGTGCACAGTCGGAGCGTGGACGTCAGGTAAACCTGGACAGCTGAGAGGAAGCTGAGGACGACATAAACCAGCAGCAGCATCAGTCTGACTCTGGCCGGCGTCATGATGGAGTGGTACAGCAGAGGTTTACAGATGGAGACGTAACGATCGTACGCCATCAGCGCCAAGATGGAGAAGATACAGCCGCTGTACATGTTGATGAAAAACACCTGAGTCAGACATCCTGCCAGAGACGTCTCAGGCCTGTTAGCTACCAGGTGTTTAATAATGGTGGGACACACAGATGAACTGCCCATCACGCCGCTCACAGCCAGGTTGACCAACAGCACATACATTGGCCTGTGGAGGCGAGACTCCATGCAAACAACCAGGATGAGCACGAGGTTGATGCACAGGCCTGAGACGTACAGCACAAAGATGCAAACGACAAGTGCAAAGTTATAAAGACCAAAAGAGCTGTAGATGGTGAAGATGATGGGAGCTGCAGACGCAGAGCTGTTCATCCTGACACACACACATACACACACACACACACACACACACACACACACACAGAGTCACAGAGCAAAGCAGGAAAACTCTCCTCTGCCTTTTCTTTACTCTCACAGCTCAGCAGAGGAAAACACACACAGTAACTCAGTGAATCGTCCAGTCTTCATCATGTTAGACATCTAATGCTCCTCCTCCTCCTCCTCCTCCTCCTCCTCCTCCTCCTAATGAGATGATGATCTCAGCCATCTGCTTTTATGAAGCTCTCATCTGTGGCCTTTTCCTCTGGGCTCTGCTGTCCCGCTCTAGTTCGGAGGACGTGAGACAGCATCTCCTGTCCTCTGTCAGATCATGTCCTGTTATAGTCACATATGAATCCTCTGAGCTTGAAGTCCAGGCGTCACAGGTTAACTCCACTCTTCCTGCTGTACTCAAAGGTTCCTCAGCTTTATGCTTCACTTCTCTGCAGAGCTTGGGTACGGCTGTGAGGGGGCGGAGTCACATACCTGGGTTCACCTGTTTTTAGCGTGTAACAAAAGCCTTGGCTTCCAACAGCGCTGTATGATCACAGATCTTTGAACAGGAAGTAGGTGATGGACTGTGTTATTTTCTGATGGTAGTTGTGTCGAGCTCAGTGTGTCCAGTGTTGGGTGATTTTTAGCGTTAGCTCGGCTGTTAGCGGCTAACGCTATCTCTGGATGGTGGCCTGTGAGGTCAGCCGTCATGTTCATAGTATTGCCAGAGTATTTTATTCTCACGTGTCATATCTAAGTCCTCCTATCCTTCTGTGGTAAAACATCCAAAGTAAATCCAGATGTTTGATTGTCTGATTTCTCTCTCCTGTGCCTCCATCTTAGTTTTGATGAACTTCCTGCCACATGGTGCTCACTGAGACCTCTGCTGACCTCACCAGGAAAAAAAACATGAGCATCATCTAGTGGACTGAAAAAGAACAGATTTTATTTTACTCGTACCAAAGTTGGATTAAATGGCGTGTTTACAACATTAATGACGTTTATAATAAAAGTTTGATCCTTGGCATCTGTGTGTCAACACATCGCCACACAAAATATCGCCATACTCTGCCTTATCATGTTTTCCCTCACCTCTAATTCTTTGCTGTGTCATTCTCTCTATAAAATTATGTCTCAATGCAGAAAAGTCAAAAGTCATAAAACTCATTTCTCCACATTCTTTAATTCTTTACAGCTGAAACGATGAGATGGTGAAAAGTACGCCCACACGCATCGGGCCAGCTGGATGTCTTTGGGCACCACGGTGACCCTGTTGGTGTGGATGGCGCACAGGTTGGTGTGCTCAGAGCTTCACTGGCCTCCTGCAGAGCCATGACAGCAGAGCTCTGGAAGCGGTGGTGAAGTAGGCAGCATTGTTGCCTTGCAGCAAGAGTGTTCCTGGTTCGAACCAGTAACTGAGGCCCTTTGAACCTAAAACAATGGATGGGTGTGTAGGTGGAGCATGGGTAAAGTCCTGATCCATCTGTCACTGAACTAAATCGTATGTGACTCTGAGACATTTGCTGGTTGAGGGTCAGTGAAAATGATTTGATGGGATTCAAGTGGGATAGTGACCACAGGAGACTCAGGTGCAGTCACGTGTTCAGGTGGGTCACTGCTGTTTTTAATCTTACCTTTTCAAAGACAAACAACAAATGATTTTTTGGTCCCTAACCTGAACCTCTGACTTTAAAACCAGCCTCGGGAACACTTGAGAATCTTGAAAAAGTCGTCCATGTTTTCATCTCGTCACGATCACTGTAGCTTCCTGTGTTCAGGGCTCAGCCCAGGGGCCATTTCCTGTCTCCAGCTCGTTCAAAACTTGTCTGCCAGACTTTAAACTGACTCCAAGAGCCATGACCACCTCACTCCCACCCTGCAACGCTACACTGGCTACCTGTTAGGGTTAGAAGTGATGCTGAACTTTAACTAATAACTTTTAAAGCCCTCCATGACCTCGCTCCTACACACATCAGACATTTACTTCCACCCTGTGAGCCCAGCTGCTGCCTGCGCTCCTCAGGTACGACCCTCCTCTCTGTCCCCACAGCTCACCTGGTTCCAAAAGCACAGCAGTCAGTTTGTGTTAGAGCCCCACAGCTCAGTGTCCTCCTTTCAAACTCTATGTTTAATCAATGTTATTATTAATTGTATTTCACACTGTGATGTCTCTGGTCTCAGCTGATGCTCAGTGTTTTTATTGCTGTGTTAATGTTCAGACATGAATAGTTTACTTTTTAATAATGTTCATTTTTAATAATAACTTCTTAATAATGTTTTTAATCATGTTAAAATATTATTGTTAATAATGCATCTGTTGATGTTTACTTATGGGTAGTTTATTTATTCATGAGTTACCTTATAAATATTGTTAAGCAGATGCCACACACACACAGGCTGCGTCTCTGCTGCAGGTTTAACTCCGGCTGCCTGCTGCAGACTGATTGTTTAATCCTCTGTTAATGAATAAAAACTGAACTCAGATATTTGAAATGAGACGAAGGTCAACTTTATCTACTTGTTTAATTTCACATCAGTAGGGACACAGTTTATACACACAGTTTATACACACTTGACACACAGGGTTAACATCAGCGGCATCACTTTTTTGTTTGTTCCTGTTTGTTGCAGTAGTTTTATATTCTTTTACCAAAAGCCAGACTTTTACATATGACACGTATCTTGGACATGTTCAGTCCGTACAGTACGGGGTTAAAGAGCGGCTGACACGCGAGCCAGTATAAAGACAAAAAGATGCGCAGCATGATGGGCACACTGCGCATATCAAACCTGCCCTGCATTATTTCAAAGAAAGCCCCAAAGGAGAAGTTGAGCAGAGAGGCAAGGTGAGGTGTGCAGGTGCTGACGGCTTTCTGTCTCGTCTGTTTAGAGCCAGAGAAACAGACGTAGAGGATCCTGATGTACGTGTAGAGGATCAGAATTATAAGAGTTACTATCACAGTGAACATGTAAACCATCCCATAGATGTTACTGACCGTGGTGTCGAAGCACGCCAGCTTAATGATGGAGTAGTTGTCACAGTAAACTTTCTGAATAGTGTTCCCACACAGCTGCAGAGGGACGCTCAGAGACATCATGACAACAGTTGCGAGGACACTGTACAACCACATGAACACAGTGAGGACTGTGACTCTGGCAGTCGTCATACGTGTCTGATATTGCAGAGGATGACAGATAGCCAGGTACCTGTCATAAGACATGACTCCTAAGGTTAAAAACTCGACACTGCCGTAGAAATGAACCCAATAAATCTGCAGGAAACAAGCTGAAGCAGAGACAGTGTGAATGTCAGAGAGGATCTGAAGCAGCAGGAATGGAAACAACCCTGTACTACCATACAGTTCATTTACAAACAGGCTGCACAGAAACATATACATAGGTTCATGTAAGCTTCTGTTCACACAGATAACCACAATCAGCAGGAGGTTGGCACAGATAATCAACATGTAGAGACACATGACGATCATGAAATATAAATATTTAAATAGCCCGGTGTCACAGTAGGCAACAAGTGCAAAATATGAAACCTGTGTGGAGTTACTCATCATCTGTCATTCAGATGACAAAACATCATGCAGTGGATTAATAATCTGAATTATCATGTGACACTGAGTCATACATGAATAAATTTACACCTCAGTCACACATGAACACATCTGTGAACAGATTCGTCCTTCATGATGGAAACAAGCGACCAGAAGTCTCAGTCACAGAGAAACAAGCTGACAGGACACAGTCTGAGACCTGGTGTGAGTCCTCACAGTCGCCTGCAGCAGTCAGACTCTCTGAGCTTCTTCTTTAACCTCTTCCAGCCAGTCGGTGCTCACAGCAGCACACTGACGTCACTCTCAGAGGACCCACTGACTGCCTGACATCAGGAACCAACAACAAACTTTATTTGTCATATCAGACACAACGAGGCGTTTAAAGACATCATGTAACTTCACAGAATGTCACAATAACAACATGAATTTATGTGTCGGCTCAGAATCAAACTGAGGGCACTGGAGCTGGTGTGGAGTAAACATCTGAACCACAGGGGGCTCATTTATAAAACAGTGTGTGGGATCAGTATTTAAACTGAAAGTATGGACAAAAGCCAAGGATGGCGTGCGTCCAAAAACATTTGACAGTTTCTACAGTCAGGCATGTATCTCTCCATCTGTGTCGCCAATTTCCAGTTTCCCAGTTTCTCCCATCAAGTCTGTTTTTAAATGACACAACTTTTCTGTGGAAAGTGGCGCATGCCTTTTTCAAGCTGCGTTTTGTGCATACGCAGTGTTTATAAATGAGACCCCAGGTCACCAGCAGCCCCTCTGAGCTGTTTCTACGCCTCCACACTGTCGATGGACGTGACTCAATGATGAACAAAGGTCAAAGGTCACTGTGACCTTGCATCTGTCTCATTTTTGTGAATGTGACATCTCAACAACACTGTCAGGGAATGTACTCAAATTTGGCACAAATGTCACGAGCCGTATTCTGTCCACTGCGTGTGCGCGACTCTGCACGCAGTAACACATAGCTAAACACTTGTTCTGGTGTTGAAAAGGTGAATGACGACTCAGATGCTGAAGTACGTTGAGTAAGTTGTTCACTGTTTGTCTTTGTCAGTTGCTTTACAAGCCAGAAACTCTTTCATGTGAAACTCAGAAATACAGGAAAATGTCTTTATACATGAAGGGTGTTAAATTATACTGTTAGCTTAAAACATAGAGCTAGGTAAGTGGCTATGCTACATGCAACAAAAGTAGGACTGTTAGCATTAGCTTCTAAAAGTTAAAAGTAAACAATCACAACATCCACAAATTATGAACTGTATAAATATAAGATATAACTCACAAACAAAGCTCCTCCAGGGCTTGACGGCAGTGGATGAAACAGATTAATGCCAAAGAGCATGGATACCAAGAGGCCAAGCTCCGCTGAATTTTTGCCAACAGCCACGAGGGGTGCCGCCGCCATTTTGGACTGTTGCGCCCAGACAACATGCAAGATGTCAAGGAGAGAGGAGAAAAAAAGTAAAAGAAAACAGTGCAGTGCAATTAACTGCAACAACTATCAGTGGAACGCCCCGCACCTGGCCTTCCACCGTTTCCCAAAGGATCCTGACAGGTAATGTCATGGGGTGATTTTGAAGGAGTAATTAAGTTAATCTTAATCTCATAAGTGGATGTAATATGTAGAGATGCCATCTTGGCCGTTTTTCTTTGTTTTGTTTAAAGTCTATATTTTGCTTTACAAAAACGTGAAAAAGCAGCTGTGACCAAACTATCACAAGGTGAGTAGCATTGTAAGCATAATTAATAGCGATATACTTCAGTTTGTCTGTGTGTTTTTGTATGCAAGCGGGTCTGCTGCAGTCTGCTGACAGTCCAAAATGGCGGCAGTAGGACGAAACCATGGGCGAGTCTGTTGCTATGGGGCGTTCTATTGAGCTTCGCCTCTTGGTGTCCATGCTGTTTGTTAATGCTCTGGAGCACATTTCCATGCACAATAACAAACAAGATGGCCAGTGACCATACCCATGTGACTTTAACAACCAATAGAAAAGCAAGGACTTTCAGAATAAAAGAGCACCTTTCAAAATACAGCTAGGGGGCACTGCTGTGCCACATCACAAGAAGCATACAGAGATGTCTTTATCTGTAATTATTTAACCAACAAAATAAGGACGCACCGATATCGATTTTTTTCAACTGATACCAATAACCAATAACTGACGTCCAAGGTACCCTGGGTGTGTTGGTTGTTGACGTTCTGGGACGCCGTGTCAACTTCAGCCTGTTACTTGCATTGTCTGTTTTCCAAATACACTTCTGTTTTCACAGGAAATGTACAGTTTGATACAGTCTCTTTCAAAATAAAAGCACTAAGTCAGTACAACACCACACAGCAAACACACGTGGGCACATTTGGGAAAAAAGAACAGGTTTTCGCTTTACAAACACCACATCCACTACTCGTCCTACTCGGACTTCAGTCATTTTAACTTTTGTTGTTGTCTCATCACGTCTTCCCCTGAAGCCACTGGGGACCAGTAAACAATAATGGTGACTGGCTGCGTATCATGCTGACGTGACAGGGAGCTCCACCTGCTCCCGTCAGTATCTGACACTGGAAGGCACTAGCCAAGAGCCAGTATTCGACGGCTTCAAAGTGAGAATTTGTTGATGTTGTGTGTAATAACATTAGAAGTATGACTAATAATTAGAATAGCAGTAGGCATCTGCCACGACCTAAAATCCAGGCGTAACCGTGATCCAAGAGAACCTGCGAGACAAGGAAGCACAAAAGTTCCAGGGAAGAGTTAGTGGTACGTAGTTATGGGACATGAACGTTTGCACATGGAGAGAGAGAGAGAGAGAGAGAGAGAGAGAGAGAGAGAGAGAGAGAGAGAGAGAGGAGGAGAGAAGGTGCCCTGTGTATTATAGGGGGGTCCTCCGGCAGACTAGGCCTAAGTCAGCCTAACTAGGGGCTGGTACAGGGCAAGCCTGAGCCAGCCCTAACTATAAGCTTTATCAAAGAGGAAAGTCTTAAGTCTAGTCTTAAATGTGGAGACGGTGTCTGCCTCCCGGACCGTAACAGGAAGATGATTCCACAGGAGAGGAGCCTGATAGCTGAAGGCTCTGGCTCCTGATCTGCTCACAGAAACACACGTGATGTAAGAACAAGTCACCGTACTCATGTACCTCATCAGTCTGTGTCCACAACATGTTGAAACTTATTTTAAAAGTCTTAATAACATTCTGATATAGATTATTCTTCTGATAAAGATTGTTGTTTTTACTTCTCTAACAGTGTTGCACTGTTTTTATTAATGTTTTTGAAATGATTAGTCAATTTAAGTGAAATCAAAGCCACATTTTCAACTTTTGGCCTTGATGCCCTGCTGCAGGCCGAGAGGCCTCACCCCAACAAATGATAAAGTGCCAGAGCTAGGGATGTTATTGGTTAACTGTTAATCGGTTAGCCGCAGAGAATGTTTTTGACCGGTTATGTATATGTCGGCTAATTTGCATACAGACACACTGCGCGTGAGTTGCAGTAATAGCCTAACCTACTCAACAATTTTTTTAATCTGTTTTGTGGTGCTTTGAGCACTGATCAGCTGAGCCAGCCTAGAGAGTTTTGCTGCAGCAGCATGTGTGTGTGTGTGTGTGTGTGTGTGTGTGAGAGAGAGAGAGAGAGAGAGAGAGAGAGGGAGAGAGAGCGAGACAGAGAAAGATAAAGGGTAAACATTTCCAACACAAAACATTAAAGGACAGCGCTTCAAAATGCTGTAGAGCTCACTGAGATAAGGGAGTGCCGGACTGAAGCGTATTTCACATCATTTTGCATTTTTTTTAACTGGTTAGTTGTCTGCGCATTGACACACACTGAGGGGAGTCTGTTCTTTAACAAATTACATTTTAAGCTGGAAGTTCATGCTCAGAATTTACAAATGGTTCATACAACAAACCATCTTTCAGCTGCATGTTATAGTCTGACTGTCTCAGATAAATGTGTTTGTTTATCTCATGCTCTCAGCTGGTTTGTGACTGCACTCAGTTCAGGTCGCAGCCTGAGGACCACTCAAAACTTTCAAAGTTGGAAGTTATTTATTAAAAAACTGACAATGCGCTGAAATGTGTATATAAAAGAAAATCAGCCATGTCGAGACATGAGGAGCATCTAAGACATAAAGTGGTGCCTGTTAAAGTCCAGGGATCAAATATAACTAGTTGTTACAGTAAATACACAGAATGTATTGAAACATAGTACATGTGATCAAATGAATATGCACAACAACAAGTCTAATAAACACATGTATACAGCGTTATAAACAGGATATAAAACTGAAATATAAAGTGTAAAGATGAGCTCAGGAGGTGGACAGTCTTCTGCTGGTGTCCGACTGCTGAACAGACGACAGCAGGAAGAAGAGTCGAGGCAGACGGAGACACTTCAATGATTTATTCACCAAAATCAAAGACACAGAAACTCATGGGCACAGAGACAAGTCCAAAGTGTCCACACAGAAGAATGAGGTCCAGGGGACAGCAGGAAGTGGACAGGGACAGTGCAGGTAGATAGGTAGAGGCTCTGAGTCGGGGTCAGGTTCAGGGTTTGGTGCCTTGAAAACAAAGACGTGAGGTGCACAGCAACTTTGGAGCCGATTAAATATGACATGATACATATCTGCTATCTGCAGGAGGAGGAGGAGGTGAGTGGAGAGGAGGGAAAGTCTGAGGACATCTGGTGACAGGAAATGTGCCTGCTTCAGATTAATAACAATGATATGATGCTTCTTAAATGCAGTTTAACGGTTCTTAATATTAAAACAATAAAAACAGTAAAATAATTTGATGAACAGAAGAAAATCCAAAGAAAATGAATCTTGACAGTTGATAATAATTTTATCTGATATTATTGTCAGTTACTGTTTTCCCCTTAAGAGCATATTTCTAAATAAAACACGTATTTTGGTCATTTTCAGTCCGTACAGTAAAGGGTTGATGAGCGGCTGACACGTGAGCCAGTATAGTGATAAAAAAATACGCAATATATTTGGTAAATTGTTCATATCAAACCTGCTCTGCACGATTTCAAAGAAGCAGCCGATGGAGAAGTTGAGCAGAGAGGCGAGGTGAGGTGTGCAGGTGCTGAGAGCTTTCTGTCTCGTCTGTTTAGAACCAAACAAACAGACTTTAAGGATCCTGACGTACGTGTAAAAAATCAAAAGTATAAGACCCAAGATGACTGTGAACATGTGAGTGAGTCCAAAGATGTTATTGAGTCTTGTGTCAGAGCACGCCAGTTTAATGACATAATAGTTGTCACAGTACACTTTGTTAATGATGTTCCCACACAGCTGTAAAGGGAACGTCAGACCAGCCACGATCAAAGTATTGATAAGCAGAGGGTAAATCCACATCAGAGCAGTGAGCACAACGATCTTATTGGACGTCATGCGTGTGTTATACTGCAGAGGATAACAGATAGCCAGGTATCTGTCATAAGACATGATGGCTAAGTTAAAAAACTCAATTCCTCCATAAGAGTACAAACAGAAAATCTGCAGGAAACAAGCTGAAGCAGAGACAGTGTGAATGTCAGAGAGGATCTGAAGCAGCAGCAATGGAAACAACCCTGTACTACCATACAGTTCATTTACAAACAGGCTGCACAGAAACATGTACATAGGTTCATGTAAGCTTCTGTTCACACAGATAACCACAATCAGCAGGAGGTTGGAGCAAAGAATCAACATGTATAAAATCATCACAATGATGAAGTATAAGTATTTGAAGAGCCCGGTGTCAGAGTAGGCAGCAAGTGTGAAATATGAGAAGTGTGTGGAGTTGATCATGATCCTCCTGTCAGCTCATCAGACTCTCAGTAACACGTCAGTGGATGAACACACTGCAGTCATTGAAGGACATTCCCTCACAGCTCTGTGAACCTTTAACAAGTTGAACTTCATGTTAGTGAAAGAAAACACATGACACACACACACACACACACACAGCTTACCTGATCTAAAGTCAGGGTAACACAGGCTGTGACATTAGATGGATCAACACTGATGTGTTTACCTGCCACAGTCACACTGTGACTCCCTCCCACCTGAGCTGACACACTCAGTCTGCTTCTTTTAACCTTGTAAAGTCAGGGGGACGCCCACCACAGCAGTCTGACCTCATCACCTCACACACACACACACACACACACACACACACACACACACACACACACACTCTCTAAACACTGGTTCACTAGCAAGAACCACGCCACAACAATATGTCGTTTAAAAGTTTAATGGAATACAGGAGTTACTGAATGTTGAGAATAGATGGATGGATGTGGGTGAGGTAGAGGGAAGATGTCATCTGTTAGGCTGGTCTGGGAGGATGTATTGAAGACCAGGCGGAGGGAGACTCAGTGTGGGGGTTCCATCTCAGGCGTATATATCCACCTGAGCTGATCACTGCCCCCAGAAGAGTCAGATTTAAATTGAACTGATTTGAACATGAGCTTGATGGAGATCGTTAAGATTGTCGCAGATGTAGGAGCAATATGCTTGGGATGACCAGCGGCCTAGGACCTGAATGGTTTGTTCTGAGATGCCTAGTCTGGCTGCTGTGGATGCTGCGCCGATGCGCAAGGAGTGGCTAGAATAGAGTTCTGGCGATACGCCTGAAATGCGTAGGACTTGGTGTAAGTGTTTCTGGAACCAGAATCAGTTGGCCATTTTTCCTGTTTCAGTGAGAAAGAGTGGGTGTTGACGTGATGCCTTCGCAGCATACCTGGAGCTGATGTATTTGGTCAGTGGCTTGTATGGGCTGAGGTAGGATTCGAGGCGGAATAAGTTGATAGGGAAAGAAACTCCCAACTGATCTGTTTTGCTCCTTCAGAGCGTGAATATGAGTGAGTCAGCAGTGTGGAGGGTTATGTCAGATAGACTGGGGTGATGAGAAGGATTATAGACGGATGAAGTCGGGGCAAATTCAGAGCACCTCAGGAATCTGAAAAAAGCCAGCAGAAACATGGATTCTATGGTTATGTCAACCATAGGAGATATGTAGCCTGAACGAAGGGAGCGAATGCAGAGGCTGAGAAGTGAGTGGCAAGCGCCTAGCTGGGAGAGCAGGTTCCTGTTTGCGCAGGCCTTTTATTAACATAGTAACATGAGAATGGGAGGTTGAAGGACAATGGAAGCCAGTGACGAGTTTGATGAAGAAGTTGATTCCTGCTAAGTAGGTCTGGATGGTGGAGGACCGTATTTTTTGGATGGAATGAGCACGGGTGATGAAATTGCAGAGGGAAAAGGCAGCTGGTAGGTGGAGTGATATGCCTTGAAGCACTTCCAGCCAGTTAGGTTGGCTGAGAGTGTGCTTGGGACAACACTGTTGAGGATGACTTCTTGCCAAGCGTGAGAGAGGTCTCTCAGCTGTGGAGCTAGTTGAATATTGTGGCTGAAAACGGTGGGATAGGTGTTCGGTGAAGATCCGATTCTGGGGCAAAGTGTCTGAATTTCTGGGACGAGAAGCGAGACAATGAGTCAGCAATGCTGTTGTAATGACTGGGAACGTGGGCTGCCTGGAGGATGAACTGGTGTTGAGCTGAAAATAAGGTGAGTCTGCACAGGAACTGCATGAGGACTAAAGAACAAGATCGACCTTTGTTCAGGATCTCAACAACTGCGGTGTTATCAGAATGGATAAGTATGGACTTCCTAGACCATTCGTGCCCCCAAAGAATGGCAGCTATCATGATGGGATACAGCTCGTGAAGCGCAGAGGAAGGAGAGCGGGACTCTGAGTCGAGGGATTCGAACTCTGGGGGCCAAGCGGAGGCGAACCATCTCCCTCCATAGTTGCCGCCAAAGCCTGTGGAGGGAGCCGCATCTGTGAAAAGTTGAATGTCCTCAGGCTGGGTGATGAAGTTGTCATAGAAGAAGGAAATGCCATTCCAAGAAGATAGGAAATGTAGCCACATATGCATTTCCATTTTGCAGGCATCGTCCAGAATGACCCTATCGTGGAGAGAGGGAATAGCAGAAGCCTTAGACAAAAGGATGGACAAGAAAGATTTATCTTGAGGGATTATGCAGATGGCATAATTGAGATGGCCAAGGAGGGCTAACAGCTGGTGCATCTGTCTACTAGGAGGTAGTCTGACAGAAGCAGAGAGATGCACTGTATTTTCTCCAAGGGCAGAGATGCTTGGAAGGAAATTGAGTCCAGGGTGATACCTAGGAACTCAATGGAAGTGCCAGGTCCTGATGTTTTCTCCTCGGAAAGAGGGACACAGAGTTCAGAGAAAGCGTTAGTGAGCGTATTGAGCCTGTGGCGAGGGGGTGAGGATGGTGGAGTGATGACGAGAAAATCGTCGAGAACATGGAGAATGTCAGGGAGCCTGTGGTTGTTAGTGAGGATCCAGCATAGGGCTTCTGAAAGAGAATCGAAGATCTTAAGACTGGTTTTGCAGCCAAAGGTAAGGCGCATAGAAAAATGATATGGGAATGACACTGTTGATGCTTGGAATGTGTGAGCCGTGTGGGGAAGACAGGTCCATAATTAGCCTCTTTTTTCCAGAGTATTTGCAAGTGGCAACACCTATTGGGCTGATGCGGAACAGTGGAAAAGAAGGAATATCGAACGGGCCTGTCATGAATCCTTCTTCGACCTCTTTAGCCAACAGGGTGTTGACAGTGTGAGGTTCTGCAAGAGTGACTGGAGGTTGTGACAGACATGGGAAGTGTCAAGGAGAACTGCCATACTGGGATGAAAACCATGTGTGAAGCCATCTATGAGAAAATGAACAAGCTGTTTATCAGGATGGTTTTGTAGAGCAGTGGCAAGGACATTTATCTGAACGGGGGTGCTGAGGTGCTGTACAAGTTGGTCTGTAGCTGTGGTTGGACTGTGGGGGCAGGTGCTCCTGGTATGCGCACTGCTGCAGAAGGAGCAGACATGCAGGAGGCAGCAGTTGGAAAGAGCGCAGCCCAGGTGGTCCTGCCACCCTGGTAGAGGATCGGCCTTCCCCGTCTGTCGACCCCCTTTGGCATGGGGACATTGACTGAAGGACGTATGTTAGAGGGCCTAGGAATGATGGGAGGTGGGGGTGCAGCAGATGACAGGCAGTTAAAGACTGGGGTGTTGTGTGAGGAAGATGGACGTAAGTGAAGTAGTGGAGCAGTGACAGTGCATGCTGTGGCAGGGTGAGAAGGGGCTCCACATGGCTCGCAGGAGAGGGATGTGCGGGCTGCAAATATGCGGCAATAGAGTTCAGGCCCCAGTACATTCCCTGGTTAAATTGCTAAGTAGAGAGAAAAAGCGAAGGTAAATTCTGTGGGGGTTAGGAGTGGCGGAGTGGCACGGAGCCGAAGTTTTTTTGCACTTCTCTGAGCTGATTAGTGTCGATGACTGATGGCTTAAGACGCTGGGCTAAATCTACATAATTACCAGTGAGAATCTGTTGGCGTAGTGCAGGAGAGACGGGAGAAGGGCGATAAACAGATGAAGCTGGCTGGACGGGTGGTGCTGCTTTGGCGAGGGTGAAATTGCCGGTACAATGAGAAAATACATTTGGGTCCACCATCCAACACAGTCAGCTGGACTGCTGCTGCTGCTGCTGTGAAGATCAAGACAGACTCAGCAGTGTCTTTGTGTTTGACCCTGGGCACACATGAGGTCCTGCTGTCCTTTATCAGGGCGCAGACTGTAATTGTGCTCTTGATTATGGCCTAAAATTGAAACCAGTCTCACTCTGAAGTCATCGAATACTGGCGCTTGGTCAGTGACTTCTGGTGTCAGACACCAAGGTCAAAAGCCATTCTTTCACGTTGGCATGATATGCGGCCCGTCACCAACGTTGTTCAGTGGTGCCCGGCAGAATCAGGGAAATGTGGCAGGACAACAGCGAAAGTTAAGTCGGAGTAGGGCAGGTGGGAGGGTCTAACAACCACCGACTTTCACCCAGGAGGCCGGTGTTCACTTCTGTAAGATTGTAAACCGTCCCAGAACGTCAACAACCAACACACCCAGGGTACCTTGGACATCACATGTGGACGTGGAAAGTCCAAGACCAAACGTGGACATGCGACGAGGTCACAGTGAGGATGATGATGGTCGGGGTGCAGGCAGCAGGAATTGGATAAACCTGCAGACTTACTGTGTCTGAACTCTGAAGTGTGTTATTAGATAACAACATCCACATGAAGATGACGATGTTCAAGAAAAAAAAAGTTGCTTTTATTGAGCAAAACAATAGTTTTTCAAGCATTAATTAAAAAGCAGCTGTGAGCAGCATGTGGTTTGGTAATGAGGTCTGTGCACTGCTGTGGGCGTCTCCTCACATCAAAGGGTTAAAAGGAGCAGACACAGTCGTATCATACAGGTGAGGGACGAGCTGTGTGCTGTCTCACCTGCTCTGTTGTGTCATACAGGTGAGGAACAGTGAGTCTGAGGACCTGTGCTGTGTTTAAAGGTTTAACTCAACATTATAAAACCTTCAGTTCACAGTTTGCACATGTTGTAAATGGGTGTTTATGAGGATCATGGTTAATGTCACATTTTTCACCCTGGCTGCGTACTCTGACACTGGAGCCTTCAAACATTTTTATTTCATGATCGTCATGTGTCTCTACATGTTGATTCTTTGCTCCAACCTCCTGCTGATTGTGGTTATCTGTGTGAACAGAAGCTTACATGAACCTATGTACATGTTTCTGTGCAGCCTGTTTGTAAATGAACTGTATGGTAGTACAGGGTTGTTTCCATTGCTGCTGCTTCAGATCCTCTCTGACATTCACACTGTCTCTGCTTCAGCTTGTTTCCTGCAGATTTTCTGTGTGTACACATATGCATGTGTGGAATTTTTAAACTTGGCCGTCATGTCTTTTGACAGATATCTGGCTATCTGTCATCCTCTGCAGTATAACACACGCATGACAGCTAACAAGGTCGTCGTGCTGATCGCTGTCACCTGGTTGTTCCCTTTTCTGATGATAGCTGTTCTGATATCACTGAGTGCTCCTTTACAGCTGTGTGGGAACGTCATTAACAGAGTTTACTGTGGAAACTACGGCATCGTTAAACTGGCGTGCTCTGACACCACACTTAATAACATCTATGGGCTTGTTTACACTGTCATCTCCATCATTATCCCTCTGCTGCTGATCCTCTACACGTACGTGAAGATCCTCAGGGTCTGTTTCTCTGGCTGTAAACAGACAAGACAGAAAGCCGTCAGCACCTGCACACCTCACCTCATCTCCCTCCTCAACTTCTCCTTCGGTGTGTGTTTTCAGATTTATCAGAGCAGGTTCGATATGAGCAGTGTGCCGCACATGTTAGACATCTTACTGTCATTATACTTCCTAACCTGCCAGCCTCTCTTCACACCGCTACTGTACGGACTGAAAATGTCCAAAATACGCATCATATGTAAACGTCTGTTGTGTGGTGATGTGTAGATAGTTCACTTCACTTTTACATACATGAAAACGCAGTGAGTGAATTCCTCCTCTGACTTAAACAGTATCAACACACACACATCAGTGTGTTCAGGTGAGTGTGTGTGTGTGTGTGTGTGTGTGTGTGTGTGTGTGTGTGTGTGTGTGTGCAAAGGGAGAAAATTAAAGGTGCAATTTGTACAAGATGAGTTGAGGTTTATTTTGCTCTTAAAGGAAGTTCCACACCAGAGAATCGTTCTTCAGTTTGCTTTCTGTTTATGTCTTCGTCACTTGATCTGAGGGGCATGATGTTTGACATGTGTACATGTAACAGGCTGAAGTTGACACGGCATCCCAGAACGTCAACAACCAACACACCCAGGGTACCTTGGACGTCATATGTGGACGTGGAAAGTCCATGATCAAATGTCTCCCCTTCTTTTCCTGAGATATGATGTTAAAACATGTCACAGTCAAGCTGACCTTTGACCTTTTGACCTTCATTATTTCATCCTGTTAGACATTTGTGTCAAGTTTTGTCAGAGTTAGTGAATGAATTCTTCAGTTACTGCTCAATCAGTCTGATAAACTCTACGCCCTGGTGTCCATCCCTGAAACTAAACCTCTCTGTTCCTGCTCTTCATTGACACACACCGATCAGCCAAAACATTCAAACCACTGTCAGGTGAAGTGAACATTGATCATCTTGAAATGCAATGTTCTGTTTGGAAAGCTTGGGCTCTGACATTCATGTTGATGCTACTTGACATGCTCCACCCACCCAAACACCACTGCAGACAAAATAAACCCCCTCATGGCAACAGCACTGACTGCTCTTCAACCTGACATCAGGAATCAACAGCCGACTTTTTTTTCACACATTTCAGACACAACAAGACGTCAAAGAGGTCACAGAACTTTACAGGATGTCACAATAACATCATCAATGTATGTCCCATGTCACACACACATGGTTGCGTTTAGCAAACACACACACATGGTTGCGTTTAGCCAACACACACACGTGGTTACGTTTAGCAAACACACACACATGGTTGCGTTTAGCCAACACACACACGTGGTTACGTTTAGCAAACACACACACATGGTTACGTTTAGCAAACACACACACATGGTTACGTTTAGCCAACACACACACATGCTTATGTTTAGCCAAAACACACACGTGGTTACGTTTAGCCAACACACACATACATGGTTACGTTTAGCCAACACACACACACATGGTTACGTTTAGCCAACACACACATATGGTTACATTTAGCCAACACACACACACATGGTTACGTTTAGCCAACACACACATATGGTTACATTTAGCCAACACACAGATGCCGCTGGTGGCCTCTGATGAGGTGGGGCAGTATAAAAGCGGCAGTCCACCCACCAGTCCTTCCTTTGCGCCTCCGTCACCTCGGCGTCACTTGCGGGTCAGCAGTCATTTGATCCGACAGGTATGGCTGCATGCTGCTTCACCTCACTGGTTGTTTGTGTGCTTAAGGCATTGGTGTTGTGTTGTAGGGCGACTGCCTGTGTGCTGCTCCGGCCCCCCCTGTATGCGCTGCTGCGTGTGTCTGTGGTAGGTGTCCTCTCTCTCTGCGGTATGGTTGATGCTGTCCGGTGGCTAATGCTAGTGTGGTCACAGGTAAATGCTGGTCTTGATTAGGAATTACTGTAACCTGCTTATTGGGGCGCTGCTGTTTTGTCTGCTGTTTTGTCTCCGCTGTGGCTGCTGCTTTGTCTCCACCGCGTCTGCGGTGTGTCTCTGCTGCGGCTTCGCTTTTATGGCATGGTGCCACGCGGCTGTCTTATAAACCGCTTTGTAGCTCTGCTTCAACAAAATAGACCCTTGGTGACTCTGTTTCAACATCCGGTGCGGGCAGTTGCTCGGCCGCACGCCAGGGCACGGTTCTCTATTCATATGGAATGCATGTGTGACAGTGTGGGTTTACACCATTATTTTTGCTTATTTGTATAGGTTTATTTGTATATTTTGTTTGGGTTGAACTTGATTCGGTCTGTTTGTGTAACTCCTTTGCTAATTAATTGAATTAATTTGAAAGGTCCTTTATGCAATTAGGAAATTGTTTTGTTTTTCTGTTCTTTAGCCTTATTTTCTTTTTTGTTTGGGCTATATTTGTTTGAATATGAATTGGGTAGTTATTGGTTGACATATTTTGTTAAGTTTAAGTTTGTGCCCTGCCCCTGTAATTATAATTTTGTTAGATTTTGTTTTGTGTTTTTGTTGCAACCCCAGTAATTTGTTTTATCTTCCCCTCTTTTCAGTGGCTGGAGGCCGGTGGTGGCGGTGTTGGTGATCTGGTGTTGGCACCCTTCTGTCTTGTCTGCTGTGTTCCTGGGAGTGGGTTACTTCACTGAGTGTGTGTCTGCCACGTGTGTCCGGTGATATAAGTTGATATATGTTTTTTTTGGTGGATCCTTCCCCTGCACCAGGCCCCGTCCATCAACTAGGCCTCAGCCCTGATCAGTTTCCTTGTCCCCTCCCTGCGTGACATTTTTAGTTACGGTTTTTACCCAGTTTGTTTAATAAAGTGTATTTTTATCAATTGGAACCACGTCTCACGCCTCTTGAGTAAACGTACCTGTGTGCCTTGTATTGCAAAAATAATTCTCTGGGTGAAATTCCCAGGGTGGCGTTGTTGACAACCTTAGCTTTACTATCCTTACTCCTCCTCCTTGCCACAATAAGATAAGATGAGATAAGATAAGATAAGATAAGATAAGATGAACCTTTATTGATCCCACAATTGAGCAATTCCAGTGTTACAGCAGTCAAGGGGAAAGAGTCAGATTAAAGATTTCAACAAACTAGGCATGCAAAAAGAGCACAAAAATACAAGAAACAGCAATAAATAATAACATTAATAATGAGCAGTGAATAAAAAGTGAGCAATGGATGTGTGTGTAAATAAACAACAACAACATGGGGGACAGTTATGCTTATTATGGTGTCAATAAAGTGTCAGTAAAGTGTCCATGGTGCAGTTTACTGTGAGCAGTGCTGGTTATGTAGCCTGACAGCAGCAGACAGGAAGGACCTGTGATAGCGTTCCTTCACACACTTTGGGTGAATCAGTCTATCGCTGAAGGAGCTCTCCAGAGCTTTCATCTCCTCCTGCAGAGGATGGGAGTCATTAGTCCTCAGAGATGACAGCTTGGCTGTCGTCCTCCTGTCTCCCACCACCTGCACAGAGTCCAGAGAGCATCCCAGGACAGAGCTGGCCTTCTTGATCAGCTTGTCCAGTCTCTTCCTATCTGCAGCCGAGACGCTGCTGCCCCAGCAGACCACTCCGTAAAAGATGGCTGATGCCACCACAGTGTCAAAGAAGGTCTTCAGGAGCGCCCCCTGCACTCCAAAAGACCTGAGCCGCCTCAGCAGGTAGAGTCTGCTTTGGCCTTTCCTGTACAGTGCTGTTATGTGATCAGTCCAGTCCAGTTTATTGTTAAGATGAACACCCAGGTATTTATAAGATGTCACCATCTCAATGTCCTGAAGTGACAGACTGAAGGTGCGGAGCTGACCTCAAATTCTGTGTGCGTCCACATCCTCCTACTCTTCATCATCATCTACCTGAATATCACCATCTGACCTGTTCAAAGTATCTCAGTTATGAAGTGATTCTTTCCTCTGCCTTGTCTCAGCTGTGTCCCGCCGCCACATTTTCGTCACTGATTCTCGGTCGAACGTCTCTTCCATGGACGCCTCTGGGATGAAAGGCTTTGTAGATACGTACACATGACTATCACTTAAGTTAGCAACTACCCGGTGTCACTCTGACGTTGTTGAAAACTGGGGCTTGATCAGTGTGTGTGTTGGCTAAACGTAACCATGTGTGTGTGTGTGTGTGTGTGTGCGTGTGTGTGTGTGTGTTGGCTAAACGTAACCACGTGTGTGTGTTGGCTAAACGTAACCACGTGTGTGTGTGTGTGTGTGTGCGTGTGTGTGTGTGTGTGTGTTGGCTAAACGTAACCACATGTGTGTGTGTTTTGTTTTTGTTTTTTTTCCCCGTTAAAGGTTTTTTTTTGGGGAGTTTTTCCTGATCAGCTGTGAGGGTCTTAAGGACAGAGGGATGTCGTATGCTGTAAAGCCCTGTGAGGCAAATTGTGATTTGTGATATTGGGCTTTATAAATAAAATTGATTGATTGATTGATTGATTGATTGATTGATTGATTGATTGATTGATTGACAAAATGTAACCATGAGTGTGTGTCGGCAAAACAAAACCTTGTGTGTGTGTTAGCTAAACGTAACCATGTCTTTGTGTGTTGGCTAAACGCAACCACGTGTGTGTGTTGGCTAAATGTAACCACATGTGTGTGTGTGTTGTTGAAGGAAAGAAACATCAGTTGGTGGTGTTGCACCCACGTAGTGCTTTTATTTTGAAAGAGACTGTATGCAAGCTGTACATTTCCTGTGAAAACAGAAGTGTATTTTGAAAACAGACAATGCATGTAACAGGCTGAAGTTGACACGGCGTCCCAGAACGTCAACAACCAACACACCCAGGGTACCTTGGACGTCATATGTTAATGACCAAACGTGGTCATGTGATGAGTAAGGACGTGAGGTTTAGACAGTGGGGACAAATGATCTTCTGCAGCTTATTAAACAGCTTCTCTTCAGTAAAAACACATCATGTATTTTCCTTTCTTTCTTTCTTTCATACATCATGGTGGCAATGCATTTCAGAATAGTGTGAGAAGAAAATGGACGTTGATTTGGAACTGTGGTGGAAAGCTAACATATCTCATCAGAGGGCAGGTTGTGAAGACACGGCAGCTGAATTTCAGGTCTCATGTTTTTAAAGTTAAACAACCACAGATTCAATTTTAACGTCAGAAAACAGCAAAATCTGTCGGCTGGCTTCAACATAACTGCTCTACACTTTATCAAAGACAAGACTTTTAAATATGATGCGAATTTTGGACATGTTTAGACCGTACACTAAAGGACTGAGAACCGGCTGGCATGTGAGCCAGTACAGTGATAGAAAAATTCTCAGAACATTGGGCAGATTGTTCATATCAAACCTGCTTGACACTATTTCAAAGAGAGCCCCGAAGGTGAAGTTGAGGAGGGAGATGAGGTGAGGTGTGCAGGTGCTGACAGCTTTCTGTCTCGTCTGTTTAGAGCCAGAGAAACAGACTTTAAGGATCTTCCCATAAGTGTAAAGAATGAGCAACAGCAGAGAGAAGACTGAGAGCAAAGAGATGAAGAGTCCGTAGATGTTAACGGCTGTGGTGTCACTGCAGGCTAGTTTGACAACAGAGTAGCTATCACAGTAGACTTTCTGAATGATGTTCCCACACAGCTGTAAAGAGGAAGTCAGCGACGTCATCACAAGACAGAACAGTAAAGGGTAAAACCACGTTACAGCAATAAGCATGGTGATTTTATTAAAGGACATCTGTGTGTTATACTGCAGAGGGCAACATATAGCCAGGTATCTGTCATAAGACATGATGGCTAGGTTGAAATATTCCACACCTCCGTACAAGAATAGAAAGAAATTCTGCAGGAAACAAGCTGAAGCAGAGACAGTGTGAATGTCAGAGAGGATCTGAAGCAGCAGCAATGGAAACAACCCTGTACTACCATACAGTTCATTTACAAACAGGCTGCACAGAAACATGTACATAGGTTCATGTAAGCTTCTGTTCACACAGATAACCACAATCAGCAGGAGGTTGGAGCAAAGAATCAACATGTAGAGACACATGACGATCATGAAATATAAATATCTTAAAAGCCCAGTGTCACAGTAGGCAACAAGTGTGAAAAATGAAACTTGTGTGGAGTTGATCATGATCCTTGGCTTCATAAAGCAGCCACAACACTGTTGAGAGGAAAAACTGTTCCCACAGAGCATCACATTTCACTGTCACACACTCTGCACATGTTTAGGACTGTTAGCAGCTGACATATTGAACACAGCGACAGGAATAAGCAGAGTAAAGACATTCATCATCAACAGTTCACCCTGACTCACCGGTCTCTTACTTAAAGTTTACATGATGCTGAGATAAGACAGGAAACACTTTGTGACACTGTGTGAATCCGTGCGTCCGTCCTGACTGAGCTCAAACTCTGCTGCTGCTTCTTTTATGCTTTTCGGAGAACACCCACAGCAGCTGTCTGATGTCGTTCATCTCACTGATGTCATAGAAGTGACAACTATGGAGACACTTTTCTTTTTTTTTTAAGATATTTTATTTGGCCATTTTGCCTTAATGGACAGGACGGCCAAGTGTGAAATGTCTCTCAAGACTCTTGTGGAAAAAACACAGAAAATCGAAATCCGTTCCGAATATTTTAATGATGGGCAAAAGTTTCAGACTCAGTGTGAAAACATGACAGAATGTTAGTTTTAGAAGCGTGACAATTTTGTACAAAAGAAACAAATTCCATGTGCAAAGGCCTGAAGTTCTAAACTGAATGCATCGCACCAATCAAGTTTGGTCAAGTCAGTTTTAATTATATATCTCAAAATTGCAACTGAATTTAACTCAGAAGTTTTTTCCATCTTTACAGCATACAACGATTCTATCCTTAAAATTTAAGTCAGAGAAGGAAAAACTTCCTTTAACAGTAAAAACATGGGAAATGTTGGTGAAGAATCTCAGTCATCAGGTCGTGGTCATCATAAGTGCTGTATCGTAGGCAGCTGACCTGCTTGTGTTTCTTGAAGACATTTCGCCTTGTGCAGAACAAGATACTGAAGAAGCCTCTTGGATGACAAGTGAAATGTCTCAAAAAAAGACCTGAGGAAGTCCAGTTGTCTACAATGTTGCACTAACGAACGTGGGAAATGTCTGGAAAAGCATACGGCAGGGTTCGACATGAACCATGGCCACACAACATTACTTTGTGGGCACCAAATATCACCTGTAGGTGAGTTTTAACACGTCTGTCTTGAGAATGTGGGTGCATGTCTCAGTCAGTCCGTTTCCATGACAACAGAGAAAAGGGATTTATATAAAACTCACGTAAACATGTCAGTGTGGGTGAAATGGTACTGCAGTGAATGCGTCACAGTGGGACGAACACACCCAGATCATGTGACTCCTGCATGTATACAGTCAATCAGACCCAAACTGGCCGAGGCGCTCTGAGCATGCTCCACAGTTTCCGCCCCGGGCTTTGACCCGGAAGTCCAATAGCATTAAATGTGTAAGAGAAGAAGAAGCCGGTAACAACATGGAGAAATCTACATCCAGAGCCGTGACTTTTTGGACGGACCAAATGTACAGAGCTGTAAAGTTGTCCACCATGGTAGCAGTTAGCTGCTAGCTAACCGTAGCTAACTTGTTTGTCCATTGTTTGGTCTGTGACGTAATAGGTCAACAGGAAAAAGGTCCAAAACTAACAAGCTGAAAGGGGGCATATCTCCACCTATCGTAGAGGAGTCGCACATACTTGGCTCAATAAATGGATTCCCCTCCCTGTCCCTGAGTGGGTGGAGCTTGGTTGGGCTTTTAAAGACCTCCCAGCAGGTGCCAGAGATTAAGAGGGAAACTAAAGGGGAGGAGTTTGATTACCTGAAAAACAAAAAGAATCAGATTTGGACATAACACCCCCTCCCATAAGCAGGTTGCTCAAATGCAACCTTACAGTTAGACTCCCACATAGGCCGCAAAATGTGCAAACTAATATGAATACACTTACGACCTTGAAAGGGCATCTGCGAGAACATGATCCTGGATGTCCAGGTTAAACCCCTGCAAGATGAAGCTCCATCGCATTAGACGGTTGTTGGAGTTTTTCATCCTGTTAAGGAAAACCAAAGGGTTATGATCGGTGGAGACCACTAGGGTCTGGCTGGAAGAAACATAAACACCAAAATGAACCAGAGCTAGAATAAGGGCTAACGCCTCCTTCTCTATAGTGGAGCAGTGTTTTTGATGCAAGTTAAACTTTCTCGAAAAGCAGCACACAGGATGCTCTACCCCTGATGGATCCTCTTGGAGGAGAACAGCCCCAACACCAGCATCACTTGCACCAATAGCTAGTTTAAAGGGCCTGTTAAAGGCGGGGGCAGCGAGAACAGGAGCACTAGCCAACAGTGCTTTCAGACTCTCGAAAGCAAACTGACACATGTTTGTCCATACAAAAGGGACTTTTGGGCTAAGCAGATTAGTCAAGGGGGCAGCAACAGTCGCAAAATTCTTGCAAAACTCCTGTAATAACCTGCCATACCAAGGAAACGTTTCAAATCACGCCGAGAACTGGTCACACCAAAGTTCACAATGGCCTCCACTTTGGCCTCAATGGGACAGACCTTTCCACGTCCAACCGCTTTTCCCAAGTACATTACTGTGGCCTGTCCAAATTCACACTTGGCAAAATTCAAAGTCAAACTGGCAACAGCAAGCCTGTGAAACACTTCTTCCAGCTGAGCTACATGCTGAGACCAGGAGGAACTGTAAATCACCACATCATCAAGATAGGCTTCACAATCTAAACTCCCTTCAATACCTTATTTACCAGACGCTGAAAAGTAGCCGGTGCATTCCGCATTCCAAAAGCCATAACAGTGTACTGACAGAAATCGTCTAGTGTCACAAAAGCAGAGATTTCACAGGCTCGCTGAGTAAGAGGGACTTGCCAGTAACCTTTTAAGAGGTCTAACATGGTAACAAAAACTGCTGATCCCACCCTATCAATACAATCGTCCAATTGGGGAAGAGGGTAGCAATCAGGCTTGGTGACAGAATTGACCTTGGTCAGTACAAAAACGGGGAGTATGATCTGACTTCTCAACAAGCAGGCATGGGGAACTCCATGAGCTAGCACTAGGTTCAGCAATACCATGTTGCAGCATATAATCTACTTCATTAGGCAGAAGCTGTCGCTTAACAGGATTCGCTCTGTAAGGATGCTGCTTAATGGGAGCAGCATCACCTACATCAGTGTCATGCTGTAGAAAGGTTGTGCGTGTCGGCACATCAGAGAACAGGGCAGGATGTTTATTAACCAACTCAATGATGTCAGAGCGTTTGGGAGAATCCAAGTAAGTAAGATGGACATCCAAGTTAGCCAGATTTTAGAATTTGGAAACCTACCCTGAGAGGTTTCTGGATGAACAAAAGCATCCTCTGGAACATCACTGTTCTTTGAAACAACAACAACATCACTGTCTTTTGGAACAACCACGACATCAGTATCCTCATTTACATGGATTGAAGTGTTCAACACAGCAACAGTCTTCACATCTGAGAGCATGGGCTGGTTCCTCTCACAGTAAGGTAACCAAGTAGTCACACTCACCAACCTGATGGTCAATCACATATGGTCCGCTATATTGAGCTTGCAAAGCAGACCCCGTGAGTGGCAACAGCACCAAAACTTTGTCCCCTGGTGAGAACACTCGATGCCTCGCCTTCTTATCGTACCATGCCTTCATCTTTTCTTGAGCTTCCCCCAAGTTTTGCCTAGCTAGTTCACATGCCCTATTAAGCTTAGACCGGAAGTTGCACACAAAGTCCAGGAGGTTGGCAGGAGGAGACTGATTTACCAGCCACTTCTCTTTCAAAATTTTCAAAGGACCCCGCACAGTATGGCCGAACACTAGCTCAGCTGGACTGAAACCAAGTGATTCTTGGGTCACTTCCCTTGCTGCAAAGAGAAGTAAAGGGGTTCCATCATCCCAGTCTTTCTCAAACTCTCTGCAGTAGGCCCGCAACATTGACTTGAGAGTCTGGTCAAACCTCTCCAGGGCTCCTGGGGATTCTGGGTGATAAGCAGACGAAGTACAATGCTGGAGAGACAACTGCTTGAGCACTTGAGAGAAAACACGGGACATGAAGTTTGACCCTTGGTCAGTCTGAACAACCCTGGGAAGGCCGAACACAGTGAAGAACGCAATTAGAGCCTTAGAAACCGCTGAAGCTGTAATTCTGCACAGGGAATGGCTTCAGGGAACCAAGTAGCTGTACACATGATAGTCAATAAGTACTGGTTACCTGATGTGGTGCGAGGTAGTGGACCAACACGATCAATCAGGATTTGCTCAAAAGGCTCTCCAATAGCTGGAATAGGATGTAAGGGCGCAGGTGGGATTTTCTGATTAGGTTTACCAACAGTTTGGCACACATGACATGTTCTACAGTGTTGAGCAACATCCTTTTTCACACCAGGCCAAACAACAACTTGAAACACACTGCTCCAGTCATCCTGTCAAGACATCTTAGCAGACGTCCACTTTCTCATCAACACTCCATCATTCACAAAATACCCACATGAAACAGCTGTAATTTCATCCTCGGAAATAGCTTCACCAAACAGGGAAGACAAAGTTGCATCTTTTCCCCGTTCAAGCTTGAGTTCTTCCAAAGAGGGGAACACTTGACCAAACCCTGGTGTCTCATCCTTTAGTAGGAAGGTGTCTGAAAGGACAATCTCAGGATCAGAGGTTTTGCCTTGGTCTTTCCTTGACATGGCACGGGTAGCAACACATACAGGGAAAGTGTCTGGAAATTGCTTCTCCAGTTCATCTGGGCTTTTAATAGCTACAGGGGACAGAACTACTTCAGGGGCAACAAGTACTCTACCTCCGGCCAAGTCATTCCCTAAGATGAAGGACACACCTTCAATTGGGAGATATGGACAAATCGCCACAACTACCTCTCCAGAGACCATAGCTGTTTGAAGGTTTAGATTATGTAAAGGACAGGACAAATAACCCCCACCGAACCCCTCGACAAGAACGCTAGAACCCAGAGCAGATTCATCAGTAAACTGGAGGAAGTCCTCGAGGTTTAAAGACTGAAAAGCTCCAGAATCTCTCCAGATCTTAATAGGCCGCTCGCTTGCAGGATCAGAACCAAGGGAAACAAAACCATCCATAAGAAAAGCTGAAGAGCCAGCTCACTCACTCTTTTGAGTTGAATGCTCCATAGCTGGGGCTACAGCAGACTCTTTTACAGTTTTTATCAAAGCTACTGGCTTACAGGACTTTTGTTTCTTACACAAGACAGGGCAATCAGCAATAAGATGGCCGGGTTTCTTACAGTAGAAACAGGCCTTTTCTGAAGAAGCGCTTCCAACGGCTGATTTACCAGTGAAGGAAGCAGAAGACATGGGCACAGGCTTTGGAGAACGAGGTCTGTGGAACAAAGCTCTTCCCTTTTGCTCGCCCTGTCTTTTGTCAAAATCAATCTTATGGGTCAAGAGGAACTCATCTGCCAAAACAGCAGCTTTATCCAAAGTGGACACTTTTTGCTCATTTAAATATGTACAAATGATGTCAGGCAGACAGTTTTTAAATTCTTCAAGCAAGATCAATTGTTTGAGATCTTCTTTTGTTTCTGCTTTCTGAGACTTGCACCATCTGCTAAAGAGGGAGTCTTTTTCTCTTGCAAACTCAACATACGTTTGTTTATCAAGTTTCCTGAGACTTCTAAACTGTTGGCGGTAAGCTTCAGGGACAACTTCGTAAGCTCTCAGAATAGCCCCTTTAACGGTCTCATAGTCCAGGCTTTCCTTGATGCTTAAAGCAGAGTAAACTTCCTGTGCTTTTCCCACCAACACACTCTGCAAAAGCAAAGTTCATGCATGTTTAGGCCATTTTGAAAGGATGGCCACACGTTCAAAATGAGGGAAATACTTTTCAGCGTCTTTCTCTACAAAAGGAGGAACCAATCTAATGTTTCTAGCTGCATCGAATGCAGATGACTCAACATTAGGGGGGCGCAACAAAGCAGCCTGCTTTAGTTCCAGTTCTTTGAGGAAACGCTCATGCTCTAGGTGCATTTGTTTCTCTTTTAGCAGTCGCTCTTGTAGCTTATCTTGTAATTGCAACTCTTGTAAGGCTAGTTCTTTAAGCCTCAACTCAAGAGCAATGTCTGTTATTTGAGAAGATTCAGAAATACTTTGAGAAGCTGAGGGACGTACAGGCTTTAGCACACCATTTTCAGTTAACATAGGCTTAAGAGCCTCTTTAACACTCTCCTTTAAGCGCTTCTCACTGCTAGCGATCTCAATGTCATAATAACTAGTGAGTTTTAGCAGCTGATCTTTGGTGGACTGCTCAAGCAACTCCTCTGAAGGTGTGCTAATAAAGTCATCAAGTGTTGCCATACTGGATAACTTGCTTACAAAACTGATTAACTGCACCTGGAAACTTATACTAACCAATATACACAGTGCACACAACACTAAGTGTCCCATACAACGAAAGCAGCCAAATCACAAATGCTCTAACGACCACCAAAGCCATAGTCACAAATATGTAGGCCTAGAAATCACCCATCAACTACTACTGTAGCACTGAATATTGCGCAACAAGTACCATTATTCAGATGACACTTGCTGGCAATCAAACTAAGGCAACAAACTCAGGGAAAAACTAGCCTACACAAAGTCAAGTCACACACCACAGCCTGACAGAACAAAAACTGCATCACATAAGTTAGGATCAGGGACAAATTACCACAATGGTACCAAATAGACAGAGTACTATCCTTAACTCACCTAACTTAACAACCCCCCCCCCCCCAGTCAGTACAGCAAGCAAGCCCCTGACTGTATTGACAGCTAAAAGCACCCCCCCCCCCCCCCCCCCCCCCCCCCCCCCCCCCCCCCCCCCCCCCCCCCCCCCCCCCGGTACCTACCTAACATGCACTCAACCCTAAATATCTTCTGAGGTGTGCTGGGCTCGAGGCATCTTTAAAAGCAGAAACTCAGACAACCACAGCCAGACAGCCAGGAATTACTGATTGCTTACCCCCACCAGAGAAACATGTCTCCACCCAGGATTACCTTGAAAATGAAAAAGGCATAACACTCCCGTGCTTGTATACTGGGACAAGGACAGTAGGCCAGTTAAATGTCCTCGTCCAGCTGTGACTGCAACTCCACTTCACTGTTTCCATGGAAACACACTGAATGAGAATACTTGTCTAAATAAAGGTTAAATAATTTTTCAGAAGATCCACATACTGCAAGCTTTCGTCAACATAATGTTAAAGTTCCACAAACATCTCAAGTCATTTCTGCCTTTTAGTTCAACATTCTTCAAAAACAGCAAACAGTGCCCGTCACTGGCACAGCCAGGACCTGAGAGTAACGTGACTCGGAGGATCAGGGATCTTCCATGGACGCCTCTGGGACAAAAGGGCTTGTAGGTACGTAAACATCACTTACGTTAGCACCAACGCGGTGTCACTCTGAAGTTGTTGAAAAACAGCTCTTGGTCAGTGTGTGTGTTGGCTAAACGTAACCATGTGTGTGTGTGTTGGCTAAACATAACCACGTGTGTGTGTTGGCTCAATGTAACCACATGTGTGTGTGTGTTGGCTAAACGTAACCACATGTGTGTGTTGGCTAAACATAACCACGTGTGTGTGTTGGCTAAACATAACCACGTGTGTGTGTTGGCTCAACGTAGCCATGTGTGTGTGTTGGCTAAACATAACCACGTGTGTGTGTTGGTTAAATATAACTACATGTGTGTGTGTTGGCTAAACATAACCATGTGTGTGTGTGTTGGCTTAACGTAACCACGTGTGTGTGTGTCGGCTAAACATAACCACGTGTGTGTGTGTCGGCTAAACGTAACCATGTGTGTGTGTGTCGGCTAAACGTAACCACGTGTGTATGTGTGTGTCGGCTAAATGTGACCACGTGTGTGTGTGTGTCGGCTAAACGTAACCATGTGTGTGTGTGTCGGCTAAACGTAACCGCGTGTGTATGTGTGTGTCGGCTAAACGTAACCACGTGTGTGTGTGTGTCGGCTAAACGTAACCACGTGTGTGTGTGTCGGCTAAACGTAACCACGTGTGTGTTGGCCAAACGTAACCACGCGTGTGTGTGTTGGCTAAACGTAACCCGTGTGTGTGTGTCGGCTAAACATAACCACGTGTGTGTGTGTCGGCTAAACATAACCACGTGTGTGTGTGTCGGCTAAACGTAACCACGTGTGTGTGTGTCGGCTAAACGTAACCACGTGTGTGTTGGCCAAACGTAACCACGCGTGTGTGTGTTGGCTAAACGTAACCCGTGTGTGTGTGTCGGCTAAACGTAACCACGTGTGTGTGTGTCGGCTAAACATAACCACGTGTGTGTGTGTCGGCTAAACGTAACCACGTGTGTATGTGTGTGTCGGCTAAATGTGACCACGTGTGTGTGTGTGCCGGCTAAACGTAACCATGTGTGTGTGTGTCGGCTAAACGTAACCACGTGTGTATGTGTGTGTCGGCTAAACGTAACCACGTGTGTGTGTGTCGGCTAAACGTAACCACGTGTGTGTGTTGGCCAAACGTAACCACGCGTGTGTGTGTTGGCTAAACGTAACCCGTGTGTATGTGTGTGTCGGCTAAACGTAACCACGTGTGTGTGTGTCGGCTAAACGTAAACACGTGTGTGTGTCTCGGCTAAACGTAACCACGTGTGTATGTGTGTGTCGGCTAAACGTAACCACGTGTGTGTGTGTCGGCTAAACGTAAACACGTGTGTGTGTGTCGGCTAAACGTAACCACGTGTGTATGTGTGTGTCGGCTAAACGTAACCACGTGTGTGTGTGTCGGCTAAACGTAACCACGTGTGTGTGTGTGTGTCGGCTAAACGTAACCACGTGTGTGTGTGTTGGCTAAACGTAACCACGTGTGAGTGTGTCGGCTAAACGTAACCACGTGTGAGTGTGTCGGCTAAACGTAACCACGTGTGTGTGTGTCGGCTAAACGTAACCACGTGTGTGTGTGTCGGCTAAACGTAACCACGTGTGAGTGTGTCGGCTAAACGTAGCCACGTGTGTGTGTGTCGGCTAAACGTAACCATGTGTGAGTGTGTCGGCTAAACGTGGCCACGTGTGTGTGTGTGTCGGCTAAACGTAACCACGTGTGAGTGTGTCTTCTAAACGTAACCACGTGTGAGTGTGTTGGCTAAACGTAACCACGTGTGTGTGTGTCGGCTAAACGTAACCACGTGTGTATGTGTGTGTCGGCTAAACGTAACCACGTGTGTGTGTGTTGGCTAAACGTAACCACGTGTGAGTGTGTTGGCTAAACGTAACCACGTGTGTGTGTGTGTGTCGGCTAAACGTAACCACGTGTGAGTGTGTCGGCTAAACGTAACCACGTGTGTGTGTGTCGGCTAAACGTAACCACGTGTGTGTGTGTCGGCTAAACGTAACCACGTGTGAGTGTGTCGGCTAAACGTAGCCACGTGTGTGTGTGTCGGCTAAACGTAACCATGTGTGAGTGTGTCGGCTAAACGTGGCCACGTGTGTGTGTGTGTCGGCTAAACGTAACCACGTGTGAGTGTGTCTTCTAAACGTAACCACGTGTGAGTGTGTAAGCTAAACGTAACCACGTGTGTGTGTGTCGGCTAAACGTAACCACGTGTGTATGTGTGTGTCGGCTAAACGTAACCACGTGTGTGTGTGTTGGCTAAACGTAACCACGTGTGAGTGTGTTGGCTAAACGTAACCACGTGTGTGTGTGTGTGTCGGCTAAACATAACCACGTGTGTGTGTGTGTGTCGGCTAAACGTAACCACGTGTGTGTGTGTGTGTCGGCTAAACGTAACCACGTGTGTGTGTGTGTGTTGGCTAAACGTTACCATGGGTGTGTGTTGTTGAAGGAAAGAAACTTTAGTTGTTGGTGTTGTATCGACGTAGTGCTTTTATTTTGAAAGAGACTGTATCAAACTGTACATTTCCTGTGAAAACAGAAGTGTATTTTGAAAACAGACAATGCATGTAACAGGCTGAAGTTGACACGGCGTCCCAGAACGTCAACAACCAACACACCCAGGGTACCTTGGACGTCATATGTTAATGACCAAACGTGGTCATGTGATGAGTAAGGACGTGAGGTTTAGACAGTGGGGACAAATGATCTTCTGCAGCTTATTAAACAGCTTCTCTTCAGTAAAAACACATCATGTATTTTCCTTTCTTTCTTTCTTTCATACATCATGGTGGCAATGCATTTCAGAATAGTGTGAGAAGAAAATGGACGTTGATTTGGAACTGTGGTGGAAAGCTAACATATCTCATCAGAGGGCAGGTTGTGAAGACACGGCAGCTGAATTTCAGGTCTCATGTTTTTTAAAGTTAAACAACCACAGATTCAATTTTAACGTCAGAAAACAGCGAAATCTGTCGGCTGGCTTCAACATAACTGCTCTACACTTTATCAAAGACAAGACTTTTAAATATGATGCGAATTTTGGACATGTTTAGACCGTACACTAAAGGACTGAGAACCGGCTGGCATGTGAGCCAGTACAGTGATAGAAAAATTCTCAGAACATTGGGCAGATTGTTCATATCAAACCTGCTTGACACTATTTCAAAGAGAGCCCCGAAGGTGAAGTTGAGGAGGGAGATGAGGTGAGGTGTGCAGGTGCTGACAGCTTTCTGTCTCATCTGTTTAGAGCCAGAGAAACAGACTTTAAGGATCTTCCCATAAGTGTAAAGAATGAGCAACAGCAGAGAGAAGACTGAGAGCAAAGAGATGAAGAGTCCGAACATGTTAACGGCTGTGGTGTCACTGCAGGCTAGTTTGACAACAGAGTGGTTGTCACAGTAGACTTTCTGAATGATGTTCCCACACAGCTGTAAAGAGGAAGTCAGCGACGTCATCACAAGACAGAACAGTAAAGGGTAAAACCACGTTACAGCAATAAGCATGGTGATTTTATTAAAGGACATCTGTGTGTTATACTGCAGAGGGCAACATATAGCCAGGTATCTGTCATAAGACATGATGGCTAGGTTGAAATATTCCACACCTCCGTACAAGAATAGAAAGAAATTCTGCAGGAAACAAGCTGAAGCAGAGACAGTGTGAATGTCAGAGAGGATCTGAAGCAGCAGCAATGGAAACAACCCTGTACTACCATACAGTTCATTTACAAACAGGCTGCACAGAAACATGTACATAGGTTCATGTAAGCTTCTGTTCACACAGATAACCACAATCAGCAGGAGGTTGGAGCAAAGAATCAACATGTAGAGACACATGACGATCATGAAATATAAATATCTTAAAAGCCCAGTGTCACAGTAGGCAACAAGTGTGAAAAATGAAACCTGTGTGGAGTTGATCATGATCCTTGGCTTCATAAAGCAGCCACAACACCGTTGAGAGGAAAAACTGTTCCCACAGAGCATCACATTTCACTGTCACACACTCTGCACATGTTTAGGACTGTTAGCAGCTGACATATTGAACACAGCGACAGGAATAAGCAGAGTAAAGACATTCATCATCAACAGTTCACCCTGACTCACCGGTCTCTTACTTAAAGTTTACATGATGCTGAGATAAGACAGGAAACACTTTGTGACACTGTGTGAATCCGTGCGTCCGTCCTGACTGAGCTCAAACTCTGCTGCTGCTTCTTTTATGCTTTTCGGAGAACACCCACAGCAGCTGTCTGATGTCGTTCATCTCACTGATGTCATAGAAGTGACAACTATGGAGACACTTTTCTTTTTTTTTTAAGATATTTTATTTGGCCATTTTGCCTTAATGGACAGGACGGCCAAGTGTGAAATGTCTCTCAAGACTCTTGTGGAAAAAACACAGAAAATCGAAATCCGTTCCGAATATTTTAATGATGGGCAAAAGTTTCAGACTCAGTGTGAAAACATGACAGAATGTTAGTTTTAGAAGCGTGACAATTTTGTACAAAAGAAACAAATTCCATGTGCAAAGGCCTGAAGTTCTAAACTGAATGCATCGCACCAATCAAGTTTGGTCAAGTCAGTTTTAATTATATATCACAAAATTGCAACTGAATTTAACTCAGAAGTTTTTTCCATCTTTACAGCATACAACGATTCTATCCTTAAAATTTAAGTCAGAGAAGGAAAAACTTCCTTTAACAGTAAAAACATGGGAAATGTTGGTGAAGAATCTCAGTCATCAGGTCGTGGTCATCATAAGTGCTGTATCGTAGGCAGCTGACCTGCTTGTGTTTCTTGAAGACATTTCGCCTTGTGCAGAACAAGATACTGAAGAAGCCTCTTGGATGACAAGTGAAATGTCTCAAAAAAAGACCTGAGGAAGTCCAGTTGTCTACAATGTTGCACTAACGAACGTGGGAAATGTCTGGAAAAGCATACGGCAGGGTTCGACATGAACCATGGCCACACAACATTACTTTGTGGGCACCAAATATCACCTGTAGGTGAGTTTTAACACGTCTGTCTTGAGAATGTGGGTGCATGTCTCAGTCAGTCCGTTTCCATGACAACAGAGAAAAGGGATTTATATAAAACTCACGTAAACATGTCAGTGTGAGTGAAATGGTACTGCAGTGAATGTGTCACAGTGGGACGAACACACCCAGATCATGTGACTCCTGCATGTATACAGTCAATCAGACCCAAACTGGCCGAGGCGCTCTGAGCATGCTCCACAGTTTCCGCCCCGGGCTTTGACCCGGAAGTCCAATAGCATTAAATGTGTAAGAGAAGAAGAAGCCGGTAACAACATGGAGAAATCTACATCCAGAGCCGTGACTTTTTGGACGGACCAAATGTACAGAGCTGTAAAGTTGTCCACCATGGTAGCAGTTAGCTGCTAGCTAACCGTAGCTAACTTGTTTGTCCATTGTTTGGTCTGTGACGTAATAGGTCAACAGGAAAAAGGTCCAAAACTAACAAGCTGAAAGGGGGCATATCTCCACCTATCGTAGAGGAGTCGCACATACTTGGCTCAATAAATGGATTCCCCTCCCTGTCCCTGAGTGGGTGGAGCTTGGTTGGGCTTTTAAAGACCTCCCAGCAGGTGCCAGAGATTAAGAGGGAAACTAAAGGGGAGGAGTTTGATTACCTGAAAAACAAAAAGAATCAGATTTGGACATAACACCCCCTCCCATAAGCAGGTTGCTCAAATGCAACCTTACAGTTAGACTCCCACATAGGCCGCAAAATGTGCAAACTAATATGAATACACTTACGACCTTGAAAGGGCATCTGCGAGAACATGATCCTTCCCACGCACATGCTGGATGTCCAGGTTAAACCCCTGCAAGATGAAGCTCCATCGCATTAGACGGTTGTTGGAGTTTTTCATCCTGTTAAGGAAAACCAAAGGGTTATGATCGGTGGAGACCACTAGGGTCTGGCTGGAAGAAACATAAACACCAAAATGAACCAGAGCTAGAATAAGGGCTAACGCCTCCTTCTCTATAGTGGAGCAGTGTTTTTGATGCAAGTTAAACTTTCTCGAAAAGTAGCACACAGGATGCTCTACCCCTGATGGATCCTCTTGGAGGAGAACAGCCCCAACACCAGCATCACTTGCACCAATAGCTAGTTTAAAGGGCCTGTTAAAGGCAGGGGCAGCGAGAACAGGAGCACTAGCCAACAGTGCTTTCAGACTCTCGAAAGCAAACTGACACATGTTTGTCCAAACAAAAGGGACTTTTGGGCTAAGCAGATTAGTCAAGGGGGCAGCAACAGTCGCAAAATTCTTGCAAAACTCCTGTAATAACCTGCCATACCAAGGAAACGTTTCAAATCACGCCGAGAACTGGTCACACCAAAGTTCACAATGGCCTCCACTTTGGCCTCAATGGGACAGACCTTTCCACGTCCAACCGCTTTTCCCAAGTACATTACTGTGGCCTGTCCAAATTCACACTTGGCAAAATTCAAAGTCAAACTGGCAACAGCAAGCCTGTGAAACACTTCTTCCAGCTGAGCTACATGCTGAGACCAGGAGGAACTGTAAATCACCACATCATCAAGATAGGCTTCACAATCTAAACTCCCTTCAATACCTTATTTACCAGACGCTGAAAAGTAGCCGGTGCATTCCGCATTCCAAAAGCCATAACAGTGTACTGACAGAAATCGTCTAGTGTCACAAAAGCAGAGATTTCACAGGCTCGCTGAGTAAGAGGGACTTGCCAGTAACCTTTTAAGAGGTCTAACATGGTAACAAAAACTGCTGATCCCACCCTATCAATACAATCGTCCAATTGGGGAAGAGGGTAGCAATCAGGCTTGGTGACAGAATTGACCTTGGTCAGTACAAAAACGGGGAGTATGATCTGACTTCTCAACAAGCAGGCATGGGGAACTCCATGAGCTAGCACTAGGTTCAGCAATACCATGTTGCAGCATATAATCTACTTCATTAGGCAGAAGCTGTCGCTTAACAGGATTCGCTCTGTAAGGATGCTGCTTAATGGGAGCAGCATCACCTACATCAGTGTCATGCTGTAGAAAGGTTGTGCGTGTCGGCACATCAGAGAACAGGGCAGGATGTTTATTAACCAACTCAATGATGTCAGAGCGTTTGGGAGAATCCAAGTAAGTAAGATGGACATCCAAGTTAGCCAGATTTTAGAATTTGGAAACCTACCCTGAGAGGTTTCTGGATGAACAAAAGCATCCTCTGGAACATCACTGTTCTCTGAAACAACAACAACATCACTGTCTTTTGGAACAACCACGACATCAGTATCCTCATTTACATGGATTGAAGTGTTCAACACAGCAACAGTCTTCACATCTGAGAGCATGGGCTGGTTCCTCTCACAGTAAGGTAACCAAGTAGTCACACTCACCAACCTGATGGTCAATCACATATGGTCCGCTATATTGAGCTTGCAAAGCAGACCCCGTGAGTGGCAACAGCACCAAAACTTTGTCCCCTGGTGAGAACACTCGATGCCTCGCCTTCTTATCGTACCATGCCTTCATCTTTTCTTGAGCTTCCCCCAAGTTTTGCCTAGCTAGTTCACATGCCCTATTAAGCTTAGACCGGAAGTTGCACACAAAGTCCAGGAGGTTGGCAGGAGGAGACTGATTTACCAGCCACTTCTCTTTCAAAATTTTCAAAGGACCCCGCACAGTATGGCCGAACACTAGCTCAGCTGGACTGAAACCAAGTGATTCTTGGGTCACTTCCCTTGCTGCAAAGAGAAGTAAAGGGGTTCCATCATCCCAGTCTTTCTCAAACTCTCTGCAGTAGGCCCGCAACATTGACTTGAGAGTCTGGTCAAACCTCTCCAGGGCTCCTGGGGATTCTGGGTGATAAGCAGACGAAGTACAATGCTGGAGAGACAACTGCTTGAGCACTTGAGAGAAAACACGGGACATGAAGTTTGACCCTTGGTCAGTCTGAACAACCCTGGGAAGGCCGAACACAGTGAAGAACGCAATTAGAGCCTTAGAAACCGCTGAAGCTGTAATTCTGCACAGGGAATGGCTTCAGGGAACCAAGTAGCTATACACATGATAGTCAATAAGTACTGGTTACCTGATGTGGTGCGAGGTAGTGGACCAACACGATCAATCAGGATTTGCTCAAAAGGCTCTCCAATAGCTGGAATAGGATGTAAGGGCGCAGGTGGGATTTTCTGATTAGGTTTACCAACAGTTTGGCACACATGACATGTTCTACAGTGTTGAGCAACATCCTTTTTCACACCAGGCCAAACAACAACTTGAAACACACTGCTCCAGTCATCCTGACAAGACATCTTAGGAGACGTCCACTTTCTCATCAACACTCCATCATTCACAAAATACCCACATGAAACAGCTGTAATTTCATCCTCGGAAATAGCTTCACCAAACAGGGAAGACAAAGTTGCATCTTTTCCCTGTTCAAGCTTGAGTTCTTCCAAAGAGGGGAACACTTGACCAAACCCTGGTGTCTCATCCTTTAGTAGGAAGGTGTCTGAAAGGACAATCTCAGGATCAGAGGTTTTGCCTTGGTCTTTCCTTGACATGGCACGGGTAGCAACACATACAGGGAAAGTGTCTGGAAATTGCTTCTCCAGTTCATCTGGGCTTTTAATAGCTACAGGGGACAGAACTACTTCAGGGGCAACAAGTACTCTACCTCCGGCCAAGTCATTCCCTAAGATGAAGGACACACCTTCAATTGGGAGATATGGACAAATCGCCACAACTACCTCTCCAGAGACCATAGCTGTTTGAAGGTTTAGATTATGTAAAGGACAGGACAAATAACCCCCACCGAACCCCTCGACAAGAACGCTAGAACCCAGAGCAGATTCATCAGTAAACTGGAGGAAGTCCTCGAGGTTTAAAGACTGAAAAGCTCCAGAATCTCTCCAGATCTTAATAGGCCGCTCGCTTGCAGGATCAGAACCAAGGGAAACAAAACCATCCATAAGAAAAGCTGAAGAGCCAGCTCACTCACTCTTTTGAGTTGAATGCTCCATAGCTGGGGCTACAGCAGACTCTTTTACAGTTTTTATCAAAGCTACTGGCTTACAGGACTTTTGTTTCTTACACAAGACAGGGCAATCAGCAATGAGATGGCCGGGTTTCTTACAGTAGAAACAGGCCTTTTCTGAAGAAGCGCTTCCAACGGCTGATTTACCAGTGAAGGAAGCAGAAGACATGGGCACAGGCTTTGGAGAACGAGGTCTGTGGAACAAAGCTCTTCCCTTTTGCTCGCCCTGTCTTTTGTCAAAATCAATCTTATGGGTCAAGAGGAACTCATCTGCCAAAACAGCAGCTTTATCCAAAGTGGACACTTTTTGCTCATTTAAATATGTACAAATGATGTCAGGCAGACAGTTTTTAAATTCTTCAAGCAAGATCAATTGTTTGAGATCTTCTTTTGTTTCTGCTTTCTGAGACTTGCACCATCTGCTAAAGAGGGAGTCTTTTTCTCTTGCAAACTCAACATACGTTTGTTTATCAAGTTTCCTGAGACTTCTAAACTGTTGGCGGTAAGCTTCAGGGACAACTTCGTAAGCTCTCAGAATAGCCCCTTTAACGGTCTCATAGTCCAGGCTTTCCTTGATGCTTAAAGCAGAGTAAACTTCCTGTGCTTTTCCCACCAACACACTCTGCAAAAGCAAAGTTCATGCATGTTTAGGCCATTTTGAAAGGATGGCCACACGTTCAAAATGAGGGAAATACTTTTCAGCGTCTTTCTCTACAAAAGGAGGAACCAATCTAATGTTTCTAGCTGCATCGAATGCAGATGACTCAACATTAGGGGGGCGCAACAAAGCAGCCTGCTTTAGTTCCAGTTCTTTGAGGAAACGCTCATGCTCTAGGTGCATTTGTTTCTCTTTTAGCAGTCGCTCTTGTAGCTTATCTTGTAATTGCAACTCTTGTAAGGCTAGTTCTTTAAGCCTCAACTCAAGAGCAATGTCTGTTATTTGAGAAGATTCAGAAATACTTTGAGAAGCTGAGGGACGTACAGGCTTTAGCACACCATTTTCAGTTAACATAGGCTTAAGAGCCTCTTTAACACTCTCCTTTAAGCGCTTCTCACTGCTAGCGATCTCAATGTCATAATAACTAGTGAGTTTTAGCAGCTGATCTTTGGTGGACTGCTCAAGCAACTCCTCTGAAGGTGTGCTAATAAAGTCATCAAGTGTTGCCATACTGGATAACTTGCTTACAAAACTGATTAACTGCACCTGGAAACTTATACTAACCAATATACACAGTGCACACAACACTAAGTGTCCCATACAACGAAAGCAGCCAAATCACAAATGCTCTAACGACCACCAAAGCCATAGTCACAAATATGTAGGCCTAGAAATCACCCATCAACTACTACTGTAGCACTGAATATTGCGCAACAAGTACCATTATTCAGATGACACTTGCTGGCAATCAAACTAAGGCAACAAACTCAGGGAAAAACTAGCCTACACAAAGTCAAGTCACACACCACAGCCTGACAGAACAAAAACTGCATCACATAAGTTAGGATCAGGGACAAATTACCACAATGGTACCAAATAGACAGAGTACTATCCTTAACTCACCTAACTTAACAACCCCCCCCCCCCCAGTCAGTACAGCAAGCAAGCCCCTGACTGTATTGACAGCTAAAAGCAACCCCCCCCCCCCCCCCCCCCCCCCCCGGTACCTACCTAACATGCACTCAACCCTAAATATCTTCTGAGGTGTGCTGGGCTCGAGGCATCTTTAAAAGCAGAAACTCAGACAACCACAGCCAGACAGCCAGGAATTACTGATTGCTTACCCCCACCAGAGAAACATGTCTCCACCCAGGATTACCTTGAAAATGAAAAAGGCATAACACTCCCGTGCTTGTATACTGGGACAAGGACAGTAGGCCAGTTAAATGTCCTCGTCCAGCTGTGACTGCAACTCCACTTCACTGTTTCCATGGAAACACACTGAATGAGAATACTTGTCTAAATAAAGGTTAAATAATTTTTCAGAAGATCCACATACTGCAAGCTTTCGTCAACATAATGTTAAAGTTCCACAAACATCTCAAGTCATTTCTGCCTTTTAGTTCAACATTCTTCAAAAACAGCAAACAGTGCCCGTCACTGGCACAGCCAGGACCTGAGAGTAACGTGACTCGGAGGATCAGGGATCTTCCATGGACGCCTCTGGGACAAAAGGGCTTGTAGGTACGTAAACATCACTTACGTTAGCACCAACGTGGTGTCACTCTGAAGTTGTTGAAAAACAGCTCTTGGTCAGTGTGTGTGTTGGCTAAACGTAACCATGTGTGTGTGTGTTGGCTAAACATAACCACGTGTGTGTGTTGGCTCAATGTAACCACATGTGTGTGTGTGTTGGCTAAACGTAACCACATGTGTGTGTTGGCTAAACATAACCACGTGTGTGTGTTGGCTAAACATAACCACGTGTGTGTGTTGGCTCAACGTAGCCATGTGTGTGTGTTGGCTAAACATAACCACGTGTGTGTGTTGGCTAAATATAACTACATGTGTGTGTGTTGGCTAAACATAACCACGTGTGTGTGTTGGCTCAACGTAGCCATGTGTGTGTGTTGGCTAAACATAACCACGTGTGTGTGTTGGTTAAATATAACTACATGTGTGTGTGTTGGCTAAACATAACCATGTGTGTGTGTGTTGGCTTAACGTAACCACGTGTGTGTCGGCTAAACATAACCACGTGTGTGTGTGTCGGCTAAACGTAACCATGTGTGTGTGTGTCGGCTAAACGTAACCACGTGTGTATGTGTGTGTCGGCTAAATGTGACCACGTGTGTGTGTGTGTCGGCTAAACGTAACCATGTGTGTGTGTGTCGGCTAAACGTAACCGCGTGTGTATGTGTGTGTCGGCTAAACGTAACCACGTGTGTGTGTGTGTCGGCTAAACGTAACCACGTGTGTGTGTGTCGGCTAAACGTAACCACGTGTGTGTTGGCCAAACGTAACCACGCGTGTGTGTGTTGGCTAAACGTAACCCGTGTGTATGTGTGTGTCGGCTAAACGTAACCACGTGTGTGTGTGTCGGCTAAACATAACCACGTGTGTGTGTGTCGGCTAAACGTAACCACGTGTGTATGTGTGTGTCGGCTAAATGTGACCACGTGTGTGTGTGTGCCGGCTAAACGTAACCATGTGTGTGTGTGTCGGCTAAACGTAAACACGTGTGTATGTGTGTGTCGGCTAAACGTAACCACGTGTGTGTGTGTCGGCTAAACGTAACCACGTGTGTGTGTTGGCCAAACGTAACCACGCGTGTGTGTGTTGGCTAAACGTAACCCGTGTGTATGTGTGTGTCGGCTAAACGTAACCACGTGTGTGTGTGTCGGCTAAACGTAAACACGTGTGTGTGTCTCGGCTAAACGTAACCACGTGTGTATGTGTGTGTCGGCTAAACGTAACCACGTGTGTGTGTGTCGGCTAAACGTAAACACGTGTGTGTGTGTCGGCTAAACGTAACCACGTGTGTACGCGTGTGTGTGTTGGCTAAACGTAACCACGTGTGTGTGTGTCGGCTAAACGTAACCACGTGTGTGTGTGTCGGCTAAACGTAACCACGTGTGTGTGTGTGTGTCGGCTAAACGTAACCACGTGTGTGTGTGTTGGCTAAACGTAACCACGTGTGAGTGTGTCGGCTAAACGTAACCACGTGTGAGTGTGTCGGCTAAACGTAACCACGTGTGTGTGTGTCGGCTAAACGTAACCACGTGTGTGTGTGTCGGCTAAACGTAACCACGTGTGAGTGTGTCGGCTAAACGTAGCCACGTGTGTGTGTGTCGGCTAAACGTAACCATGTGTGAGTGTGTCGGCTAAACGTGGCCACGTGTGTGTGTGTGTCGGCTAAACGTAACCACGTGTGAGTGTGTCTTCTAAACGTAACCACGTGTGAGTGTGTTGGCTAAATGTAACCACGTGTGTGTGTGTCGGCTAAACGTAACCACGTGTGTATGTGTGTGTCGGCTAAACGTAACCACGTGTGTGTGTGTTGGCTAAACGTAACCACGTGTGAGTGTGTTGGCTAAACGTAACCACGTGTGTGTGTGTGTGTCGGCTAAACATAACCACGTGTGTGTGTGTGTGTCGGCTAAACGTAACCACGTGTGTGTGTGTGTGTCGGCTAAACGTAACCACGTGTGTGTGTGTGTGTTGGCTAAACGTTACCATGGGTGTGTGTTGTTGAAGGAAAGAAACTTTAGTTGTTGGTGTTGTATCGACGTAGTGCTTTTATTTTGAAAGAGACTGTATCAAACTGTACATTTCCTGTGAAAACAGAAGTGTATTTTGAAAACAGACAATGCATGTAACAGGCTGAAGTTGACACGGCGTCCCAGAACGTCAACAACCAACACACCCAGGGTACCTTGGACGTCATATGTTAATGATCAAACGTGGTCATGTGATGAGTAAGGACGTGAGGTTTAGACAGTGGGGACAAATGATCTTCTGCAGCTTATTAAACAGCTTCTCTTCAGTAAAAACACATCATGTATTTTCCTTTCTTTCTTTCTTTCATACATCATGGTGGCAATGCATTTCAGAATAGTGTGAGAAGAAAATGGACGTTGATTTGGAACTGTGGTGGAAAGCTAACATATCTCATCAGAGGGCAGGTTGTGAAGACACGGCAGCTGAATTTCAGGTCTCATGTTTTTTAAAGTTAAACAACCACAGATTCAATTTTAACGTCAGAAAACAGCGAAATCTGTCGGCTGGCTTCAACATAACTGCTCTACACTTTATCAAAGACAAGACTTTTAAATATGATGCGAATTTTGGACATGTTTAGACCGTACACTAAAGGACTGAGAACCGGCTGGCATGTGAGCCAGTACAGTGATAGAAAAATTCTCAGAACATTGGGCAGATTGTTCATATCAAACCTGCTTGACACTATTTCAAAGAGAGCCCCGAAGGTGAAGTTGAGGAGGGAGATGAGGTGAGGTGTGCAGGTGCTGACAGCTTTCTGTCTCATCTGTTTAGAGCCAGAGAAACAGACTTTAAGGATCTTCCCATAAGTGTAAAGAATGAGCAACAGCAGAGAGAAGACTGAGAGCAAAGAGATGAAGAGTCCGAACATGTTAACGGCTGTGGTGTCACTGCAGGCTAGTTTGACAACAGAGTGGTTGTCACAGTAGACTTTCTGAATGATGTTCCCACACAGCTGTAAAGAGGAAGTCAGCGACGTCATCACAAGACAGAACAGTAAAGGGTAAAACCACGTTACAGCAATAAGCATGGTGATTTTATTAAAGGACATCTGTGTGTTATACTGCAGAGGGCAACATATAGCCAGGTATCTGTCATAAGACATGATGGCTAGGTTGAAATATTCCACACCTCCGTACAAGAATAGAAAGAAATTCTGCAGGAAACAAGCTGAAGCAGAGACAGTGTGAATGTCAGAGAGGATCTGAAGCAGCAGCAATGGAAACAACCCTGTACTACCATACAGTTCATTTACAAACAGGCTGCACAGAAACATGTACATAGGTTCATGTAAGCTTCTGTTCACACAGATAACCACAATCAGCAGGAGGTTGGAGCAAAGAATCAACATGTAGAGACACATGACGATCATGAAATATAAATATCTTAAAAGCCCAGTGTCACAGTAGGCAACAAGTGTGAAAAATGAAACCTGTGTGGAGTTGATCATGATCCTTGGCTTCATAAAGCAGCCACAACACCGTTGAGAGGAAAAACTGTTCCCACAGAGCATCACATTTCACTGTCACACACTCTGCACATGTTTAGGACTGTTAGCAGCTGACATATTGAACACAGCGACAGGAATAAGCAGAGTAAAGACATTCATCATCAACAGTTCACCCTGACTCACCGGTCTCTTACTTAAAGTTTACATGATGCTGAGATAAGACAGGAAACACTTTGTGACACTGTGTGAATCCGTGCGTCCGTCCTGACTGAGCTCAAACTCTGCTGCTGCTTCTTTTATGCTTTTCGGAGAACACCCACAGCAGCTGTCTGATGTCGTTCATCTCACTGATGTCATAGAAGTGACAACTATGGAGACACTTTTCTTTTTTTTTTAAGATATTTTATTTGGCCATTTTGCCTTAATGGACAGGACGGCCAAGTGTGAAATGTCTCTCAAGACTCTTGTGGAAAAAACACAGAAAATCGAAATCCGTTCCGAATATTTTAATGATGGGCAAAAGTTTCAGACTCAGTGTGAAAACATGACAGAATGTTAGTTTTAGAAGCGTGACAATTTTGTACAAAAGAAACAAATTCCATGTGCAAAGGCCTGAAGTTCTAAACTGAATGCATCGCACCAATCAAGTTTGGTCAAGTCAGTTTTAATTATATATCACAAAATTGCAACTGAATTTAACTCAGAAGTTTTTTCCATCTTTACAGCATACAACGATTCTATCCTTAAAATTTAAGTCAGAGAAGGAAAAACTTCCTTTAACAGTAAAAACATGGGAAATGTTGGTGAAGAATCTCAGTCATCAGGTCGTGGTCATCATAAGTGCTGTATCGTAGGCAGCTGACCTGCTTGTGTTTCTTGAAGACATTTCGCCTTGTGCAGAACAAGATACTGAAGAAGCCTCTTGGATGACAAGTGAAATGTCTCAAAAAAAGACCTGAGGAAGTCCAGTTGTCTACAATGTTGCACTAACGAACGTGGGAAATGTCTGGAAAAGCATACGGCAGGGTTCGACATGAACCATGGCCACACAACATTACTTTGTGGGCACCAAATATCACCTGTAGGTGAGTTTTAACACGTCTGTCTTGAGAATGTGGGTGCATGTCTCAGTCAGTCCGTTTCCATGACAACAGAGAAAAGGGATTTATATAAAACTCACGTAAACATGTCAGTGTGAGTGAAATGGTACTGCAGTGAATGTGTCACAGTGGGACGAACACACCCAGATCATGTGACTCCTGCATGTATACAGTCAATCAGACCCAAACTGGCCGAGGCGCTCTGAGCATGCTCCACAGTTTCCGCCCCGGGCTTTGACCCGGAAGTCCAATAGCATTAAATGTGTAAGAGAAGAAGAAGCCGGTAACAACATGGAGAAATCTACATCCAGAGCCGTGACTTTTTGGACGGACCAAATGTACAGAGCTGTAAAGTTGTCCACCATGGTAGCAGTTAGCTGCTAGCTAACCGTAGCTAACTTGTTTGTCCATTGTTTGGTCTGTGACGTAATAGGTCAACAGGAAAAAGGTCCAAAACTAACAAGCTGAAAGGGGGCATATCTCCACCTATCGTAGAGGAGTCGCACATACTTGGCTCAATAAATGGATTCCCCTCCCTGTCCCTGAGTGGGTGGAGCTTGGTTGGGCTTTTAAAGACCTCCCAGCAGGTGCCAGAGATTAAGAGGGAAACTAAAGGGGAGGAGTTTGATTACCTGAAAAACAAAAAGAATCAGATTTGGACATAACACCCCCTCCCATAAGCAGGTTGCTCAAATGCAACCTTACAGTTAGACTCCCACATAGGCCGCAAAATGTGCAAACTAATATGAATACACTTACGACCTTGAAAGGGCATCTGCGAGAACATGATCCTTCCCACGCACATGCTGGATGTCCAGGTTAAACCCCTGCAAGATGAAGCTCCATCGCATTAGACGGTTGTTGGAGTTTTTCATCCTGTTAAGGAAAACCAAAGGGTTATGATCGGTGGAGACCACTAGGGTCTGGCTGGAAGAAACATAAACACCAAAATGAACCAGAGCTAGAATAAGGGCTAACGCCTCCTTCTCTATAGTGGAGCAGTGTTTTTGATGCAAGTTAAACTTTCTCGAAAAGTAGCACACAGGATGCTCTACCCCTGATGGATCCTCTTGGAGGAGAACAGCCCCAACACCAGCATCACTTGCACCAATAGCTAGTTTAAAGGGCCTGTTAAAGGCAGGGGCAGCGAGAACAGGAGCACTAGCCAACAGTGCTTTCAGACTCTCGAAAGCAAACTGACACATGTTTGTCCAAACAAAAGGGACTTTTGGGCTAAGCAGATTAGTCAAGGGGGCAGCAACAGTCGCAAAATTCTTGCAAAACTCCTGTAATAACCTGCCATACCAAGGAAACGTTTCAAATCACGCCGAGAACTGGTCACACCAAAGTTCACAATGGCCTCCACTTTGGCCTCAATGGGACAGACCTTTCCACGTCCAACCGCTTTTCCCAAGTACATTACTGTGGCCTGTCCAAATTCACACTTGGCAAAATTCAAAGTCAAACTGGCAACAGCAAGCCTGTGAAACACTTCTTCCAGCTGAGCTACATGCTGAGACCAGGAGGAACTGTAAATCACCACATCATCAAGATAGGCTTCACAATCTAAACTCCCTTCAATACCTTATTTACCAGACGCTGAAAAGTAGCCGGTGCATTCCGCATTCCAAAAGCCATAACAGTGTACTGACAGAAATCGTCTAGTGTCACAAAAGCAGAGATTTCACAGGCTCGCTGAGTAAGAGGGACTTGCCAGTAACCTTTTAAGAGGTCTAACATGGTAACAAAAACTGCTGATCCCACCCTATCAATACAATCGTCCAATTGGGGAAGAGGGTAGCAATCAGGCTTGGTGACAGAATTGACCTTGGTCAGTACAAAAACGGGGAGTATGATCTGACTTCTCAACAAGCAGGCATGGGGAACTCCATGAGCTAGCACTAGGTCACGTGTGTGTGTGTGTGTCGGCTAAAACGTAACCACGTGTGTGTGTGTGTGTCGGCTAAAACGTAACCACGTGTGTGTGTTGGCTAAATGTAACCACATGTGTGTGTGTGTTGTTGAAGGAAAGAAACATCAGTTGGTGGTGTTGCACCCACGTAGTGCTTTTATTTTGAAAGAGACTGTATGCAAGCTGTACATTTCCTGTGAAAACAGAAGTGTATTTTGAAAACAGACAATGCATGTAACAGGCTGAAGTTGACACGGTGTCCCAGAACGTCAACAACCAACACACCCAGGGTACCTTGGACGCCATATGTTAATGATCAAACGTGGTCATGTGATGAGTAAGGACGTGAGGTTTAGACAGTGGGGACAAATGATCTTCTGCAGCTTATTAAACAGCTTCTCTTCAGTAAAAACACATCATGTATTTTCCTTTCTTTCTTTCTTTCATACATCATGGTGGCAATGCATTTCAGAATAGTGTGAGAAGAAAATGGACGTTGATTTTGGAACTGTGGTGGAAAGCTAACATATCTCATCAGAGGGCAGGTTGTGAAGACACGGCAGCTGAATTTCAGGTCTCATGTTTTTTAAAGTTAAACAACCACAGATTCAATTTTAACGTCAGAAAACAGCAAAATCTGTCGGCTGGCTTCAACATAACTGCTCTACACTTTATCAAAGACAAGACTTTTAAATATGATGCGAATTTTGGACATGTTTAGACCGTACACTAAAGGACTGAGAACCGGCTGGCATGTGAGCCAGTACAGTGATAGAAAAATTCTCAGAACATTGGGCAGATTGTTCATATCAAACCTGCTTGACACTATTTCAAAGAGAGCCCCGAAGGTGAAGTTGAGGAGGGAGATGAGGTGAGGTGTGCAGGTGCTGACAGCTTTCTGTCTCATCTGTTTAGAGCCAGAGAAACAGACTTTAAGGATCTTCCCATAAGTGTAAAGAATGAGCAACAGCAGAGAGAAGACTGAGAGCAAAGAGATGAAGAGTCCGAACATGTTAACGGCTGTGGTGTCACTGCAGGCTAGTTTGACAACAGAGTGGTTGTCACAGTAGACTTTCTGAATGATGTTCCCACACAGCTGTAAAGAGGAAGTCAGCGACGTCATCACAAGACAGAACAGTAAAGGGTAAAACCACGTTACAGCAATAAGCATGGTGATTTTATTAAAGGACATCTGTGTGTTATACTGCAGAGGGCAACATATAGCCAGGTATCTGTCATAAGACATGATGGCTAGGTTGAAATATTCCACACCTCCGTACAAGAATAGAAAGAAATTCTGCAGGAAACAAGCTGAAGCAGAGACAGTGTGAATGTCAGAGAGGATCTGAAGCAGCAGCAATGGAAACAACCCTGTACTACCATACAGTTCATTTACAAACAGGCTGCACAGAAACATGTACATAGGTTCATGTAAGCTTCTGTTCACACAGATAACCACAATCAGCAGGAGGTTGGAGCAAAGAATCAACATGTAGAGACACATGACGATCATGAAATATAAATATCTTAAAAGCCCAGTGTCACAGTAGGCAACAAGTGTGAAAAATGAAACCTGTGTGGAGTTGATCATGATCCTTGGCTTCATAAAGCAGCCACAACACCGTTGAGAGGAAAAACTGTTTCCACAGAGCATCACATTTCACTGTCACACACTCTGCACATGTTTAGGACTGTTAGCAGCTGACATATTGAACACAGCGACAGGAATAAGCAGAGTAAAGACATTCATCATCAACAGTTCACCCTGACTCACCGGTCTCTTACTTAAAGTTTACATGATGCTGAGATAAGACAGGAAACACTTTGTGACACTGTGTGAATCCGTGCGTCCGTCCTGACTGAGCTCAAACTCTGCTGCTGCTTCTTTTATGCTTTTCGGAGAACACCCACAGCAGCTGTCTGATGTCGTTCATCTCACTGATGTCATAGAAGTGACAACTATGGAGACACTTTTCTTTTTTTTTTAAGATATTTTATTTGGCCATTTTGCCTTAATGGACAGGACGGCCAAGTGTGAAATGTCTCTCAAGACTCTTGTGGAAAAAACACAGAAAATCGAAATCCGTTCCGAATATTTTAATGATGGGCAAAAGTTTCAGACTCAGTGTGAAAACATGACAGAATGTTAGTTTTAGAAGCGTGACAATTTTGTACAAAAGAAACAAATTCCATGTGCAAAGGCCTGAAGTTCTAAACTGAATGCATCGCACCAATCAAGTTTGGTCAAGTCAGTTTTAATTATATATCACAAAATTGCAACTGAATTTAACTCAGAAGTTTTTTCCATCTTTACAGCATACAACGATTCTATCCTTAAAATTTAAGTCAGAGAAGGAAAAACTTCCTTTAACAGTAAAAACATGGGAAATGTTGGTGAAGAATCTCAGTCATCAGGTCGTGGTCATCATAAGTGCTGTATCGTAGGCAGCTGACCTGCTTGTGTTTCTTGAAGACATTTCGCCTTGTGCAGAACAAGATACTGAAGAAGCCTCTTGGATGACAAGTGAAATGTCTCAAAAAAAGACCTGAGGAAGTCCAGTTGTCTACAATGTTGCACTAACGAACGTGGGAAATGTCTGGAAAAGCATACGGCAGGGTTCGACATGAACCATGGCCACACAACATTACTTTGTGGGCACCAAATATCACCTGTAGGTGAGTTTTAAACACGTCTGTCTTGAGAATGTGGGTGCATGTCTCAGTCAGTCCGTTTCCATGACAACAGAGAAAAGGGATTTATATAAAACTCACGTAAACATGTCAGTGTGAGTGAAATGGTACTGCAGTGAATGTGTCACAGTGGGACTAACACACCCAGATCATGTGACTCCTGCATGTATACAGTCAATCAGACCCAAACTGGCCGAGGCGCTCTGAGCATGCTCCACAGTTTCCGCCCCGGGCTTTGACCCGGAAGTCCAATAGCATTAAATGTGTAAGAGAAGAAGAAGCCGGTAACAACATGGAGAAATCTACATCCAGAGCCGTGACTTTTTGGACGGACCAAATGTACAGAGCTGTAAAGTTGTCCACCATGGTAGCAGTTAGCTGCTAGCTAACCGTAGCTAACTTGTTTGTCCATTGTTTGGTCTGTGACGTAATAGGTCAACAGGAAAAAGGTCCAAAACTAACAAGCTGAAAGGGGGCATATCTCCACCTATCGTAGAGGAGTCGCACATACTTGGCTCAATAAATGGATTCCCCTCCCTGTCCCTGAGTGGGTGGAGCTTGGTTGGGCTTTTAAAGACCTCCCAGCAGGTGCCAGAGATTAAGAGGGAAACTAAAGGGGAGGAGTTTGATTACCTGAAAAACAAAAAGAATCAGATTTGGACATAACACCCCCTCCCATAAGCAGGTTGCTCAAATGCAACCTTACAGTTAGACTCCCACATAGGCCGCAAAATGTGCAAACTAATATGAATACACTTACGACCTTGAAAGGGCATCTGCGAGAACATGATCCTTCCCACGCACATGCTGGATGTCCAGGTTAAACCCCTGCAAGATGAAGCTCCATCGCATTAGACGGTTGTTGGAGTTTTTCATCCTGTTAAGGAAAACCAAAGGGTTATGATCGGTGGAGACCACTAGGGTCTGGCTGGAAGAAACATAAACACCAAAATGAACCAGAGCTAGAATAAGGGCTAACGCCTCCTTCTCTATAGTGGAGCAGTGTTTTTGATGCAAGTTAAACTTTCTCGAAAAGTAGCACACAGGATGCTCTACCCCTGATGGATCCTCTTGGAGGAGAACAGCCCCATCACCAGCATCACTTGCACCAATAGCTAGTTTAAAGGGCCTGTTAAAGGCAGGGGCAGCGAGAACAGGAGCACTAGCCAACAGTGCTTTCAGACTCTCGAAAGCAAACTGACACATGTTGGGTCCAAACAAAAGGGACTTTTGGGCTAAGCAGATTAGTCAAGGGGGCAGCAACAGTCGCAAAATTCTTGCAAAACTCCTGTAATAACCTGCCATACCAAGGAAACGTTTCAAATCACGCCGAGAACTGGGCACACCAAAGTTCACAATGGCCTCCACTTTGGCCTCAATGGGACAGACCTTTCCACGTCCAACCGCTTTTCCCAAGTACATTACTGTGGCCTGTCCAAATTCACACTTGGTAAGATTCAAAGTCAAACTGGCAACAGCAAGCCTGTGAAACACTTCTTCCAGCTGAGCTACATGCTGAGACCAGGAGGAACTGTAAATCACCACATCATCAAGATAGGCTTCACAATCTAAACTCCCTTCAATACCTTATTTACCAGACGCTGAAAAGTAGCCGGTGCATTCCGCATTCCAAAAGCCATAACAGTGTACTGACAGAAATCGTCTAGTGTCACAAAAGCAGAGATTTCACAGGCTCGCTGAGTAAGAGGGACTTGCCAGTAACCTTTTAAGAGGTCTAACATGGTAACAAAAACTGCTGATCCCACCCTATCAATACAATCGTCCAATTGGGGAAGAGGGTAGCAATCAGGCTTGGTGACAGAATTGACCTTGGTCAGTACAAAAACGGGGAGTATGATCTGACTTCTCAACAAGCAGGCATGGGGAACTCCATGAGCTAGCACTAGGTTCAGCAATACCATGTTGCAGCATATAATCTACTTCATTAGGCAGAAGCTGTCGCTTAACAGGATTCGCTCTGTAAGGATGCTGCTTAATGGGAGCAGCATCACCTACATCAGTGTCATGCTGTAGAAAGGTTGTGCGTGTCGGCACATCAGAGAACAGGGCAGGATGTTTATTAACCAACTCAATGATGTCAGAGCGTTTGGGAGAATCCAAGTAAGTAAGATGGACATCCAAGTTAGCCAGATTTTAGAATTTGGAAACCTACCCTGAGAGGTTTCTGGATGAACAAAAGCATCCTCTGGAACATCACTGTTCTCTGAAACAACAACAACATCACTGTCTTTTGGAACAACCACGACATCAGTATCCTCATTTACATGGATTGAAGTGTTCAACACAGCAACAGTCTTCACATCTGAGAGCATGGGCTGGTTCCTCTCACAGTAAGGTAACCAAGTAGTCACACTCACCAACCTGATGGTCAATCACATATGGTCCGCTATATTGAGCTTGCAAAGCAGACCCCGTGAGTGGCAACAGCACCAAAACTTTGTCCCCTGGTGAGAACACTCGATGCCTCGCCTTCTTATCGTACCATGCCTTCATCTTTTCTTGAGCTTCCCCCAAGTTTTGCCTAGCTAGTTCACATGCCCTATTAAGCTTAGACCGGAAGTTGCACACAAAGTCCAGGAGGTTGGCAGGAGGAGACTGATTTACCAGCCACTTCTCTTTCAAAATTTTCAAAGGACCCCGCACAGTATGGCCGAACACTAGCTCAGCTGGACTGAAACCAAGTGATTCTTGGGTCACTTCCCTTGCTGCAAAGAGAAGTAAAGGGGTTCCATCATCCCAGTCTTTCTCAAACTCTCTGCAGTAGGCCCGCAACATTGACTTGAGAGTCTGGTCAAACCTCTCCAGGGCTCCTGGGGATTCTGGGTGATAAGCAGACGAAGTACAATGCTGGAGAGACAACTGCTTGAGCACTTGAGAGAAAACACGGGACATGAAGTTTGACCCTTGGTCAGTCTGAACAACCCTGGGAAGGCCGAACACAGTGAAGAACGCAATTAGAGCCTTAGAAACCGCTGAAGCTGTAATTCTGCACAGGGAATGGCTTCAGGGAACCAAGTAGCTATACACATGATAGTCAATAAGTACTGGTTACCTGATGTGGTGCGAGGTAGTGGACCAACACGATCAATCAGGATTTGCTCAAAAGGCTCTCCAATAGCTGGAATAGGATGTAAGGGCGCAGGTGGGATTTTCTGATTAGGTTTACCAACAGTTTGGCTCACATGACATGTTCTACAGTGTTGAGCAACATCCTTTTTCACACCAGGCCAAACAACAACTTGAAACACACTGCTCCAGTCATCCTGTCAAGACATCTTAGCAGATGTCCACTTTCTCATCAACACTCCATCATTCACAAAATACCCACATGAAACAGCTGTAATTTCATCCTCGGAAATAGCTTCACCAAACAGGGAAGACAAAGTTGCATCTTTTCCCTGTTCAAGCTTGAGTTCTTCCAAAGAGGGGAACACTTGACCAAACCCTGGTGTCTCAACCTTTAGTAGGAAGGTGTCTGAAAGGACAATCTCAGGATCAGAGGTTTTGCCTTGGTCTTTCCTTGACATGGCACGGGTAGCAACACATACAGGGAAAGTGTCTGGAAATTGCTTCTCCAGTTCATCTGGGCTTTTAATAGCTACAGGGGACAGAACTACTTCAGGGGCAACAAGTACTCTACCTCCGGCCAAGTCATTCCCTAAGATGAAGGACACACCTTCAATTGGGAGATATGGACAAATCGCCACAACTACCTCTCCAGAGACCATAGCTGTTTGAAGGTTTAGATTATGTAAAGGACAGGACAAATAACCCCCACCGAACCCCTCGACAAGAACGCTAGAACCCAGAGCAGATTCTTCAGTAAACTGGAGGAAGTCCTCGAGGTTTAAAGACTGAAAAGCTCCAGAATCTCTCCAGATCTTAATAGGCCGCTCGCTTGCAGGATCAGAACCAAGGGAAACAAAACCATCCATAAGAAAAGCTGAAGAGCCAGCTCACTCACTCTTTTGAGTTGAATGCTCCATAGCTGGGGCTACAGCAGACTCTTTTACAGTTTTTATCAAAGCTACTGGCTTACAGGACTTTTGTTTCTTACACAAGACAGGGCAATCAGCAATGAGATGGCCGGGTTTCTTACAGTAGAAACAGGCCTTTTCTGAAGAAGCGCTTCCAACGGCTGATTTACCAGTGAAGGAAGCAGAAGACATGGGCACAGGCTTTGGAGAACGAGGTCTGTGGAACAAAGCTCTTCCCTTTTGCTCGCCCTGTCTTTTGTCAAAATCAATCTTATGGGTCAAGAGGAACTCATCTGCCAAAACAGCAGCTTTATCCAAAGTGGACACTTTTTGCTCATTTAAATATGTACAAATGATGTCAGGCAGACAGTTTTTAAATTCTTCAAGCAAGATCAATTGTTTGAGATCTTCTTTTGTTTCTGCTTTCTGAGACTTGCACCATCTGCTAAAGAGGGAGTCTTTTTCTCTTGCAAACTCAACATACGTTTGTTTATCAAGTTTCCTGAGACTTCTAAACTGTTGGCGGTAAGCTTCAGGGACAACTTCGTAAGCTCTCAGAATAGCCCCTTTAACGGTCTCATAGTCCAGGCTTTCCTTGATGCTTAAAGCAGAGTAAACTTCCTGTGCTTTTCCCACCAACACACTCTGCAAAAGCAAAGTTCATGCATGTTTAGGCCATTTTGAAAGGATGGCCACACGTTCAAAATGAGGGAAATACTTTTCAGCGTCTTTCTCTACAAAAGGAGGAACCAATCTAATGTTTCTAGCTGCATCGAATGCAGATGACTCAACATTAGGGGGGCGCAAAAAAGCAGCCTGCTTTAGTTCCAGTTCTTTGAGGAAACGCTCATGCTCTAGGTGCATTTGTTTCTCTTTTAGCAGTCGCTCTTGTAGCTTATCTTGTAATTGCAACTCTTGTAAGGCTAGTTCTTTAAGCCTCAACTCAAGAGCAATGTCTGTTATTTGAGAAGATTCAGAAATACTTTGAGAAGCTGAGGGAGGTACAGGCTTTAGCACACCCATTTTCAGTTAACATAGGCTTAAGAGCCTCTTTAAACACTCTCCTTTAAGCGCTTCTCACTGCTAGCGATCTCAATGTCATAATAACTAGTGAGTTTTAGCAGCTGATCTTTGGTGGACTGCTCAAGCAACTCCTCTGAAGGTGTGCTAATAAAGTCATCAAGTGTTGCCATACTGGATAACTTGCTTACAAAACTGATTAACTGCACCTGGAAACTTATACTAACCAATATACACAGTGCACACAACACTAAGTGTCCCATACAACGAAAGCAGCCAAATCACAAATGCTCTAACGACCACCAAAGCCATAGTCACAAATATGTAGGCCTAGAAATCACCCATCAACTACTACTGTAGCACTGAATATTACCCAACAAGTACCATTATTCAGATGACACTTGCTGGCAATCAAACAAAGGCAACAAACTCAGGGAAAAACTAGCCTACACAAAGTCAAGTCACACACCACAGCCTGACAGAACAAAAACTGCATCACATAAGTTAGGATCAGGGACAAATTACCACAATGGTACCAAATAGACAGAGTACTATCCTTAACTCACCTAACTTAACAACCCCCCCCCCCCCAGTCAGTATAGCAAGCAAGCCCCTGAGTGTATTGACAGCTAAAAGCAACCCCCCCCCCCCCCCCCCCCCCCCCCCCCCCCCCCGGTACCTACCTAACATGCACTCAACCCTAAATATCTTCTGAGGTGTGCTGGGCTCGAGGCATCTTTAAAAGCAGAAACTCAGACAACCACAGCCAGACAGCCAGGAATTACTGATTGCTTACCCCCACCAGAGAAACATGTCTCCACCCAGGATTACCTTGAAAATGAAAAAGGCATAACACTCCCGTGCTTGTATACTGGGACAAGGACAGTAGGCCAGTTAAATGTCCTCGTCCAGCTGTGACTGCAACTCCACTTCACTGTTTCCATGGAAACACACTGAATGAGAATACTTGTCTAAATAAAGGTTAAATAATTTTTCAGAAGATCCACATACTGCAAGCTTTCGTCAACATAATGTTAAAGTTCCACAAACATCTCAAGTCATTTCTGCCTTTTAGTTCAACATTCTTCAAAAACAGCAAACAGTGCCCGTCACTGGCACAGCCAGGACCTGAGAGTAACGTGACTCGGAGGATCAGGGATCTTCCATGGACGCCTCTGGGACAAAAGGGCTTGTAGGTACGTAAACATCACTTACGTTAGCACCAACGCGGTGTCACTCTGAAGTTGTTGAAAAACAGCTCTTGGTCAGTGTGTGTGTTGGCTAAACGTAACCATGTGTGTGTGTGTTGGCTAAACATAACCACGTGTGTGTGTTGGCTCAATGTAACCACGTGTGTGTGTGTCGGCTAAACGTAACCATGTGTGTGTGTGTTGGCTAAACATAACCACGTGTGTGTGTTGGCTCAATGTAACCACATGTGTGTGTGTGTTGGCTAAACGTAACCACATGTGTGTGTGTTGGCTCAATGTAACCATGTCTGTGTGTGTTGGCTAAACATAACCATGTGTGTGTGTGTTGGCTAAACGTAACCACATGTGTGTGTTGGCTAAACATAACCACATGTGTGTGTTGGCTAAACATAACCACATGTGTGTGTTGGCTAAACATAACCACGTGTGTGTGTTGGCTCAACGTAGCCATGTGTGTGTGTTGGTTAAATATAACTACATGTGTGTGTGTTGGCTAAACATAACCACGTGTGTGTGTTGGTTAAATATAACTACATGTGTGTGTGTTGGCTAAACATAACCACGTGTGTGTGTGTTGGCTTAACGTAACCACGTGTGTGTGTGTCTGCTAAACATAACCACGTGTGTGTGTTGGCTAAACATAACCACATGTGTGTGTTGGCTAAACATAACCACGTGTGTGTGTTGGCTCAACGTAGCCATATGTGTGTGTTGGCTAAACATAACTACATGTGTGTGTGTTGGCTAAACATAACCACGTGTGTGTGTGTTGGCTTAATATAACTACATGTGTGTGTGTTGGCTAAACATAACCACGTGTGTGTGTGTCGGTTAAATATAACTACATGTGTATGTGTGTGTCGGCTAAACATAACCACGTGTGTGTGTGTGTTGGCTTAACGTAACCACGTGTGTGTGTGTCTGCTAAACATAACCACGTGTGTGTGTGTGTGTCGGCTAAACGTAACCATGTGTGTGTGTGTCGGCTAAACGTAACCACGTGTGTATGTGTGTGTCGGCTAAACGTAACCACGTGTGTGTGTCGGCCAAACGTAACCACGCGTGTGTGTGTTGGCTAAACGTAACCACTGTGTGTGTGTGTCGGCTAAACGTAACCACGTGTGTGTGTGTCGGCCAAACGTAACCACGCGTGTATGTGTGTGTCGGCTAAATGTAACCACGTGTGTGTGTGTGTCGGCTAAACGTAACCACGTGTGTGTGTGTGTGTCGGCTAAACGTAACCACGTGTGTGTGTGTTTGTCGGCTAAAATGTAACCACGTGTGTGTGTGTCGGCTAAACGTAACCACGTGTGTGTGTGTGTGTTGGCTAAACGTAACCACGTGAGAGTGTGTACGGCTAAACGTAACCACGTGTGATGTGTGTCCGTCTAAACGTAAACCACGTGTGAGTGTGGTCTGCAAAACGTAACCACGTGTGTGTGTGTGTCGTCTAAACATAACCACGTGTGTAGTGTGTCGGCTAAACGTAACCACGTGTGAGTGTGTGTGGCTAAACGTAACCACGTGTGTGTGTGTGTCGGCTAAACGTAAACCTGTGTGTGTGTGACGGCTAAACGTAACCACGTGTGTGTGTGTTGGTCTAAAACGTAACCACGTGTGAGTGTGTCGGCTAAACGTAACCACGTGTGAGTGTGTTGGCTAAACGTAACCATGTGTGTGTGTGTCGGCTGAACGTAACCACGTGTGTGTGTGTCGGCTAAACGTAACCACGTGTGTGTGTGTTGGCTAAACGTAACCCATGTGTATGTGTGTGTCGGCTAAACGTAACCACGTGTGTGTGTGTCGGCTAAACGTAAACACGTGTGTGTGTGTCGGCTAAACGTAACCAAGTGTGTATGTGTGTGTCGGCTAAACGTAACCACGTGTGTGTGTGTCGGCTAAACGTAACCACGTGTGAGTGTTGTTGAAGGAAAGAAACTTTAGTTGTTGGTGTTGTATCGACGTAGTGCTTTTATTTTGAAAGAGACTGTATCAAACTGTACATTTCCTGTGAAAACAGAAGTGTATTTTGAAAACAGACAATGCATGTAACAGGCTGAAGTTGACACGGCGTCCCAGAACGTCAACAACCAACACACCCAGGGTACCTTGGACGTCATATGTTAATGATCAAACGTGGTCATGTGATGAGTAAGGACGTGAGGTTTAGACAGTGGGGACAAATGATCTTCTGCAGCTTATTAAACAGCTTCTCTTCAGTAAAAACACATCATGTATTTTCCTTTCTTTCTTTCTTTCATACATCATGGTGGCAATGCATTTCAGAATAGTGTGAGAAGAAAATGGACGTTGATTTGGAACTGTGGTGGAAAGCTAACATATCTCATCAGAGGGCAGGTTGTGAAGACACGGCAGCTGAATTTCAGGTCTCATGTTTTTTAAAGTTAAACAACCACAGATTCAATTTTAACGTCAGAAAACAGCGAAATCTGTCGGCTGGCTTCAACATAACTGCTCTACACTTTATCAAAGACAAGACTTTTAAATATGATGCGAATTTTGGACATGTTTAGACCGTACACTAAAGGACTGAGAACCGGCTGGCATGTGAGCCAGTACAGTGATAGAAAAATTCTCAGAACATTGGGCAGATTGTTCATATCAAACCTGCTTGACACTATTTCAAAGAGAGCCCCGAAGGTGAAGTTGAGGAGGGAGATGAGGTGAGGTGTGCAGGTGCTGACAGCTTTCTGTCTCATCTGTTTAGAGCCAGAGAAACAGACTTTAAGGATCTTCCCATAAGTGTAAAGAATGAGCAACAGCAGAGAGAAGACTGAGAGCAAAGAGATGAAGAGTCCGAACATGTTAACGGCTGTGGTGTCACTGCAGGCTAGTTTGACAACAGAGTGGTTGTCACAGTAGACTTTCTGAATGATGTTCCCACACAGCTGTAAAGAGGAAGTCAGCGACGTCATCACAAGACAGAACAGTAAAGGGTAAAACCACGTTACAGCAATAAGCATGGTGATTTTATTAAAGGACATCTGTGTGTTATACTGCAGAGGGCAACATATAGCCAGGTATCTGTCATAAGACATGATGGCTAGGTTGAAATATTCCACACCTCCGTACAAGAATAGAAAGAAATTCTGCAGGAAACAAGCTGAAGCAGAGACAGTGTGAATGTCAGAGAGGATCTGAAGCAGCAGCAATGGAAACAACCCTGTACTACCATACAGTTCATTTACAAACAGGCTGCACAGAAACATGTACATAGGTTCATGTAAGCTTCTGTTCACACAGATAACCACAATCAGCAGGAGGTTGGAGCAAAGAATCAACATGTAGAGACACATGACGATCATGAAATATAAATATCTTAAAAGCCCAGTGTCACAGTAGGCAACAAGTGTGAAAAATGAAACCTGTGTGGAGTTGATCATGATCCTTGGCTTCATAAAGCAGCCACAACACCGTTGAGAGGAAAAACTGTTCCCACAGAGCATCACATTTCACTGTCACACACTCTGCACATGTTTAGGACTGTTAGCAGCTGACATATTGAACACAGCGACAGGAATAAGCAGAGTAAAGACATTCATCATCAACAGTTCACCCTGACTCACCGGTCTCTTACTTAAAGTTTACATGATGCTGAGATAAGACAGGAAACACTTTGTGACACTGTGTGAATCCGTGCGTCCGTCCTGACTGAGCTCAAACTCTGCTGCTGCTTCTTTTATGCTTTTCGGAGAACACCCACAGCAGCTGTCTGATGTCGTTCATCTCACTGATGTCATAGAAGTGACAACTATGGAGACACTTTTCTTTTTTTTTAAGATATTTTATTTGGCCATTTTGCCTTAATGGACAGGACGGCCAAGTGTGAAATGTCTCTCAAGACTCTTGTGGAAAAAACACAGAAAATCGAAATCCGTTCCGAATATTTTAATGATGGGCAAAAGTTTCAGACTCAGTGTGAAAACATGACAGAATGTTAGTTTTAGAAGCGTGACAATTTTGTACAAAAGAAACAAATTCCATGTGCAAAGGCCTGAAGTTCTAAACTGAATGCATCGCACCAATCAAGTTTGGTCAAGTCAGTTTTAATTATATATCACAAAATTGCAACTGAATTTAACTCAGAAGTTTTTTCCATCTTTACAGCATACAACGATTCTATCTATCCTTAAAATTTAAGTCAGAGAAGGAAAAACTTCCTTTAACAGTAAAAACATGGGAAATGTTGGTGAAGAATCTCAGTCATCAGGTCGTGGTCATCATAAGTGCTGTATCGTAGGCAGCTGACCTGCTTGTGTTTCTTGAAGACATTTCGCCTTGTGCAGAACAAGATACTGAAGAAGCCTCTTGGATGACAAGTGAAATGTCTCAAAAAAACCTGAGGAAGTCCAGTTGTCTACAATGTTGCACTAACGAACGTGGGAAATGTCTGGAAAAGCATACGGCAGGGTTCGACATGAACCATGGCCACACAACATTACTTTGTGGGCACCAAATATCACCTGTAGGTGAGTTTTAACACGTCTGTCTTGAGAATGTGGGTGCATGTCTCAGTCAGTCCGTTTCCATGACAACAGAGAAAAGGGATTTATATAAAACTCACGTAAACATGTCAGTGTGAGTGAAATGGTACTGCAGTGAATGTGTCACAGTGGGACGAACACACCCAGATCATGTGACTCCTGCATGTATACAGTCAATCAGACCCAAACTGGCCGAGGCGCTCTGAGCATGCTCCACAGTTTCCGCCCCGGGCTTTGACCCGGAAGTCCAATAGCATTAAATGTGTAAGAGAAGAAGAAGCCGGTAACAACATGGAGAAATCTACATCCAGAGCCGTGACTTTTTGGACGGACCAAATGTACAGAGCTGTAAAGTTGTCCACCATGGTAGCAGTTAGCTGCTAGCTAACCGTAGCTAACTTGTTTGTCCATTGTTTGGTCTGTGACGTAATAGGTCAACAGGAAAAAGGTCCAAAACTAACAAGCTGAAAGGGGGCATATCTCCACCTATCGTAGAGGAGTCGCACATACTTGGCTCAATAAATGGATTCCCCTCCCTGTCCCTGAGTGGGTGGAGCTTGGTTGGGCTTTTAAAGACCTCCCAGCAGGTGCCAGAGATTAAGAGGGAAACTAAAGGGGAGGAGTTTGATTACCTGAAAAACAAAAAGAATCAGATTTGGACATAACACCCCCTCCATAAGCAGGTTGCTCAAATGCAACCTTACAGTTAGACTCCCACATAGGCCGCAAAATGTGCAAACTAATATGAATACACTTACGACCTTGAAAGGGCATCTGCGAGAACATGATCCTTCCCACGCACATGCTGGATGTCCAGGTTAAACCCCTGCAAGATGAAGCTCCATCGCATTAGACGGTTGTTGGAGTTTTTCATCCTGTTAAGGAAAACCAAAGGGTTATGATCGGTGGAGACCACTAGGGTCTGGCTGGAAGAAACATAAACACCAAAATGAACCAGAGCTAGAATAAGGGCTAACGCCTCCTTCTCTATAGTGGAGCAGTGTTTTTGATGCAAGTTAAACTTTCTCGAAAAGTAGCACACAGGATGCTCTACCCCTGATGGATCTAACCACGTGTGTGTGTGTCGGCTAAACGTAACCACGTGTGTATGTGTGTGTCGGCTAAATGTGACCACGTGTGTGTGTGTGTCGGCTAAACGTAACCATGTGTGTGTGTGTCGGCTAAACGTAACCACGTGTGTATGTGTGTGTCGGCTAAACGTAACCACGTGTGTGTGTGTGTCGGCTAAACGTAACCACGTGTGTGTGTGTCGGCTAAACGTAACCACGTGTGTGTGTTGGCCAAACGTAACCACGCGTGTGTGTGTTGGCTAAACGTAACCACGTGTGTGTGTGTCGGCTAAACGTAAACACGTGTGTGTGTGTCGGCTAAACGTAACCACGTGTGTATGTGTGTGTCGGCTAAATGTAACCACGTGTGTGTGTGTCGGCTAAACGTAACCACGTGTGTGTGTGTGTGTCGGCTAAACGTAACCACGTGTGTGTGTGTTTGCTAAACGTAACCACGTGTGAGTGTGTCGGCTAAACGTAACCACGTGTGTGTGTGTCGGCTAAACGTAACCACGTGTGTGTGTGTCGGCTAAACGTAGCCACGTGTGTGTGTGTCGGCTAAACGTAACCACCTGTGAGTGTGTCGGCTAAACGTAGCCACGTTTGTGTGTGTCGGCTAAACGTAACCACGTGTGAGTGTGTCGGCTAAACGTAACCACGTGTGAGTGTGTTGGCTAAACGTAACCATGTGTGTGTGTGTCGGCTAAACGTAACCACGTGTGTGTGTGTCGGCTAAACGTAACCACGTGTGTGTGTGTTGGCTAAACGTAACCACGTGTGTATGTGTGTGTCGGCTAAATGTGACCACGTGTGTGTGTGTGTCGGCTAAACGTAACCATGTGTGTGTGTGTCGGCTAAACGTAACCACGTGTGTATGTGTGTGTCGGCTAAACGTAACCACGTGTGTATGTGTGTGTCGGCTAAATGTGACCACGTGTGTGTGTGTGTCGGCTAAACGTAACCATGTGTGTGTGTGTCGGCTAAACGTAACCACGTGTGTATGTGTGTGTCGGCTAAACGTAACCACGTGTGTGTGTGTCGGCTAAACGTAACCATGTGTGTGTGTGTCGGCTAAACGTAACCACGTGTGTATGTGTGTGTCGGCTAAACGTAACCACGTGTGTGTGTGTGTCGGCTAAACGTAACCACGTGTGTGTGTGTCGGCTAAACGTAACCACGTGTGTGTGTTGGCCAAACGTAACCACGCGTGTGTGTGTTGGCTAAACGTAACCACGTGTGTGTGTGTCGGCTAAACGTAAACACGTGTGTGTGTGTCGGCTAAACGTAACCACGTGTGTGTGTGTTGGCTAAACGTAACCACGTGTGAGTGTGTCGGCTAAACGTAACCACGTGTGTGTGTGTCGGCTAAACGTAACCACGTGTGTGTGTGTCGGCTAAACGTAACCACGTGTGAGTGTGTCGGCTAAATGTAACCACGTGTGTGTGTGTCGGCTAAACGTAGCCACGTGTGTGTGTGTCGGCTAAACGTAACCACCTGTGAGTGTGTCGGCTAAACGTAGCCACGTGTGTGTGTGTCGGCTAAACGTAACCACGTGTGAGTGTGTCGGCTAAACGTAACCACGTGTGAGTGTGTTGGCTAAACGTAACCATGTGTGTGTGTGTCGGCTAAACGTAACCACGTGTGTGTGTGTCGGCTAAACGTAACCACGTGTGTGTGTGTTGGCTAAACGTAACCCATGTGTATGTGTGTGTCGGCTAAACGTAACCACGTGTGTGTGTGTCGGCTAAACGTAAACACGTGTGTGTGTGTCGGCTAAACGTAACCACGTGTGTATGTGTGTGTCGGCTAAACGTAACCACGTGTGTGTGTGTTGGCTAAACGTAACCACGTGTGAGTGTGTTGGCTAAACGTAACCACGTGTGTGTGTGTGTGTCGGCTAAACGTAACCACGTGTGTGTGTGTGTGTCGGCTAAACGTAACCACGTGTGTGTGTGTGTGTTGGCTAAACGTTACCATGGGTGTGTGTTGTTGAAGGAAAGAAACTTTAGTTGTTGGTGTTGTACCGACGTAGTGCTTTTATTTTGAAAGAGACTGTATGTAAACTGTACATTTCCTGTGAAAACAGAAGTGTATTTTGAAAACAGACAATGCATGTAACAGGCTGAAGTTGACACGGCGTCCCAGAACGTCAACAACCAACACACCCAGGGTACCTTGGACGTCATATGTTAATGACCAAACGTGGTCATGTGATGAGTAAGGACGTGAGGTTTAGACAGTGGGGACAAATGATCTTCTGCAGCTTATTAAACAGCTTCTCTTCAGTAAAAACACATCATGTATTTTCCTTTCTTTCTTTCTTTCATACATCATGGTGGCAATGCATTTCAGAATAGTGTGAGAAGAAAATGGACGTTGATTTGGAACTGTGGTGGAAAGCTAACATATCTCATCAGAGGGCAGGTTGTGAAGACACGGCAGCTGAATTTCAGGTCTCATGTTTTTAAAGTTAAACAACCACAGATTCAATTTTAACGTCAGAAAACAGCGAAATCTGTCGGCTGGCTTCAACATAACTGCTCTACACTTTATCAAAGACAAGACTTTTAAATATGATGCGAATTTTGGACATGTTTAGACCGTACACTAAAGGACTGAGAACCGGCTGGCATGTGAGCCAGTACAGTGATAGAAAAATTCTCAGAACATTGGGCAGATTGTTCATATCAAACCTGCTTGACACTATTTCAAAGAGAGCCCCGAAGGTGAAGTTGAGGAGGGAGATGAGGTGAGGTGTGCAGGTGCTGACAGCTTTCTGTCTCGTCTGTTTAGAGCCAGAGAAACAGACTTTAAGGATCTTCCCATAAGTGTAAAGAATGAGCAACAGCAGAGAGAAGACTGAGAGCAAAGAGATGAAGAGTCCGTAGATGTTAACGGCTGTGGTGTCACTGCAGGCTAGTTTGACAACAGAGTAGCTATCACAGTAGACTTTCTGAATGATGTTCCCACACAGCTGTAAAGAGGAAGTCAGCGACGTCATCACAAGACAGAACAGTAAAGGGTAAAACCACGTTACAGCAATAAGCATGGTGATTTTATTAAAGGACATCTGTGTGTTATACTGCAGAGGGCAACATATAGCCAGGTATCTGTCATAAGACATGATGGCTAGGTTGAAATATTCCACACCTCCGTACAAGAATAGAAAGAAATTCTGCAGGAAACAAGCTGAAGCAGAGACAGTGTGAATGTCAGAGAGGATCTGAAGCAGCAGCAATGGAAACAACCCTGTACTACCATACAGTTCATTTACAAACAGGCTGCACAGAAACATGTACATAGGTTCATGTAAGCTTCTGTTCACACAGATAACCACAATCAGCAGGAGGTTGGAGCAAAGAATCAACATGTAGAGACACATGACGATCATGAAATATAAATATCTTAAAGGCAACAAGTGTGAAAAATGAAACTTGTGTGGAGTTGATCATGATCCTTGGCTTCATAAAGCAGCCACAACACTGTTGAGAGGAAAAACTGTTCCCACAGAGCATCACATTTCACTGTCACACACTCTGCACATGTTTAGGACTGTTAGCAGCTGACATATTGAACACAGCGACAGGAATAAGCAGAGTAAAGACATTCATCATCAACAGTTCACCCTGACTCACCGGTCTCTTACTTAAAGTTTACATGATGCTGAGATAAGACAGGAAACACTTTGTGACACTGTGTGAATCCGTGCGTCCGTCCTGACTGAGCTCAAACTCTGCTGCTGCTTCTTTTATGCTTTTCGGAGAACACCCACAGCAGCTGTCTGATGTCGTTCATCTCACTGATGTCATAGAAGTGACAACTATGGAGACACTTTTCTTTTTTTTTTAAGATATTTTATTTGGCCATTTTGCCTTAATGGACAGGACGGCCAAGTGTGAAGCAGAGAGAGAGAGAGAGAGAGAGGGGATGACATGCAGCAAAGGGCCACAGTTTGGATTTGAACCCGGGCTGCTGAGGCAACAGCCTTGTACATGGGGCGCCTGCTCTATCCACTAAACCACCGACGTCCCTATGTAGACACTTTAAACATCACCTGTACTCGCCAACTGGGGCGAACCACATCCTGTAAAAAGTAAATAAATAAATTACCCTTAAAATCACAACTTATTAACACACTAATTGATTCCTGAGGTGAAATATTAGTGTTAGAGCCATTTCTAACAAGTCCTACTTTCCTATTATTTTTTGAGTCCCTTTAACTCACCACCTGACCTGACATCTCGGGAACCTTTAATTTTAGGCAGGTGTGCTGAGGTGAGTGTGGAGCGTAGAAGACACTGCGGGGTTACAGTCTGTAACCGCCACGTGTTTGGTTAATCTTAGTTTTTTATTATTTGATGAAGTCATTTCATATTCCACTGATTTGAACTTTTTTTTGAAGGCCTGTTTATTTGGGGATTTTTGTTTTCATTTTTTAAAAGCGCAACAGTTAAGACAGTCAGTTCATAGCATCATCCTGCAAATCAGTCGACTCTTCAACCACCCAAAGCACCAGGATCATCAAACAGTAAGTAAAACTAGACCAAACACAGTGAGGTCATCACACACTATATGAACAAAAGCATGTGGCCGCACCTGTTAGTTACTGAATTCAGGTGTTTCAATCAGACCTGTTTCCACAGGTGAAAAAAATCAAGCAGTGAGTCATGCAGTCTGCATCTGCAAACATTTGTGATACCAAAGGGTTGTTCTGGAGAGCTCAGTGACTTCAGGCGTGGTACTGTGATCGAATGTCACCTTTGCAATAAGACAGTTTCATCCCAGCTGGATATTCCATGGTCAACTGTAAGTGACATATTAGAAGGTGGAAGCGTTTAGGAACAACAGCAGCTCAGCCACGAAGCAGAAGATGAAGCGAAAATCGTCAACGCTCTGCTGATCCCACAGCTGAAGAGTTCTGAGCTTCCACTGGCATTAATGTGAGCACAAAAACCATGCAGCGGGAGCTTCATGGAACGAGTCTCCAGGGCCGAGCAGCTGCACACAAGCCTCACATCACCAAGTCCAATGCCAAGTGTTGGATGGAGTGGTGTAAAGCACACCAACGCTGGACTGTGGAGCAATGGACACGTGTGACTGTCAGCAGTGGACACGTGTGACTGTCAGCAGTGGACACGTGTTCTGTGGAGTGACGAATCACACGAATCTCACTCTGTTTGGCAGTCAGATGGGCGAGTCTGCTGGGAGAACGCTACCCACCTGGTGGAGGAGGGACGATGGTACGGGGCTGTTGTTCAGGGTTTGAGCTCTGCCCCTCGTATCCAGTGAAGGACAACCTTAATGCTTCAGCACACCAAGACATTTTGGACGATGTTATGCTTCCAGCTTTGTGGCAACAGGGTTGGGAAGGCCCTCTTTTGCTCCAACATGACGGTGCCCCTGTGCACAAAGCAACAACTATGAACACATGGTTTGATGAGTTCAGTGCAGAAGAACAGAGCCCTGACCTCAACCCCATCGAGTGACTTTGGGATGAACTGGAACAGAGATTGCGAGCCAGACCTTCTCGTCCAACATCAGTGCCTGACCTCATCAGTGCCTGACCTCATCAGCGCTCTACAGAATGAATGGACACAAATTCCCACAGAAACACTCAGAAATCTTGCGGAAATCTTTCCAAAAAGAGTGGAAGCTGCTGAAGGTGCAAAAGGGGACCTACTCCATATCAAGGTTTATGTAGTTGAATACAATGTCCTTTCGGTCCCTGTTGGTGCAATGGTCAGGCGTCCCAAGACTTGTGTCCATGTAGTGTATCTCCCGTCATGGTGTCTGTGGGCAGCTATTTTTGAACTCATATGGAAGCTGCAATAATTAGATTTAAAGGATTTAGACAGTTGTGCTCATAAGTGTTTGCACCCTGCCAGAAGTTGTAAGATGTGTCCCATTCTTTGACGAGTCATCAGGCCGAAAAACATTTCTCTATATTTAATGGGATTCAAATTTAAGCATAAGGCATCACAGGAGGATCCTGATCAGATGTTGAACCACCTCAACATGAAGGAGCAGCGGCTCTACTCCGAGCTCCCTCCAGATGTCTGACTCCTCCCCCTATCTCTAAGGCTGAGCCCAGACACCCTACAGAGGAAACTCATGTCAGACGCTTGTATCTGTGACCTCATTCTTTCAGTCACTACCCAGAGCTCATGACCATAGGTGAGGGTTGGGACGGAGATGGACCAGTGAATGGAAAGCTTCGCCTTCTGGCTCAGCTCCGTCTGAACCACGACGGTCCGGCACAGCGCCCGCATCACTGCAGACACCACACCAAACCACTGATCCATCTTTCTCCTCAAACTGAGAGGAGCTGACTCTCATCCCGACCACTTCACACTCAAACCGCCCCAGGTCGTGATGAAGGTCCTGGTGTGATGAAGCCATGCGCGCAGATAGTGACCCCAATCTGCCTCCCCACTGCCCCCATTCCATGTTCCATGTCCCAGTTTTTAAACTTCAGGAACCAAAAGAAGTAAATATCCTACGCCTGTTGACTTTCCCAGATGTGGCAAATATTTGTTTTGTAATGTTGAATAGCTAGTCTGACAATAATAAGAAGGCATTTGGACTCACCTGAAGTAGGCTAAATGTAAAATAACAGCATTCTAGGCTGCAGGTGAATATCTTTAATGTTGTTATTTCTATGTATAATGTTATTTTAGTAAGCAGCAACAGTTAACTGAAACAGTCATACTTACAGAGGGAATTCCTAATATTTCATTTAAAGTGTGAATTTCATTTCACATTTCATGCTATGTAGGCTATACTTACTTCTTTTTATTAATGTGAATCTGATGTTTAGGTGTTTATACTTCCGTTTTCATACACATTGTTATGTTTATAATCATTTACATGAAGGCACGAGTGTGAATCATTTCAATTTTATTTTATTATTAATTTTTGCACATAGGTTCTTTGCTTTTTGGTTGGAATACAGTTAAAGTTTCTGTGCTGAGATTCTTCATCCTGCTGAGATCAGCAAATGTTTAGATAAAACATATGAAGAAAGCATGACGTTTTGGTGTGTGATTGACATACCAGACAAATAACAGTTTGATCATGTATGGCTAGTGTTGATCAGGTAGGCCTTTGTTTACCAATGTTCATTCAGTCAGAAAACTCATGTTTATTGCAGCTTTAGTAAATATTTATATATACATATGTCTGTTTACACAAAATAACTAATTGAGTTGGAATCACTTGCTGACAGCTTGACAGCTTGGTCCCCCCCCAATTCAAATATCCCATCTGTGCCCCTGGATGAAGCCAACAGAACCACATCCTCTGTGACAAACACAATACTCTTTATTCTCTCAGGTGGTGAAGCTGAAGATTCTTCTCACCAAAAATCCTCCACGTCCAGTAAATTCTAAGGCTGTCTTGCTTATGTGAGGAGACGGTGATACAAAGTCCATTATTGTTTAACAGTGAACGGCAGCATCAGGGACAAACACAGTGGATCAGCAATGGAAGTTAAGGCAGCAGAGGTCTGAGTAGGGCGGCAGGAGGGGTGTGGATGGGTCTAACATCCCTCCTGCCCACACTAGTAACATATGTTGTTGTCCCACAGTGTTTCCCTCTGACACCGCCGGCCACGTGTGACTAAGCAGCAGTGTTTAATGACTTTGGACTGAGATCGGGATGTGATATCACTTAACGCATGTACTGTTATCTGACTACCAGAAATTACAGCTTTAAATGAACACATTTCTTTCAGTCAACATGACAAACAATAAATAAGTCAGTGTCTGTATTCCTGAGTCAATGGAGGAAACTCCCAAAGGTAGAATGAGAGCCTTCTGCTTCTAGAAAAACAAACCCTGTGTGTTGCAGCAGAGCTTTCAAGAGCCATCAAACAGGAAATGAAGAGCACAGAACTATAAACTCTGCTTAATGTGGATTTGTCACGTCTGTCCGTAATTTGCATCGTAAGGTCGACATCAGGAGGGATACAGATCCGACAGATCAGTCTGCAGCTCTGCTTTTAAGTTCAAGATTTTATGGGCAGCTGTTGAATTGAGATTAATGAAACCTTTATAAATGACATGTACCTGCAGAGCAGTGGTTATACAGTGCAGTTTGATTTAACATATTGTTTGCATCATATCCTTCTGATAGTTTTTAAAGACCGACCGTCTGTCTTTGATCCATACAACAGAAAAACATGACAAACATGTGGACACTTCTTTTCCTACAGTTCACCATGACATAATGAGTGAATGAATGTGTGAGTCACTTGCTCTCAGCCTTCACAAAGACAGACTCCGGCTGTTTGTGTTGGATCACTCAGGCTTTATTTCCCTCTTCTTCAAACACACAGTAAACTTCAGACACAGTGATGGCTGAACCACATGAACCACACCTCAGAGCAGAAACAGATTTTTACATATGACACGTATTTTGGTCATTTTCAGTCCGTACAGTACGGGGTTAAAGAGCAGCTGACACGTAAGGAAGTATAATGATAAAAATATTCGTAATATGTTGGGAACATTGCTCATGTCAAACCTGCTCTGTAACACCTCACAATAAACCCTGAAGGAGAAGTTGAGCAGAGAGGCAAGGTGAGGTGTGCAGGTGCTGACGGCTTTCTGTCTTGTCTGTTTACAGCCAGAGAAACAGATGTAAAGAATCTGAATGTAAGTGTAAAAGATAAAAAGCAGAGGAGTAAAGACTGCGACAGCACTGACGAAGAGTCCATAAATGTTTAAGGCCAAGGTGCTGGAGCACGCCAGTTTGACGATAGAGAAGTTCTCACAGTACACTTTGTTGATGACGTTCCCACAAAGCGTTAAAGACGAACTCAACAACGTTGTGCAGACAACTATCAGGAGAGCAGGTAACCAAATCATAGCAATGAGCATAGCGACCTTTTTCAATGTCATCCGTGTGTTATACTGCAGAGGATAACAGATGGCCAGATATCTGTCATAAGACATGACGGCCAAGTTGAAAAATTCCACACATGCATATGTGTACACACAGAAAATCTGCAGGAAACAAGCTGAAGCAGAGACAGTGTGAATGTCAGAGAGGATCTGAAGCAGCAGCAATGGAAACAACCCTGTACTACCATACAGTTCATTTACAAACAGGCTGCACAGAAACATGTACATAGGTTCATGTAAGCTTCTGTTCACACAGATAACCACAATCAGCAGGAGGTTGGAGCAAAGAATCAACATGTACAAGGATGTCAGAATGGTGAAAAAGACGTAGTTTACCAGCCTGGAGTCAACGTAGGCAACAAGTTGGAAATATGAAAACTGTGTGTAGTTCATCATGATCCTCCACAGGTTCATGAAGCAGTCTGCTCATCATCAAGTGGATCACACCGACTGAGCTGAGACTCTGCGTCTGCCTCTTTTAACCCTTTCCAGTTTGGGTCGACCCTCTCACTGACCTCATCAGATATCCCTCTGACTTTCAATACTTTCACTGTAACTGTTTAAAAACTATGTCCACCAGACATTTATGAATTTTAAAGACGACACTGCTCAGTCCAGTTAAAGACTTTTCAAACCTGGTCTCACTCTGAAGTCATTGAAAATCTGACCCACACATGTCATGTAACTGAAACCAGGTGACACACTGAGATATGAGCACTTGAAACACATTCATCACCACTGAATCACATCGGACTCAAACCACAGTGAACACATGACACCATGATCACATGAAACACATGTAAACATAACTGTGTGTGTGTGTGTGTGTGTGTTGGCTAAACATAACCACGTGTGTGTGTTGGCTAAACGTAACCACGTGTGTGTGTGTCGGCTAAACGTAACCCTGTGTGTTTGTGTGTGTGTTGGCTAAACATAACCACGTGTGTGTGTTGGCTAAACGTAACCACGTGTGTGTGTGTCAGCTAAACATAACCCCGTGTGTTTGTCGGCTAAACATAACCACGTGTGTGTGTTGGCTAAACATAACCACGTGTGTGTGTGTGTGTGTTGGCTAAACGGAACCACGTGTGTGTGTTGGCTAAACGTAACCTCGTGTGTGTGTCGGCTAAACATAACCACGTGTGTGTGTGTGTGTGTGTGTGTTGGCTAAACGTAACCACGTGTGTGTGTGTGTCGGCTAAACGTAACCACGTGTGTTTGTCGGCTAAACGTAACCACGTGTGTTTGTGTGTGTTGGCTAAATGTAACCACGTGTGTGTGTGTGTTGGCTAAACGTAACCACGTGTGTGTGTATGTGTGTGTTGGCTAAACGTAACCCCGTGTGTTTGTCGGCTAAACATAACCACGTGTGTGTGTTGGCTAAACGTAACCACGTGTGTGTGTATGTGTGTGTTGGCTAAACGTAACCACGTGTGTTTGTGTGTGTTGGCTAAATGTAACCACGTGTGTATGTGTGTTGGCTAAACGTAACCACGTGTGTGTGTATGTGTGTGTTGGCTAAACGTAACCCCGTGTGTTTGTCGGCTAAACATAACCACGTGTGTGTGTTGGCTAAACGTAACCACGTGTGTGTGTGTCGGCTAAACGTAACCCCGTGTGTTTGTCGGCTAAACGTAACCACGTGTGTGTGTGTCGGCTAAACGTAACCCTGTGTGTTTGTGTGTGTGTTGGCTAAACATAACCACGTGTGTGTGTTGGCTAAACGTAACCACGTGTGTGTGTGTCAGCTAAACATAACCCCGTGTGTTTGTCGGCTAAACATAACCACGTGTGTGTGTTGGCTAAACATAACCACGTGTGTGTGTGTGTGTGTTGGCTAAACGGAACCACGTGTGTGTGTTGGCTAAACGTAACCTCGTGTGTGTGTCGGCTAAACATAACCACGTGTGTGTGTGTGTGTGTGTGTGTTGGCTAAACGTAACCACGTGTGTGTGTGTGTGTCGGCTAAACGTAACCACGTGTGTTTGTCGGCTAAACGTAACCACGTGTGTTTGTGTGTGTTGGCTAAATGTAACCACGTGTGTGTGTCGGCTAAACGTAACCATGTGTATGTGTGTTGGCTAAACGTAACCACGTGTGTGTGTATGTGTGTGTTGGCTAAACGTAACCCCGTGTGTTTGTCGGCTAAACATAACCACGTGTGTGTGTTGGCTAAACGTAACCACGTGTGTGTGTGTCGGCTAAACGTAACCCCGTGTGTTTGTCGGCTAAACATAACCACGTGTGTGTGTCGGCTAAACGTAACCACGTGTGTGTCGGCTAAACATAACCATGTGTGTGTGTGTGTATGTGTTGGCTAAACGTAACCCCGTGTGTGCGTGTCGGCTAAACGTAACCACGTGTGTTTGTCGGCTAAACATAACCACGTGTGTGTGTCGGCTAAACATAACCACGTGTGTGTGTGTGTGTGTGTTGGCTAAACGTAACCCCGTGTGTGCGTGTCGGCTAAACGTAACCATGTGTATGTGTGTTGGCTAAACGTAACCACGTGTGTTTGTCGGCTAAACGTAACCCCGTGTGTTTGTCGGCTAAACATAACCATGTGTGGGGGTTGGCTAAACGTAACCACGTGTGTGTGTGTGTGTTGGCTAAACGTAACCACGTGTGTGTGTCGGCTAAACGTAACCATGTGTATGTGTGTTGGCTAAACGTAACGACGTGTGTGTGTGTGTGTTGGCTAAATGTAACCACGTGTGTGTGTCGGCTAAAGGTAACCCCGTGTGTTTGTGTGTGTTGGCTAAATGTAACCACGTGTGTGTGTCGGCTAAACGTAACCATGTGTATGTGTGTTGGCTAAACGTAACCACGTGTGTGTGTATGTGTGTGTTGGCTAAACGTAACCCCGTGTGTTTGTCGGCTAAACATAACCACGTGTGTGTGTTGGCTAAACGTAACCACGTGTGTGTGTGTCGGCTAAACGTAACCCCGTGTGTTTGTCGGCTAAACATAACCACGTGTGTGTGTCGGCTAAACGTAACCACGTGTGTGTGTCGGCTAAACATAACCATGTGTGTGTGTGTGTATGTGTTGGCTAAACGTAACCCTGTGTGTGCGTGTCGGCTAAACGTAACCACGTGTGTTTGTCGGCTAAACGTAACCCCGTGTGTTTGTCGGCTAAACATAACCACGTGTGTGTGTGTGTTGGCTAAACGTAACCCCGTGTGTGCGTGTCGGCTAAACGTAACCATGTGTATGTGTGTTGGCTAAACGTAACCACGTGTGTGTGTCGGCTAAACATAACCACGTGTGTGTGTGTGTTGGCTAAACGTAACCCCGTGTGTGCGTGTCGGCTAAACGTAACCACGTGTGTGTGTCGGCTAAACGTAACCACGTGTGTGTGTGTGTGTTGGCTAAACGTAACCACGTGTGTGTGTCGGCTAAACGTAACCACGTGTGTGTGTCGGCTAAACATAACCACGTGTGTGCGTGTGTGTGTTGGCTAAACGTAACCACGTGTGTGTTGTTGAAGGCAAAAAACATCAGTTGGCGGTGTTGTACCGATGCAGTGCTTTTATTTTGAAAGAGACTGTATGCAAACAGGTCTTTAGTCATATTTGAAGTCAGACTGGGTTCTTTGGAGCTGGGATAATAGTCCATTGAAATAAAGTTCTGCTCCGTGATGTCTCTTCCTGAGATATGATGTCAACACATGACAATGCCACAGTGACCTTTGACCTTTTTTCTTTTGTTAAATCTTGTACAGAAACCTTTCATTCATGCTCAGCAGACACTTTCAAATGATTTAAATTGAAACCAATAAACTGATAACGCTGTGTTTTTCAGATCATGTGTCTTTGCTTCTTATGACGGAGACAATAACACAGGAAAATAAGATGAGCTGTGTGTGCTCTGTCCTTCCTGACAAACATTTTCCTGCTGAAGCTGCTGAGCCACAGACAAATATTTATTTTGTCCTTGTGTTACTCGCGCTGAAAAATCTAAAAAGATTTTTACACGTGACACGAATTTTGGTTATGTTGAGTCCGTACATCACGGGGCTGAGGAGCGGCTGGCACGTGAGGAAGTGTAAAGATAAAAATATTCCTAACACATCAGGCACACTGCTCATGTCAAACCTGCTCTGTAATATTTCAAAGAAAACCCCGAAGGAGAAGTTGAGCAGAGAGGCGAGGTGAGGTGTGCAGGTGCTGACGGCTTTCTGTCTCGTCTGTTTAGAACCAGAGAAACAGACTTTAAGGATCCTGATGTACGAGTAAAGAATCACAGACACAGGAACACAGACTGTGACAGAACAAGCAACTAGTTCATAGACGTTATTGACTGTGGTGTCATAACAAGCCAGCTTTATGATGGAGTGGTTGTCACAGTAGACTTTATTGATGACGCTCCCACACAGCTGCAGAGACGCACTCAACACTGTCGTCACAAACACAGCAACAAAAGGAGGAAACCAAATCACAGCAATGAGCATGATCACCTGATCAGACGTCATGCGTGTGTTATACTGCAGAGGATAACAGATAGCCAGATATCTGTCATAAGACATGACGGCCAAGTTCGTGAACTCGACACTGCCGTAAGAGTACACACAGAAAATCTGCAGGAAACAAGCTGAAGCAGAGACAGTGTGAATGTCAGAGAGGATCTGAAGCAGCAGCAATGGAAACAACCCTGTACTACCATACAGTTCATTTACAAACAGGCTGCACAGAAACATGTACATAGGTTCATGTAAGCTTCTGTTCACACAGATAACCACAATCAGCAGGAGGTTGGCACAGATAATCAACATGTATAAAAATATAATCAGCAGGAAAAAGAAGGATTTAAAGGACTCAGTGTCAACGTAGGCACCCAGAGTGAAATATGCATCATGTGTGGAGTTTATCATCATCCTGCTCCTGCTTTAAAAACAGCGTCACTGTACGAGAGCAAACAGAGTCCAACACATCACATTGTGTTTGTTACAGATGGTTTAACATGACAGAGCTCAAAAAATCAGCACAGTGTTCAGGCTCCTCACAGCCAGTTACCATCCTGACAAACAAACTTACCGCTCTGATTTAAAGTCAGTTTCCAGGTGAGAAACCACAAACACACGTCTGAGTCTCTCCTGACTGAACCCAAACTCTTCTCCTGCTTCTTTTAAACGTTTCAAACCAGCAGCGCCCTGACGACGTCATCACAGGAACTGCTGTGAGTTTCTAACTGAAAAACAAAAAGGCACATGTTGCTCTTTGGCTCCTCAGGCGCTCCGACAAAAGTCATACACAAATAGATGATGGTTATTTTTTTTTAACATTTTAATGATTAAGTGTGTAGCCTACACATGGAATACAAAATATGTTTCATCTACAAAGTGTGCCTTCTCCTCTAGATCTGCCCAGCCTCAACAGGGTGGCTCATCTTGAGTTTTCCCTTTAGCTAGGTGTGGACACAGAGGCTTTAATGGTGTGTGGAAGGATTTGAATGTTTTCACCAAAAAGTTGGAAAGGCAAAGTACAAAATAATCACAATTAGCCCACTGCAGAGTCGCCCCCTGCTGGTAAAAGACATCATGGAATGTATTTGTGACTTATGTTATACGTTATACTGATGTTTTTTCCTCCAGCAACACACACGTGGATACGTTTAGCCGACACACACATGTGGTTATGTTTAGCCGACACACACACATTGTTACATTTAGCCGAGACAAACACGTGGTCACGTTTAGCCAACACAAACACGTGGTTACATTTAACCGACACACACACGTGGTTACATTTAGCCAACACAAACACGTGGTTACATTTAACCGACACACACACGTGGTCACGTTTAGCCAACACAAACACGTGGTTACATTTAACCGACACACACACGTGGTTACATTTAGCTGACACACACAAGTGGTCACATTTAGCCAACACAAACATGTGGTTACATTTAGCTGACACACACACGTGGTTATGTTTAGCCAACACAGACACACGTGGTTACGTTTTGTCGACACACACACGTGGTCAGGTTTAGCCAACACACACATGTGGTTACAATTAGCTGACACACACGTGGTTAGTTTTAGACGACACACACATGTGGTTATGTTTAGCCAACACAGACACACGTGGTTACGTTTAGCCGACACGCGCACGTGGTTACGTTTAGCCAACACACACGTGGTTACGTTTAGCCAACACACACATGTGGTCAGGTTTAGCCAACACACACACGTGGTTACGTTTGGCCAACACACACACGTGGTTATGTTTAGCCAACACACACACACGTGGTTAGTTTTAGCCGACACACACATGTGGTCAGGTTTAGCCAACACACACACGTGGTTACGTTTGGCCAACACACACACGAGGTTACGTTTAGCCGACACACACACGAGGTTACGTTTAGCCGACACGCGCACGTGGTTACGTTTAGCCAACACAGACACACGTGGTTACGTTTTGTCGACACACACACGTGGTTACGTTTAGCCAACACACACATGTGGTTACGTTTAGCTGACACACACGTGGTTAGTTTTAGCCGACACACACATGTGGTCAGGTTTAGCCAACACACACACGTGGTTATGTTTAGCCGACACGCGCACATGGTTACGTTTAGCCAACACACACACGAGGTTACGTTTAGCCAACACACACACGAGGTTACGTTTAGCCGACACGCGCACGTGGTTACGTTTAGCCAACACACACATGTGGTTACGTTTAGCCGACACACACACGAGGTTACGTTTAGCCGACACAGACACATGGTTACGTTTGGCCAACACACACACGAAGTTACGTTTAGCCGACACACACACGAGGTTACGTTTAGCCGACACGCGCACGTGGTTACGTTTAGCCAACACACACATGTGGTTACGTTTAGCTGACACACACACGAGGTTACGTTTAGCCGACACACACACATGGTTACGTTTGGCCAACACACACACGAGGTTACGTTTAGCCGACACGCGCACGTGGTTACGTTTAGCCAACACACACATGTGGTTACGTTTAGCTGACACACACACGTGGTTAGTTTTAGCCGACACACACGTGGTCAGGTTTAGCCAACACGTTTAGCCAACACACACACGTGGTTACGTTTAGCTGACACACACACACGTGGTTACATTTAGCTGACACACACACGTGGTTATGTTTAGCCAACACAGACACACGTGGTTACTTTTAGCCGACACACACAAGTGGTCACATTTAGCCAACACACACACACACGTGGTTACCTTTAGCTGACACACACACGTGGTTATGTTTAGCCAACACAGACACACGTGGTTACTTTTAGCCGACACACACAAGTGGTCACATTTAGCCAACACAGACACACGTGGTTACGTTTTGTCGACACACACACGTGGTCAGGTTTAGCCAACACACACATGTGGTTACGATTAGCTGACACACACGTGGTTAGTTTTAGCCGACACACACATGTGGTTATGTTTAGCCAACACAGACACACGTGGTTACGTTTAGCCGACACGCGCACGTGGTTACGTTTAGCCAACACAGACACACGTGGTTACGTTTAGCCAACACACACGTGGTTACGTTTAGCCGACACGCGCACGTGGTTATGTTTAGCCAACACAGACACACGTGGTTACGTTTAGCCAACAGACACGTGGTTACGTTTAGCCGACACACACGTGGTTAGTTTTAGCCGACACACACATGTGGTCAGGTTTAGCCAACACACACACGTGGTTACGTTTGGCCAACACACACACGTGGTTATGTTTAGCCAACACACACACACGTGGTTAGTTTTAGCCGACACACACATGTGGTCAGGTTTAGCCAACACACACACGTGGTTACGTTTGGCCAACACACACACGAGGTTACGTTTAGCCGACACACACACGAGGTTACGTTTAGCCGACACGCGCACGTGGTTACGTTTAGCCAACACAGACACACGTGGTTACGTTTTGTCGACACACACACGTGGTTACGTTTAGCCAACACACACATGTGGTTACGTTTAGCTGACACACACGTGGTTAGTTTTAGCCGACACACACATGTGGTCAGGTTTAGCCAACACACACACGTGGTTACGTTTAGCCGACACGCGCACATGGTTACGTTTAGCCAACACACACACGAGGTTACGTTTAGCCGACACGCGCACGTGGTTACGTTTAGCCAACACAGACACACGTGGTTACGTTTTGTCGACACACACACGTGGTTACGTTTAGCCAACACACACATGTGGTTACGTTTAGCTGACACACACGTGGTTAGTTTTAGCCGACACACACATGTGGTCAGGTTTAGCCAACACACACACGTGGTTATGTTTAGCCGACACGCGCACATGGTTACGTTTAGCCAACACACACACGAGGTTACGTTTAGCCGACACACACACGAGGTTACGTTTAGCCAACACACACATGTGGTTACGATTAGCTGACACACACGTGGTTAGTTTTAGCCGACACACACATGTGGTTATGTTTAGCCAACACAGACACACGTGGTTACGTTTAGCCGACACGCGCACGTTGTTACGTTTAGCCGACACACACACGAGGTTACGTTTAGCCAACACACACATGTGGTCAGGTTTAGCCAACACACACACGTGGTTACGTTTGGCCAACACACACACGTGGTTATGTTTAGCCAACACACACACACGTGGTTAGTTTTAGCCGACACACACATGTGGTCAGGTTTAGCCAACACACACACGTGGTTACGTTTGGCCAAAACACACAAAGAGGTTACGTTTAGCCGACACACACACGAGGTTACGTTTAGCCGACACGCGCACGTGGTTACGTTTAGCCAACACAGACACACGTGGTTACGTTTTGTCGACACACACACGTGGTTACGTTTAGCCAACACACACATGTGGTTACGTTTAGCTGACACACACGTGGTTAGTTTTAGCCGACACACACATGTGGTCAGGTTTAGCCAACACACACACGTGGTTACGTTTAGCCGACACGCGCACATGGTTATGTTTAGCCAACACACACACGAGGTTACGTTTAGCCGACACACACACGAGGTTACGTTTAGCCGACACACACACGAGGTTACGTTTAGCCGACACGCGCACGTGGTTACGTTTGGCCAACACACACACGAGGTTACGTTTAGCTGACACACACACGAGGTTACGTTTAGCCGACACACACACATGGTTACGTTTGGCCAACACACACACGAGGTTACGTTTAGCCGACACACACACATGGTTACGTTTGGCCAACACACACACGTGGTTACGTTTAGCCAACACACACATGTGGTTACGTTTAGCTGACACACACACGAGGTTACGTTTAGCCGACACACACACATGGTTACGTTTGGCCAACACACACACGTGGTTACGTTTAGCCAACACACACATGTGGTTACGTTTAGCTGACACACACACGTGGTTAGTTTTAGCCGACACACACGTGGTCAGGTTTAGCCAACACGTTTAGCCAACACACACACGTGGTTACGTTTAGCTGACACACACACACGTGGTTATGTTTTGCCAACACAGACACACGTGGTTACTTTTAGCCGACACACACAAGTGGTCACATTTAGCCAACACACACACACGTGGTTACCTTTAGCTGACACACACACGTGGTTATGTTTAGCCAACACAGACACACGTGGTTACTTTTAGCCGACACACACAAGTGGTCACATTTAGCCAACACACACACACGTGGTTACCTTTAGCTGACACATATACGTGGTTATGTTTAGCCAACACAGACACACGTGGTTACGTTTAGCCGACACGCGCACGTGGTTACGTTTAGCCAACACACACGTGGTTACGTTTAGCCAACACACACATGTGGTCAGGTTTAGCCAACACACACACGTGGTTACGTTTGGCCAACACACACACGTGGTTATGTTTAGCCAACACACACACACGTGGTTAGTTTTAGCCGACACACACATGTGGTCAGGTTTAGCCAACACACACACGTGGTTACGTTTGGCCAACACACACACGAGGTTACGTTTAGCCGACACACACACGAGGTTACGTTTAGCCGACACGCGCACGTGGTTACGTTTAGCCAACACAGACACACGTGGTTACGTTTTGTCGACACACACACGTGGTTACGTTTAGCCAACACACACATGTGGTTACGTTTAGCTGACACACACGTGGTTAGTTTTAGCCGACACACACATGTGGTCAGGTTTAGCCAACACACACACGTGGTTATGTTTAGCCGACACGCGCACATGGTTACGTTTAGCCAACACACACACGAGGTTACGGTTAGCCGACACACACACGAGGTTACGTTTAGCCGACACGCGCACGTGGTTACGTTTAGCCAACACACACATGTGGTTACGTTTAGCCGACACACACACGAGGTTACGTTTAGCCGACACACACACATGGTTACGTTTGGCCAACACACACACGAGGTTACGTTTAGCCGACACACACACGAGGTTACGTTTAGCCGACACGCGCACGTGGTTACGTTTAGCCAACACACACATGTGGTTACGTTTAGCTGACACACACACGAGGTTACGTTTAGCCGACACACACACATGGTTACGTTTGGCCAACACACACACGAGGTTACGTTTAGCCGACACGCGCACGTGGTTACGTTTAGCCAACACACACATGTGGTTACGTTTAGCTGACACACACACGTGGTTATGTTTAGCCAACACAGACACACGTGGTTACGTTTTGTCGACACACACATGTGGTTACGATTAGCCAACACAGACACACGTGGTTACGTTTAGCCGACACGCGCACGTGGTTACGTTTAGCCAACACACACGTGGTTACGTTTAGCCAACACACACATGTGGTCAGGTTTAGCCAACACACACACGTGGTTACGTTTGGCCAACACACACACGTGGTTATGTTTAGCCAACACACACACACGTGGTTAGTTTTAGCCGACACACACATGTGGTCAGGTTTAGCCAACACACACACGTGGTTACGTTTGGCCAACACACACACGAGGTTACGTTTAGCCGACACACACACGAGGTTACGTTTAGCCGACACGCGCACGTGGTTACGTTTAGCCAACACAGACACACGTGGTTACGTTTTGTCGACACACACACGTGGTTACGTTTAGCCAACACACACATGTGGTTACGTTTAGCTGACACACACGTGGTTAGTTTTAGCCGACACACACATGTGGTCAGGTTTAGCCAACACACACACGTGGTTATGTTTAGCCGACACGCGCACATGGTTACGTTTAGCCAACACACACACGAGGTTACGGTTAGCCGACACACACACGAGGTTACGTTTAGCCGACACGCGCACGTGGTTACGTTTAGCCAACACACACATGTGGTTACGTTTAGCCGACACACACACGAGGTTACGTTTAGCCGACACACACACATGGTTACGTTTGGCCAACACACACACGAGGTTACGTTTAGCCGACACACACACGAGGTTACGTTTAGCCGACACGCGCACGTGGTTACGTTTAGCCAACACACACATGTGGTTACGTTTAGCTGACACACACACGAGGTTACGTTTAGCCGACACACACACATGGTTACGTTTGGCCAACACACACACGAGGTTACGTTTAGCCGACACGCGCACGTGGTTACGTTTAGCCAACACACACATGTGGTTACGTTTAGCTGACACACACACGTGGTTAGTTTTAGCCGACACACACGTGGTCAGGTTTAGCCAACACGTTTAGCCAACACACACACGTGGTTACGTTTAGCTGACACACACACACATGGTTACATTTAGCTGACACACACACGTGGTTACTTTTAGCCGACACACACAAGTGGTCACATTTAGCCAACACACACACACACGTGGTTACCTTTAGCTGACACACACACGTGGTTATGTTTAGCCAACACAGACACACGTGGTTACTTTTAGCCGACACACACAAGTGGTCACATTTAGCCAACACAGACACACGTGGTTACGTTTTGTCGACACACACACGTGGTCAGGTTTAGCCAACACACACATGTGGTTACGATTAGCTGACACACACGTGGTTAGTTTTAGCCGACACACACATGTGGTTATGTTTAGCCAACACAGACACACGTGGTTACGTTTAGCCGACACGCGCACGTGGTTACGTTTAGCCAACACAAACACACGTGGTTACGTTTAGCCAACACACACGTGGTTACGTTTAGCCGACACGCGCATGTGGTTATGTTTAGCCAACACAGACACACGTGGTTACGTTTAGCCAACACACACGTGGTTACGTTTAGCCGACACACACGTGGTTAGTTTTAGCCGACACACACATGTGGTCAGGTTTAGCCAACACACACACGTGGTTACGTTTGGCCAACACACACACGTGGTTATGTTTAGCCAACACACACACACGTGGTTAGTTTTAGCCGACACACACATGTGGTCAGGTTTAGCCAACACACACACGTGGTTACGTTTGGCCAACACACACACGAGGTTACGTTTAGCCGACACACACACGAGGTTACGTTTAGCCGACACGCGCACGTGGTTACGTTTAGCCAACACAGACACACGTGGTTACGTTTTGTCGACACACACACGTGGTTACGTTTAGCCAACACACACATGTGGTTACGTTTAGCTGACACACACGTGGTTAGTTTTAGCCGACACACACATGTGGTCAGGTTTAGCCAACACACACACGTGGTTACGTTTAGCCGACACGCGCACATGGTTATGTTTAGCCAACACACACACGAGGTTACGTTTAGCCGACACACACACGAGGTTACGTTTAGCCGACACACACACGAGGTTACGTTTAGCCGACACGCGCACGTGGTTACGTTTGGCCAACACACACACGAGGTTACGTTTAGCTGACACACACACGAGGTTACGTTTAGCCGACACACACACATGGTTACGTTTGGCCAACACACACACGAGGTTACGTTTAGCCGACACACACACATGGTTACGTTTGGCCAACACACACACGTGGTTACGTTTAGCCAACACACACATGTGGTTACGTTTAGCTGACACACACACGAGGTTACGTTTAGCCGACACACACACATGGTTACGTTTGGCCAACACACACACGTGGTTACGTTTAGCCAACACACACATGTGGTTACGTTTAGCTGACACACACACGTGGTTAGTTTTAGCCGACACACACGTGGTTACGTTTAGCTGACACACACACACGTGGTTATGTTTAGCCAACACAGACACACGTGGTTACTTTTAGCCGACACACACAAGTGGTCACATTTAGCCAACACACACACACGTGGTTACCTTTAGCTGACACACATACGTGGTTATGTTTAGCCAACACAGACACACGTGGTTACGTTTTGTCGACACACACATGTGGTTACGATTAGCCAACACAGACACACGTTGTTACGTTTAGCCGACACGCGCACGTGGTTACGTTTAGCCAACACACACGTGGTTACGTTTAGCCAACACACACACGTGGTTATGTTTAGCCAACACACACACACGTGGTTAGTTTTAGCCGACACACACATGTGGTTACGATTAGCCAACACAGACACACGTGGTTACGTTTAGCCGACACGCGCACGTGGTTACGTTTAGCCAACACACACACGTGGTTACGTTTGGCCAACACACACACGTGGTTATGTTTAGCCAACACACACACACGTGGTTAGTTTTAGCCGACACACACATGTGGTCAGGTTTAGCCAACACACACACGTGGTTACGTTTGGCCAACACACACACGAGGTTACGTTTAGCCGACACACACACGAGGTTACGTTTAGCCGACACGCGCACGTGGTTACGTTTAGCCAACACACACACGAGGTTACGGTTAGCCGACACACACACGAGGTTACGTTTAGCCGACACGCGCACGTGGTTACGTTTACCCAACACACACATGTGGTTACGTTTAGCCGACACACACACGAGGTTACGTTTAGCCGACACACACACATGGTTACGTTTGGCCAACACACACACGAGGTTACGTTTAGCCGACACACACACGAGGTTACGTTTAGCCGACACACACACATGGTTACGTTTGGCCGACACACACACGAGGTTACGTTTAGCCGACACACACACGAGGTTACGTTTAGCCGACACACACACGAGGTTACGTTTAGCCGACACACACACATGGTTACGTTTGGCCAACACACACACGAGGTTACGTTTAGCCGACACACACACGAGGTTACGTTTAGCCAACACACACATGTGGTTACGTTTAGCTGACACACACACGAGGTTACGTTTAGCCGACACACACACATGGTTACGTTTGGCCAACACACACACGAGGTTACGTTTAGCCGACACGCGCACGTGGTTACGTTTAGCCAACACACACATGTGGTTACGTTTAGCTGACACACACACGTGGTTAGTTTTAGCCGACACACACGTGGTCAGGTTTAGCCAACACGTTTAGCCAACACACACACGTGGTTACGTTTAGCTTACACACACACACGTGGTTACATTTAGCTGACACACACACGTGGTTATGTTTAGCCAACACAGACACACGTGGTTACTTTTAGCCGACACACACAAGTGGTCACATTTAGCCAACACACACACACACGTGGTTACCTTTGGCTGACACACACACGTGGTTATGTTTAGCCAACACAGACACACGTGGTTACTTTTAGCCGACACACACAAGTGGTCACATTTAGCCAACACAGACACACGTGGTTACGTTTTGTCGACACACACACGTGGTCAGGTTTAGCCGACACACACATGTGGTTATGTTTACCCAACACAGACACACGTGGTTACGTTTAGCCGACACGCGCACGTGGTTACGTTTAGCCAACACAAACACACGTGGTTACGTTTAGCCAACACACACGTGGTTACGTTTAGCCGACACGCGCACGTGGTTATGTTTAGCCAACACAGACACACGTGGTTACGTTTAGCCAACACACACGTGGTTACGTTTAGCCGACACACACGTGGTTAGTTTTAGCCGACACACACATGTGGTCAGGTTTAGCCAACACACACACGTGGTTACGTTTGGCCAACACACACACGTGGTTATGTTTAGCCAACACACACACACGTGGTTAGTTTTAGCCGACACACACATGTGGTCAGGTTTAGCCAACACACACACGTGGTTACGTTTGGCCAACACACACACGAGGTTACGTTTAGCCGACACACACACGAGGTTACGTTTAGCCGACACGCGCACGTGGTTACGTTTAGCCAACACAGACACACGTGGTTACGTTTTGTCGACACACACACGTGGTTACGTTTAGCCAACACACACATGTGGTTACGTTTAGCTGACACACACGTGGTTAGTTTTAGCCGACACACACATGTGGTCAGGTTTAGCCAACACACACACGTGGTTACGTTTAGCCGACACGCGCACATGGTTATGTTTAGCCAACACACACACGAGGTTACGTTTAGCCGACACACACACGAGGTTACGTTTAGCCGACACGCGCACGTGGTTACGTTTAGCCAACACAGACACACGTGGTTACGATTAGCTGACACACACGTGGTTAGTTTTAGCCGACACACACATGTGGTTATGTTTACCCAACACAGACACACGTGGTTACGTTTAGCCGACACGCGCACGTGGTTACGTTTAGCCAACACAAACACACGTGGTTACGTTTAGCCAACACACACGTGGTTACGTTTAGCCGACACGCGCACGTGGTTATGTTTAGCCAACACAGACACACGTGGTTACGTTTAGCCAACACACACGTGGTTACGTTTAGCCGACACACACGTGGTTAGTTTTAGCCGACACACACATGTGGTCAGGTTTAGCCAACACACACACGTGGTTACGTTTGGCCAACACACACACGTGGTTATGTTTAGCCAACACACACACACGTGGTTAGTTTTAGCCGACACACACATGTGGTCAGGTTTAGCCAACACACACACGTGGTTACGTTTGGCCAACACACACACGAGGTTACGTTTAGCCGACACACACACGAGGTTACGTTTAGCCGACACGCGCACGTGGTTACGTTTAGCCAACACAGACACACGTGGTTACGTTTTGTCGACACACACACGTGGTTACGTTTAGCCAACACACACATGTGGTTACGTTTAGCTGACACACACGTGGTTAGTTTTAGCCGACACACACATGTGGTCAGGTTTAGCCAACACACACACGTGGTTACGTTTAGCCGACACGCGCACATGGTTATGTTTAGCCAACACACACACGAGGTTACGTTTAGCCGACACACACACGAGGTTACGTTTAGCCGACACGCGCACGTGGTTACGTTTAGCCAACACAGACACACGTGGTTACGTTTTGTCGACACACACACGTGGTTACGTTTAGCCAACACACACATGTGGTTACGTTTAGCTGACACACACGTGGTTAGTTTTAGCCGACACACACATGTGGTCAGGTTTAGCCAACACACACACGTGGTTATTTTTAGCCGACACGCGCACATGGTTACGTTTAGCCGACACACACACGAGGTTACGTTTAGCCGACACACACACGAGGTTACGTTTAGCCAACACACACATGTGGTTACGATTAGCTGACACACACGTGGTTAGTTTTAGCCGACACACACATGTGGTTATGTTTAGCCAACACAGACACACGTGGTTACGTTTAGCCGACACGCGCACGTGGTTACGTTTAGCCAACACACACGAGGTTACGTTTAGCCGACACACACACGAGGTTACGTTTAGCCAACACACACATGTGGTTACGATTAGCTGACACACACGTGGTTAGTTTTAGCCGACACACACATGTGGTTATGTTTAGCCAACACAGACACACGTGGTTACGTTTAGCCGACACGCGCACGTGGTTACGTTTGGCCAACACACACACGTGGTTATGTTTAGCCAACACACACACACGTGGTTAGTTTTAGCCGACACACACATGTGGTCAGGTTTAGCCAACACACACACGTGGTTACGTTTGGCCAACACAAACAAAGAGGTTACGTTTAGCCGACACACAAACGAGGTTACGTTTAGCCGACACGCGCACGTGGTTACGTTTAGGCAACACAGACACACGTGGTTACGTTTTGTCGACACACACACGTGGTTACGTTTAGCCAACACACACATGTGGTTACGTTTAGCTGACACACACGTGGTTAGTTTTTGCCGACACACACATGTGGTCAGGTTTAGCCAACACACACACGTGGTTATGTTTAGCCGACACGCGCACATGGTTACGTTTAGCCAACACACACACGAGGTTACGTTTAGCCGACACACACACGAGGTTACGTTTAGCCGACACGCGCACGTGGTTACGTTTAGCCAACACACACATGTGGTTACGTTTAGCCGACACACACACGAGGTTACGTTTAGCCGACACACACACGAGGTTACGTTTAGCCGACACACACACGAGGTTACGTTTAGCCGACACGCGCACGTGGTTACGTTTAGCCAACACACACACGAGGTTACGTTTAGCCGACACACACACGTGGTTACGTTTAGCCGACACGCGCACGTGGTTACGTTTGGCCAACACACACACGAGGTTACGTTTAGCCGACACACACACGAGGTTACGTTTAGCCGACACGCGCACGTGGTTACGTTTAGCCAACACACACATGTGGTTACGTTTAGCCGACACACACACGAGGTTACGTTTAGCCGACACACACACATGGTTACGTTTAGCCGACACACACACACGAGGTTACGTTTAGCCGACACGCGCACGTGGTTACGTTTAGCCAACACACACATGTGGTTACGTTTAGCTGACACACACACGAGGTTACGTTTAGCCGACACACACACATGGTTACGTTTGGCCAACACACACACGAGGTTACGTTTAGCCGACACGCGCACGTGGTTACGTTTAGCCAACACACACATGTGGTTACGTTTAGCTGACACACACACGTGGTTAGTTTTAGCCAACACACACGTGGTCAGGTTTAGCCAACACGTTTAGCCAACACACACACGTGGTTACGTTTAGCTGACACACACACACGTGGTTATGTTTAGCCAACACACACACACGTGGTTACCTTTAGCTGACACACACACGTGGTTATGTTTAGCCAACACAGACACACGTGGTTACGTTTTGTCGACACACACACGTGGTCAGGTTTAGCCAACACGTTTAGCCAACACACACACGTGGTTACGTTTAGCTGACACACACACACGTGGTTACATTTAGCTGACACACACACGTGGTTATGTTTAGCCAACACAGACACACGTGGTTACTTTTAGCCGACACACACAAGTGGTCACATTTAGCGAACACACACACACGTGGTTACCTTTAGCTGACACACACACGTGGTTATGTTTAGCCAACACAGACACACGTGGTTACTTTTAGCCGACACACACAAGTGGTCACATTTAGCCAACACAGACACACGTGGTTACGTTTTGTCGACACACACACGTGGTCAGGTTTAGCCAACACACACATGTGGTTACGATTAGCTGACACACACGTGGTTAGTTTTAGCCGACACACACATGTGGTTATGTTTAGCCAACACAGACACACGTGGTTACGTTTAGCCGACACGCGCACGTGGTTACGTTTAGCCAACACAGACACACGTGGTTACGTTTAGCCAACACACACGTGGTTACGTTTAGCCGACACGCGCACGTGGTTATGTTTAGCCATTACAGACACACGTGGTTACGTTTAGCCAACACACACGTGGTTACGTTTAGCCGACACACACGTGGTTAGTTTTAGCCGACACACACATGTGGTCAGGTTTAGCCAACACACACACGTGGTTACGTTTGGCCAACACACACACGTGGTTATGTTTAGCCAACACACACACACGTGGTTAGTTTTAGCCGACACACACATGTGGTCAGGTTTAGCCAACACACACACGTGGTTACGTTTGGCCAACACACACACGAGGTTACGTTTAGCCGACACACACACGAGGTTACGTTTAGCCGACACGCGCACGTGGTTACGTTTAGCCAACACAGACACACGTGGTTACGTTTAGCCAACACACACATGTGGTTACGTTTAGCTGACACACACGTGGTTAGTTTTAGCCGACACACACATGTGGTCAGGTTTAGCCAACACACACACGTGGTTACGTTTAGCCGACACGCGCACATGGTTACGTTTAGCCAACACACACACGAGGTTACGTTTAGCCGACACACACACGAGGTTACGTTTAGCCGACACGCGCACGTGGTTACGTTTAGCCAACACAGACACACGTGGTTACGTTTTGTCGACACACACACGTGGTTACGTTTAGCCAACACACACATGTGGTTACGTTTAGCTGACACACACGTGGTTAGTTTTAGCCGACACACACATGTGGTCAGGTTTAGCCAACACACACACGTGGTTATGTTTAGCCGACACGCGCACATGGTTACGTTTAGCCAACACACACACGAGGTTACGTTTAGCCGACACACACACGAGGTTACGTTTAGCCGACACGCGCACGTGGTTACGTTTAGCCAACACACACATGTGGTCACGTTTAGCCGACACACACACGAGGTTACGTTTAGCCGACACACACACGAGGTTACGTTTAGCCGAAACGCGCACGTGGTTACGTTTAGCCAACACAGACACACGTGGTTACGTTTTGTCGACACACACACGTGGTTACGTTTAGCCAACACACACATGTGGTTACGTTTAGCTGACACACACGTGGTTAGTTTTAGCCGACACACACATGTGGTCAGGTTTAGCCAACACACACACGTGGTTATGTTTAGCCGACACGCGCACATGGTTACGTTTAGCCAACACACACACGAGGTTACGTTTAGCCGACACACACACGAGGTTACGTTTAGCCGACACGCGCACGTGGTTACGTTTAGCCAACACACACATGTGGTTACGTTTAGCCGACACACACACGAGGTTACGTTTAGCCGACACACACACATGGTTACGTTTGGCCAACACACACACGAGGTTACGTTTAGCCGACACACACACGAGGTTACGTTTAGCCGATACGCGCACGTGGTTACGTTTGGCCAACACACACACGAGGTTACGTTTAGCCGACACACACACGAGGTTACGTTTAGCCGACACGCGCACGTGGTTACGTTTAGCCAACACACACATGAGGTTACGTTTAGCTGACACACACACGTGGTTAGTTTTAGCCGACACACACGTGGTCAGGTTTAGCCAACACGTTTAGCCAACACACACACGTGGTTACGTTTAGCTGACACACACAAGTGGTCACATTTAGCCAACACACACACACGTGATTACCTTTAGCTGACACACACACGTGGTTATGTTTAGCCAACACAGACACACGTGGTTACTTTTAGCCGACACACACAAGTGGTCACATTTAGCCAACACACACACACGTGGTTACCTTTAGCTGACACACACACGTGGTTATGTTTAGCCAACACAGACACACGTGGTTACGTTTTGTCGACACACACACGTGGTCAGGTTTAGCCAACACACACATGTGGTTACGATTAGCTGACACACACGTGGTTAGTTTTAGCCGACACACAAATGTGGTTATGTTTAGCCAACACAGACACACGTGGTTACGTTTAGCCGACACGCGCACGTGGTTACGTTTAGCCAACACACACGTGGTTACGTTTAGCCGACACACACGTGGTTAGTTTTAGCCGACACACACATGTGGTCAGGTTTAGCCAACACACACACGTGGTTACGTTTGGCCAACACACACACATGGTTATGTTTAGCCAACACACACACACGTGGTTAGTTTTAGCCGACACACACATGTGGTCAGGTTTAGCCAACACACACACGTGGTTACGTTTGGCCGACACACACACGAGGTTACGTTTAGCCGACACGCGCACGTGGTTACGTTTAGCCAACACAGACACACGTGGTTACGTTTTGTCGACACACACACGTGGTTACGTTTAGCCAACACACACATGTGGTTACGTTTAGCTGACACACACGTGGTTAGTTTTAGCCGACACACACATGTGGTCAGGTTTAGCCAACACACACACGTGGTTACGTTTGGCCAACACACACACGAGGTTACGTTTAGCCGACACGCGCACGTGGTTACATTTAGCTGACACACACACACACACACATGGTCACGTTTAGCCAACACACACACACATGGTCACGTTTAGCAACGCACACACGTGGTTATGTTTACGAACACACAGACGTGGTTGGGTTTAGGAACAAAGAACAGGGTTTTGCTTTCAAATCTTACAGGAAGTGAACACAGGCCTCCTGGGTGAAAGTCAGCGGTTGTTGGACCTATCCACTGGTCGTCCCACCTGCCCCACTTTTGCCCTTTTAACTTTCGTTATTTTCCCGCCACATCATTATCCCCTATCACTGCCGGGCACCATTACATATTGGCGGTGACAAGCTGCCTATCATGCCAACTTGAAAAGATGTTTCATTTATTTATTTATCTTTATTTTCTCACAGTGGGACTCAAAGACTAAAGACTGTCCAGAGACGCTTCAGAAAACTTCAGTGTCCACTTGTTGTGGCAGTTTGTTGTAAACATGATGATACTGTCACAGAGCGGTCTGAGGGGAGGTCATTATCAGCCCTCTGAGGACCAGTGAAACCAGTCCTGAGCTGTGCTCCTGCTGATTAGTCTCAGTGGTCAACAGCTCTGAATGTAATTTTCCTCAGAGGGAATTGGTGGAAACTGTGGCGAGCGTGAAGACGCCTCAGGGACAGACATGTTGACGGGCTGAAATGACCTCTGACCTGAGGGACAGTGATGTAACTCTCCCAGCAGCAGCAGCCTCTGTGGACTTTAAGCTCAGCTGAGCTGCATTCGTCCTGTTTATCTCTTTACATCTTTATTTCATCATGAAACATTATAATCAGGATGACTGTCTACACACTGATGCTGACGCCACATTATTTTTGTAGTTTTGGATGCTCATGAATCAGATTGGTTGTCTTTTGAACAAAAGTCAGATTTAACCCTTTGCACAACAGAAACAGTCCACCACTGCCTACGTTTGTATTTCTGTTTATTGTGATGTCATTTCATGGAGTATCTTTAAATAGTTCACATCACTAAAATCTGTATAACCTGAGCTAAAATGTTATTTCAGTCAATAAATCACAATAATTGATAAAAGTATTGAAATTGTGTCATTGAGAAAAATGATATAAAAATGGACATTTTTCTTTGTCAGATTTTACAAAATAAAAGAAAAAACACTTTGATCCAAAAGATTTTTAATGTAAAAACATAAAGAAAATATGTCTTAGAATTTGTAAGTTGTTTGAACTGTGAACATCATTTAGTTTTTGAGATATGATCATTTTTATGAGCAGTCAAAAGGCGTTTTCATTCCTCTGACGCTACCACATGACGTTATTATGACACTATGACATGATGACATGGAAGACTGAGGCCTCTCTGCTGCAAAAACAACAAATGTTCTACAAGTTATAGTCTATTTCAAATGGATTTAATCAGGATGATGCAGACGGAGATCTGCAGTGTCTTTCTGCAGGAGGTGTGTCTTTAAATCGTTAGGGTTATCATTTTTTAATTTTCACTGCACACTTCATGAGCAGCTCCTCGAGTGTTGCATTGTGGGACAACAGAAACCCTTCTCATTAACGTTGTGCTGATGTGCTGACGTATTGCGGTAAGCAAGTTGTGTCATTTCCGGTGTTTATGTGACAGCGTCTCTGTACTGCTCTGGTGAATTCTGCTACCCTGCTTTCTCACCTCAGTTGCTTTAAACGTCTACTTCAAGTCTTAACCCACACTGGTTCTGTTTAAGCACTTATAGCTCTCCTTCTTTCTGCGACCTTCTCGCTAATGTCCTAGCTGTTGTTTGCACGCTCTTAGCGTTGTTAGCTACTTTAGCTTAGCCATGGCTTCCCCTTCTCCTGCTCTTTCTTGCCCGGTGTGTCACATGTTCAGTTATGCCTCTGCCTCCTTTAGCGACAGTGGTAATTGTAATAAGTGTAGCTTATTTGCTGCGTTGGAGGCGAGGCTTAGTGAATTAGAAGCGCGACTCCGCACCATGGAAAACCATTCAGTAGCTGCGGTAGTTAGCCAGCCCCCTGTAGCCGGTGCGGAGCCACATAGCATAGCCTTAGCCTCTGCTAACTGTCCTCCGGCAACTCCCGTTCAGCCGGGAGGTTGGGTTACGGTTCGCCAGAAGCACAGCTCCAAGCCGAAGCCCACGGCTCACCACCAGCCTGTTCACGTTTCCAACCGCTTTTCCCCACTCAGCGACACACCCGCTGAGGATAAAACTCTGGTTATTGGCAGCTCTATTCTGAGAAACGTGAAGTTAGCAACACCAGTGACCATAGTCAAATGTATCCCTGGGGCCAGAGCGGGCGACATCGAGTCAAATTTAAAACTGCTGGCTAAAGCTAAACGTAGATTCAGTAAGATTGTTATTCACGTCGGCGGCAATGACACCCGGTTACGCCAATCGGAGGTCACTAAAATTAATATTGCCTCGGTGTGTGAACACGCAAAAACAATGTCGGACTCCGTAGTTTTCTCTGGACCCCTCCCAAATCTGACCAGTGATGACATGTTTAGCCGCATGTCATCATTTAATCGCTGGCTGTCCAGGTGGTGTCCAGCAAATGATGTGGGTTTCGTTAATAATTGGCAAACTTTCTGGGGAAAACCTGGTCTTATTAGGAGAGACGGCATTCATCCCACTTTGGATGGAGCTGCTCTCATTTCTAGGAACCTGGCAAACTTTATTAGTAATTTAAATCCCTGACAACCCAGAGTTGAGACCAGGACAGAGAGTCGCAGTCCTAAACGCCTCTCTGAGCTTCTAGTTCAGTTACCCAGCCATAGTTTTCATAGGTTTATACAAACGGTGTCTGTCCCCCGACCACCTAAATTATTTAAATCTAAAATTAAACAAAGAGGAGTTGTGCATAACAACCTCATAAAAATTAAAACCTCTTCTGTGACAGAAAGACAAAACAGGAGAATTAAATGCGGACTGTTAAATATCAGGTCTCTGTCGTCTAAAGCAGTGTTAGTAAACGAATTAATATCAGATAATCATATTGATTTACTCAGTCTCACTGAAACCTGGCTGTGTCAAGATGAATATGTCAGTCTCAATGAGTCCACTCCTCCCAGTCATAATAATACCCACATTCCTCGAGGCAGCGGCCGAGGAGGGGGAGTTGCAGCCATTTTTAACTCTAGTCTGTTAATCAGCCCTAAACCTAAACTAGATTATAATTCATTTGAAAGCCTCGTTCTTAGTCTTTTACATCCGACCTGGAAAACCTCGCAGCCACTTTTATTTGTTATAGTGTACCGTGCTCCTGGCCCGTATTCTGAATTTGTATCTGAATTCTCAGAGTTTTTATCCAGTTTAGTTCTTAAATCAGATAAAGTTATTATTGTAGGCGATTTTAACATTCATGTCGACGTTGATAATGACTCCCTGGCTACCGCGTTTATCTCATTAATAGACTCCATTGGCTTCAGTCAGGGTGTACATGAACCCACTCACTGTTTTAACCATACCCTCGATCTAGTTCTGACGTATGGAATTGAAATTGATAACCTAAAAGTCTTTCCACAGAATCCCTCGCTATCGGATCATTATCTGATTACTTTTGATTTCTTTTTACTCGATTACACGCCACTCAGCAACAGTTACTTTACTAGATGTTTATCAGATAGTGCTGTCGCAAAATTTAAGGAAAAGATTACTTCGTCGTTAAATTCAATACCAAGTCCCTCAGTAACAGAGGTTTCCCGTGCCGACTTTAACCTCTCCCAAACTGATCATTTTGTTGATAGCGCCGTAGGCTCACTGCGAACAACGCTCGACTCTGTAGCTCCTCTTAAAAAGAAGTTAAAAAAGCAAAGAAAGTTCGCTCCTTGGTATAACTCTCAAACCCGTAGGTTAAAACAAATATCGCGAAAATTTGAAAGGAATTGGCGATTAACCAAACTGGAAGAATCTCGTTTAATCTGGAGCCTTGTATTCCTTTAGCCCTTAGCAGTAATGATTTTATGAGCTTTTTTAATGACAAAATTCTAACTATTAGAGGCAAAATTCATGACCTCCTGCCATCAGATGGTAGGCCTACCTATCTAACCTCAAACACAGCTGTAGAACCTAATATATATTTAGATTGCTTCTCCCCAATTTCTCTTCAAGAATTGACAGCAGTGATTTCTGCTTCTAAATCAACAACGTGTCTCTTAGACCCCATCCCAACTAGGCTACTTAAGGAGGTCTTTCCTTTAGTTAACACTCATATATTAGATATGATCAATATATCCTTATTAACAGGCTATGTACCACAGTCTTTTAAGGTAGCTGTAATTAAACCTCTACTAAAAAAGCCCACCCTGGATCCAGAGGTGTTAGCCAACTATAGACCAATATCTAATCTTCCCTTTATGTCAAAGATCCTTGAGAAAGTAGTCGCAGACCAGCTGTGTGATTTTCTCCATGATAATAATTTATTTGAGGAATTTCAGTCAGGATTTAGAGTGCATCATAGCACTGAGACAGCACTAGTTAAAATTACAAATGACCTTCTGATTGCTTCAGACAAAGGACTTGTCTCTGGACTTGTTTTATTAGATCTTAGTGCGGCGTTTGACACAATTGACCGTCAAATTCTAGTGCAGAGACTGGATCACTTAATTGGCCTAAACGGTTCTGCACTGAGCTGGTTTAAATCTTATTTATCTGATCGTTTTCAGTTTGTTGACGTTCATAATGAATCATCCTTACGTACCAAAGTTTGTTTTGGAGTTCCGCAAGGTTCTGTGCTCGGACCAATCCTATTTACTCTATATATGCTTCCTTTAGGTAACATCATTAGAAATCACTCTATAAATTTCCATTGTTATGCGGATGATACACAGTTGTATTTATCGATGAAGCCAGAAGAAAGTAATCAATTAACTAAACTCCATAACTGCCTTAAAGACATAAAAAATTGGATGAGCACCAAATTCTTGATGTTAAATTCAGACAAAACTGAAGTTATTGTTCTTGGCCCCAAACAACTCGGAGACTCTTTATCTGATGACATAGTTTCTCTAGATGGCATTGCTCTGGCCTCTAGCACTACCGTAAGAAACCTCGGAGTAATATTTGATCAAGATTTGTCTTTTAATTCTCATTTAAAACAAACCTCACGGACTGCATTTTTTCATCTGCGGAATATTGTGAAAATTAGGCCTATCCTGACCCGAAAAGATGCAGAAAAATTGGAACTAAGAAACGAGATCATATTTCTCCTGTTTTAGCTTCTCTGCACTGGCTCCCTGTAAAATCCAGAATTGAATTTAAAATCCTACTGTTAACTTATAAAGCTGTAAATGGTCAAGCTCCGTCATATCTTAGAGAGCTCATAGTGCCATATTATCCCACCAGAACACTGCGCTCTGAGAACTCAGGGTTACTCGTGGTCCCTAAAGTAGATCAGGAGCCAGAGCCTTCAGCTATCAGGCTCCTCTCCTGTGGAATCATCTTCCTGTTACGGTCCGGGAGGCAGACACCGTCTCCACATTTAAGACTAGACTTAAGACTTTCCTCTTTGATAAAGCTTATAGTTAGGGCTGGCTCAGGCTTGACCTGTACCAGCCCCTAGTTAGGCTGACTTAGGCCTAGTCTGCTGGAGGACCCCCCTATAATACACCGGGCACCTTCTCTCCTTCTCTCTCTCTCTCTCTCTCTCTCTCTCTCTCTCTCTCTGTCTCATTGTGTCATATAGATTACTGTTGATTTATCATGTTGATCTGTTCTGTACGACATCTATTGCACGTCTGTCCGTCCTGGAAGAGGGATCCCTCCTCAGTTGCTCTTCCTGAGGTTTCTACCGTTTTTTTCCCCCGATAAAGGGTTGTTTTGGGGAGTTTTTCCTTATCCGCTGTGAGGGTCTTAAGGACAGAGGGATGTCGTATGCTGTAAAGCCCTGTGAGGCAAATTGTGATTTGTGATATTGGGCTTTATAAATAAAATTGATTGATTGATTGATAATGGACCACAGGTCGTCCTCTACGACACCTTCAACTTTTAAAGAACCTCAAGAACACTAGTTCAAAACTGATTCAGTTTCTCCTCAGTCATTAGGTCAATGTCGAATACACACTGTCGTTTGGTCATGTCGTCACTTCAAAATAAAACGTGTCAACTTACAAACTTGACACGTTTGCGAGTCACTTGTGGTACATTCAGAGTGAAACTGCGACCCACGCTTGGACCATGACCCAACTGTTGGAATAGAATAGAATACTTTATTTGCCATGTCAACACAAGGTTGATTGGAATTTGTCTTAGTGTAGTCAGGTTAAAAAGGCATATCACACACAGGAACACATAGTACTGTACATGAAAGACAAATACATGAACTCACATTTAAAACACATAAATACATGAGGAGCAGACCTTGCAACTTCTTAGTGCATTATAGTCCTTCAAGTACTGATTAGATAAGGTGCTTTACATACAGTACAGTTAAAAGTGCATTTAGTTCAGTATTATTGTGCTACAGGGTGATCGGGCATTAAGGTGTTTAATGGCCACAGGGTATGTGCTATTACATAAGCGGGATGTTCTCCCACCCAGACTTTCAAATCTTTTCCCAGAAGAAAGAAGCTGGAAAAGGGGTTTCGCAGGGTGGGAGGGGTCAGCTAGCAATTTCTGCACCCTGTGGCTCATTCGGGAGTCATAGATGGAGGCCACAAAATGAATCTCACACCCAGTGATTTTTGATGCAGTTTTTGCACCCATTCCAGCTGCTTCCTGTCTGAGGCAGTACAATTGCCATACCAGACTGTGATGGAGGGGACTAGAACACTCTCCAGCCCGGCATGGTAAAATTGGAGCATTGCCTCTCTTCCCACACCAAACTTCCTGAGCTGGTGCAGAAAGTGAAGTCTTTGGTGGGCTTTGCTTATAAGTAGGCTGGAGTTGACTTCCTACTTTAGAGTGTGGCACAGGGTGGTGCCAAGAAATTTAAAAGTAGAGACTCTCTCCACTATCTGGTCATTAATGACCAAAGGAAGTTGGGCTGCCCCTCCCTGTCTAAAATCAACTATAATTTCTTTTGTCTTAGCAACATTTAAAACCAGGTCATTCACTTTAAACCATGTCACCAGAGCATCCACCTCAGCTCTGTAGTTTCATTTTCATTTCATTTATCTTTATTTGTTGTGGAGGGACAATGTACATCAATGAACATTTTAAAAATAAAATGTAAATGCACCCAATTGTAGCCAAAAGGCTAACCAACCAGACAAGGCAAGAACTATGTGATTCATTGTTATTACTGATGAGCCTTACAACAGTGGCGTCGGCATATTTAAGACCTACAGTCATTGGTATGAAGAGAGTAGAGGAGGGAGAGAGGACACAGTCTAGGATCCAGTGACATATAGATTGTCTGATTCCCATCAGCTGGAGTTTGCTAAATAACTTCCAGGTGCTGCAGAATGCTTTGGGGGCACAAAGACACAGCATCCTCTACAGATCTGTTGGCTCTATAGGCAAAGTGATAGCTGTCCATTTCAACACTAGATAAAATTTACAGACTAGTCGTTCAAATACTTTCATGACAATAGAAGTCAGTTAAAAATGTCTGTAAAAACAGAAGCAAGTTGGTGAGTGCAGCTCTTGAGAGTAAAGGCAGACACACCGTCTGGCCCTGCAGCTTTCCTAATATTCTGCTTGCGGAGCAGGGCTCTTACTTCGTGCTCCATGATCACAGGGGGAGGGGCAGAGAGTGATCTTATTGCAAGGTCCGAGTTGGATAAATTCACATTGACCCTGCAGAAGAATTCATTGAGCGTATCTGGGAGCTGTGGATCTGCCTCTTGGACTGACTGTTAGTCTTATACCCAGTTATCGTCTCTAGTCCCTGCCCGACCCCCTTGATATCTCTAGCTTTAGTCTATCTTCTAGACTGTCTCTATACCTGGCGTTTGCTTTCTTAACAGCATGTTCAAATTCATATCTTGCAATTCTATACAGGTCTTTATCTCCACTTTTAAAAGCAAAATTTTTGTTAGTGCGTGGTGTTTTAATCTCTTTGTTGAACCATGGCTTATTATTACTGAACACAACCACAGACTTAGATGGAATACATGAGTCCTCCACAAAGTTAATATATGGTGTCACTGTGTCAGTAAAGTCGTCTAAGCCACAACATGCTTCCCTAAAAACATTCCAGTCAGTTTGTTCCATGCAGTCACATAGCAATTCTGCAGCCTCAGGTGTCCATCATCGGATTGTCCTCGTCTTGTGTTTAACAGTTTTTAATTGCCGACGATATGAATCAGGAAGATCATGTTATGGTCGGATCACCCTAAAAGCGCCCGCGTCACCGCACGGTATGCCTGAGGGATAGTACAGTAACACTGGTCGAGTGTTTTCTCACGTCTTGTGGCAAGGTGTATCTGTCGTTTGTACCTAGGGAGAGATCTGTTCAGACTGACGTGGTTGAAATCCCCCATTAGCAATAGGACTGAGTCTGGGTGCGTTCTCTCCATCTCCGTGACCTGGGCTGCTGAATGGCAGAATGATGGAACCGAAGTCCCTCTGTAGATAGAACGGTCGGCATTGAATCGCGAGGGCCTCCAGTTCAGGCAAAAGTGTTCAGTGAATCACAGTAGTGTTGGTGCACCACCTGTTGTTCACCGAGAAGCAGACCCCACTGCCCTTCTGCTTTAGTGAATCCGCAGTGCGACAACAGCCTTGGTGGAGACTGCTGGACACTGTCCCGTATATGCAATAGCTCATATTTTATCACACAGTCCACTCGATCAATACTTAGACAAACAATCAGTAGCCAAAGTAACCAGAGCAGCACCATGCTCTGCTGTTGAGAACCACTGTGTTTAATGTGCGTTTAATTTGAATTAACTTGAATAAACTTGAATTAACTTGAATTGATATGAACTTCAAAATGTTTTAAATGCAAAATAATGTAATTTTAAACATATAATTAATCCTGAGTTTAAAAATCAGCCCTAGTTTTTAATATTTTTATTTTCTCCGATATTTATTTCTCACAACTAAATTCCTCACATGTAAAATCCTCCTCAGTGTTAACAAACTCGACTGTGACTCATGACGAGGGGGCGTGGCCTCAGCCTGGTCGCCCTGTACGTGTCCCTGTGCAGGTTTGAGGTGTATAAGAGCTGCTGATCTTCGTCTGTGTCCTCCAGCCGCTCGGCAGGATGTTGAGCAGCTCTGTGTAATGTCACCTGTCAGCTGCCGATGTGTCTCATGTCTCACTGTGTCTCTGTCCTGCTCATGATGTCACGTGTCTCTGTTTGTCCACAGTGAAGGACAGATGAAGGACAGGAGTCTTCCTCTGTCTCATCTGTGTCTCTGAGTCCATCTGATGTCTTCTCTCAACATTTAAACATTTGTATCGCACTGTTTTCAGGTTTCACTGCTGACGAATGTGTTTCATGTGCTCGTGGTTCATGTGTTCACACTGTGGTTTGACTGATGTGATTCACTGCTGACGAATGTGTTTCATGTGCTCATGGTTCATGTGTTCACTCTGTGGTTTGACTCTGATGTGACTGAGTGATGTTTGACAGTTTGACTCAGGTCAGGTCCTGAACATGTGTCACTGTGTCTCTGTTTAAACAGCTCAGTGTCTCATGTGCTCATATCTCAGTGTGTCACAGTGTTTCTTTGTCGCCTGGTTTCACTCACGAGACATGTGTGGCTCAGATTGTTCTGTCGCTGTGCAGAGATGAGGTGACACCTTTGGTTTGACATGTGACGGTTCCTGTTGTGTGTGACACTGTGACAGAGTGACAGAGTGACAGTGTGACGGTGTGACAGTGTTTCAGGGTGTTAAGGTGTCACACGGTGACAGAGTGTCAGGTGATGATGATGATGCCGAATAACTCGGAGCTTGTGTTTGTGCTTCAGGGTCTCAACGACTCTGTGTCAAACCGCCAGCTGTTCTTCGCCTTCGCTCTGATGTCATACCTCTTCACCATCTTCGTCAACCTGACGCTCATCGTCACCGTCTGCCTGGAGAAAACGCTCCATGACCCCATCTACATCTTCCTGTGCAACCTGTGTTTTAACGGCATCTGCGGAGCGTCCAGTTTCTACCCGAAGCTGCTCCACGACCTCCTGGCCGACGCCCAGGTCATCACGTACGCCGGCTGTCTATTGCAGCTGTTTGGCGTTTACTGCTACGTCTTCTGTGAGTTCACCAGCCTGACCGTCATGGCGTATGACCGCTACCTGGCCATCTGTAAGCCGCTGCAGTACCGCACGCTGATGACGGTGCAGAGGGTGGCGCAGCTGCTGCTGCTCACCTGGTGCTTCACGCTGCTGGAGACGGTGATCGGCATCATGCTGACAGCCAGCCTGCCGATCTGCCGGCGCCACATCAAGAAGATCTTCTGCACCAACTGGGAGGTGGTGAAGCTGTCGTGCTCCGACACCACCGTCAACAACATCTACGGCTTCGTGCTCATGTTCTCGCACATCTCGCAGATCGCACTCATCTTCGTGTCCTACACACACCTGGTCCGAGCCTCGCTCAGGCTGCATTCCGACCGCAGGAAGTTCATACAGACGTGTCTGCCACACCTCGCCACACTGCTCATCTTCACCGGCTCGCTGGTGTTTGACGCCATGTACGCTCGTTATGGCGGTGGCGGCACACTGCAGGCGCTGCAGAACCTGCTGGCCGCAGAGTTCCTGGTGGTCCCGCCCCTCATTAACCCCATCATCTACGGCATCAACTTGCATCAGATCCGCTCCAGGATCCTCCACAACTTCACTGCCAGACCCAACATCCAGAAACCACTTCCATAAAGAAACCTACAGCACGCTACGGAGGCAGATTAGTGTCAGAATTATCTGGAGAAACAACCCGAGTGTTAATGTGTAAAAACAACTCACACAAATACAGAAGTATGATTTTTAAACTAAAAAAAAAAAGAAATATAAAACAAATCTGTAAAAACACAAATTTAAATAAATTTGCAAATAAATGAAAAACTGAAACCTTTTTGTGAATCTCAATGTTAAATTTGCAGATTTGCATTTTACACACTTAGTCTTTTTTTTAAATTGCAGATCTGTTTTATACTTGACGTGAAATATTTCGGGGAGTTTACAATAATTTTTTGTATTATTGGAAGTTGTTTTATATATTTACAGATTACACACGTACACACGGGTTGTTGATCCGTTTGCACAAATAACATTGACACAAATTTGTCTCCATATGTTAATTTAAGAAAGACAATCTCAAATGGGCTTTTTTATTATTTATTTGTAAATTAATTAAATGTATTCACGGAAAATTTGTTTATGTAAAAATATTTTGGGGAGTTTGTAAATCTCCTTTTTTTTTGTATTTTTGGAAGTTGTTTTATATTTACAGATTACACATTTACACACGGGTTGTTGATCTGTTCACATAAATAATATTGACACAAATCTTTCTCCGTACAGCTCCTGTACCTCATGTGATGCAAAACTGCAAAAACAAAATTGATTCAAGTCAAAAAATAATAAATAAGTAAAGCAGTACATCCAGTAAAGTCACAGAAACACACCAATATACAAAACACATAATTAAAATTAATTTGATATTTTACATTTGACACTAATTTTAATATTGTTTTAATGTAAAAATAAACCATGAATTACTTTCCGGTTTTCTTTTTTTATGTTTGAGTTTTATGTCATGAGTTTAAAGAACTCAAAGGAAAAAATAAATAAACAAATAAATAATATAAAAAAAAAATATATAATAAAAATAATCGCAGTAGTAAAAGAAAAGTTATTATACTAATATTAATTTATTTATTTTGTCTCAGTCTTTAAAACTAGAAAAAAAGTGTGATAAAAATATTATATTTTATAAAGACATTATGTTTTTTTAAATAAATGTCTTAAACAGCTGTTATAAGAAATATTTTTACTCTCACTGAATGAGGTGATCAGAGGAAATAAAAACATCTCAGATTTAAAGAATAAAATTAAAATATTAAGAAAGAAAGAAAAGCAGTATTTTTCCGAAAGAAACGTCCCAATAAGTGAGAAACTGTGAAAAAAGTTGCAATAATTAAAAATGTATGACTTGTTGTATTTTAATTGATATTATTGAAAACTTTTTTTTTTTTTAGGAAAGTAGCACTTGCAATATTTTGTATTAATATAAAATATTCTTTAGAAATTATGACGATGAAATTATAACATCTTTTTAATCTTACTATTATTCTTTAATTACACACACATCGTGGTCTCTGCAGTGAACAGCTGTGTGACACACATGTCCTTATATGTCCATGAGTCTTGATGCTGTAGTTTCGTATCATGCCACACACTGCCACCCACTGGCCAGGTGCTGTCAGTGCAACACAAATCTCTGAAAACCAAGATGGCCGACAGAAAGCAGGTAAATAAAATGTGGTAACATCAGGTAACATCTCAGGAGTCACACAGGTGTTAAGATAAGTGTTGATTATATGAGTCAGTGAGTCAGTGTGTGCACAAACACAAACACAAACAAACACAGTTTACAGTTTTCTGGTGTTTTATTGGTGGATCATCAGAGAGCCACATGGACAGGAACACACACAGAGGTCTCACTCTGCCCTCTTTACAAACAACCACACTGAAAACAGAGTGCTTTAACACAACAACTACATAAATATGTTTCTGTATCTCTGAGTAGAAAAATAAGGAACACGGATCACAGAGTGCGGCGGGAAACTTTCAGCAAAACATTAAAAACCACAACAAGGTAAACAGCTGATTTTCTCTCCCCATCTCAAATACGGAAGTTCATTCATGACAAAACCACTGAGCAGGAACAACTGTGACAGTTGAAATCTGACACTGAACAATAACTAACCACTGTGTTATCATATGATTTAATGAACTCATTGTTTGACAACGTCAAAGAGTCCAAAGTGACGTCTCGTTTTGTCCGAAATATAAAAAAAAGCTTCGTAAACTTCATTACTACATCATTCAATAAAATAATGTGCTATTAAATTTAAATAATTTGGTTTTATTTACTTTCCTGTTTCATTTATTAATAAATGTTTACTATTAATTATTTTTTGCATTATTTTCCATTTTACTTTATTTAAAATAACCATGTTTACTTCTGTATTTTTATATTATACATATTTATATATTTTTTAATTATTATTTTTTCATTATTATATTTTTATGGAGATGAATTTGTGTCAATATCATTTGTGTGAACAGATCAATAATGTGTGTGTTGATGTGAAATGTTTAAATATAAAACATTATATATTCACAAAAAGATTTGTGAACTCGCAAAAATATTTTATAAATATACAATGAGTCTGCAAACACACAAGTTACACAAAAACCTGTGAGGGCTATGAATTAATTTAAAAATAAATGAAAAACAAATATTTGTGAATCCCAATTCTGCACTTGCAAATTTGCATTCTTTGACTTTGAGTCTTTGCAGATCCACTTTATATTTGAAAAATAGTTTTTTGAGTTTACGATTCTTTTTTAAATCCACAAATAGAAACAGGACTCACAAATATCTGTGACAGTTGTTAGGAAGATATTTTCAAATGCTTTTTATTTATTTGATGATTAATTTAAGGTACTCAGATTTTAATTTTTATTTGCAATTTTCTTTTTTGTTTTAGATTTGTTTTATAAGTGCAGACACTCACACAAGTTGACAATATTTGAGACAAATTTATCTCCATACATTTTGGATAAATTAAAAAAAATCTGTCTTATTTTCTCAATAAATTTATTGATGCATTTTATTATTTTATTTTTCGTAAATGTAATGTCATATTCACTTATTTATTAAGTACTTTATTTTAATTTTAGGTCATTTTAAATAAAAAATATTTCTGTGGTATTTCCTTGATAAATTTCTTGATGCATTCATTTAATTTATTACTTTATTTTTGGTACATTTTATGGCATAATCATTGATTTATTGAATCAATTATTTATTTTTGATTTTGGCAGCTTCTGTCCTCCATACAAACGCAGGTTTTCACATCTGAGACGCTGGAACCAAAGAACTGACGACGTAAAATGTACAACTGATTATCAAAATTGTCGACTAATTGATTGATTTAATAGTTCAACAAAGTCAAAGGTCACGGATTAATGTCAGGAGAAAAGTCAACTACAACTCCCAGGGTTCACTGCTGCGAGACCTGTCCAATCAGAGAGCTTGATTTTGATTTTCCTCAAACCCACCGCTGACTTCACTTCCTGAACTTTCAGTTCAACGTAAACCTTTAACAAAGAACAAAGTTTTAATTCATATTATTTTCTCTTCTTGTTCTTCGAAATTTAAAGATTCATTTTTACATTGAAAAAAAAAAATCAGAGAAACAAAATTCAAACTGCGAAACAAGAACCAAAAAACTTTATCTGGGCACATCCCAAAATATTCTCATTACACAAAATCTGAACATTTGATTACAAGAAGAAACATTTAAACAGTGAATGTAAATATAAATACAACATAATTTATTTTATTTCACATTCTTTGTAACAATGAGAGTTTCCTGATGAAACAAAATAAAGTGAACGACATTAAACATTTGGTTTTTTAGTAATAATGAGGAAATTTTCTTTTTAAAACAAAAAACTATATTTCCCTCACAGTGATTTGTTTCCTGCTCTCTGTGGTTTTGTCCTGAATGAACTTCCACATTTATTTCAAGTCTTTGTAGTTCAGATCTTTGAAAACAAATATTTGGTTTCTAATTATGATGAGGTAAATTATTTTGTTATAATGAAATACAGAACAATATGTATGTAATGGTGACAGCAACAGGCCGTCATAAAGAAACCTATTAATGACGTACTTTGAATTTGCTGTTTTGTCATAAATAAACTTCCATATTCATTTCAAGTTTTTAAGGTTCAGATCTTTGAAAGCAAATATTTGATTCTTGGTAATAATGAGGAATTGATCTCATCATGAAAAAACAATAAAACATTTTAAGTACTGACAACAACAGGCCACCGTACAGAAACCTGATAGTTTTGAATTTGTTTTCTGCTCTGTGATTTTGTCATGAATGAAGCTCCGTATTTATTTCAAGTGTTTACAGTTCAGGTCTGTGAAAACAAATATTTGGTTCAACACACTTCATCTGTGACTTTGTTTCTATGAAAATACTGTAATGTGACCTGACCTCTGACCTGATGACCAATCAGAATCAATGGTTGGACTCCGTTACCCATCATGCTCTCTGCCGTATGGAGGACACAGAGTACCACAGTTCAGACCTGAAACTTATTTTTTAATGAATCAGTTCGTATTTTCGTCTAAACTGAACTTTGTCGACACCACAGAAAGAAGCAGCAGCTGCTCTGATTCGTCTACAGACACGACAGGATGTGACATCATCACCAACAGGAAAACAGCTGATGGGAGGGGGAGGTGGGGCTAGACGCAGCGGCGAATCAGGTTGTTCCTCTCGGGCTCCAGGAACTCATCCAGTAGGGCGGCAGTGGTCTTCCTGAGCTCCTCCTCCAGACTGGACACCTCACTGCAACACAGAGACCACGCCCACGCCGCCATGATGTCATCAGGACGCTCAGGTAATCATTTTATCATCATGTCGTTAAGAATGATCTGAGAGCTGATTGGTTCTGATAAATGACTTCACATTTCATATTTAAATTTATTCATTATTAATATTCCATAGTCACAGAGGCTGAACAATAATAATAATAATATAAATAATATTTAATAATGCTAATACTGCAGCTAATGTATAATATACACAGAAGCAGGACTCTGGTTGGTCAGGTTCACAGTTGTACTTTAAGATGTGCAGTGTTACTGAGTACGACAGTCAGCTGACCTGTTCCCCGGGGCGGCGCAGTACTCCGTGTAGTATTTGATTTTGGGTTCGGTGCCGCTGGTTCTCAGCGTCGCCACGACGCCGTTCTGGAGTGTGAAGGTGATCATGTGACTGCTCCTCGTCACAGGAAGAACCTCCACAGGAAACACAGTTATATACATCACACATATTTTTTACTGCTGCGTTCGAGTACTTTTACTTCCTGACACAAGTCACCTTCTGTTGACAGGAATCAAACCGTCAGCAGGAAGGTGATCGACTGATCGATCAGGTGATGGTTTCTTACTGATCTGAGGTCGGGCTGCCTGCTGTCATATCCCGTGGTGACATCTCTGATGTGGACGATTGGGATGCCGCCGCACGTCTTTGGGTACGACGCTTCGCCATCAAAGTTTCTGATGCGGCTGAAGATCTTTTGGATGGTGGGCGGGTCGTTACAGACCACGTACGACGTCTTAGACACGTGATGACCGTACCTGGAGACAGGAAGTCACAACAGAAGCAACTGTCAAAATAAGAGCAGAATAAACTCATGTGCGAATGAAAACTGTTTCTGAGGACGTGACGGTCTGAAGGTGGCAACCCGAGGGTTAACGTCTTCTCTGAGAGGGACGCGGCACAGTTTCTGAAAATCAAATCATTTCTGATCTGAGACACTTCAGCGAGTTAATGTCGTCTGATGAAGGATGGAGACGATCACACACCCGTCCAACCGCATTTCAACAACAGCACACTCAAAGTGCTGCCATTTTCTCCACCTTCATTACAACTGAACCAAACTGAGTTCAATCAGGACTCGTCAAACACTTAACGTTGTTGCCAACTTCCTGCTAAGCCACACCCTCAGCCGCCATGATTTTTGACTGATCTTATTGCTCAGCTCAGTTATTGTTGGATGGTGTCCCACCTTCTGAGTTAAAATTAATTAAAGTCTATTTGTTCTACTGTTCTTCTCATGATGCAAATTATCATAACAATCCATCATGGTGGAACTTTACAGTCTCAGAGGCTTCTGTAGCACACCGAGCTGCACGCGCTCCAAATTTCCAGTCAACCACCACGATGTGTCGTATGATGCGTATTGAGTGCCGCCCCTAACACACACACTGGACACGTCACGCTGCAGCTCATCAACAGACGACCACACAAAGTTACTGTTACTGACCGATCTCTACTTCCTCCTCCTCTGCGTCAGCTTCACATCATGTGGAGAGGAGCTGCTACAGGAGCAGAGAAGAGGAGCTGCTACAGGAACTAGTCTGTACCAGCAGAAGTTGAGTGGGGGAAATTCTGGGGGCGGCGAGACTGGAAACAGGACAGTGGGGTGAAGTGCACCATGTCCAGGAGCGCCGACATGTGTGTCGCTGCTGCCAGTGTGTTTCGGCCTTTACAGTGTGAGGGGCGTGGCCTTTTGAAAATCATATTTTTTCAATGTTAATTACAGCGCCAACATGTGGCTGATTGAGTCGTGTTTCTTGTGGAGTATTTACACATCAATTCCAGTTCAAGTTTCATGTTTCACTCCAGCTCCTGGACGTTTGAGTCAAAGCGTGAGACCACAGATAATAATGATGATGATAATAACAAACAAACTCAGAGGCCTGAAACTGTTCTCTGCTGCTGCACAGCGGTCTGTCGGGGAGGACATTTAGAGGAGAAAGGAGGAAGACAGAACTGTGCAGATCATAACTGTTAATATTCTAACTAAAGCTTCTGAAGTTAAAATATGTTGGATATCCTGTGAGAGTGATCCACACACTCTGATCTCAACGCTTCAGAGACATCAGCATCTTTATTCTGACTCCGTCAGGACTCAAACTCACGACACGCAACAGGACAACCCTCCGTCTGACATCACACTTTGACCCCTTCAGTCAGCAGAGTCACACGTCAGAACAGAGTTTAATCTGCTGTCAGAGACTCAGTCATCAAAACAAATATTATGGATAATATTCATATTGCTCTCATCTGTGTTTTTGTAAAGCTTCAAGTTCCTCTGAGAGACTCAGAGGACGTCTGGCTGGTGACTCAGTGTTTGCTGCCCTCTCCTGGTGCAAAGCTCTGACTCCTCTGAACATGATAGTGAACAGACTTAAGAAATGAAATTCAACTCAAAGATTATGGAAGAACTGAGTTTTTGTTGGCTTACATATATGTTAATGTCACATATAACCACAGAAATAAAACTGATTTAATCATATTTCTACGTGCACATTTTGTTACTTCTCACACATGAGTTTGGACACTTCTTTAATATCATGATAAAATCTTGAATCTTTTCCAGGACGCCTATCACCTACAGTCACCTTTCTTTAAGGTGAAGATCTGTCTGGTATTATTCAGTGACGTCACACATGTTGCAGTGCGACTAATGTGCGTCACAGTGTCAATGCTGAAACGATGTATCGAGCAGTCGACAAATATCAGAGTGACGTTATGTCGACGGCTGATTGAAATAACTTCACAGTTACGTTATAGTACGTGGACGTTTATCCCTGAAGACTACTGTAACAATTAATTCAGTCTACACAACAGAATTCCAGAGTTTTGCAGAACTTTCAATGATTTTTACTTATTCCATGACTTTTCCAGGTTTTTCATGACCGTGAGAATGCTGTCTGTCTTTATGGGTTTAAAACCAAATCTTTACCAAGGTTTGAATCAGAATCACTGAACTGAACAAGAACAATCTGTAAAAATGACCAAATATCCAGTTTTTCTCTTCGAGTCCGATCAGTGATTATATTGATTTATTGTCCAGATTATCAGCTGATCTGAACTGTAGATATGTTGATCAAACAAACAACAACCGCTGATACTCAGTTGCTGTCTTGACTTAAACACTTCTGTCAGTTTACATTCGGACCAGGGGCTGGTTGCACATAACACCTTAAGTTTTTTGCTTAAATATGACACTTAAGGCTTAATTGCTCCTTAGCTTAGGGACTTACACAGTTGCACAGAATCTCTTAGAAGATTTCCTTGGTTAAAGAAAAACTCATTTACTACGTTGAAAGAGAATTTACAGCAGTAAGTTTCCATGGAGACTGTTTGCTTGCTTGTGACGCCTGTTATCATTTCACAAAGTTGGCTGATAGTCAGTCGGAGGACGGGATTAAACTTCTGGAGGAATACAATCATAGAAAGAACAAACTAAAAAGTCAGTTTGATCCCCAGACACGACTGTAGGAAGGAGCAACAAAAATGAGTTCAGTCAAATCTAAAATCTAAATCTAAATTTTTTATTCATCAACATAAACTGGGTCATGCTGCAGTTAAGACAGAGTCCTTGCTTTGGTTTAGAGATGTGCGCGATAAGACGTCCGCCCCTCGCTAGTCGGCACCAGAAATATTAGTCAGTTAAACCTATTAGTGTTTTATTCATGTTCAAGGTTGCTTAACTGTCATGCAGCTGCCCTCCACTAGTGGGTGCTACAGAACCTTCAGACAGCAGATTAAAGCTGCGTTAAGTCGACAGCTAAAAAAAATTAGTCTGCTGTTATTCACAGAAGATTAGTGTAACACAGAAGTGTGAATGAATTATTTAATATGTGCAGAAAAATAAGGAGAAAATGTAGCTGTTATTTCATTTAATGTTTCATCAATGTCAAAAGTAACAACACTGTAATGAGATGAGAACTTTGACTGACTTTAAAACACGTATTCCTAAATGAATAACTCCAGACGCCTCCTTTCATTCTTCTGTTTTGGTGTTTCTTTATCACTGTGAGGACTTTTATTTTTGAGAGCTCTGACCGTGTCATCGGTTCGTCCTGCAGGAAACGCAGCAGCTTACGTACGTCTGGTAGATGTTGTGCAGCTGTTGGTTCAGACTCAGGTTCCTGTTGTGGAGGTAAGCAGCCATTTCAGCCACGACTACCGCCGAGCTCACGCCATCTTTCTCAGGAACCATACTGCCGCACAGGAAACCTGCCGACACCAGACAACAACAGTTTCTGTCAGAGTCCGACAACAAGTTCAACACCAGGACTTTATTCACAAACACAAATGTCTCACAGGGATCATCTGTGAATATTTAAATACTACTAACCTTTATTATTATCATTATTATTTTAACCATTTCTAATTTCTTGTGTACGTTATTCTCATTGTTTACCGTAACAGTCTGATCACCATACGAAGATTTAGACTTTAAACTATAAAACCCTGTCACATGTCAAGACAGTAACAGTTTTTAGTCGCAGACATTCATCACTGAGCAGTGGAGTGGACGTTTTTGCCAAATTTAAGGAAGTTCTTTCAAGGCCTTTTTGAGATATTGTGTTGGTGAGAGAGAGAGATGGACACAAGGTCACAGTGACCTTTGACCACCTAATTCTAATCAGTTCATTGATGAGTCCAGGTGGACATTTGCACAGACCTTTCCGAAATTCCGTCGTGGTGTTCTGGAGATATCTCACCCACAAGAACGGGACAGACGGACGTACAGGCAGACAACCCGAAAACAAAATGCCTTCAACCACAGCTGTCGCTGGTGCAGAGGCATAAAACCCCTTTAAAAACTGTGAACTTTTAGTCACAGACTTTGTTGAGTCCATGTGGACGTTTGTGCCAAATTTGCAGAAATTCCCTCATGGCGTTCCTGAGATATCCTGTTCATGAGAATGGGACGTACAGGCAGACAGATGGACAACCCAGAAATATTTGGCCTCCAGTAAAAATTAAACTTAGTTACCAATCGACTCCTCAAAGGCAAATATGACCCTGTTTCCTGTTTTGGTGAGTTCGTGTATTCTGTTCCCGATCCATTTAAACCCAGGAAGAGTTTCCTGTTGACCACAGACAAACAGGAGACCTTCATCATCATCATCATCACTTTAACAGATATGACATCACACACACAAGTCGTAATCTGACCTCGAAGTGGAAGCCCTCGATGCGAGCGAAGGCCTGCAGGATCTTGGAGGACACTGTGGTGGCCATCATGTAAACCTTCTGGGTGTCTGCAGGATCCGGATGAGCCTCCTTCCAGTTAAAGAACATCCACCAACCCAGCAGAGCTGCCAGCTCGTTACCTGTGAACACCTTCCAAACACACCTGAGAGACAGGCAGACTCAGGTAAACTACACCTGTTCTCAGCTTAGAGCATAAACACTGACAGATTTGGCACTGAAGTGCCTCTAAGCAAACATCACAATTACCTGTCAGACTTCTCTGCGACAGCCAATCGGTCAGCATCAGGATCTGTTGCCAGGACGATGCGAGCATTTTCCCGCTCTGCCAGACGAAGGGAAAGCTCCTGCAGATAAATAGTAACTGGTTGTTAAAACAGGTGTAAAAAAACACGGAATTTAAGATCTGGGATCTGCGTCCTACCAGGACAGACTCTCCCTCCTCGGGGTTGGGGCAGCGGACAGACGAGAAGTTGGGGTCGGGGTCTTTCTGCTCAGGGACGGGGATCGGCGGAGGGAGACCGAAAGCATGGAAGGCCTGCTGGACGAAGACATGTCCGACACCGTGGAATGACGAGTGGACAAACTTCAACGGGCAGCTTCTGTTCAGATCCCTGAGAGACACGAGAGACACATGAAACACCCGAGATTACCGGTCTTACCTAAAGAGGCAGAGAAGCTACAGAGGTCTGAAGACTAGCTACCGAGGTCTGAGAACTAGTTACAGAGGTCTGAAGACTAGCTACCGAGGTCAGAGAACTAGTTACAGAGGTCTGAAGACTAGTTACAGAGGTCTGAGGACTAGCTACAGAGGTCTGAGGACTAGCTACAGAGGTCTGAGGACTAGTTACAGAGGTCTGAGGACTAGCTACAGAGGTCTGAGGACTAGTTACAGAGGTCTGAGGACTCGTTACAGAGGTCTGAGGACCAGCTACAGAGGTCTGAAGACTAGCTACAGAGGTCTGAGGACTAGTTACAGAGGTCTGGGGACTAGTTACAGAGGTCTGAGGACTAGCTACAGAGGTCTGAGGACTAGTTACAGAGGTCTGGGGACTACTTATAGAGGTCTGAGGACTAGCTACAGAGGTCTGAGGACTAGCTACAGAGGTCTGAGGACTAGCTACAGAGGTCTGAGGACTAGTTACAGAGGTCTGGGGACTAGTTACAGAGGTCTGGGGACTACTTATAGAGGTCTGGGGACTAGTGACAGAGGTCTGAGGACTAGCTACAGAGGTCTGAGGACTAGTTACAGAGGTCTGGGGACTAGTTACAGAGGTCTGGGGACTAGCTACAGAGGTCTGAGGAATAGCTACAGAGGTCTGAGGACTAGTTTCAGAGGTCTGAGGACTAGCTACAGAGGTCTGAGGACTAGTTACAGAGGTCTGGGGACTACTTATAGAGGTCTGGGGACTAGCTACAGAGGTCTGAGGACTAGTTACAGAGGTCTGGGGACTACTTATAGAGGTCTGGGGACTAGCTACAGAGGTCTGAGGAATAGCTACAGAGGTCTGAGGACTAGCTACAGAGGTCTGAGGACTAGTTACAGAGGTCTGGGGACTAGTTACAGAGGTCTGGGGACTACTTATAGAGGTCTGGGGACTAGCGACAGAGGTCTGAGGACTAGCTACAGAGGTCTGAGGACTAGTTACAGAGGTCTGGGGACTAGTTACAGAGGTCTGGGGACTAGCTACAGAGGTCTGAGGACTAGTTACAGAGGTCTGGGGACTACATATAGAGGTCTGGGGACTAGTTACAGAGGTCTGAGGAATAGCTACAGAGGTCTGAGGACTAGTTACAGAGGTCTGAGGACTAGCTACAGAGGTCTGAGGACTAGCTAAAGAGGTCTGAGGACTAGCTAAAGAGGTCTGAGGACTAGTTACAGAGGTCTGAGGACTCGTTACAGAGGTCTGAGGACTAGCTACATAGGTCTGAGGACTAGCTACAGAGGTCTGAGGACTAGCTACAGAGGTCTGAGGACTAGTTACAGAGGTCTGAGGACTAGTTACAGAGGTCTGAGGAATAGCTACATAGGTCTGAGGACTAGCTACATAGGTCTGAGGACTAGCTACAGAGGTCTGAGGACTAGTTACAGAGGTCTGAGGAATAGCTACATAGGTCTGAGGACTAGCTACATAGGTCTGAGGACTAGCTACAGAGGTCTGAGGACTAGCTACATAGGTCTGAGGACTAGCTACAGAGGTCTGAGGACTAGCTACAGAGGTCTGAGGACTAGTTACAGAGGTCTGAGGACTAGTTACAGAGGTCTGGGGACTAGCTACATAGGTCTGAGGACTAGCTACATAGGTCTGAGGACTAGTTACAGAGGTCTGAGGACTAGTTACAGAGGTCTGAGGACTAGCTACAGAGGTCTGGGGACTAGCTACAGAGGTCTGAGGACTAGTTACAGAGGTCTGAGGACTAGCTACATAGGTCTGAGGACTAGCTACATAGGTCTGAGGACTAGCTACAGAGGTCTGAGGACTAGCCACATAGGTCTGAGGACTAGTTACAGAGGTCTGGGGACTAGCTACAGAGGTCTGAGGACTACCTACAGAGGTCTGAGGACTAGCTATAGAGGTCTGAGGACTAGCTACAGAGGTCTGAGGACTAGCTACATAGGTCTGAGGACTAGCTATAGAGGTCTGAGGACTAGCTACAGAGGTCTGAGGACTAGCTACATAGGTCTGAGGACTAGTTACAGAGGTCTGAGGACTAGTTACAGAGGTCTGAGGACTAGTTACAGAGGTCTGAGGACTAGTTACAGAGGTCTGAGGACTAGCTACAGAGGTCTGGGGACTAGCTACAGAGGTCTGAGGACTAGTTACAGAGGTCTGAGGAATAGCTACAGAGGTCTGAGGACTAGCTACATAGGTCTGAGGACTAGCTACATAGGTCTGAGGACTAGTTACAGAGGTCTGAGGACTAGCTACAGAGGTCTGAGGACTAGTTACAGAGGTCTGGGGACTACTTATAGAGGTCTGGGGACTAGCTACAGAGGTCTGAGGACTAGCTACAGAGGTCTGAGGACTAGCTACATAGGTCTGAGGACTAACTACATAGGTCTGAGGACTAGCTATAGAGGTCTGAGGACTAGCTACATAGGTCTGAGGACTAGTTACAGAGGTCTGAGGACTAGTTACAGAGGTCTGAGGACTAGCTACATAGGTCTGAGGACTAGTTACAGAGGTCTGAGGACTAGCTACAGAGGTCTGGGGACTAGCTACAGAGGTCTGGGGACTAGCTACAGAGGTCTGAGGACTAGTTACAGAGGTCTGGGGACTAGCTACAGAGGTCTGGGGACTAGCTACAGAGGTCTGAGGACTAGTTACAGAGGTCTGAGGACTAGTTACAGAGGTCTGAGGACTAGTTACAGAGGTCTGGGGACTAGTTACAGAGGTCTGGGGACTAGCTACAGAGGTCTGGGGACTAGCTACAGAGGTCTGAGGACTAGTTACAGAGGTCTGAGGACTAGTTACAGAGGTCTGAGGACTAGTTACAGAGGTCTGAGGACTAGCTACAGAGGTCTGAGGACTAGCTACAGAGGTCTAGTTACAGGGGTCTGGGGAGGACTCTGAGGACTAGTTACAGAGGTCTGGGGACTAGCTACAGAGGTCTGAGGACTAGCTACAAAGGTCTGAGGACTAGTTACAGAGGTCTGGGGACTAGCTACAGAGGTCTGAGGACTAGCTACAAAGGTCTGAGGACTAGTTACAGAGGTCTGGGGACTAGCTACAGAGGTCTGAGGACTAGTTACAGAGGTCTGGGGACTAGCTACAGAGGTCTGAGGACTAGCTACAGAGGTCTGAGGACTAGTTACAGAGGTCTGAGGACTAGCTACAGAGGTCTGAGGACTAGTTACAGAGGTCTGGGGACTAGCTACAGAGGTCTGAGGACTAGTTACAGAGGTCTGAGGACTAGTTACAGAGGTCTGGGGACTAGCTACAGAGGTCTGAGGACTAGTTACAGAGGTCTGGGGACTAGCTACAGAGGTCTGAGGACTAGCTACAGAGGTCTGAGGACTAGTTACAGAGGTCTGGGGACTAGCTACAGAGGTCTGAGGACTAGTTACAGAGGTCTGGGGACTAGCTACAGAGGTCTGAGGACTAGTTACAGAGGTCTGGGGACTAGCTACAAAGGTCTGAGGACTAGTTACAGAGGTCTGGGGACTAGCTACAGAGGTCTGAGGACTAGCTACAAAGGTCTGAGGACTAGTTACAGAGGTCTGAGGACTAGCTACAGAGGTCTGAGGACTAGCTACAAAGGTCTGAGGACTAGTTACAGAGGTCTGGGGACTAGCTACAGAGGTCTGAGGACTAGTTACAGAGGTCTGGGGACTAGCTACAGAGGTCTGAGGACTAGTTACAGAGGTCTGGGGACTACAGAGGTCTGGGGACTAGCTACAAAGGTCTGAGGACTAGTTACAGAGGTCTGGGGACTAGCTACAGAGGTCTGAGGACTAGCTACAAAGGTCTGAGGACTAGTTACAGAGGTCTGAGGACAAGCTACAAAGGTCTGAGGACTAGTTACAGAGGTCTGGGGACTAGCTACAAAGGTCTGAGGACTAGTTACAGAGGTCTGGGGACTAGCTACAGAGGTCTGAGGACTAGCTACAAAGGTCTGAGGACTAGTTACAGAGGTCTGGGGACAAGCTACAGAGGTCTGAGGACTAGTTACAGAGGTCTGAGGACTAGCTACAGAGGTCTGGGGACTAGCTACAGAGGTCTGAGGACTAGTTACAGAGGTCTGAGGACTAGCTACAGAGGTCTGGGGACTAGTTACAGAGGTCTGAGGACTAGTTACAGAGGTCTGAGGACTAGTTACAGAGGTCTGAGGACTCGTTACAGAGGTCTGAGGACTAGCTACAGAGGTCTGAAGACTCGCTACAGAGGTCTGAGGACTAGTTACAGAGGTCTGAGGACTAGTTACAGAGGTCTGGGGACTAGCTACAGAGGTCTGAGGACTAGCTACAGAGGTCTGAGGACTAGTTACAGAGGTCTGGGGACTAGCTACAGAGGTCTGAGGACTAGTTACAGAGGTCTGGGGACTACTTATAGAGGTCTGGGGACTAGCTACAGAGGTCTGAGGACTAGCTACAGAGGTCTGAGGAATAGCTACAGAGGTTTGAGGACTAGTTACAGAGGTCTGAGGACTAGTTACAGAGGTCTGAGGACTAGTTACAGAGGTCTGAGGAATAGCTACAGAGGTCTGAGGAATAGCTACAGAGGTCTGAGGAATAGCTACAGAGGTTTGAGGACTAGCTACAGAGGTCTGAGGACTAGTTACAGAGGTCTGAGGACTAGCTACAGAGGTCTGAGGACTAGCTACAAAGGTCTGGGGACTAGCTACAGAGGTCTGAGGACTAGTTACAGAGGTCTGGGGACTAGCTACAGAGGTCTGAGGACTAGTTACAGAGGTCTGGGGACTAGCTACAGAGGTCTGGGGACTAGCTACAGAGGTCTGGGGACTAGCTACAAAGGTCTGAGGACTAGTTACAGAGGTCTGAGGACTAGCTACAAAGGTCTGAGGACTAGCTACAAAGGTCTGAGGACTAGTTACAGAGGTCTGAGGACTAGCTACAGAGGTCTGAGGACTAGTTACAGAGGTCTGGGGACTAGTTACAGAGGTCTGAGGACTAGTTACAGAGGTCTGGGGACTAGCTACAGAGGTCTGGGGACTAGTTACAGAGGTCTGGGGACTAGCTACAGAGGTCTGAGGAATAGCTACAGAGGTCTGAGGAATAGTTACAGAGGTCTGGGGACTAGTTACAGAGGTCTGGGGACTAGTTACAGAGGTCTGAGGACTAGCTACAGAGGTCTGAGGAATAGCTACAGAGGTCTGAGGAATAGTTACAGAGGTCTGGGGACTAGCTACAAAGGTCTGAGGACTAGCTACAGAGGTCTGGGTACTAGTTACAGAGGTCTGGGGACTAGTTACAGAGGTCTGGGGACTAGTTACAGAGGTCTGGGGACTAGCTACAGAGGTCTGAGGACTAGTTACAGAGGTCTGAGGACTAGTTACAGAGATCTGGCTTTGTCCTCGTCCTACCTGTGGAAGCAGAGGGAGGAGAGCTCCTCCATGTAGCAACTGTTGATCTGAGTCAGGGGGTCTGTTCTCAGGGAGCTGCTCTCCACCAGCTCCTCGTCCCAGCAGGAGGCGCTCCAGGGCTCCAGCTGCTCCTCGATATTCTGCAGGATCTGTTTGTCGTGAGGGGAGGAGATCTGAGCGCCGTTACACCAGTACACCTGCAGAGGGCGACACAGACAGACCTCAGGTCTCTGTTGGACCACCTGAAGCAGCAGTCACATGTTTCCTGTCCAGCATCTAATGTCACCTCTGACCTTGTACCCATTGTCTTCTTTAGGATTGTGTGAGGCGGTGATCATCACTCCGGCTGCGGCATCGAGCTTCTTCACAGCATACGGCTGGAAACAAACATACCTTTAATAACCCAACCACCACACACAGACAGCTGACAGGAAGTGATGTGTGAGTGTTTCCTCACCACGTACGGCGTTGGGACGAATGTGGAGAAAAGATGAACGGGAACGTCTCTGCTGAGCATCACAGCGGCAGTCAACTTTGCCAACCTGAAACACACAAACATAAATGATAATAACACATCTGAGCTGAATACTGCAGTTGGTTTTAGGCCAGTCCAGTCTGGTGTACAAACTTAAACTGGTTTTATCTGTCAAAGCGCAATCACAGTGACGACGATTTTGTTTCCTTTTCAGAGCCATTTTAATGCCAGCATTCGCCACCCCATGTGCAAATGTGCCACCGAAACAAGTTCATCCCTGACTCTATTTTGAAAGAGCATGTCGCAACATCCTGCATCCCCATCCCAGCCCCATGTCTGTGGGAACATGGATGCAAGGTCACAGTGACCTTGACCTTTGACCACTGACCTCTAAAATCAGTTCATAGTTAAGTCCGATTGGACATTTGTGTCAAATTGGAAGAAATTCCCTCGTACCAGCCCGTTAGCTAGTTAACAACTGTTAATTTCAAAGGAACCTTTGAAATGGGACGGCCTTGGTAGCACCGATGAATTGAGACATAGCTAGTGTGTTCATGAGAACAGGACGGACGGATGGATGACCTGAAACTAAAATGTCTCCGCCTGTGGCTGTTATCCACGCGAACATCAAACCTCTGAATTTACAGAGACACGCAGACAGAAAAATGTTCTCCCTTTTTGGATTCTCTGTTCACTGTGGAGGTGTGAGTGCAGACTTTTCTTAATGACTTCAACGTTAGACTCGGCGAGTACCTGATGTACAGATGGACATGTTGTGGGTAAATAAAGATCTGTTGTATTTAGTGTTCACCTGTGGCTGCTGCAGCCACTGTCCTCCTGTCCTCTGGTGTCGAAGCCAACAACCACTCCTCTGCTGCTGAAGTCTGCAAAGTACCTGCACAGGTATGAGTACAGACCCTACAGACACACACAGACACACAGCTTCATCATCACCGCTCATATTAACCACAGGACACTGAGTAACATGTCCAGCTGGACCGGTTTGAAGCAGCTGCTCCGACCTGTGTGGACTGGATGACAGTGAGGTCGTTGATCCGGTTAAATCCGGCTCCCATTGGCGCTCTCAGTCCGGCCGTGCCGAAGCTCATCCTGCTGCACAGCCTCTTCCTCAGGTCCTCCAGACGACCAGCTGCCACTAGAGACTCCACCTGAGCCCGAGTTCGCCAGTTCTGCACCACAGAGGAAGAACTCAGGTCACCGCGAACACACACACATTAAACCGCCGCTGAAAACAGTCCCTGACAAAGTCTCTATTTCCAGTTAGTCTGATAAAAACTTGGAGAGCTGACAGACAGACAGGAAGTCAGACAGGAAATCAGACAGGAAGACAAACAGGTAATCAGACAGGAACACAAACAGGAAGTCAGACTCTTTCTTGTGCTGAAACAGGCATCGTAACACAAACATATCTTTGTGTCTGCATACTGTCGACACAAAGCTGTGACGTTATGTGGCCTCGCTACGGCCGCCATCAAATATGTGCCAACGCCGGCGGTCTGGTGTCTCGATGCATTTTCCCTTTAACACACTAAATATGAATAGATCTGGTTGTGGTTTAAAACATGTTTGTGAAAATCCTAAAACACGTCTGATGTTACATGAAATCTGCTCCTGGTGTTACTAATTTAAAATCCAGAGCTGCGCTGAGTGGCGGCTGAAACATCTCTAGTATCACATGATCGCCACATGCAGCTAGTTGGCGGCAGGAATGTTTAATGAGCGACAGAAGTTTATTGGTTTGTCCCTGGGAGGTGTGTGTGTGATCATGTGTGTCTTTGGGAGGCAAATATAAATCATGGCGGAGGAGAGAGGTGGAGCCTGAGGACATGATGGGTGTCAGCTCTGCACCAACATGTTGTCTGTCTGTCTCTCTGTCTGTCTCTCCCTGTCTCTCCCTGTCTCTCCCTGTCTGTCTCTCAGTGGGTCTTTTCCTGGCTGATGACATTTACAGTGGAGGTCAGAAACATTCATGACCTTTAAAAACTACACAGCAGAGAGTGTGTGTGTGTGTGTGTGTGTGTGTATTTAACTATCCCACAGTATATGAAGGAGCAGTAAAATGATACACACATTCATGCAGCAGAGTCTCCTCCTCATGTCCAGCACTTTACTGAGAACATTTGATTAACATTAATAGAACCTTTAGCAAACCTCCCACGGCTCTCCTCCACACTCTGATTAGTACTGATGAGTGTTTGGCGTTTGGACACTGAGCTGAAGTCAGGTGAAACACACGTGACACAGATACAGACAGTAAATCTAAAGTGGCCGTCTCAGTTTATCAGCATCCTCTGGGTAGATCTGTAGTTTGAGCAGCAGCCCTACAGCCAGCCATGGAGCCAGCCATAGAGCCAGCCCCAGAGCCAGCCCTACAGCCAGCCCCAGAGCCAGCCATAGAGCCAGCCCCAGAGCCAGCCATAGAGCCAGCCCCAGAGCCAGCCATAGAGCCAGCCCCAGAGCCAGCCCTACAGCCAGCCATAGAGCCAGCCCCAGAGCCAGCCATAGAGCCAGCCCAGAGCCAGCCCTAAAGCCAGCCATAGAGCCAGCCCTACAGCCAGCCCTACAGCCAGCCCTACAGCCAGCCATAGAGCCAGCCCCAGAGCCAGCCATGGAGCCAGCCATAGAGCCAGCCCCAGAGCCAGCCCTAAAGCCAGCCCAGAGCCAGCCCTACAGCCAGCCCTACAGCCAGCCCTACAGCCAGCCATAGAGCCAGCCCCAGAGCCAGCCATGGAGCCAGCCATAGAGCCAGCCCCAGAGCCAGCCCTACAGCCAGCCCTACAGCCAGCCATAGAGCCAGCCCCAGAGCCAGCCCTACAGCCAGCCATAGAGCCAGCCCCAGAGCCAGCCATAGAGCCAGCCCCAGAGCCAGCCCTAAAGCCAGCCATAGAGCCAGCCCTACAGCCAGCCATAGAGCCAGCCCCAGAGCCAGCCCTACAGCCAGCCATAGAGCCAGCCCCAGAGCCAGCCCTACAGCCAGCCATAGAGCCAGCCCCAGAGCCAGCCATAGAGCCAGCCCCAGAGCCAGCCCTAAAGCCAGCCATAGAGCCAGCCCTACAGCCAGCCCTACAGCCAGCCATAGAGCCAGCCCCAGAGCCAGCCCCAGAGCCAGCCCTACAGCCAGCCATAGAGAGGGACGGGTCTCTCTCTCAATCCACTTCTATACACTTTGTGTCATGGTGGATACAAGAACAATGTGTAGTTAGAGCAACAGCCAGCCCCTCCGGCCAATCAAAGAGCCAGCCCCTGAGCCAGCCCTAGAAAGGGGCAGGTCTCTTTCTCAAACCGCTTCTATACTCTTTGTGACCATGACGGAAGGCATACAATCATGCAAAGTACTAAACCCACATGATGCAGATACAGGAAATAAATCTGAAGTGGGCCGTCTCAGTTTATCAACATCCTCTGGTACAATCTGTAGTTTGAGCAGCAGCCCTCCAGCCAGCCCTGAAGCCAATCAAAGAGCCAGCCCTAGAGCCAGCCCTCAGTCCGCTTCTATTCTATCTGTGTCATGGTGGAAGGTATATAAAAATGCCACAGCTGAGAGGGGAGCAGAGATCTGGGTGCTGTAAGGTGGAGGAAACTTTACCATCGATCATTTACAGGTACTACCCAAATTGTTATATTTATAAAGTTCAAAATTTCAAAATATTTTTGTTCCTTCATAGTTTGATACATTTTTGAACATAGCTAATTCTTTATACTTTTCACTGGCTGTAACTATACATTCAGAAGTTTTATTTCATTGGACGATATTTGTGCTCTGTTGACTTGCAGGTTTTCTCCGAGTGGAACTGTTAAGGCTGTTTTTTTTAAAAAAAATTCAGGACACTTGAAAGTTTCATCTTGTGAAGTTTTGGTAAGGAAGTTGTTTGTTGACTTTGTTTATTTTTCCCAAGGTGGCATTACAGTATTAAAAAAATAAATAAATAAAAAAAACAAACATTTACTTTCATTACCAGTCCGTTAGACTGGTGTAAAGGCGTGTAACTTGGTTTGTAATATGTTCCCATACTTATCTTCATATGTGAGTTTGAACATGTGAAGCACATGGACTCAGTGTGACTCAGTGTGACTCAGTGTGGGAGGTGAAGATCACCCTGCTGGTACAAACTGGCGCTCAGACAAAACTAAATTATCTGTAATGTGAATGGAGGCTGGTTGACATCAATACAACTCATCATTAGAGCAGAGCTGCTGCTGACCGCTCAGGCCTGCCTCCCTGCCTGTAAAACAGCTGAGTCATGCTGCCGTTTAATCGTGAGATAACCCACAAAACTAATCTCCATCACGACCCAGACCGCCGGCCTGCAGGTCCGCACTGCGGCCATCACGCGCCGCTCTGCCCATACCCAGAGCTTCCATCCAAAATCTGGCAATTTAACATTTTATTTCATAATGACAACAGAACTTACAACATTAAGCACGTTTTGACAGATCGTCTTAACTGGGTGGGTCTAGTGAAAGATTCGGCATGTCAAGTTTCAACTTTAAAGCTCCTGTTTTAAATAAATTTAGATTTTATAGCTGCTGCGCCAGCGATTCCTACACGCCCCCTACGCAGCGGAACTCAGCTAACAAAGTTACTGTTAGATTAAAATTAAGTACAACTTCACGAAACTATTAGTGTGCCGATTCTACCAGACCATCATAATCATGTATGAAGAGCAGTATGATCATGAGTAGTTGATCCACTCTTTGCGAATACGCAACGTCTTTCTTAAAATGCTAATTTTTAGGGGAGGTCTGGTGTGACGGTCCCCCGCACAGCCGGACACGTTCAGCCGCACAGACCCGAGCTCCCAGCGGCTTGAACATCACGCTCTGGCGGGCGGACAGACTCTCACCTTGTCCCAGGTCAACCACTGGTGCAGCGCCTTGTCCAGCTGCGGGTCGCCGGTGCTCTGGCACCTCGAGTTGGCGTTCAGGTCCCCGTTCACGCCGTTGTTGTCCCCCATGCTGACAGACACGCAGAGCCAGGCGAGCTAACAGTGCAGCAGAGCCATCTGACCACCGGCCGCTCTGTGAAGTGATACCGTGTTTAGCTCCAAGCTGTCGGCTGCCCCCACCGGCCCCTGAGCCTGACACACATCTCCTCTCAGGAGCTCGTCTCTCCCGCTCTGAGTGTGGGCCTTTAACTTCTCACACCGAGGCCAACGACACCTCAACCGAGATTATGACCCGGTAAATAATCTTTGGTGAAATTCGACATGAAAGAAATATGAAGTTCATCAACACCGGAGAGCGCAACACTGACGATTTCCGGCCTCGCAGTAAAATAAAAGCGTTTTTGCCCCGTTTATATTTTTAATGAAAGAATAAACTCCGGGTTTTGACTTGTTGACATGATGGTTTTTAACATCATATTTCAACCTATCAGAACCAATAAGTGTCTGTCTGTTTAAATATTCAGGTGTGCTTTAATTTTCAAGAACATAATCCTCACTTCCGGTCAAGTGTCGTCTACTTCCTGTCCTGAGCCCTAACACTTTGCTCTGGTGTGTGGCCATCAGCAGATAAATAATTAAGCAAATCAAGCATCGTCTTTGAACAGGGAGAGTGTCCTCATGTGGGTTAGTCTCTAACAGTCATGAGTGACTCATAAAGAAAAAAACTGTTTATGTTCAGTCGGCACATTGTTGTGGCAGAGCTGGCTGCCATCCTGTGTTTTAAATGCGTTATTGTGCTTTTGCTACCACAAAAAAAGTGTCCAAGAACGAGGACAGCAGGTCTAAGTATAGACACGTGTGTGTGTGTGTGTGTGTTTATATAGACACACACAGCAGACAATCCATGCACATCAGATTTTATTGTTGAACAGATGTACAAACAGACATGTAACATATAAAAACACTGTATGTGAAGGCAGTGTGGCTTTAGCAGCAGTTTGATTTCTTAACATCGTTAAACTTCCCTCCCAAACTTTTCTCTTAAGACACTCTAATACAGGATTTATACTTCTGTGTCGATGCCGTACAGCGTAGAGTCTGTGTTGGAAGTGGAAACAAAACTTTTCTTCAATTTCACAGATAAGAAACAATAAATTGTGAAGACAATAAGGCCTCCACAAAAATAGTATTTTAAGTCTTGTGTGTGATTTATCCTGGCTTCATATGAGCAGAGGAAATCTCTGCTAGCTGCTAGGCTAATTTACACAATGTAAAATGCCATAGACTTGTGCTAATAACGTTAGCATGTTGTATTTGTGGGGAAAATGTGTCCAGATAAAGGCAAGTGTTTGTCTGTGAATGCTGCGAGTTATAGTGAAGCTGATTTGTGTTTGAGACTGTCTCTATGAAGCCATGTTTAATGTGTGTTTAATGTGCATTTAACACGTTTGTGTTTAATGTGTGTTAACTGTGTATTTAATGTGCATTAATTGTTTAATGTGCATTAATTGTGTTTAACATGTTTGTGTGTTTAATGTACGTTTAACATGTTTAATGTGTGTTAACTGTGTTTAATGTGCTTTTAACGTGTTTAATGTGTGTTTAACATGTTAACTGTGCGTTTAACGTGTGTTTTGAATCAACTAAACTGCAGTAATTCACATAAACCCTGCTGCCAACTAGTGTTCCGGAGATGTAACTGCAGAGTGACACAGACACACCACCGCACAAGTATAAATGCTCACGTGCGTAGGGTTTGCATTGAGCTGACGCACAAGTATAAATCCTGCTTTAATTCACCCACTCATGATGATGTCATCACTGTAAATGGACATTTAAGGAGATAATCATATATAACAAGGTCCCTGTTAGTCTGCTTCTGTCAGATGAATGTTTTGTTCATTGTCTCTGACAAATAAATGGGATAAACTTAATTACATAAATCATTTTTTTTAAATACGTTTCTGTAAAGTTTAAAGTTTAATTCTTATCTAACTGTGTGATCCAACATGTTGTACATGAGATCCAGGACGTCTGTCTGTTCTGGACACGTGGAGATCAAACTGATGTCAGACATGTTTAAACAGAGCGTCTGTGATGTTTTAGTTTCTACGCTGATGACGTTCTGCTGTCCTGCTCAGTCTCAGGTGTATGTGCGTCCATCAGCTGACAGCTGAACTGGTCCCTGAAGGCATCCAGCAGGTGAGGAACGGTTTCCTCCACGCTGACGTCTCTCTGCAGCTCGGTGCTCAGCGACGTCACTCCTTTACCTTCAATACCGCACGGCACGATGTGTTCGAACCACGACATGTTGGTGTTACAGTTCAGGGCCAAGCCGTGAGACGTGATGTATCGACCACAGTGGATTCCTACAGAGACACAAAGAGACAACAACGGTCATATGAGAGATCGCTGATGCAGAGAGTGTGACGGACACATCTGGATCTGATTTAATCATCCAGATGTGTTCGGACTGAAGGAAGTTAAACTACACAGAGCTGATTGCTGCAGTTGTATCGTCTTGTTTTTTGCTGACAAACTTGTTCTGTTTTTGTCTTTTGACTGCAGGACCTGAAGCTCCGCCCCCTAAACAACTTCTTTTTACCAGTGAATGAAGCCACAGGTGGAGCCAACAGGTGGATTGAAGACGGACACATTAAACTAGGTTTTGACCCTGAACTGGCCGCTCCTGACGAATGTCAGAATCTGGACAGATGTCTGTCAGATCAGCTGTTGTTTCAGGGTGCCTTCACACCTGCCCTGTTCAATCAAACTCAGGTTCTGGGTCTTGAACCAGAAGAGGAGACCAGAACTGAAACCATAGCAGAAGACTGGGTCTAAACCAAGACAGGACACCAAGACTGGAACCAGACCAGGAGAAAAAGACTGGCACCAGAACAGGAGATCAGGTCTGGAAACAGATCAGGAGAACAGGACTTAAACCAGAACAGGAGACCAGGACTGGAACCATACCATGTCTTGAACCAGAACAGGAGACCTGGACTAGAACCAGACCAGGAGACTGGATATGGAATCAGAACAGGAGACCAAGACTGGAACCAGACCAAGAAAACAGGACTTGAACTAGGACAGGAGACCGAGACTGGAACCAAACCAGGAGAGCAGGACTGAAACCAGAACTAGAGAGAGGACCTTGAACAGGAGACCGGGTGTGCAACCAGACAAGGAGACCAAGGCTGGACCCAGACTAGGAGAAAAGGACTGGAACCAGGAAAGGTGACATCTTCAAATGTGGTTATGAACTCATAACGACTCATGACGAAACAGTCTGCCACGATACAATTTCGATTTAATTCAGGGGTCTACGTTCCGTAATAAACAATATTGGCAAATATCCCATAATTTGTGACTTCCAATAAACAGTCATGACAGAATGCACTCAGTGATATTCAGGAAAAGGACCAGTTCCTGTGTGAGGCCTGACGACCGAGAGGAGTAACATTGCGTTTACTTACCGATGGCACAGATCTTGCTGTCTCTGACCCAAACTCCAGTGTGAGGGGATGTCGACGCTTCGATGCCAAACCTGCTGCAGACGGAGATGATGGTCTTCTCCAGTTCGCAGACGTACCAGCGGACGCTCTGAGAGGACAGATCACATGTTAATACATGTCACATGAAAACTACATGACACCCAACAACAGACCAGATCAGACCTTCTTGAAGCTGGCCAGGTGGAGGACCGGATAGCACACCAGCTGTCCCGGCCCGTGGAATGTGATGAGTCCTCCTCGGTTGGTGCGGTGGACGTCAGCCCCCAGAAGGCGGAGGCGGTCCAGCAAGGGGGCGGGGTAAGGTTTGTGGCGAATCCCAGTGGTGTAGACTGGCGGGTGCTGACACAGCAGCAGAGCGTGAGCTGGACCTGACCGGTGCCGGTTGACATAAACCTGCTGGAGCCGCAGAGCCTCCTGGTAGGAGACAAGGCCCAGACGGACCACCTCCACCACTGGCCGGCTGTTGCCCTGCATCCAGGACTGGAACAAGGCCAGGAAAACAGGGCTGGAATCAGACCAAGAGACCAGAGCTGAAACAATAACAGATACCAGGTCTGAAACAAACAACAGGAGACCAGGACTGGAACCAGACCAGAAAAAAAAAGAGGCTGGAACCAGACCACAAGACCAGGACTTCAACCTGAACAAACCAGGACTGCAACTTGAATAGAAGACTGGGACTGGAACCAAATCAGGTCTGGGACCAGAATAGGAGACTAGGACTGAAACCAGACCAGGACTGAAACCAAACCAGGAGACCTGGTCTGAAATCAGACTGAGACCAGGAGACCAGGCCTAGAACCACAACAGGAGACTGGAACTGGAATCAGGAAAGGAAACTAGGACTGTAACCAGAACAGGAGTCAAGGACTTAACCCAGACCAGAAGACCAGGGCTGGTATCAGACCAGGAGACCAGGACTGGAACCAGGCCAGGAGACCGAACAGGTTTACCCAGATTTGGGGCCCACAGGGATTAAAGGGGCTTGTAAAATTTAAGAGGCTAAAATGTTCTTAAAGGGCCAGTGTGTAAAATAGGTTGAAAACAGTGACATCAGTGGTCTAGATTGCAGGGCTCACTCGCTCACCCCTCCCATCGGGTAAATGACGGTGGCCTCGTAGGGGCAACGAGGTGAATATTTATTTAGAAATCTAAACCATGTTACGATATTGTAATGAATCCCTCACGAGCAGGAGACCAGAGGAGCGTTCGGGAAAACGGCCGTTTATTTGAGCACTCCAGAAACTCCCGTAACACTCCACTCCGTCCCAAACTCTGACTCTTCTAGCGTAACACACACACTCCATACACACATACTCGTTTACAATACCTAGTGGGGACCCCCCCCCCTCCCCTCTCTGCTCCACCAATCTCCAGCCCGCACACTGACTGACAGCGTAGCCTGTAAACAGAGCTCAGCTGTTTATTTAGCCTAGCAATATCTCCGGACTATAGTAGCTGCAATGGACGACTTTGAACGCGATTTTGAAGAGTTTCTTGTAGCGGACACAGACCCAGAGCCATACCTGTTTGAGCCGGAGCATACAGATGAGGAACTCCATGTGTCTGATGCTGAGCGGTTGAGAAGAGAGGCTGAATGCACAGAATGGGATTCGGTGCTACTGCTGCCATCACTGGGGAGATATATCATCAGGAGGGAAAGCGCCGCAGAGAGTGCATCACAAGGAGTGAAGTTGCGTCTTCTTTTCCTCGCAGATGACGGTTCGGGTTCCTTCTCTCCTGTTGCGTGGTAAGTGTGGTCCATTCACAAACTTTATAACTAAAAAAAGTTTTCACTGCTCTCTATCGACGAACTACTAACACTCTCTGCTGTTTCCTCCTCCTTCTTCCTTCCTTCCACTGTCTTCTTCGTTGGTTCATTTATACACGTGAAATGCGTTCTCTGGCTGGCTGGATTGTCTGCTCGGTCTGACGTACATACATGGCGGTGCAAGATGGCGACCTCTCTAAAGCAAGGCCCTTGCTATATATATATACATACATATATATATATATATATATATATATATATATATATATATATATATGTATAAAAGCATAATTATAAGGCTACGAAAACCAAACGAATTTTATTTTATAGCAGTTATACACTTATATTATAAACATATTAATGGATAAATATTCAGATTCAGATTCAGATTGACAATAAACCATGCCAAATATTACACACTGGCCTTTTAAACTTTACAAAACAACGTCACAGACGTAATTTGTACCTTAAAACGGCCTTAAATTCAAGCTTATATTATTGTTTAACGGTTTATCTCCATAAGGGGTTTTGTTTTTGTTTAACTTTAAAAGTAACTTAATAAAATCCAACCCTTTAATTTGTGCCTTCAAGACTTTAATTTTATCAGCTGGGTACAAATTCAGATATTCATCATACAATTACAATTTTTTGATAAATATATAATATTTATATAATAATATATGAAGGTATGTTAATTATTTGCACATTTGACAAAACATTAAATCCATCCATGAATTTGCACTGAATGAGTTTTCATGTTATTTGGTCAAATTTAAGGGAATTTTACCCCTTAAAAACTCCGCTAATAATCCATTAAAAATATTTTAATACCTTAAATTATAATTAATAAATTCATCAATGAACGATCCCCCTTAAATCCCTCAAACATGTCTAAATGTAATGACTTTGTAGTGAGGACAGTGTGACCTCACTGACTGACAGTCAACTCAAACTCAGCTTCAGACTCTCTGACCGTTTCCGGTTTCAATCACGTCAGTTTCCTCACATTGAATTAGTTTGATCTCAGGTGTGTTTACCTGTGTGACTTCTCTAACGTCACCGGTCAGCTCTCAGAAATCCTCCTCTGCCGGCTCCTCTCCTCACGAGCCGCCATAGTTGTTATGCTTCCGCTTTCTTCCTCGACGGTGTAATGTGCTTCCGGTTTCTGCAGCACTCTGCTGCCACCTGCCCGCCGGAAAGTGGAACCTTTCACAATAAAACAAGTTCATTTTGTTTATTAGGAATGTGTCGTTTTTAGCTCAGGTTAAAAAAATATATATATATATTTTCAGTGAACATACAGAACATACAAGCACTCAATACAAAATACAACAATATAAACATTTTTAAAATCAATGAAGGAAAGAAATAAAATAAGAGCAGTGGTGGAATATTGCGAAGTACATCGTATTTCGTAATATTATTTTATAAGTATACTTATGTACACATTTATGGTACTTGTATGAGTCATTTATTTTCATGACACTTACTTTTGCTCCACTGTAACTTTGAGGGAAAATATGTACTTTAAATGAATCACTTATACCTGACAGCTTTTGTTAATTTGGGAGTTAAGATTTTTGAATACAAAGAACATGAGAAGAGTTTATAAAATATGATGTTTTGTTATAAACTGTATTAAATTAAGTTAAGTTAAATTAGGCTAGATTAAATTAAATTAAATGAAACTGCCCAGCACTTTATACGAGTCAGTTAAAAAAATGAGTTGGTAAATATATTAACAAATTGTCAGAAAATTACCACAATGAATTGTTAAACATTTAAGCCATTTTCGATTTTTCTTCTTAATAACTTTGAGGGTTTTGTTTATTTGTTTTGTTTTGTTTGTTTGTTTGTTTGCTTTAGATTTTTCTAATCCATTAAATAAACACATAGAATACATAGTGAGTGTTTTCACAGTGTGGCATTAGTACTTTTACTTTAGCAAAGAAAGAGAATACCTTCCTCCACTACTGAATATGGAGTATTTATATTAAAGAGAAAATATAAAATTAAAGAGTCATTTCTTAATCACTCGTCATAGATTAGGAAAAAAAGAGTAAAGACTTCAAAAATAAATCAACACACCAAGAGACAAGAAACATCCCCACAAATCTTTCTGCCTCACATTTTTTAAATGATAAGAAAAATGATTTGAAATAATTTATGAACCGATATAAGGAGGCCTGACTGTTTCTCCATTTCATACCAGATATGTATCCATAAGAATAATCACATTATCAGAACTAGACGACTTATCATAAAATAAGAGAAGTACCTGTACCTGTCTGTCACAGTAGCTATAAAATAAACATGTTCACTTCAGTCTGAGCTTTTTCTGAAGGTGGATAAACCTTACAATTTATTTTGAAATAAGTTTCTATAACATCTGGGGTAATAGTCTATTAAATGCTGATTTAATGCAGCGGAGTATGGCAACTGGTTGTGGCCCAACTTCTTTCTTCTGGCATGCTGAGATTGGACCGAAGCTGGGCCGTGTCACTGTTGATAAGGGCCCAGTGTTGGCAGTCACCAGTTATTTAGCCCGATTCTACGGGGTCATTTATTTCTCAAGCCTCAGCAGAGTTAGGCAGCTGGATGCAACTGACTTGTTTCTTTTGGCATGCCAAGTTTGGGACGATGGAGGGCCAAGTCATTGTTGGCAGCGTCGGCAGTCGGGATCAGGCCAGTTAATTTGGCCCAGTTCTGGGGGGTCCTTTGTCTTGAGTCTCAGCTGGATGCAGCTCTTTTGACAGGCAGAGTTTGGGCCAATGGTGGGCCAGGTCATTTTTGATAAGGGCCCAACATTTGTTTTTTTTTTTTTTTTGGCCCAATTCTGAGACGAGTCTCTAAAGTCATAGAGGGCAACCATGCAGCCAACCTTTGTCTTGTGCTTAGTTCAGGCCGATGTTGGGCCAAGACTATTTGAAAACATCTGTTTTACTTAACCTGTCTGACATCAAGCTTTACATTTTGATAACGTTTGTTTTATATGTCAGCTCTAAGATATATTTGCTATTTAAATATATTGACTTATATTCAGTATATATTTCACAGCTGGGCGCGTTGCGGTCATTATATAATAAATATATAAACGCGATTTATTTTGAAGGGCTCGCGCCGTGTTCCAGCTCCGCGGTTGGCGGGCTGCACGCGCGTCCAATCTGCGCTCGCTCGCGCTGTTTCGGCGGCAGCAGGGCGGGGTTTGTTTTGAGAGCGGACCGGAGAGAGAAGACTCACCAGGGAAGATGGCGACCGCAGGGTCCGCCGAACGGCCTGGCAGACCGGCCAGCGCCGCCGCCGTCGCCGGCAAGTACCGGTCCGGGTCCCGAGCTCGGCGCGGGTCCGGGTCGAGCCCTCCGGAGAACGAGGCGAAGAAGTGCTCGGCGTGCGCGGAGGGGCAGCCCGGCGGCAGCCCGCCCTGCGGACACCCGGCCTGTCCGCTGTGCCGAGCCCAGAGACACTCCGGCAGCGGAGAGCGGTTCCGGAGGAGGAGTGACCCCGAGAGGAGCAGCAGCAGGCCGGGCAGGAGGGACTGCGACAGCCGGAAAGGTCGGTGTGTTTACCGGGGGAGGTGCGGCTCAGTGGCCGCCGTGTGAGCACCGCGGCTCGGTGTTTGTTTCACAAACCGACCGCCAGAAAAACAGTTTGACGGTGTTCAGTGTAACTTTAGTCCAAGTTGAGTGTGAGCAGCAGCAGCAGCAGCAGCAGGAGGCCTGGAGACTTTATTCATGTCTGACAGGAGAAATGTTAGTGACATATTCACAGTATCAACCAAACGCTCTGAATTCAAATCCGTTTAATTCTTCTTCTTATTCACTGACCTCCAGTCAGCTGAGTCAGACTGTGGCGATGACAGCAGCAGTTAAATCAGAGCTCAGTGCACATTGTTCTTTAACCTGGTTCATTTAGATGAGTAAAAGCTGCAGTTTGAAGTGCAGCTGTACAGTTTGGGGTCAGGGCTGTAAGGAGGGTTGGTGTTGGAGGACTTGTCCGGACTTGTGCAGCTGTAGGAGGAGCTGATGAACCACAGCACTTCATCAGGTCTTTATCCGAGTGTCTGTGTCCAGGGGGGGGTTTGAGTTGATTTCATCGTCTCAGCAGTGTTTGATTTTAGTCATTTTATCTTCGTGTTTTCTTAAATCAAATCAGACAGATCTGTTCCTTTGAATCTTTGTTATGAGTAGTAGTCATTTTCTAAAATTGTAATTAAACATGCTGTTAATGATAAACCATTTTTACCTATCAATAATCAGGGTTCCCACAAATCCTTCAAACTCTTAAAAGGCATTAAATTCAGTCATTTAACAATAAGGCTTGTATGTGTTGAAGCGTCTTAAATCACTAAATATTGGCAACATTTATTTTCATAAATTATTTACAGAGTGTCCCGTTGCATTACGTTGCTATAGGTCAGAATAGTGAGCAGAAGATCCACTGTTTGCTAGCTAGCTAACCATCACCCTGTACGACATCGAAAAGTGTAAATTTCACCTAAAATTGGCTGTTTATCCGAGACTTCACAGCATGGCCGAAACAGGTCAATGTATCCTCTTACAGTGGGTCGTATGTTACGTTCTTAACGCAAAGTCACGTAGATTTAGAAAAGTAAAGTTACGTTTCCAAAAAGAAAAGTTAAAGTTACAAAGGTTAGGTTTAGAAAAAGAAACATCGTCATGTGAGATACATGTCCTAAAGTTACGCACTTAATGTAAGGATATTTACCTAACTTAAAGTCATGTACATAATGTATGGTTGGGCGTTGTCATGTTACGTACACATCTCAAAGTTATGTACTCCGTGTAAGGTCAAGGACTCTTAATCTAAAGTTACATACACAAAGTTATGTAGGTGAGGTTGAGGAAAAGAAATGTGGTTGGGTGTCGTCTTGTTATGTACATGTTCTAAAGTTACGCATTTAATGTAAAGCTATGTAGGTTAGGTGTAGAAAAAAAAGGTTACGTAGGATAGGTTAAGGAAAAGAAACATAGTTGGGCGTCATCGTGTTACATACTTAACGTTAAGTTATGTTCTTAATGTAAAGTTACGTTGGTTAGGTTTAGAGGCATCGTTGGGGGCGTCATGTTACATACTGAAAGTTACGTAGTTTAGGTTTAGAAAAAGACACATGGTTACGTATATATCCTAAAGTTACACACTTAACGTAAGGTTACGTACTTAACATAAAGTTCCGTAGGTTAAGTTTAGGAAAATAAAGTTTCATAGCACAGGTTTATGAAAAGAAACATGTTTTGGTGTCATCATGTTGCGTACATATGCTAAAGTTATGTACTAATGGTACTTAACGAAAAGTTACGTAGGTCAGGTTTAGGAAAATAAACATAGGTGGGCGTTGGTCAGTATGGTTAAATACTTGACGTAAAGTTCCCTTCTTAATGTAAAGTTGCATATCTTAGATTTGGGGGAAAAAATTGTCGTTGGGCGTCATCACGTGATGCACTTGCGTAAAGTTACGTAGGTTAAGTTTTGGGTGTTGTCATGTCACGTACATATCCTAAAGTTACGTAGAAAGCAGAGGGACTGGTGCTTCTGCGTAATATTTCCGACAAATTGTCCTAATTTTTCTTCAGCTTTGGTGATTGTAAATATTTTGTTCTGACTAGCATTCAAAAAAAAAGTCGTGAACGTAACGTACCTTAAAATGTAGAAGCCTGTTCATTACTGTGAGCCTATTTTAGCCTCTGTCTGTCATGGTAGATTTTTCCAGAACACATGCCATAAATCAGTGTTACCACGTGTAATTAAATCTTCTGTGATCTAGGATTTTGACCTCAGTGTCAAATTTAAAGATGTACTTAAATTATTAGCTGTAAGTTGTTTTCTGTAGCTGGAACTGTGATGGCGTTGTTTTGTTTTGACTCTTCAGAGTTCTTCGTCTCTCCTGCTCTCATCCCAAAATGTGACGCTCCATCAGGACCAACGGGGAAACACAAGGTGAGTCCGATTTCCTGCTGTCAGTGAACGTAGCACGTGTAGCCTCAGACTGACGGTGGTTTGTGTTTCAGCTGCTCTTGTCTGAGGACAGAGAGGAGGTGAAGAGGAGGAACTGTAAGGACGATGAAGAGCCTGTGAGTCAAAGCAGCAGTTTTATTGAACCTGAAGATGCATTGAGACGTTCAGCAGCTCAGGCGTCTCAGAGTTATAATGATGTCACCTTTTTAAAGAAGTACAGATGGTTCCTAACAGACTCAGTCTGGATGTTTTCTTTTTGTTTTTCTGCAGGGAGTTCTGTCAGACTCAGAGAACGAGGAGCCGATCAGCAGGAGGATCAGAAACATCTCGGCCTTCGTCAGGAAAACCAAAAACTCGGTAGCCTTCACAGGGTGAGCACGACTCAGTTGCCTCAAACACCTTAACTGGGATTTATACTCACGAATCACTCTGCAGTCACACCTACAAAACACTAGTCGGTGTCAGGGTTTTTGTGAAGTGCTGTTAAGATTAGTTGATTCAAAACACACAGTAAACACACACACAGTAAACATGGCTTAATAGAGACAGTTTCAAACACAAATCAGCTTCACTATAACTCGCAGCATTCACAGACAAACACTTGTCTTTATCTGGACACATTTTTCCCACAAATACAACATGCTAACGTTATTAGCACAAGCCTATGGCATTTTACATTGTATAAATTAGCCTAATGACTAGTGGAGTTTTCCTCCGCTCATATGAAGTCCGAATTAAAGTAAATAAAATCTTCGTTTCCACTGAGGGAAATGGTTTCAGCTCACAAAAATAGACAGAGGTCTGCGTGGCTGCGAGGTGTAGTTACATTTCTTGGAGGTACACGTCAGGCTACAGTGTCAATTCGATGCAGAATTATCAATCCTGCATTACACCGATAGGAATTGGAAGCTTATTGTTTGTTCCATCACAACATCAGCGCTGTGCCCCCTCCATTTTGGACCGAAAGGCCATGACTGTATTATCAGACCTGTTAGGATAATTACCCACTTATCGTACAGTATATGGATGTGATCTCAATCATTTTGCTGACCTCGATATTGCCCGTTGTGTTTACATATGTGTTTGTTTACCTAAGAATGTCACCAACATGAGGTCAGAAAGCTGCAGCTTGGGAGTGGAAGAAGTTCTGTCCGTTAGGTTGCCACACCACACTCCAAAGTAGATGCACAACAGACCACAGATCTTGTTTTTTTTTCAAAGATGAAAAGTCGAAAAGACGTCGTACCCTACGCAGAAGCCTGACGCGCACATCTCCACATCTTTGTTTGTTACATGTTGCTGTTGTCCCTGGCCAAATGAGTAAAGGAAAAGTCTGCTAGCTGCTAGGCTAATTTATTCAGTGTAAAATGCCAGAGGCTTGTGCTAATAACATTAGCATGTTGTATTTGTGGGGAAAATGTGTCCAGATAAAGACAAGTGTTTGTCTGTGAATGCTGCGAGTTATAGTGAAGCTGATTTGTGTACTTGTGTTTTTCAGTTTGGGATCATTTTAATTTTAATGGTGACCCGTTGGTGATTTCAGTCCAAAATGGTGGCAGTGCTAACGCAGATCCATCTCGCAGCAGCAGTTATACAAGCACCATGGTCTGGAGTTGCTGCTTTCATGCTCTCTAGCTGTGTTATTGCTCCACCATCTCACCTGTGTGTTCTTCTTCAGTGGTTCTCGGAGGAGTCAGAGCTGCACTGACCCGGTGGAGGACCGAGGAGGAAAGCTGAAGGTCATCGCACAGCCAGCCCTCATGGACAGAGTATGTTAGGCAACCTGTGGTGCTTTACCGTATTAATGTATATGTGCAGCGTGTGTCTGCTAACACACACTTTGGTCTGTCAGTGACTACATCTGTTTGTTTACTTCGGTTTGTCTGTTCTGGTCCGTCAGGTCGGCATCAGTCACAGTTACACAGCAGGAATCCTCCTCTCCTCGGAGAACAGTCGCTCGGTCTCCGCTCCCATCACCGCTCCGGACCGAAAGCTCACCTGGCGAGCTGTCATCTCATCATCATCAACTCCGCTGGGCCTCCCTCCGCCCAGACCGGAGCGCTCCATCAGCCCAGAGAGCAATGACAGCATCTCTGAAGAGCTCAACCACTTCAAACCCATCGTCTGCTCGCCGTGCACGCCGCCCAAACGCCTGCCTGATGGCCGTCTGGTGGAACCCACCATTGTTAAGTCCACGCCCAGGAACCTGACCCGCGGCTTGCAGAAGGCCACCAGCTATGAGGCCAGTCCCGCTGTCCTGCAGAAGTGGAGGCAGATCGAACTGGACCGGCAGAGCCTCAAAGTGAACTCCAAGGCGACGCTGACGAGCCCTGTCAGCGAGCTCCACAACAAGAACGGTGGGGGTGAGGATGCAAAAACCCATCAGTCGCTGGCGGGACAGGATGGAGACGGAGTGACGTCTGTCAACAAGAGGAGGCTGCTGTTCGACCCCCCGGCTGTAGACATGGACACCTTCCAGAAACAGTCCGTAAAGATCCGGGTCCCTGCAATCCGCTACAGCAGTGAGGCGACTTTCAGAGGAAGTTCGGACTTTGAGCCGGCAGTCGGCGCTCCTGAATCCTGCAGTGGAGGAGGAGCTCTTTTTAGTCGGAAACAGTCGTTCTCACCGTACACTAAGAACTCTGGGTTCCAGTCATGTAAATTAGTGCCAAAGGACTCTCAGAGTCCGAGAAAGGAGTCCGACAGTAGCCTCCACAACCAGTCTACCTCAAGGAGGGGCAAGAAGCGGGAACAGAAGACCAAACACCTGGACTCAGAGCGGGACTCAGACCTGAAAAGGAGCCGGTCGGTCAGCCAGGAGGCCTTCGACGAGCGGTACATCCATCAGATCCAGCAGGAGCGTCAGGACCGAGCGCTTGCCCTGAAGCTGCAGAGACAGTTTGACCTGGAGAACCAGACCGCCAACCGCCGCAGGAGCCCCAACAAGTACTTCCTGCGGTCCTGGATGTCCAATCAGAACCGCAGGAGGCGCGGCCTGAGGAGATCACGACGAATCAACAAGAAGCACTAGAGAGGAGTTGTCGGCTGACTCAGCACAAAGACAGACAGAACGTGGTTCATATATGCAAAGTGACGAACGGTTTGATGAAAAGTATGAATGTTTTTACACGACAACAGTGAAACTGTGTTGAGGAAAGAGGTTATAAACATTTCCTCCAAACGTCGTTTCTTTTGATCTGTTCACCAGCAAATCACCAAAAACTGAATGAAAATCAGCTGCAGCCTGAAATCTGAACTCTCATCACGTCTCCAGAGGATAAGCGAACTTTCCATAGATTCAGTTCTTTACCAAAAATCCAGACTGACTCATACAACCAGATTGTGGCTGTAAAATCAACTTACACAGGGGCAACATGCATTAACACCTTTCACACCTGTGGCCGGTCCCTGTTGACTCTCCCCAGACCCAGAGACCATCTGGGTGCAGACCTGGTCCAGGTCTTCTGTGTGTCAGTCAGGTTGTTTCATTAAAGAACGTCCACAACGAGTTGAACATGGACGAAACGATCGGAGCTCTCAACACAGCAGCTTTAGATCATATAATCTGGGGCTTTAGGGGCCACTGAGGGTCTGAGGTTTCAGGGGCTGCTGGAGGTCCAAGGCCACAGGAAGTCTGAGGCTTCAGGGCCTGCCAGACGTCTGAGGCCACTGGAGGTCTGAGGCCATCAATGGTTTTAGGCTTCAGGGACAACCAGAGGTCTGAGGCTTCAGGGGCTGCCAAAGGTCTCAGGCCTCTTAAAGTCTTAGACTCCAGGGCCCAGTGGAGGCCTCCGGAGTTGTTAGGTCACTGGAGGTCTGAGGCTTCAGGGCCCAGTGCAGGTCTTTGGCCTCAGGGGCTGCCAAAAGGCTGAGGCCACTGGAGGTCTGTGACTTTAGGGGTCACCACAGGTTGAGGCTTCTGGGGCCACTGGAGGTCTGAGGTTTCAGGGTCCACTATCTGTTGTTACTGGGACCCCTCTGCAGGTGACAGTCTTCCAGTCTGAATGTTTGTCAGACAGTGTTTGAACATGTTGAAGCTGTGGACTCTGCTCTGTGAGTGCTGAGGCTCATGGGTACTGTAGTCCTTTAGGAGTCCACAGACTGAACAGGAGGCGGATCAGGAGAAAGGAGTCAGTTTGGTGTTTGGGGTCAGGATGGAAACAAACGGGACTCAACCTGTAGGAGGGAAAGGAGTCGGTGTTTTAACGCCTGAGGCCGTATTCACATTATTTGATTCATGGAAACAAAAACACAATCAGATCTAACCTGGAAAGTTCTGGATCAGGACCTCCAGGATTCACCTGGTTAATTCACACTGAAGATAATCTTGACATACGATGATGACACAGGAAGGAGACGTGGTTGTTCAAACTGTTTAACAGCAGTGAAACAGGAAGGAAAAGTACTTTAGGACATGAACACAATTAAAATGAATATCGTCTGTAAGGCAGCAGAATTCAGACCCTTCAGTAGAGTCTTGATCTCTCAGAGTAACAGTACTGTAGGCTTTATGGTTAATATACAGCAGGTGGTAATGACTAAAGTGTTGCTCTGTTTATTAATGTAAAATAATCAGTCTCATAAAGATGAACTACAAAAGCTCATTTCACCAATTTGATGGAAAAAATACACTTTAAAGCTATAGCGCGTAACTTCTGTCGCCTCCCAGCGGATAATGCATTATTACAACTAATAAGCCGGCAGCACTTCCATGTACACAGAGTAACACTCGCCAGTCGCCACACGCCATACACAGAGTAACACTCGCCAGTCGCCACACGCCATACACAGAGTAACACTTGCCTTTGTGGTAGGATCCACCTCTGCACCGTGTCTCGGCTGCTTCTCCGCCATGTTGCTTTCTCTTTTTACCTGCGCTCTACCTCTCCGCTCTTCCTCTCCCTCCCTTCTTGTTGTGAGGAAGCATTTCCTGTGTGCCAGTGCGGGAATGTCACCGGTCTACACGCATACTAAAAATGATATATATTGAAAAATACCGGGAGATGTTAGAGGAGCCGATTGGCTTAATCAGCATTGTGTCAACTCCTCTAGTAGTGGCTTGGGTGAAACGGACCTGTAGAAGTTACGCACTATAGCTTCAATTCTTTGTAATGAGACATTTCCCCAAAATAATGTCATCATCTCTCAAAATGAGTTAGATCTCAGGCTGCGTTCACACCTGCTCTGTTCGCTTCAGTTCATTCAAACTCCTGTGTGTTTGCCCCCTCAGTGTGGTTCATTGTGCAGGTGTGAACACAGCAAAACAACCGGACTGAGACCTTCTTGAAGAGGTGGTCTCAGTCCGGTTCCAAAGGAACTCTGGTGCGGTTGGTTTGTGGTGAGAAGGTGTTCTGACCTGGATGTGAAGCAACTGCAGTCACATGACACATTGTTTGGGTTAAACATGAGCATGTTACAGTCCTGGAGGATTATTAATGTGCACCTCCTCCTGTACTGCCTTAATATGCACATTCAGCACATCCAATGCATCAAAACATTGTTTTCTAGTTGGAGCCGCGCCTCGTTTTCAAACTGTATGCTTTGACTAAAATGAACAATGACAGCAATATAGTCCACGATGAGCAGCGCTAAAATCAACCTGCGTAGTTGTCCCTCCATTGTGACATTAGAAAGTGTCACATTTATCTTGCAAGTGTACTCTTCTTCAACGTTTGCTTTACTTCCTGGATTTTTCCCACATGGAAATTCTGACCAATCAAGAGCAGCTTTCTCACACAAGGCATTTGATCTGGTCCTCTTGTAAATGCTGCCGTGAGAACACCAACCAACTCTAGGCAATTATACAACTTTGGAACAACATGAGTCTCTGATTCAGACCAGAGGAGACCACTCTAGGGCTGACAGCAGCCTGAGGTAACTATATCTCGAAACAGTGGCGTGGTTGTAAAAATGAGTTCCTGTATCAAAATGAAAGACCAGTATGTCAAAGTAATGAGTGATTATCTCAGAATGAGTTTGTATCGCCCAACAATGACGTAGTTTCTCAAAAATAATGTGTTCGTAACTCAAACTAGTGACATAATAGTTATGTCAAAATTAGTATCTTGAAACAATGAAGGTCAGAAATGAGTTAGTATCTCAACAAAGAAACTGTCTAAAAACTAAGGAGTCATAATGAGGGAGTGTTAGCATGTCAAGAAAATGAGTTTGTATTTTGTTCAAATCTGTATCTTGAAATCTTGATGTGTTTCTGAATAATGAGTCAGTGTCTTAAAAATGTGAAACAATATTTAATCTGGGGTCTTTTTCAGAGAGTTATTAATATGAGTAGGTTTCTCTATACTTTAAGATTCTATGTGTTTTCAGATACCAACTCTTTATTTTGAGATACGTTGTCATTTTTAAAAATTACTTCTTCATTTTGACACAGGAACTCTTTGTGATATTAAGTCATTATTTCAAGATGTTGTCATTATATTGAGATACTTAATCATTTTTAGATTCTACATTGTTACTTTTAGAAACATCGTCGTCACTCTGAGATAACACAAGGTAACGTGTTCAGTATGTCCTGCTGCAGCGCGGCGCCATAGGAGACGTCCTTACTTCCATGGTTTCCTCTGTGATGTGAATGCGGCCTCGCTCCATCAGCTGTTCATCATGTCTTTTACATTCCTGCAGTTTATTTCTTCTTTCTGTTAAAGTTGTGAAATCATCAGGAGGAGCGGACTGTTCTCATTTGTCAGATGAGTATTATTATTATTATTATTATTATTGTTATAATTATTGTGTGTTATTGACAGAGTGCTTCTCTTCAGAGACTCTGAAGGGCTTTTTTTTTTTTTTTACTGACGCCACATGAGCTTTACTCTGTACAACACTGATATGCACATTTTATAAAGTTGTACTTAAGTGTTGAGGAGTGTGTGTGGGGGGGGGGAGGGGGGTTGACGCTGAGTGCCAAATGATCAGAGACCCTCTGATGGACCATGTTAATTATTCAGTAGTTTTGTATGAGAGGAGATCTGTGGCTGCTGAGACCAAGAAAAAACCTAAAGACGTGAGACAACCTGTGTCCTGTCATCTTTGTAACACACACACACACAAAATAATATTTTGTCATCAAATATATAATAATTGATTATTTCTGGGTGAGGTAAGACCTGATAGATTTAAATATTTTGTAATCTGAAAATCAACAACTCTATTCACAAAATAAATATATAAATAAAAATTTAAATAAAATTTAAAAAATTGTTAAATCACAAAATATTTTGTAAATATAAAACAGATCTGCAACTATACAAACAAAATTCCACAAATTAAAAAATAAACGTGTAAACATAATTTAGATTACAAGCGTTTGTCAATATCTTTCTAACATTTGCAACTTTCAAACACGTATTTGTGAATCTCAGTTCTGTGTTTATAGAATTTTATTTTATGCTTTTTTAAAGAAAAAAAATAGGAATTTGTGTATTTGCTGATCTTTTATATTTTCAAAATATTTTTGTGAGTTAACAAATCTCTTGCTTTTTGGGGGGTCTTTGTACAGATCAGCATTTACAGAGGTTTGTTGATCTCACAGTAAATGCTGAGACTGTATTATCGCCATGGTTTTAAAATTTTCTTTTAAAGTGTATTTTAGAACAGAGATCAAGCATGAAAATATCAGTAATCAATTAATAATAACAAGGAATATCATGGATTATTTTATTTAAATGTTTAAAACTGAATAAATTACTCAAAAAAACTGAGTTTAATTTTTAAAATGAAAAACATTTCCTCATTTTGGCCTTTTTTTTTTAATAAAATATGTTTTAATGTCATTTATTGTTTTTCTTTGCGATTGAAAAAAAAAGAAGCGCGCACGCTGCCGCCTCCACCACCTCGGGCACGCGGACGTCATTACGTATCCGAACGTTCAAATCTTGGTGAGAGCCAATCAGGATCGTCCAGGTCACAGGTGCCGTGTTCGTAGCGGAAGAGAAGATGGCTGCTGCGAGGAACGGAAAGAGCGGACTCCTGGAAAAAGTGAGGAGTTAAACTTTTCTTGTTTTTCTTCAGCTGTAAAGAAAAGTGGAAGAAATTATTTTTCTGCCGGAGGACGAGCTGTCGGAGCGGACATTTTATCTGTCTGCGCGCCGGCTAGCTTCATCCTCTGTTAGCGGTTAGCCTGCTAAGCTAACGCTAGCTGACTGAAATACATGTATTTATTAAATTTAAATCAAGCTGAGTTCATCCGGAGGTGAAGCTCTGTTTGTGTGTGTGTGTGTGTGTGTGTGTGCGCGTCTCTCGTGTGTTCACACTGCAGCGGGTTGTTTAGTTCACTGTGTGCAGCCGATACAAACAGCTGGTGCTCAGCCGGCTGCACCAAACCTCATTCAGAAAACAGGAGATTTAGGTGTATTTAAATGTTAAAGGTACTCTGAGTCATTGTAAGAGCACAGGAGCAGACAATAGCACTGGTCATCAAATCGGCCATGGTTTTATAGTGACAGCTGAGCCCGCGTTATTGCATCACCTCCTCCTGAGTGATGTTACTGAGTTAAAGAGATGAGGCGGAAGCTGCACACTCTGATCTGTCAGCTGTAGTTTGCATTTTAAGTCCTGCAGATCAATGTTTGGGCTCATTGATCCCATACGGGGAGTTATATTTTGATTCTTGATACCAGCGATGAGTTAATTTGTCCATGAACGCTGCGTCATTAGTTACCAGAGGAAACTTCTTCACAGGCTGAGGCTGCAGTGATGAGCTGTTAATACACTGGTTCCCAACCTGTGGGTCCCGGCACCAATAAGGGGTCACCATAGCTTTGCAGGGGGTCACAGGGGGCTGTAAGAAAACCTTTTATTATAATTACATGCTTGACAGGTAACTCGGCCCTTTTAGTTCACGTAATAAATGTGATAATATGTAAAGTCATGATCATTATTTAAGAGCTGAACCTGAAACAAGACTGAGACACAAACTACAGTCACTCTGTCAGACAACCTTGTCCTGCCTGAGAAAAGTCAAGTAAACTTTATTTACACAGCGCAGTGTCAATGAATAAATATAGCCGTGTGGTAACAGAGTCAAATGTATGAAACAGTTCTTATTTTTATTTGTTTTATAACAACATGATCAGTGATAATTAATGAACTTGTGTTTCAGTGGAGAATCGATGAGAAGCCGGTGAAAATCGATAAATGGGACGGAGCCGCTGTGAAGAACTCTCTGGATGACGCCGCCAAGAAGGTCAGCCTTTATTCTGAAAGTCTGTCACACTCAGGATGTTGGTGTGTTAACGTTAGAGTCAGAATCAGTCATCAATAATCCATCTGTGTATTGATTTGTGTGGCCTTCAGGTGCTGCTGGAGAAATACGGTTATGTGGAGAACTTCAGGCTGGTGGATGGTCGTCTGTTGATCTGTACCGTTTCCTGTCTGTTCGCCATGCTGGCTCTGGTCTGGGACTACCTGCACCCCTTCCCCGAGTCCAGACCAGTCCTCGCCTGCTGCGTCATCTCATATCCTTCACCAGCAGCAGGGGACAGGAAGTCCACCTGAGACCGCTTGGACTCGTGTCAGGAGGCTTGTTTGAGACGAGCTGCAGCTCGAGAGCAGATGATGTCAAGTCGTTTTGACTTGTCGTGTAAAGACGGCAGTAAAAACGGGGGTGTTATCGTCTGGAGGCGGCATCAGTATACAGTTCAAAGTATGACACTACTTCCTGTCTGATGACCTCACTTTACGCATCACTCAAGCCATGCAATAAACATTTGACGCAATACGTTTTTTTAGGTCTCGGCACCGGCGATAGCCACAGTCGGTGGCGTTATGTTATCGGGTTTGTCCGTCCTATTCTTGAGAACACAATATCTCAAAAACGCCTTGAAGGCAGTTCTTCAAGTTTGACACAAACATCCACCTGGACACAAAGATAAACTAATCAGAATTTGGTAGTCAAAGGACAGGGTCACTGTCACCTGTGTCCGTCTCATTCTCATGAAAGTGATATGTCAAGAACGCGTTTTTGGGAATTTCCCCTAATTTGGCGCCAACGTCCATGAGGATGAACTAATTAGAAGATTTGGTTATGTTTTTGGCCATAGCTCAGAAATTCATGCGCTGATTTTGACAAAACTTTACATAAATGTCTGACAGGATGAAATAATGACGTGTTGACATTTTAAATCCAAAAGGTCAAAGGTCAGCTTCACTGTGACATCACGTTTTGATGTCATATCTCAGGAAGAGAGTTCGGTCCCATCATGCAGTACAGGACAAAGATCTGGACCGAGCAGGTCTGCGTTGGTGCAGTTTGTCTCAAACGAGCCTCTGATGTGGTGTGGGGTCAGTGTGTGTGGTGACTGGCAGCACTGGGGGAACTGGGAGCAATGGTTGTTTTTCCCTAACAGTCCATCACGTACTTCATCATGATGGGCATCCTGACACTGTACACCTCCTACAGAGAGAAGAACATCTTCCTGGTGTCTCTGCAGAAGGATCCAGCTGGGATGGATCCAGACCACATGTGGCAGCTGTCCTCCTCCCTCAAACGGTACGACTCTTTACCCAGCATGCACACAGATCTGAATCTGTAAAGTTAGTCATGTTTCATTTATGACATAATTTTAATAGTTTTATCAATTAGTGTCGTTTAGTATGACATTGTTGGTGGGCGGGGCTTAGCTGGAGGCAAAACAGTTCTCCACAGACATTAGCTAGCGCTAGCTAACAAGTTGTGTTGTCTTGTTTTAGACGATGGAGGAAGATGAGGTGAGTGGTGCGTTCAGAAACACTCACTGTGAGTGTGGGAGCGCACTCTGACACAAACTGGAGCGTTGATAAATTGGGAGCGCTGTCTGAATGTAGCGTTGGGTTATCCAGAGCAGCGCACTCTCAGAGTGGCAGAGCGCACTCTGGACACTCTGTCTGTGGAGACGGAGCAGCAGAGCGCCGAGCGGAGTGAATGTGTGATTAACTTAACCGTTGGTTCATTCATGTAGAAATATAACGCTGCGTTTCTTCCACCAACAGGGCTCTCATTTTAGTGTAGAGCGTCAGACTGAATTTACCAACGCACCATGTCAGGTCACTCACTCTCCGGGACCGCCAGTGTTACTGGAATAAGTAAACACTGACCAACGGGACCAGACTTCCCTAACCTGATATGAAGTGTGCGCTGCACATGTGAGCATTTTTGATGATGGCCTCCGTCCAGTCCTTTGGTCTTATCACATTTAACCATAGTTGTCTTTGTTTTTGTTGACGGGCAGTGGCGGCTGGTTTTGAGCCATGACTCCTTCTATTCTGGCTCCCAATAACACAACAAGACAAACACACCTTAACACTCCTGTGGAGCCTACAGCCCTGTGGGGGAGAGGCAGCTGCACCTCCAGCTGATAACATGATGTCATCGTGACATCACGGTGGTGTCGGCCTTTGAAGGGTCTGAGTTTGACTGTGTTGACAATAAACAGACTCAGTCATCTGCCGTCTCATTAATAAAACCATTTGTAGACTCCTTTCTAAAAATGCATGGATGAGCAAAAGCTAAAAAATAATATGCTCCAAATAATATTCGCCAGTTTCTACAGCGTCGCCATCTTCCTGTCTCCAAAATGGTGATCATCATGGGTCAAAGTTTCTCCCGTTAAGTCTGTCTTTATAGATCACAGCTTTTCTGTAGGAAGTGGTGTTCGCCTCTTTCAGGCCTCATTTGTGTGTACTCAGTGTTTCTAAATGAGACCGCAGCTCTTCATCAGTGACGTCATCATTTATCTTAATGTGTGCTAACTGTGTGTGTTTTGTGTCGCAGGTTCGATGACCAGTACACTCTCAGAGTCTCCTTCTCCGATGGAAAGTCGAAGACCTCGCGGGAAGCTGAGTTTACCAAATCTGTGTCAGCGTTCTTCGATGAGAACGGGACGCTGGCCATGGACCAGTTTGAGAAGTGTGTTTCTAAACTTCACGACACGCTGGCGTCGGAGAAGAAGACCAAATAAAACCAGAACATCTGTGAAGTCATGAGGTGGCGTTTATTCAGGAGGAACGTCTTTGGTTTCATTTCAGCCTGCAGAGAGAAACTCCATCACCGTCTGAGTTTGTGAAGACGACCTCATCGTTACCTGTCAGTGCAGCTCCTGATGATGCGTTCAGGGTCGTTCAGAGAGCCGACTGCTGAACAGTCTGTTCCTTTGATTTAAATTAAACTTTACTCGTCAAATTGTTTCTCGTCTGAGTTTTCAGCTGCGTCCTGTGGTCTTCATCAGAGGGTTTCTCGGTTGCCATGGTGACATATTGACAGTTCAGTTGTTCACCCTAACACCTGATGACCGTGACCACCGAGCGTCCCCAGAGGAAGACCACACGTCTCAGCGTTTCCTCTGTCGTGTTCATCAGGAGCTGCTGATGGATTTTCTCTCACGCTGTCCGCCATTTTTATGGAAATGACCTGAAACCAAACGAAGTCCTCGACAGGAAGTAAAGAGCTTCCTGTCAGGTTGTCAGCGTTCGCTCGCCTCGAAGCTTTTAGCCGCAGTAATGAAGAGTTTCCTCACAGAATGATTAGTGACTATAACATCGACTCTTCTGTTGTGAAACAAGTGAATTAAAAAAACCTTTTTATAGTTTCACCTGACGGACACACCGTCGTCTGTTGCTTTTATTTTATTTTATTTTCATCTGTTTATCGTTGTTCCTTTATTTTTGCAGCTGCAGCCATTTTCTTTTTTATTTCTAACATTTTCTGTTTTGATGCTTTTCTTTGTCACACGATAATAAAAAGAACAGCTTTGGATTTTTGGACTGTTGGTCAGATGAACCGTCTGAAGACGTCACAGCAAAAGAAAATAATGTTTAGTTGCATTATTTTCATTATCGATCAGTCTGTTCACTATTTTCTCCGTCAATGTTTGGTCTATAAAATGTCAAATGACTTCTCAGATTCTGGCTGCGTTTCTTTTATTTTGATGACATTTTGGCCCAAACGTCATCAAAGTAAAAGAAATACAGCCGGAGTTTGCAACACTTGTTTTCTACATCAGGTGTGCTGCCTGTGATCAGCACCTCCTTATAATTATCGACGTGTGTTACTTTTATATTTTAAAAATGACTTATCTTAACGATGACTCAAAATAATGACTTTGTATCCTGAAAAAAACCAAACCATCAGATCTCAAAATAAGAACGAACCTGTCTTGGGACAAAAAGACCTAGAATCTCAAAAATAGTGACGTAGCATCTCTAAACGTTTGTCTTTAAATGTTTCATCAGTCTAAATCTTAAAGACGTTCAGTGTAACATGATGTAAAACAACTTAAACAGTCAGTCATCTAAATCATCTTTCCGTCTTCTCTGATCGTTGCAGCGCTGCTGTTGAAGTTTTCACAGTTTAATGCTAACGTGCAAACACGCTGAATACAGTGTGGCGTTCCTCTTGGTCAGCTCTGTTCGGCCCAGGCAGTCATTTATAAGGTAATTAATGATCCTCAGCAGCTCATCAGCTCATACTGTGAGGTTATTAACATGTAGTTTTGTCTCATGGAGCGGTGACAAAGTATTGATTCAGGTGTTGTCAGTGTTTCTCTGAACTCGGCAGGTTCATCTCATCATAACGTCTCCGCGCCACGAGACTTCTGTTTTATGACTGGTCAGATTCTCTGAGAGGATTATTTCAGTTTTCTAAATTCTGATTTTAATAAGTCTTTATGGGAGTCCATATGCACGAATGTGATTAGAATAAAGATCCAGTTACTAAAAAGAGATCTCGAAATAATCGAACAGTATCTAAAAATGTAATGACAGCATTTTAAAATAATGACTTCGTAACCTCGGCGTGATTTTCAGAAATAACCATGAAATAATGTCAGTTTCTTAAAGTTACAGTGTCTCAAAATAATGACTCCCTCATCTCTAAACTGACAGTATCTCAAGATAACTCAGTGTCTCGACATTATGATTTACTCTTAGATGATAACCAAGTCATTTTGGGTCAAAGAAATTGACTCAGTATTTTGAGATAATGTGGTAATCTTAAAGCATCATTTTCTGAAAGTTTCTCTTCACAGTGACCCACAGGTTTGGACCAAGCTCATCGACTTTATTCGCACCTTTAAAAGTTTCTCTCTTTGTCTCCTTCTGACAGTTTTATAACAAACGACGGCCCTTCAATGTGACATCACTGGTGGGCGGAGCCTTGTGAGGGCGGCCAAACCAGTGAAGGTCACACAGGTCATGAACAAGCAGTCGACAAAATAAAAGATATAAAATCAGAACAGAAAGACGTTGGGTCCACGGCGCTGCGGTTCGTAAAAAGATTTGATTTCTGTCTTGGTGTCGATGACATCACCATCAGGAGCTCTTGGTTAGCCTGCGTCTGTGTGCGACACAAGGACAGATGAGCATTTATGAGTGGAAGTGAAAGGATGTTGAACACAGATGGACGCACGTGTTGATGCCTTACAACAGGAAGTGGACCGAATGTCGACCACACTTTACATTTGAATGTCATATTTATTTCTCTGTGACTTTGTTATCGACACATTAAAGATGGAGATTGTTCTGAGTGAGTTTACAGGTGATGTTTGTCCTGCAGTACCGCCGTTCATCCAGCAGGTGGCGCCGTCGTCCTGCTGCTTGCTGACGGTCACTGTGTTTTAAAGTGGATTTAGGTCAGCGGCTGGTAATTTAGTCTTTATTTAGATCCCATGAGCCTCTGCAGAGTGTCTCTGCTCCTGAGCTCAGCACACAACAAACAATTTAAAATCACACTGAATCAACAGAATAAATAACTGAATGACTCAACAGATGAAAAGAGAGAAAACAGGAGTTTGAATAAGAAAAGAAACAGTGACATGTTTGAGTTTTAGTGACTTTAAATATGACAAATAAAAATACTTTGAAGCTTCAGGTAGAAAAAGATCTTTAAATTAAAATTCTCCTCATTTGTTAATGACACCAGCAGAGGATGTGTAAAGTAACTGAGTACTTTTACTCAAGCTCTGCAGTACAGAATATTGTTCAATACTTCTACTTCGTCTCTCAGAGAGAAAATATTGATATTTATTGATTTAAGAACCCAAGGTTAGTTTATTTTTATTTTTATTTATTTTTTAAGTTTATTTTATATTACTTTGTTTTAGCTAGTTAACTTTATTTCAGTAGTTTATTTGTAGTTCAGTTTGTTTTGGTTAATTTATGTTAGACTCGTTTATATTATTCTATTTTAGATTAGTTAATTTAAATGTTTTTTGTTTAGTTGTACAGAAAATACAGGGAAAAAGATAGGAGACCTTGATGTAACGCACCATTTGGATTCAGAGCACCTCAGGACACCGGGCCCTCAAAGATTAAAGAACTGAAAAAGAGATCCAGACCAAGAAATACAAAATTATTAGAGATGTACAATTTACAACAACAACAAAAAAAAAAATACATTGCATTTTTTTTGCTTCCTTCTTATGTATTAAAAATATACAAATAAACTAAAATAAAAGTAATAAAACTCCAGTGTAGGCAAATTATTACAACTAAATGTCCTGCCTTCTAAATTTTATTTAGTGAAAAAAAATTAAATACAAAAATATGTTTTCTTTTAAAACATGAGGAGACAGCAACGAAGGAAGAAAATGACCCCAAAAAAATAAGCAAAACATTAGTAAAAAGAGAAAATTCAAAAACAAGAAAATTAGTTTAAATAAAGTTCAACACAGACAAACACGGAAAATAACCTGGAAAGAGTGCTTAAAAATTATAGTAGGTTCTGTGACATAATTTAAGATGTAATAATAATAATACTAATAATTATAATAGTTTTCCAGAATCAGAAACACTTCATTGATGCCAGAGGGGAAATTGTGATTACAGTCGCCCTTATGTGAAAAAATAGAAAATTTTAAGTCATCAAAATTGTACTTAATTGTAAATGAAATTGTACGCAAGAACAGTACTTGAGTAAATGTACTTCGTTATATTCCATGAAGTGAGTGTTGGTGAAGCGCAGAACAAAGTTGAGTTGTTAGCAAACATTTTTAACATCTGATAGCAAATACTTTACAAAGATTTAAATTAAAATTGGACCCAGTTACCTTCCCTGTGGAACACCGCAAAGATTTAAAAAATAGTGGTTTAAAAATTGACGTTATCATCCTGTGTTCATTTATGTATCTATGGCATTTAAAACAACGTAACTGGAAGGAGGATCTCAGCTGTATCATTTTATTTATTATTATTATTATTTATTCTAAATGCTTTATCTATGAATTCGGACACACATTTTATTTTAAATTGTTGCTTTAGGAGCAGAAAAACGAAGATGTAAAAACCAAGTCCACAACCAGCACCAAGCTGAAAAAGACCAAACAGTTTTCCAGGCTGAGACTCTGACCAATCAGGGAGCAGGAGCAGGTGGGCGGGGCCAGTGCAGCGGTGGGCGGGATAAGTAGGCAGGTCAGCTGTGGCTCAGTAAGCACTGATCAGATGAGTGTGAGGGGAGCAGAGTGTGTTGCTGTGTTTCGGCCATGGCCTGTCTGATGGCCGCCTGGTCCGTCCACAACCCCACCGTCACCAACTCCATCATCATGGTGAGTACGCATGAGACACTGTCCATCATCACATCAATCTGCCGGGGACATGTGGGACAGCGTTAAGCTGTCAGAGGGACACACAGATCTAAATACAACTAATGCAATTAAACCAGACGAGGTGGAAATAAACTGAAAACTAAAATCAGACCCACGTATATAAACATATATGATTAAACCACGTCCAAATAATCAACCTCCAACACCAACTTTAGAAAACAGACACATTCTGTCTCTGTCCAAGTGGGGACACGCTGCTGACACTGGACTGGACACAGTGGAAATATACTGAGGACATGTACTGGGCATTTCTTAAAAATACATCAGAAACTTACTGGACTTCTTTTCTTTTTTTGAGAAATAAACTGGAGACATACTAGGGACAAAGTAGAGACATACAGGACACATACTGCGGACACAGTGGAATTATTGTGGAGACATACTGGACATTTCATAGAGACATACTGGAGACATACTAGGGACATAGTGGAGACAATTTCTTCAAGATTTACTGGACACATACTGGAGACAAACTGGAGACATACTAGGGACATAGTGGATTTACAGTGGAGACAATTCAAGATTTACTGGACACATACTGGAGACACACTGGAGACACGAGACATACTGAAGACGCACTGGAGACATACTGGAGACACTGGAGACATACTGGAGAGACACTGGAGACGCACTGGAGACATACTGGAGACGCACTGGAGACGCACTGGAGACACACTGAAGATGCACTGGAGACATACTGGAGACACACTGGAGACATACTGGAGACACACTGGAGACGCACTGGAGACACACGAGACACACTGAAGACGCACTGGAGACATACTGGAGACACACTGGAGACACACTGGAGACATACTGGAGACACACTGGAGAGGCACTGGAGACACACTGGAGACACACAGGACACACACTGGAGACATACTGGAGACGCACTGGAGACACACGAGACACACTGAAGACGCACTGGAGACACACGAGACACACTGAAGACGCACTGGAGACATACTGGAGACACACTGGAGACACGCTGGAGACATACTGGAGACACACTGGAGAGGCACTGGAGACACACTGGAGACACACAGGACACACACTGGAGACACACTGGAGACATACTGGAGACACACTGGAGACACACAGGACACACACTGGAGACATACTGGAGAGGCACTGGAGACACACGAGACACACTGAAGACGCACTGGAGACATACTGGAGACACACTGGAGACACACTGGAGACACACTGGAGAGGCACTGGAGACACACTGGAGACATACTGAAGACACTGGAGACACACAGGAGACACACTGGAGACATACTGGAGACACACTGGAGACATACTGGAGACACACTGGAGACACACAGGAGACACACTGGAGACATACTGGAGACACACTGGAGACACACTGGAGACATACTGGAGACACACTGGAGACATACTGGAGACGCACTGGAGAGGCACTGGAGACACACTGGAGACATACTGAAGACACACTGAAGACACACTGGAGACACACTGAGACATACTGGAGACACACTGAAGACACACTGGAGACACACTGAAGACAAACTGGAGACACACTGAAGACACACTGGAGACACACTGAAGACAAACTGGAGACACACTGGAGACACACTGAGACATACTGGAGACATATTGGAGACACACTGAAGACACACTGGAGACACACTAGACACACTGGAGACAAACTGGAGACATACTGGAGACACACTGAAGACATATTGGAGACACACTGAAGACACACCGGAGACACACTGGAGACACACTGAAGACATATTGGAGACACACTGGAGACATATTGGAGACATACTGGAGACACACTGAAGACACACTGGAGACATATTGGAGACACACTGGAGACACACTGGAGACACACTGAGACATACTGGAGACACACTGAAGACACACTGGACACACTGAAGACATTGGAGACGCACTGGAGACACACTGGAGACACACTGAAGACACACTGAAGACACACTGGAGACAAACTGGAGACACACTGGAGACACACTGAAGACACACTGGAGACACACTGGAGACACACTGAGACACACTGGAGACACACTGAAGACACACTGAAGACACACTGGAGACAAACTGGAGACACACTGGAGACACACAGGAGACACACTGGAGACATACTGGAGACACACTGGAGACACACTGGAGACACACTGAGACACACTGGAGACACACTGAAGACATATTGGAGACACACTGAAGACACACTGGAGACACACTGAAGACATATTGGAGACACACTGAAGACACACTGGAGACACACTGAAGACATATTGGAGACACACTGGAGACACACTGAAGACATATTGGAGACACACTGAAGACACACTGGAGACACACTGAAGACATATTGGAGACACACTGGAGACACACTGGAGACATATTGGAAACACTGGAGACACACTGGAGACACACTGAAGACATATTGGAGACACACTGGAGACACACTGGAGACATATTGGAGACACACTGAAGACACACTGGAGACACACAGGAGACACACTGAAGACATACCGGAGACACACCGGAGACATACTGGAGACACACTGAAGACATTTTGGAGACACACTAGACACACTGAAGACATATTGGAGACACACTGGAGACATACTGGAGACACACTAGACACACTGAAGACATATTGGAGACACACTGGAGACACACTGGAGACACACTAGACACACTGGAGACATATTGGAGACACACTGGAGACACACTGGAGACATTTTGGAGACACACTGGAGACATATTGGAGACACACTGGAGACACACTGAAGACATATTGGAGACACACTGGAGACACACTGGAGACACACTGAAGACATATTGGAGACACACTGGAGACACACTGAAGACATATTGGAGACACACTGGAGACACACTGAAGACATATTGGAGACACACTGGAGACACACTGGAGACATATTGGAGACACACTGGAGACACACTGGAGACATATTGGAGACACACTGGAGACACACTGGAGACATATTGGAGACACACTGGAGACACACTGAAGACATATTGGAGACACACTGGAGACACACTGGAGACATATTGGAGACACACTGGAGACACACTGGAGACATATTGGAGACACACTGGAGACACACTGAAGACATATTGGAGACACACTGAAGACACACTGGAGACACACTGAAGACATATTGGAGACACACTGGAGACACACTGGAGACATATTGGAGACACACTGAAGACACACTGGAGACACACTGAAGACATACTGGAGACACACTGGAGACACACTGGAGACATTTTGGAGACACACTGGAGACATATTGGAGACACACTGGAGACACACTGAAGACATATTGGAGACACACTGGAGACACACTGGAGACACACTGAAGACATATTGGAGACACACTGGAGACACACTGGAGACATATTGGAGACACACTGGAGACACACTGAAGACATATTGGAGACACACTGGAGACATATTGGAGACACACTGAAGACACACTGGAGACACACAGGAGACACACTGAAGACATACCGGAGACACACCGGAGACATACTGGAGACACACTGAAGACATTTTGGAGACACACTAGACACACTGAAGACATATTGGAGACACACTGGAGACATACTGGAGACACACTAGACACACTGAAGACATATTGGAGACACACTGGAGACACACTGGAGACACACTAGACACACTGGAGACATACTGGAGAGGCACTGGAGACACACGAGACACACTGAAGACGCACTGGAGACATACTGGAGACACACTGGAGACACACTGGAGACACACTGGAGAGGCACTGGAGACACACTGGAGACATACTGAAGACACTGCAGACACACAGGAGACACACTGGAGACATACTGGAGACACACTGGAGACATACTGGAGACACACTGGAGACACACAGGAGACACACTGGAGACATACTGGAGACACACTGGAGACACACTGGAGACACACTGAAGACATATTGGAGACACACTGGAGACACACTGGAGACACACTGGAGACACACTGCAGACATACTGGAGACGCACTGGAGAGGCACTGGAGACACACTGGAGACATACTGAAGACACACTGAAGACACACTGGAGACACACTGAGACATACTGGAGACACACTGAAGACACACTGGAGACACACTGAAGACATATTGGAGATGCACTGGAGACACACTGAAGACAAACTGGAGACACACTGAAGACACACTGGAGACACACTGAAGACAAACTGGAGACACACTGGAGACACACTGAGACATACTGGAGACATATTGGAGACACACTGAAGACACACTGGAGACACACTAGACACACTGGAGACACACTGGAGACATACTGGAGACACACTGAAGACATATTGGAGACACACTGAAGACACACCAGAGACACACTGGAGACACACTGAAGACATATTGGAGACACACTGGAGACATATTGGAGACATACTGGAGACACACTGAAGACACACTGGAGACATACTGGAGACACACTGAAGACACACTGGAGACACACTGAGACATACTGGAGACACACTGAAGACACACTGGACACACTGAAGACATTGGAGACGCACTGGAGACACACTGGAGACACACTGAAGACACACTGAAGACACACTGGAGACAAACTGGAGACACACTGGAGACACACTGAAGACACACTGGAGACACACTGGAGACACACTGAGACACACTGGAGACACACTGAAGACACACTGAAGACACACTGGAGACAAACTGGAGACACACTGGAGACACACAGGAGACACACTGGAGACATACTGGAGACACACTGGAGACACACTGGAGACACACTGAGACACACTGGAGACACACTGAAGACATATTGGAGACACACTGAAGACACACTGGAGACACACTGAAGACATATTGGAGACACACTGAAGACACACTGGAGACACACTGAAGACATATTGGAGACACACTGGAGACACACTGAAGACATATTGGAGACACACTGAAGACACACTGGAGACACACTGAAGACATATTGGAGACACACTGGAGACATATTGGAAACACTGGAGACACACTGGAGACACACTGAAGACATTTTGGAGACACACTGGAGACACACTGGAGACATATTGGAGACACACTGAAGACATATTGGAGACACACTGAAGACACACTGGAGACACACAGGAGACACACTGAAGACATACCGGAGACACACCGGAGACATACTGGAGACACACTGAAGACATTTTGGAGACACACTAGACACACTGAAGACATATTGGAGACACACTGGAGACATACTGGAGACACACTAGACACACTGAAGACATATTGGAGACACACTGGAGACACACTAGACACACTGGAGACATATTGGAGACACACTGGAGACACACTGGAGACATTTTGGAGACACACTGAAGACATATTGGAGACACACTGGAGACACACTGAAGACATATTGGAGACACACTGGAGACACACTGGAGACACACTGAAGACATATTGGAGACACACTGGAGACACACTGAAGACATATTGGAGACACACTGGAGACACACTGGAGACACACTGAAGACATATTGGAGACACACTGGAGACACACTGGAGACATATTGGAGACACACTGGAGACACACTGGAGACATATTGGAGACACACTGGAGACACACTGGAGACATATTGGAGACACACTGGAGACACACTGAAGACATATTGGAGACACACTGGAGACACACTGGAGACATATTGGAGACACACTGGAGACACACTGGAGACATATTGGAGACACACTGGAGACACACTGGAGACATATTGGAGACACACTGGAGACACACTGAAGACATATTGGAGACACACTGAAGACACACTGGAGACACACTGAAGACATATTGGAGACACACTGGAGACACACTGGAGACATATTGGAGACACACTGAAGACACACTGGAGACACACTGAAGACATACTGGAGACACACTGGAGACACACTGGAGACATTTTGGAGACACACTGGAGACATATTGGAGACACACTGGAGACACACTGAAGACATATTGGAGACACACTGGAGACACACTGGAGACACACTGAAGACATATTGGAGACACACTGGAGACACACTGAAGACATATTGGAGACACACTGGAGACACACTGGAGACACACTGAAGACATATTGGAGACACACTGGAGACATATTGGAGACACACTGAAGACACACTGGAGACACACAGGAGACACACTGAAGACATACCGGAGACACACCGGAGACATACTGGAGACACACTGAAGACATTTTGGAGACACACTAGACACACTGAAGACATATTGGAGACACACTGGAGACATACTGGAGACACACTAGACACACTGAAGACATATTGGAGACACACTGGAGACACACTGGAGACACACTAGACACACTGGAGACATATTGGAGACACACTGGAGACACACTGGAGACATTTTGGAGACACACTGGAGACATATTGGAGACACACTGGAGACACACTGAAGACATTGGAGACACACTGGAGACACACTGGAGACACACTGAAGACATATTGGAGACACACTGGAGACACACTGAAGACATATTGGAGACACACTGGAGACACACTGGAGACACACTGAAGACATATTGGAGACACACTGGAGACACACTGGAGACATATTGGAGACACACTGGAGACACACTGGAGACATATTGGAGACACACTGGAGACACACTGGAGACATATTGGAGACACACTGGAGACACACTGGAGACATATTGGAGACACACTGGAGACACACTGAAGACATATTGGAGACACACTGGAGACACACTGGAGACATATTGGAGACACACTGGAGACACACTGGAGACATATTGGAGACACACTGGAGACACACTGGAGACATATTGGAGACACACTGGAGACACACTGAAGACATATTGGAGACACACTGAAGACACACTGGAGACACACTGAAGACATATTGGAGACACACTGGAGACATATTGGAGACACACTGAAGACACACTGAAGACATACTGGAGACACACTGGAGACATTTTGGAGACACACTGGAGACATATTGGAGACACACTGGAGACACACTGAAGACATATTGGAGACACACTGGAGACACACTGGAGACACACTGAAGACATATTGGAGACACACTGGAGACACACTGAAGACATATTGGAGACACACTGGAGACACACTGGAGACACACTGAAGACATATTGGAGACACACTGGAGACACACTGGAGACATATTGGAGACACACTGGAGACACACTGGAGACATATTGGAGACACACTGGAGACACACTGGAGACATATTGGAGACACACTGGAGACACACTGGAGACACACTGAAGACATATTGGAGACACACTGGAGACACACTGGAGACATATTGGAGACACACTGGAGACACACTGGAGACATATTGGAGACACACTGGAGACACACTGGAGACATATTGGAGACACACTGGAGACACACTGAAGACATATTGGAGACACACTGAAGACACACTGGAGACACACTGAAGACATATTGGAGACACACTGGAGACACACTGGAGACATATTGGAGACACACTGAAGACACACTGGAGACACACTGAAGACATATTGGAGACACACTGGAGACACACTGAAGACATATTGGAGACACACTGGAGACACACTGGAGACACACTGAAGACATATTGGAGACACACTGGAGACACACTGAAGACATATTGGAGACACACTGGAGACACACTGGAGACACACTGAAGACATATTGGAGACACACTGGAGACACACTGGAGACATATTGGAGACACACTGGAGACACACTGGAGACATATTGGAGACACACTGGAGACACACTGGAGACATATTGGAGACACACTGGAGACACACTGGAGACATATTGGAGACACACTGGAGACACACTGAAGACATATTGGAGACACACTGGAGACACACTGGAGACATATTGGAGACACACTGGAGACACACTGGAGACATATTGGAGACACACAGGAGACACACTGGAGACATATTGGAGACACACTGGAGACACACTGAAGACATATTGGAGACACACTGAAGACACACTGGAGACACACTGAAGACATATTGGAGACACACTGGAGACACACTGGAGACATATTGGAGACACACTGAAGACACACTGGAGACACACTGAAGACATACTGGAGACACACTGGAGACACACTGGACATTTAAGATGAAACAGCTATTATTATTTTTACATACGTCCCCACACTGCGGGTGGCAGGGCTCACACTGACTCCACCCATACGTCTCAGCTCCTTTAGGAGCTCGACTCTTCTCGCCTCTTGTTGTCTCTCTTTGTTGAAGGACGGATGAAGAACTTTACAACATTGTTTACATCATTTTAAAGACAGTGGCAGAAAGTAACCTCCTGTCGAGCCGCAGCTCTGGAGACTGGCTCTTCGGACAGGAAATCAGGTTTAAGTAGATGGTGACATCATCAGAACTGTAGCCAGAGCAGGCGGAGGAAGTGCTGCGATGTTTTACTGTAGTAAAAGTAGACATACTTCCTGTTGACGCGTTGCAGTGCGACACTTCCTGTTGGTGATGTCAGCTGAACTTTAGAAAACAATTTCAACTTAAAATCTGAAGTATGATCAACAGATGTTTCTGACGAGTCTTCTTTTAATACGATGAACTTAAAGTCGTGTCTGTCGCAGACGTTTCGTACGGCAGTTAAAAACAACATGAAGCTGCTTTAAATTAAATTAACCAACATTATTACGTAATTATAACGAGTGTTAAAGACACACAGGAAGTTCACACCATCAATTTAAATCGACTCACGTTTGTAAGTTCTGAAGCCTCCAAATAATGAATGACATGTACAGATGTCGTCTGTATAAACAGCACGTGTGGTGCAGGTGAGTCGTGCTGCAGCGTGACCGACAGTGACCGACAGTGACCTCCTGCAGCTCCTGTATGGAGGCAGATTAGTGCCCTACATGGAGGCAGGATAATGTTTACTGGCGACTCACAAACACAACAACAGAGAGGAGCAGCTGATCAACCGATGCCTTACAAAACTGCTTCCTGTTTGTCCTCTTGTCTCAGTCACAACAAAAACAATGACAGAAAATAAAATACAAGAACTGCAGAGGTCAAGAGTTATGAGTATAACAGGAATAAAAATGGGTCAAATATTTGTATTGTCGTCTAATTACTGGAAATCACAACCACTGAACAATCAGAACGCCATGAGACGGCGTATCGTCTCTAGTCAACGACTCAGACCGGCTGACACTTTTCCCTGCAACATTCTAAAACAGTTTTGTGTCGTCGCTGATCTTCGGTCCGAACTGGGCTTTAGAGAGAGGCTTCACCAATCAGGTCCGAAACAAGACGTTAATATCAGCTCATGTGACTTCAGACATTTCTTACACATGGTGGTGCAGAGGTGTAGTCCGACCCTGAAGTTAGCGTCCCAAACCCGGTCTAACTCAAAAGGCATCAAAATCCCATGCTTGGTCAGTGACTTGTGGTATAGATGAAAAAAACCGTCCTTTAATGTCGACATGATATGTGGCAGGTTGCCATCATAGTTTAATGGCACTTGGCTGCATCAGGGAAACGCGGCAGGACAAGAACAAAAGTTAAGGGGGCAAAAGTCTGAGTCGGGCGGGCAGGAGGGGTGGTGGATGTGTCCAACATCCACTGACTTCCACCCAGGAGGCCGGTGTTCACTTCCTGTTAGACTGTAAAGCCAGACCCTGTTCTTTTATCCTAAACCCAACCACGTCCGTTAGTTGTTCGCGCTAATGTAGTGCTTTTATTCTGAAAGAGACTGTATCAAACTGTACATTTCCTGTGAAAACAGAAGTGTATTTTGAAAACAGACAATGCATGTAACAGGCTGAAGTTGACACGGCGTCCCAGAACGTCAACAACCAACACACCCAGGGTACCTTGGACGTCATATGTGGACGTGGAAAGTCCATGACCAAACGTGGACATGTGACGAGGTCACAGTGAGGATGAGTTGGCGTCGCACTGGTTCCTTTGTCAAACAGCATGTGATATTTTTCCATGTTGGATTATTGCAGAACATAACGTTAAGCCTGTTTTTTTGTCTGAGATTGTTGCACGTCTAAAAATAAGTAGGACTTCACATTTTGTCAGCGTTTGCACACTGAGTCCGAAACTTCCATCCGTCATTTAAATTTTCGGAACAGGTTCCATTTTGTGCGTCTGAGCCTTTAGAGACATTTGACCAAGAATCAGTGGAGAAAATGTGGTGGCAGGACACAGCTGAGACCAGACAGAGGAACGGGGCGCACAGAATCAATTTATAACTGGGACAGCCACCTGGGTTTCCTCTGGATGCTCCGACAGGTTCTCCCCGTGTGGCACCTTGGATCAATGGACCAATCCAGCTCTGTGTGTCTAAACGCTCGCAGTTTGCCGGCAAAGTGGCCCAACATTCGCCGAGAATCTGGCAGTGTAAAAGGGGCTATGTGTCAGTCCTGTGATAGTCTGGTGACCTGTCCAGGGTGAACCCTGCTTTATTTATTGTTTACACCATGCAAATCCAGATGTGTTGCATCATCTGAGTTCTCTGGTGCCCCTCAGTGGAATCTTCAAATAACACGTGTAGAACATGTGGACAGTTGTGCTCACGATGCAATGAACAGATCTTCAGCAGCTGGGGATTGAGGGAAGTCGTTGTTTGCTCAATCCTGTTTAAACAGACCTAAAAATATTAAAAATCAGCTCAAACATTTATTCATAATCCCAGGCTTCTCTTGTCTGTGTCATCACATTGTACATGTATAATGACGTCACTGCGTTACGTTATGTGTGGTGCAAAACTGTGTTAAACCACATGGTGGCGCCAGAGAAACAAGTGATGAGTCGATCACATCTCCTTTCAGGATTCTCGCTGTCATGTAATGGTGCAATCACATTTTCCAGGCCTGGAAGTTTTGGAAAAGTCCTGGAATATTGTGCGTACAGAGTTAGAGTGGATAAACAGGTTAAGATCAAGTTATAATTATGGCGTGATATCACAGGGTGAGAACTCTCAGATTAAATGTGCTGTTGGGATGAGTTGAAATGACGACATGTCTCTCTGATTCTGTCACTCAGAACACCAACGGGCCCCCGGACCTCATGTTGGACCCCCGGACGGTGTGCGTTTGTTTGGATGAAGTGGTCAACAAGCGGCCAGCGGGCAGCCAGCAGACGCCGCTGCTGCAGGGACACCTGAAGAAGGTGGACAACAACCTGACAGAGGCTCAGAGGTTCTCCTCATTACCACGGAGACCAGCGGTCAACATCGAGTTCAAGGACGTCTCGTATTCTGTCAGAGACGGACCCTGGTGGAGGAAGAAAGGTACGATGATACACCTGAGCAGCACCTGGCGATAATGATGATGATGTCATTCAACTCCTTTTCACACAGAGAGGTGCTTCAGATTGGTGTGACAGGCGTGACATGTAACACAACAGCGTCAGCCTCTAGCGTGACATATGACATACGCGTCAGCAGCTCTTTATAAACAATAACAATGACATCACATGTCAATAACATCATTTAGCGTCCCTGTTATATGGCGGCTGATCTCGCAGCTGCTGTTTTTCTTCTTTGAGTTAGCCGCTAACTGCTAACAGCTGCTGTTCTTCATCTTTGAGTTAGCTGCTAACTGCTAACAGCTGCTGTTCTTCTTTGAGTTAGCCGCTAACTGCTAACAGCTGCTGTTCTTCTTTGAGTTAGCTGCGAACTGCTCACCGCTGCTGTTCTTTTTCTTTGAGTTAGCTGCTAACTGCTGACAGCTGGTGTTCTTCTTCTCTGAGTTAGCTGCTAACAGCTGCTGTTCTTCTTTGTGTTAGCTGCTAACTGCTAACAGCTGCTGTTCTTCTTTTCTGAGTTAGCTGCTAACAGCTGCTGTTCTTCTTTGAGTTAGCTGCTAACTGCTAACAGCTGCTGTTCTTCTTTTCTGAGTTAGCCGCTAACAGCTGCTGTTCTTCTTTGAGTTAGCTGCTGATAGCTAACAGCTGCTGTTCTCTGAGTTAGCTGCTGATAGCTGCTGTTCTTTGTCTTTGAGTTAGCTGCTAACAGCGAACAGCTGCTTTTTAAATCTGCCGCGCTGGGTCGTATGCATAACATGTCGTCAAAACGTCACCCGTCCAGCTGTCTGTTCCTGTCATACAGAAGTTGTTTCGGCGCTGTCACTTCCTGTGATGTCACCTTAGAGGTAAACACCTCCTGAGTGTACTGACTGTACTTCTGTTCTATTTGTGTTTGGGGACTTCCCTGCAGAGCTTCAGTTTAACCATAAGCAACAGTTTATTATTATCAGAGCCTGATATGGGACGCTGTGTGTGTGTGTGTGTGTGTGTGTGTGTGTGTGTGTGTTGGATTATGGGGCTGTAATCTGTTAATCTCTGCAGGGTCTCCTGCTGTAAATAGCTGCAGGTCAGATTAGACGCTGCTCTGCTGCTCAGAGAGGAAATAAAATACAGACGACAGAAACAAAGACGAACGAGGAGCCGACTGACATCTGAACGACTCATTAATATTTACAGTGATATTAATACACTTATTATATAATCTGTGGGATTATAAACATAACACAATAAAACCATCCTGATACCTTCTGATATCGTTTTAGAGTTTAGAAGATAAATGTTGACGTATTAAGAATCATACTAATTTTATTTATTACACTACACAAACTGTATCCAGATCCATCAGTGGTTTAGTGTCTTTGTTCAGATCACAAAATTTATTTAAACATTTAAGTTTAGATCTTTGCTATGAACAACAACAAACAAGTTGTTGAAAATAAATCTGATCTCTGCTCTGTTCAAGTTTCAGTAGATAAATAATAATATATAAAACTTTCTGTGAACTTTATTCTGTAACTGTCAGATTGTTTTGTCTCAACAGTGTCTCAGTTCTCTCATTATATGAAACACATCAGGGCTGTAGTAAAGAACAAATTAATCTGAGGTATAAACAAAAGAAAAAAGATTCAGTGCACCCTCAGTCAGAGAAACTAAAGTATAGACCCGATGTTACACAGGAACATGTTAGCTGCAGCTGATGTCTCGTCTCAACCTCCTCAGTATTAGTTTTTACGAACCAGTTATGAAGGTTTCCCACACGCTCCTCCTGTCAGTACTTTAAAGTACATGAAGTACCTGCGCTGTCAGTACAGTGTGTATTAAAGTGTGTATTACAGTGTGTAGAGCACAATGCTCAGTAATCCCTGTGTGTGCTTTCAGTCCTTTGCTGTTGTGTTCAGGTGTAATCAGAGAGAAGAGAATTTTAACTCTTTGTTCTCATTCATGCCCGAGTTTCACTGGGGGGTGGGGGGTGGGGAGGTCGGCAGGGTAAAACACACCTGCTGCTCTTCGTCCTCCTCCCCATGATGATGATGGTCAGGTGACCTGCCGTCAGCAGAACATTGACTGTCACAGAGGTCACTACGGTTCATTGTCACTGATCTAAGTGAGCTGCTGTTTGTCTGCCAGGCTGTACAGACTTTACCTGACAGTCACAGCTGAGGGAGGAAAACGATGTATTCACTATCACACATCCTTTCCTCCATCCTTTTCTATCACTGCACAGTGTGTATTATTACTATTACTACAGTACAGAGTGTATTATTACTACAGTACAGAGTGTATTATTACTAAAGGACAGAGTGTATTATTACTACAGTACAGTATATTATTACTACAGTACAGTATATTATTACTACAGTACAGAGTGTATTATTACTACAGTACAGAGTGTATTATTACTAAAGGACAGAGTGTATTATTACTACAGTACAGTATATTATTACTACAGTACAGAGTGTATTATTACGACAGTACATAGTGTATTATTACTAAAGGACAGAGTGTATTATTACTACAGTACAGAGTGTATTATTACTAAAGGACAGAGTGTATTATTACTACAGTACAGAGTGTATTATTACTACAGTACAGTATATTATTACTACAGTACAGAGTGTATTATTACTACAGTACAGAGTGTATTATTACTACAGTACAGTATATTATTACTACAGTACAGAGTGTATTATTACTACAGTACAGTATATTATTACTACAGTACAGAGTGTATTATTACTACAGTACAGTATATTATTACTACAGTACAGAGTGTATTATTACTACAGTACAGTATATTATTACTACAGTACATAGTGTATTATTACTACAGTACAGAGTGTATTATTACTACAGTACAGAGTGTATTATTACTAAAGGACAGAGTGTATTATTACTACAGTACAGTATATTATTACTACAGTACAGTATATTATTACTACAGTACAGAGTGTATTATTACTACAGTACAGAGTGTATTATTACGACAGTACATAGTGTATTATTACTACAGTACAGAGTGTATTATTACTAAAGGACAGAGTGTATTATTACTACAGTACAGAGTGTATTATTACTACAGTACAGAGTGTATTATTACTACAGTACAGAGTGTATTATTACTACAGTACAGTATATTATTACTACAGTACAGAGTGTATTATTACTACAGTACAGAGTGTATTATTACTACAGTACAGTATATTATTACTACAGTACATAGTGTATTATTACTACAGTACAGAGTGTATTATTACTACAGTACAGAGTGTATTATTACTAAAGGACAGAGTGTATTATTACTACAGTACAGTATATTATTACTACAGTACAGTATATTATTACTACAGTACAGAGTGTATTATTACTACAGTACAGAGTGTATTATTACGACAGTACATAGTGTATTATTACTACAGTACATAGTGTATTATTACTACAGTACAGAGTGTATTATTACGACAGTACATAGTGTATTATTACTACAGTACAGAGTGTATTATTACTACAGTACAGTATATTATTACGACAGTACAGAGTGTATTATTACTACAGTACAGAGTGTATTATTACTACAGTACAGTATATTATTACGACAGTACAGAGTGTATTATTACTACAGTACAGAGTGTATTATTACTACAGTACAGTATATTATTACGACAGTACATAGTGTATTATTACGACAGTACATAGTGTATTATTACTACAGTACAGAGTGTATTATTACTACAGTACATAGTGTATTATTACTACAGTACAGAGTGTATTATTACTACAGTACATAGTGTATTATTACGACAGTAGAGAGTGTATTATTACTAAAGGACAGAGTGTATTATTACTACAGTACAGAGTGTATTATTACTAAAGGACAGAGTGTATTATTACTACAGTACAGAATGTATTATTACTAAAGGACAGAGTGTATTATTACTACAGTACAGAGTGTATTATTACTAAAGGACAGAGTGTATTATTACGACAGTACAGAGTGTATTATTACTAAAGGACAGAGTGTATTATTACTACAGTACAGAATGTATTATTACTAAAGGACAGAGTGTATTATTACTACAGTACAGAGTGTATTATTACTAAAGGACAGAGTGTATTATTACTACAGTACAGAGTGTATTATTACTAAAGGACAGAGTGTATTATTACTACAGTACAGAATGTATTATTACTAAAGGACAGAGTGTATTATTACTACAGTACAGAGTGTATTATTACTACAGTACAGAGTGTATTATTACTACAGTACATAGTGTATTATTACTAAAGTACAGAGTGTATTATTACTACAGTACAGAGTGTATTATTACTAAAGGACAGAGTGTATTATTACTACAGTACAGAATGTATTATTACTAAAGGACAGAGTGTATTATTACTACAGTACAGAGTGTATTATTACTAAAGGACAGAGTGTATTATTACGACAGTACAGAGTGTATTATTACTAAAGGACAGAGTGTATTATTACTACAGTACAGAATGTATTATTACTAAAGGACAGAGTGTATTATTACTACAGTACAGAGTGTATTATTACTAAAGGACAGAGTGTATTATTACTACAGTACAGAGTGTATTATTACTAAAGGACAGAGTGTATTATTACTACAGTACAGAATGTATTATTACTAAAGGACAGAGTGTATTATTACTACAGTACAGAGTGTATTATTACTACAGTACAGAGTGTATTATTACAGAGTGTATTATTACTAAAGGACAGAGTGTATTATTACTACAGTACATAGTGTATTATTACTAAAGGACAGAGTGTATTATTACTACAGTACAGAGTGTATTATTACTAAAGGACAGAGTGTATTATTACTACAGTACAGAGTGTATTATTACTACAGTACAGAGTGTATTATTACTAAAGGACAGAGTGTATTATTACGACAGTACAGAGTGTATTATTACTAAAGGACAGAGTGTATTATTACTACAGTACAGAATGTATTATTACTAAAGGACAGAGTGTATTATTACTACAGTACAGAGTGTATTATTACTACAGTACAGAGTGTATTATTACTAAAGGACAGAGTTTATTATTACTACAGTACAGAATGTATTATTACTGAAGGACAGAGTGTATTATTACTACAGTACAGAGTGTATTATTACTAAAGGACAGAGTTTATTATTACTACAGTACAGAATGTATTATTACTAAAGGACAGAGTGTATTATTACTACAGTACAGAGTGTATTATTACTACAGTACAGAGTGTATTATTACTAAAGGACAGAGTTTATTATTACTACAGTACAGAATGTATTATTACTAAAGGACAGAGTGTATTATTACTACAGTACAGAGTGTATTATTACTACAGTACAGATTGTATTATTACTAAAGGACAGAGTGTATTATTACTACAGTACAGAGTGTATTATTACTAAAGGACAGAGTGTATTATTACTACAGTACAGAGTGTATTATTACTAAAGGACAGAGTGTATTATTACTATAGTACAGAGTGTATTATTACTACAGTACAGAGTGTATTATTACTAAAGTACAGAGTGTATTATTACTAAAGGACAGAGTGTATTATTACTATAGTACAGAGTGTATTATTACTATAGTACAGAGTGTATTATTACTACAGTACAGAGTGTATTATTACTAAAGGACAGAGTGTATTATTACTATAGTACAGAGTGTATTATTACTACAGGACAGAGTGTATTATTACTACAGTACAGAGTGTATTATTACTAAAGGACAGAGTGTATTATTACTATAGTACAGAGTGTATTATTACTACAGGACAGAGTGTATTATTACTACAGTACAGAGTGTATTATTACTACAGGACAGAGTGTATTATTACTATAGTACAGAGTGTATTATTACTACAGGACAGAGTGTATTATTACTACAGTACAGAGTGTATTATTACTAAAGGACAGAGTGTATTATTACTACAGTACAGAGTGTATTATTACTAAAGGACAGAGTGTATTATTACTAAAGGACAGAGTGTATTATTACTACAGGACAGAGTGTATTATTACTACAGTACAGAGTGTATTATTACTACAGTACAGAGTGTATTATTACTACAGTACAGAGTGTATTATTACTACAGTACAGAGTGTATTATTACGACAGTACAGAGTGTATTATTACTAAAGGACAGAGTGTATTATTACTACAGTACAGAGTGTATTATTACTACAGTACATAGTGTATTATTACTACAGTACATAGTGTATTATTACTACAGTACAGAGTGTATTATTACTAAAGGACAGAGTGTATTATTACTACAGTACAGAGTGTATTATTACTACAGTACAGAGTGTATTATTACTAAAGAACAGAGTGTATTATTACTAAAGGACAGAGTGTATTATTACTACAGTACAGATTGTATTATTACTAAAGGACAGAGTGTATTATTACTACAGGACAGAGTGTATTATTACTACAGTACAGAGTGTATTATTACTACAGGACAGAGTGTATTATTACTACAGTACAGAGTGTATTATTACTAAAGGACAGAGTGTATTATTACTACAGTACAGAGTGTATTATTACTACAGGACAGAGTGTATTATTACTAAAGGACAGAGTGTATTATTACTACAGTACAGAGTGTATTATTACCAAAGGACAGAGTGTGTTATTACTACAGTACAGAGTGTATTATTACTAAAGGACAGAGTGTATTATTACTACAGTACAGAGTGTATTATTACTAAAGGACAGAGTGTATTATTACTACAGTACAGAGTGTATTATTACTACAGGACAGAGTGTATTATTACTAAAGGACAGAGTGTATTATTACTACAGTACATAGTGTATTATTACTACAGTACAGAGTGTATTATTACTACAGTACAGTATATTATTACGACAGTACAGAGTGTATTATTACTACAGTACAGAGTGTATTATTACTACAGTACAGTATATTATTACGACAGTACAGAGTGTATTATTACTACAGTACAGTATATTATTACGACAGTACATAGTGTATTATTACTACAGTACAGAGTGTATTATTACTACAGTACAGAGTGTATTATTACTACAGTACAGTATATTATTACGACAGTACAGAGTGTATTATTACTACAGTACAGTATATTATTACGACAGTACATAGTGTATTATTACTACAGTACAGAGTGTATTATTACTACAGTACAGTATATTATTACGACAGTACATAGTGTATTATTACTACAGTACAGAGTGTATTATTACTACAGTACAGAGTGTATTATTACTAAAGGACAGAGTGTATTATTACTACAGTACAGAGTGTATTATTACTACAGTACAGAGTGTATTATTACTACAGTACATAGTGTATTATTACTACAGTAAAGTATATTATTACGACAGTACATAGTGTATTATTACTACAGTACAGAGTGTATTATTACTACAGTACAGAGTGTATTATTACTAAAGGACAGAGTGTATTATTACTACAGTACAGAGTGTATTATTACTACAGTACAGAGTGTATTATTACTACAGTACATAGTGTATTATTACTACAGTAAAGTATATTATTACGACAGTACATAGTGTATTATTACTACAGTACAGAGTGTATTATTACTACAGTACAGAGTGTATTATTACTAAAGGACAGAGTGTATTATTACTACAGTACAGAGTGTATTATTACTACAGTACAGAGTGTATTATTACTACAGTACATAGTGTATTATTACTGCAGTACAGAGTGTATTATTACTACAGTACAGAGTGTATTATTACTACAGTACAGAGTGTATTATTACTAAAGGACAGAGTGTATTATTACTACAGTACAGAGTGTATTATTACTACAGTACATAGTGTATTATTACTGCAGTACAGAGTGTATTATTACTACAGTACAGTGTATTATTACTACAGTACAGTATATTATTACGACAGTACATAGTGTATTATTACTACAGTACAGAGTGTATTATTACTACAGTACAGACTGTATTATTACTAAAGGACAGAGTGTATTATTACTACAGTACAGAGTGTATTATTACTACAGTACAGTATATTATTACGACAGTACATAGTGTATTATTACTACAGTACAGAGTGTATTATTACTACAGTACAGAGTGTATTATTACTAAAGGACAGAGTGTATTATTACTACAGTACAGAGTGTATTATTACTACAGTACATAGTGTATTATTACTACAGTACAGAGTGTATTATTACTAAAGGACAGAGTGTATTATTACTACAGTACAGAGTGTATTATTACTACAGTACAGAGTGTATTATTACTACAGTACAGTATATTATTACGACAGTACAGAGTGTATTATTACTACAGTACAGAGTGTATTATTACTACAGTACAGTATATTATTACGACAGTACATAGTGTATTATTACTACAGTACAGAGTGTATTATTACTACAGTACAGACTGTATTATTACTAAAGGACATAGTGTATTATTACTACAGTACAGAGTGTATTATTACTAAAGGACAGAGTGTATTATTACTACAGTACAGAGTGTATTATTACTACAGTACAGAGTGTATTATTACTAAAGGACAGAGTGTATTATTATTACTACAGTACAGAGTGTATTATTACTACAGTACAGAGTGTATTATTACTAAAGCACAGAGTGTATTATTATTACTACAGTACAGAGTGTATTATTACTACAGTACAGAGTGTATTATTACCAAAGGACAGAGTGTATTATTATTACTACAGTACAGAGTGTATTATTACTACAGTACAGAGTGTATTATTACTAAAGGACAGAGTGTATTATTACTACAGTACAGAGTGTATTATTACTAAAGGACAGAGTGTATTATTACTACAGTACAGAGTGTATTATTACTACAGTACAGAGTGTATTATTACTAAAGGAAAGAGTGTATTATTACTACAGTACAGAGTGTATTATTACTACAGTACATAGTGTATTATTACTAAAGGACAGAGTGTATTATTACTACAGTACAGAGTGTATTATTACTAAAGGACAGAGTGTATTATTACTACAGTACAGAGTGTATTATTACTAAAGGACAGAAAGTATTATTACTACAGTACATAGTGTATTATTACTACAGGACAGAGTGTATTATTACTACAGTACAGAGTGTATTATTACTAAAGGACAGAGTGTATTATTACTACAGTACAGAGTGTATTATTACTAAAGGACAGAGTTTATTATTACTACAGTACAGAATGTATTATTACTAAAGGACAGAGTGTATTATTACTACAGTACAGAGTGTATTATTACTACAGTACAGAGTGTATTATTACTAAAGGACAGAGTGTATTATTACTACAGTACAGAGTGTATTATTACTAAAGGACAGAGTGTATTATTACTACAGTACAGAGTGTATTATTACTATAGTACAGAGTGTATTATTACTGCAGGACAGAGTGTATTATTACTATAGTACAGAGTGTATTATTACTAAAGGACAGAGTGTATTATTACTACAGTACAGAGTGTATTATTACTAAAGGACAGAGTGTATTATTACTACAGTACAGAGTGTATTATTACTAAAGGACAGAGTGTATTATTACTACAGTACAGAGTGTATTATTACTATAGTACAGAGTGTATTATTACTGCAGGACAGAGTGTATTATTACTATAGTACAGAGTGTATTATTACTACAGTACAGAGTGTATTATTACTAAAGGACAGAGTGTATTATTACTATAGTACAGAGTGTATTATTACTACAGGACAGAGTGTATTATTACTACAGTACAGAGTGTATTATTACTAAAGGACAGAGTGTATTATTACTATAGTACAGAGTGTATTATTACTACAGGACAGAGTGTATTATTACTATAGTACAGAGTGTATTATTACTACAGGACAGAGTGTATTATTACTACAGTACAGAGTGTATTATTACTAAAGGACAGAGTGTATTATTACTATAGTACAGAGTGTATTATTGCTAAAGGACAGAGTGTATTATTACTAAAGGACAGAGTGTATTATTACTACAGTACAGAGTGTATTATTACTACAGTACAGAGTGTATTATTACTAAAGGACAGAGTGTATTATTACTACAGTACAGAGTGTATTATTACTAAAGGACAGAGTGTATTATTACGACAGTACAGAGTGTATTATTACTAAAGGACAGAGTGTATTATTACTACAGTACAGAGTGTATTATTACTAAAGGACAGAGTGTATTATTACTACAGTACAGAGTGTATTATTACTACAGTACAGAGTGTATTATTACTAAAGGACAGAGTGTATTATTACTACAGTACAGAGTGTATTATTACTAAAGGACAGAGTGTATTATTACGACAGTACAGAGTGTATTATTACTAAAGGACAGAGTGTATTATTACTACAGTACAGAGTGTATTATTACTAAAGGACAGAGTGTATTATTACTACAGTACAGAGTGTATTATTACTACAGTACAGAGTGTATTATTACTAAAGGACAGAGTGTAATATTACTAAAGGAAAGAGTGTATTATTATTACTACAGTACAGAGTGTATTATTACTACAGTACAGAGTGTATTATTACTACAGTACAGAGTGTATTATTACTAAAGGACAGAGTGTATTATTACTACAGTACAGAGTGTATTATTACTAAAGGACAGAGTGTATTATTACGACAGTACAGAGTGTATTATTACTAAAGGACAGAGTGTATTATTACTACAGTACAGAGTGTATTATTACTAAAGGACAGAGTGTATTATTACTACAGTACAGAGTGTATTATTACTACAGTACAGAGTGTATTATTACTAAAGGACAGAGTGTATTATTACTACAGTACAGAGTGTATTATTACTACAGTACAGTATATTATTACGACAGTACAGAGTGTATTATTACTAAAGGACAGAGTGTATTATTACTACAGTACAGAGTGTATTATTACTACAGTACAGTATATTATTACGACAGTACCGAGTGTATTATTACTAAAGGACAGAGTGTATTATTACTACAGTACAGAGTGTATTATTACTACAGTACAGTATATTATTACGACAGTACCGAGTGTATTATTACTAAAGGACAGAGTGTATTATTACTACAGTACAGAGTGTATTATTACTAAAGGACAGAGTGTATTATTACTACAGTACAGTATATTATTACGACAGTACAGAGTGTATTATTACTACAGTACAGTATATTATTACCACAGTACATAGTGTATTGTTACTAAAGGACAGAGTGTATTATTACTACAGTACATAGTGTATTATTACTACAGTACAGAGTGTATTATTACTACAGTACAGTATATTATTACGACAGTACATAGTGTATTATTACTACAGTACAGAGTGTATTATTACTAAAGGACAGAGTGTATTATTACTACAGTACAGAGTGTATTATTACTACAGTACAGAGTGTATTATTACTAAAGGACAGAGTGTATTATTACTACAGTACAGAGTGTATTATTACTAAAGGACAGAGTGTATTATTACTACAGTACAGAGTGTATTATTACTACAGTACAGTATATTATTACGACAGTACAGAGTGTATTATTACTACAGTACAGAGTGTATTATTACTAAAGGACATAGTGTATTATTACTACAGTACAGAGTGTATTATTACTACAGTACAGAGTGTATTATTACGACAGTACAGAGTGTATTATTACTAAAGGACAGAATGTATTATTACTACAGTACAGTATATTATTACGACAGTACAGAGTGTATTATTACCACAGTACATAGTGTATTGTTACTAAAGGACAGAGTGTATTATTACTACAGTACAGAGTGTATTATTACTACAGTACAGAGTGTATTTTTACTACAGTACATAGTGTATTATTACTACAGTACAGAGTGTATTATTACTACAGTACAGTATATTATTACGACAGTACATAGTGTATTATTACTACAGTACAGAGTGTATTATTACTAAAGGACAGAGTGTATTATTACTACAGTACAGAGTGTATTATTACTACAGTACAGTGTGTATTATTACTAAAGGACAGAGTGTATTATTACTACAGTACAGAGTGTATTATTACTACAGTACAGAGTGTATTATTACTAAAGGACAGAGTGTATTATTACTACAGTACAGAGTGTATTATTACTAAAGGACAGAGTGTATTATTACTACAGTACAGAGTGTATTATTACTACAGTACAGAGTGTATTATTACTAAAGGACAGAGTGTATTATTACTACAGTACAGAGTGTATTATTACTACAGTACAGAGTGTATTATTACTACAGTACAGTATATTATTACGACAGTACAGAGTGTATTATTACTACAGTACAGAGTGTATTATTACTAAAGGACAGAGTGTATTATTACTACAGTACAGAGTGTATTATTACTACAGTACAGAGTGTATTATTACTACAGTACAGAGTGTATTATTACTAAAGGACAGAGTGTATTATTACTACAGTACAGTATATTATTACGACAGTACAGAGTGTATTATTACCACAGTACATAGTGTATTATTACTACAGTACAGAGTGTATTATTACTACAGTACAGTATATTATTACGACAGTACATAGTGTATTATTACTACAGTACAGAGTGTATTATTACTACAGTACAGAGTGTATTATTACTAAAGGACAGAGTGTATTATTACTAAAGGACAGAGTGTATTATTACTACAGTACAGAGTGTATTATTACTACAGTACAGAGTGTATTATTACTAAAGGACAGAGTGTATTATTACTACAGTACAGAGTGTATTATTACTACAGTACAGAGTGTATTATTACGACAGTACAGAGTGTATTATTACTAAAGGACAGAGTGTATTATTACTACAGTACAGTATATTATTACGACAGTACAGAGTGTATTATTACCACAGTACATAGTGTATTGTTACTAAAGGACAGAGTGTATTATTACTACAGTACAGAGTGTATTATTACTAAAGGACAGAGTGTATTATTACTACAGTACAGAATGTATTATTACTAAAGGACAGAGTGTATTATTACTAGAGTACAGTATATTATTACGACAGTACAGAGTGTATTATTACTACAGTACAGAGTGTATTATTACTAAAGGACAGAGTGTATTATTACTACAGTACAGAGTGTATTATTACTAAAGGACAGAGTGTATTATTACTACAGTACAGAATGTACTATTACTAAAGGACAGAGTGTATTACTACAGTACAGAGTGTATTATTACTACAGTACAGAGTGTATTATTACTAAAGGACAGAGTGTATTATTACTACAGTACAGAGTGTATTATTACTACAGTACAGAGTGTATTTTTACTAAAGGACAGAGTGTATTATTACTACAGTACAGAGTGTATTATTACTACAGTACAGAGTGTATTATTACTACAGTACAGAGTGTAGTATTACTAAAGGACAGAGTGTATTATTACTAAAGGACAGAGTGTATTATTACTACAGGACAGAGTGTATTATTACTAAAGGACAGAGTGTATTATTACTACAGTACAGAGTGTATTATTACTAAAGGACAGAGTGTATTATTACTACAGTACAGAGTGTATTATTACTACAGTACAGAGTGTATTATTACTACAGTACAGAGTGTATTTTTACTACAGTACAGAGTGTATTATTACTACAGTACAGAGTGTAGTATTACTAAAGGACAGAGTGTATTATTACTAAAGGACAGAGTGTATTATTACTACAGGACAGAGTGTATTATTACTACAGGACAGAGTGTATTATTACTACAGTACAGAGTGTATTATTACTACAGTACAGAGTGTATTATTACTAAAGGACAGAGTGTATTATTACTACAGTACAGAGTGTATTATTACTAAAGGACAGAGTGTATTATTACTGCAGGAAAGTGTGTATTATTACTACAGGACAGAGTGTATTATTACTACAGTACAGAGTGTATTATTACTACAGGACAGAGTGTATTATTATTAAAGGACAGAGTGTATTATTACTAAAGGACAGAGTGTATTATTACTACAGTACAGAGTGTATTATTAGTACAGGACAGAGTGTATTATTACTAAAGGACAGAGTGTATTATTACTACAGGACAGAGTGTATTATTACTACAGGAAAGTGTGTATTATTACTAAAGTACAGAGTGTATTATTACTACAGTACAGAGTGTATTATTACTACAGGACAGAGTGTATTATTACTACAGTACAGAGTGTATTATTACTACAGTACAGAGTGTATTATTACTACAGGACAGAGTGTATTATTACTACAGGACAGAGTGTATTATTACTACAGTACAGAGTGTATTATTACTACAGGACAGAGTGTATTATTACTGCAGTACAGAGTGTATTATTACTAAAGGACAGAGTGTATTATTACTATAGTACAGAGTGTATTATTACTACAGGACAGAGTGTATTATTACTGCAGTACAGAGTGTATTATTACTAAAGGACAGAGTGTATTGTTACTACAGTACAGAGTGTATTATTACTACAGGACAGAGTGTATTATTACTACAGGACAGAGTGTATTATTACTACAGGACAGAGTGTATTATTAGTACAGGAAAGAGTGTATTATTACTGCAGTACAGAGTGTATTATTACTACAGGACAGAGTGTATTATTACTACAGGACAGAGTGTATTATTACAACAGGACAGAGTGTATTATTACTACAGGACAGAGTGTATTATTACTACAGGACAGAGTGTATTATTAGTACAGGAAAGAGTGTATTATTACTGCAGTACAGAGTGTATTATTACTAAAGGACAGAGTGTATTATTACTACAGGAAAGTGTGTATTATTACTAAAGGACAGAGTGTATTATTACTACAGGACAGAGTGTATTATTACTAAAGGACAGAGTGTATTATTACTACAGTACAGAGTGTATTATTACTACAGGACAGAGTGTATTATTACTAAAGGAAAGAGTGTATTATTACTAAAGGACAGAGTGTATTATTACTACAGGACAGAGTGTATTATTAGTACAGGAAAGAGTGTATTATTACTGCAGTACAGAGTGTATTATTACTAACGGACAGAGTGTATTATTACTAAAGTACAGAGTGTATTATTAGTACAGGAAAGAGTGTATTATTACTGCAGTACAGAGTGTATTATTACTAAAGGACAGAGTGTATTATTATTAAAGGACAGAGTGTATTATTACTAAAGGACAGAGTGTATTATTACTACAGGACAGAGTGTATTATTAGTACAGGAAAGAGTGTATTATTACTAAAGGACAGAGTGTATTATTACTACAGTACAGAGTGTATTATTACTACAGTACAGAGTGTACTATTAGTACAGGACAGAGTGTATTATTACTAAAGGACAGAGTGTATTATTACTACAGGACACAGTGTATTATTAGTACAGGACAGAGTGTATTATTACTAAAGTACAGAGTGTATTATTACTACAGTACAGAGTGTACTATTAGTACAGGACAGAGTGTATTATTACTAAAGGACAGAGTGTATTTTTACTACAGGACAGAGTGTATTATTACTACAGGACAGAGTGTATTATTACTAAAGGACAGAGTGTATTATTACTACAGGACAGAGTGTATTATTACTACAGGACAGAGTGTATTATTACTACAGGACAGAGTGTATTATTAGTACAGGAAAGAGTGTATTATTACTGCAGTACAGAGTGTATTATTACTAAAGGACAGAGTGTATTATTACTACAGGAAAGTGTGTATTATTACTAAAGTACAGAGTGTATTATTACTAAAGGACAGAGTGTATTATTACTACAGTACAGAGTGTATTATTACTACAGGACAGAGTGTATTATTACTAAAGGACAGAGTGTATTATTACTAAAGGACAGAGTGTATTATTACTACAGGACAGAGTGTATTATTAGTACAGGAAAGAGTGTATTATTACTGCAGTACAGAGTGTATTATTACTAACGGACAGAGTGTATTATTACTAAAGGACAGAGTGTATTATTAGTACAGGAAAGAGTGTATTATTACTGCAGTACAGAGTGTATTATTACTAAAGGACAGAGTGTATTATTATTAAAGGACAGAGTGTATTATTACTAAAGGACAGAGTGTATTAATACTACAGGACAGAGTGTATTATTAGTACAGGAAAGAGTGTATTATTACTAAAGGACAGAGTGTATTATTACTACAGGACACAGTGTATTATTAGTACAGGACAGAGTGTATTATTACTAAAGTACAGAGTGTATTATTACTACAGTACAGAGTGTATTATTAGTACAGGACAGAGTGTATTATTACTAAAGGACAGAGTGTATTATTACTACAGTACAGAGTGTATTATTACTACAGGACAGAGTGTATTATTACTAAAGGACAGAGTGTATTTTTACTACAGGACAGAGTGTATTATTACTACAGGAAAGAGTGTATTATTACTAAAGGACAGAGTGTATTATTACTAAAGGACAGAGTGTATTATTACTACAGTACAGAGTGTATTATTACTACAGGACAGAGTGTATTATTACTAAAGGACAGAGTGTATTTTTACTACAGGACAGAGTGTATTAATACTACAGGACAGAGTGTATTATTAGTACAGGAAAGAGTGTATTATTACTAAAGGACAGAGTGTATTATTACTACAGGACACAGTGTATTATTAGTACAGGACAGAGTGTATTATTACTAAAGTACAGAGTGTATTATTACTACAGTACAGAGTGTACTATTAGTACAGGACAGAGTGTATTATTACTAAAGGACAGAGTGTATTATTATTAAAGGACAGAGTGTATTATTACTAAAGGACAGAGTGTATTATTACTACAGGACAGAGTGTATTATTAGTACAGGAAAGAGTGTATTATTACTAAAGGACAGAGTGTATTATTACTACAGTACAGAGTGTATTATTACTACAGGACAGAGTGTATTATTACTAAAGGACAGAGTGTATTTTTACTACAGGACAGAGTGTATTAATACTACAGGACAGAGTGTATTATTAGTACAGGAAAGAGTGTATTATTACTACAGGACAGAGTGTATTATTACTACAGGACACAGTGTATTATTAGTACAGGACAGAGTGTATTATTACTAAAGTACAGAGTGTATTATTACTACAGTACAGAGTGTACTATTAGTACAGGACAGAGTGTATTATTACTAAAGGACAGAGTGTATTATTACTAAAGGACAGAGTGTATTATTATTAAAGGACAGAGTGTATTATTACTAAAGGACAGAGTGTATTATTACTACAGGACAGAGTGTATTATTAGTACAGGAAAGAGTGTATTATTACTGCAGTACAGAGTGTATTATTACTAAAGGACAGAGTGTATTATTATTAAAGGACAGAGTGTATTATTACTAAAGGACAGAGTGTATTATTACTACAGGACAGAGTGTATTATTAGTACAGGAAAGAGTGTATTATTACTAAAGGACAGAGTGTATTATTACTACAGGACAGAGTGTATTATTAGTACAGGACAGAGTGTATTATTACTAAAGTACAGAGTGTATTATTACTACAGTACAGAGTGTATTATTAGTACAGGACAGAGTGTATTATTACTAAAGGACAGAGTGTATTTTTACTACAGGACAGAGTGTATTATTACTACAGGACAGAGTGTATTATTACTACAGTACAGAGTGTATTATTACTACAGGACAGAGTGTATTATTACTAACGGACAGAGTGTATTATTACTACAGGACAGAGTGTATTATTACTACAGGACAGAGTGTATTATTAGTACAGGAAAGAGTGTATTATTACTGCAGTACAGAGTGTATTATTACTAAAGGACAGAGTGTATTATTACTACAGCAAAGTGTGTATTATTACTAAAGTACAGAGTGTATTATTACTAAAGGACAGAGTGTATTATTACTACAGTACAGAGTGTATTATTACTACAGGACAGAGTGTATTATTACTAAAGGACAGAGTGTATTATTACTAAAGGACAGAGTGTATTATTACTACAGGACAGAGTGTATTATTAGTACAGGAAAGAGTGTATTATTACTGCAGTACAGAGTGTATTATTACTAACGGACAGAGTGTATTATTACTAAAGGACAGAGTGTATTTTTAGTACAGGAAAGAGTGTATTATTACTGCAGTACAGAGTGTATTATTACTAAAGGACAGAGTGTATTATTATTAAAGGACAGAGTGTATTATTACTAAAGGACAGAGTGTATTAATACTACAGGACAGAGTGTATTATTAGTACAGGAAAGAGTGTATTATTACTAAAGGACAGAGTGTATTAATACTACAGGACAGAGTGTATTATTAGTACAGGACAGAGTGTATTATTACTAAAGTACAGAGTGTATTATTACTACAGTACAGAGTGTACTATTAGTACAGGACAGAGTGTATTATTACTAAAGGACAGAGTGTATTATTACTACAGTACAGAGTGTATTATTACTACAGGACAGAGTGTATTATTACTAAAGGACAGAGTGTATTTTTACTACAGGACAGAGTGTATTATTACTACAGGAAAGAGTGTATTATTACTAAAGGACAGAGTGTATTATTACTACAGTACAGAGTGTATTATTACTACAGGACAGAGTGTATTATTACTAAAGGACAGAGTGTATTTTTACTACAGGACAGAGTGTATTAATACTACAGGACAGAGTGTATTATTAGTACAGGAAAGAGTGTATTATTACTAAAGGACAGAGTGTATTATTACTACAGGACACAGTGTATTATTAGTACAGGACAGAGTGTATTATTACTAAAGTACAGAGTGTATTATTACTACAGTACAGAGTGTACTATTAGTACAGGACAGAGTGTATTATTACTAAAGGACAGAGTGTATTATTACTACAGGAAAGTGTGTATTATTACTAAAGTACAGAGTGTATTATTACTACAGTACAGAGTGTATTATTACTACAGGACAGAGTGTATTATTACTAAAGGACAGAGTGTATTTTTACTACAGGACAGAGTGTATTATTACTACAGGAAAGAGTGTATTATTACTAAAGGACAGAGTGTATTATTACTAAAGGACAGAGTGTATTATTACTACAGTACAGAGTGTATTATTACTACAGGACAGAGTGTATTATTACTACAGGAAAGAGTGTATTATTACTAAAGGACAGAGTGTATTATTACTACAGGACAGAGTGTATTATTACTACAGGAAAGTGTGTATTATTACTAAAGTACAGAGTGTATTATTACTACAGTACAAAGTGTATTATTACTACAGGACAGAGTGTATTATTACTAAAGGACAGAGTGTATTATTACTACAGTACAGAGTGTATTATTACTACAGGACAGAGTGTATTATTACTACAGTACAGAGTGTATTATTACTACAGGACAGAGTGTATTATTACTACAGTACAGAGTGTATTATTACTACAGGACAGAGTGTATTATTACTGCAGTACAGAGTGTATTATTACTAAAGGACAGAGTGTATTATTACTACAGGACAGAGTGTATTATTACTACAGGAAAGAGTGTATTATTACTGCAGTACAGAGTGTATTATTACTAAAGGACAGAGTGTATTATTACTACAGGAAAGTGTGTATTATTACTAAAGTACAGAGTGTATTATTACTACAGGACAGAGTGTATTATTACTACAGGACAGAGTGTATTATTACTAAAGGACAGAGTGTATTATTACTACAGTACAGAGTGTATTATTACTACAGGACAGAGTGTATTATTACTAAAGGACAGAGTGTATTATTACTACAGTACAGAGTGTATTATTACTACAGGACAGAGTGTATTATTACTAAAGGACAGAGTGTATTATTACTAAAGGACAGAGTGTATTATTACTACAGGACAGAGTGTATTATTAGTACAGGAAAGAGTGTATTATTACTGCAGTACAGAGTGTATTATTACTACAGTACAGAGTGTATTATTACTAACGGACAGAGTGTATTATTACTAAAGGACAGAGTGTATTATTACTAAAGGACAGAGTGTATTATTACTAAAGGACAGAGTGTATTATTACTAAAGGACAGAGTGTATTATTAGTACAGGAAAGAGTGTATTATTACTACAGGACAGAGTGTATTATTAGTACAGGAAAGAGTGTATTATTACTGCAGTACAGAGTGTATTATTACTAAAGGACAGAGTGTATTATTACTACAGGACAGAGTGTATTATTAGTACAGGACAGAGTGTATTATTACTAAAGTACAGAGTGTATTATTACTACAGTACAGAGTGTATTATTAGTACAGGACAGAGTGTATTATTACTACAGGACAGAGTGTATTATTAGTACAGGAAAGAGTGTATTATTACTGCAGTACAGAGTGTATTATTACTAAAGGACAGAGTGTATTATTACTAAAGGACAGAGTGTATTATTACTACAGGACAGAGTGTATTATTAGTACAGGAAAGAGTGTATTATTACTAAAGGACAGAGTGTATTATTACTACAGGACAGAGTGTATTATTAGTACAGGACAGAGTGTATTATTACTAAAGTACAGAGTGTATTATTACTACAGTACAGAGTGTATTATTAGTACAGGACAGAGTGTATTATTACTAAAGGACAGAGTGTATTATTACTACAGGACAGAGTGTATTATTAGTACAGGACAGAGTGTATTATTACTAAAGTACAGAGTGTATTATTACTACAGTACAGAGTGTATTATTAGTACAGGACAGAGTGTATTATTACTACAGGACAGAGTGTATTATTAGTACAGGAAAGAGTGTATTATTACTGCAGTACAGAGTGTATTATTACTAAAGGACAGAGTGTATTATTACTAAAGGACAGAGTGTATTATTACTACAGGACAGAGTGTATTATTAGTACAGGAAAGAGTGTATTATTACTAAAGGACAGAGTGTATTATTACTACAGGACAGAGTGTATTATTAGTACAGGACAGAGTGTATTATTACTAAAGGACAGAGTGTATTATTACTAAAGTACAGAGTGTATTATTACTACAGTACAGAGTGTATTATTACTACAGTACAGAGTGTAGTATTACTAAAGGACAGAGTGTATTATTACTAAAGGACAGAGTGTATTATTACTACAGGACAGAGTGTATTATTACTAAAGGACAGAGTGTATTATTACTACAGTACAGAGTGTATTATTACTAAAGGACAGAGTGTATTATTACTAAAGTACAGAGTGTATTATTACTACAGTACAGAGTGTATTATTACTAAAGGACAGAGTGTATTATTACTACAGTACAGAGTGTATTATTACTAAAGGACAGAGTGTATTATTACTACAGTACAGAGTGTATTATTACTAAAGGACAGAGTGTATTATTACTACAGTACAGAGTGTATTATTACTACAGTACAGAGTGTATTTTTACTAAAGGACAGAGTGTATTATTACTACAGTACAGAGTGTATTATTACTACAGTACAGAGTGTATTATTACTAAAGGACAGAGTGTATTATTACTAAAGGACAGAGTGTATTATTACTACAGGACAGAGTGTATTATTACTAAAGGACAGAGTGTATTATTACTACAGTACAGAGTGTATTATTACTAAAGGACAGAGTGTATTATTACTACAGTACAGAGTGTATTATTACTAAAGGACAGAGTGTATTATTACTGCAGGAAAGTGTGTATTATTACTACAGGACAGAGTGTATTATTACTACAGTACAGAGTGTATTATTACTACAGGACAGAGTGTATTATTAGTACAGGACAGAGTGTATTATTACTAAAGTACAGAGTGTATTGTTACTACAGTACAGAGTGTATTATTAGTACAGGACAGAGTGTATTATTACTAAAGGACAGAGTGTATTATTACTAAAGGACAGAGTGTATTATTACTACAGTACAGAGTGTATTATTACTACAGGACAGAGTGTATTATTACTACAGTACAGAGTGTATTATTACTACAGGACAGAGTGTATTATTACTACAGGACAGAGTGTATTATTACTGCAGTACAGAGTGTATTATTACTAAAGGACAGAGTGTATTATTACTATAGTACAGAGTGTATTATTACTACAGGACAGAGTGTATTATTACTGCAGTACAGAGTGTATTATTACTAAAGGACAGAGTGTATTGTTACTACAGTACAGAGTGTATTATTACTACAGGACAGAGTGTATTATTACTACAGGACAGAGTGTATTATTACTACAGGACAGAGTGTATTATTAGTACAGGAAAGAGTGTATTATTACTACAGGACAGAGTGTATTATTACTACAGGACAGAGTGTATTATTACTACAGGACAGAGTGTATTATTACAACAGGACAGAGTGTATTATTACTACAGGACAGAGTGTATTATTAGTACAGGAAAGAGTGTATTATTACTGCAGTACAGAGTGTATTATTACTAAAGGACAGAGTGTAATATTACTACAGGAAAGTGTGTATTATTACTAAAGGACAGAGTGTATTATTACTACAGGACAGAGTGTATTATTACTAAAGGACAGAGTGTATTATTACTACAGTACAGAGTGTATTATTACTACAGGACAGAATGTATTATTACTAAAGGAAAGAGTGTATTATTACTAAAGGACAGAGTGTATTATTACTACAGGACAGAGTGTATTATTACTAAAGGACAGAGTGTATTATTAGTACAGGAAAGAGTGTATTATTACTGCAGTACAGAGTGTATTATTACTAACGGACAGAGTGTATTATTACTAAAGTACAGAGTGTATTATTAGTACAGGAAAGAGTGTATTATTACTGCAGTACAGAGTGTATTATTACTAAAGGACAGAGTGTATTATTATTAAAGGACAGAGTGTATTATTACTAAAGGACAGAGTGTATTATTACTACAGGACAGAGTGTATTATTAGTACAGGAAAGAGTGTATTATTACTAAAGGACAGAGTGTATTATTACTACAGGACACAGTGTATTATTAGTACAGGACAGAGTGTATTATTACTAAAGTACAGAGTGTATTATTACTACAGTACAGAGTGTACTATTAGTACAGGACAGAGTGTATTATTACTAAAGGACAGAGTGTATTTTTACTACAGTACAGAGTGTATTATTACTACAGGACAGAGTGTATTATTACTAAAGGACAGAGTGTATTATTACTACAGGACAGAGTGTATTATTACTACAGGACAGAGTGTATTATTACTACAGGACAGAGTGTATTATTAGTACAGGAAAGAGTGTATTATTACTGCAGTACAGAGTGTATTATTACTAAAGGACAGAGTGTATTATTACTACAGGACAGAGTGTATTATTACTACAGGACAGAGTGTATTATTACTACAGGAAAGTGTGTATTATTACTAAAGTACAGAGTGTATTATTACTAAAGGACAGAGTGTATTATTACTACAGGACAGAGTGTATTATTACTACAGGACAGAGTGTATTATTACTACAGGACAGAGTGTATTATTAGTACAGGAAAGAGTGTATTATTACTGCAGTACAGAGTGTATTATTACTACAGGACAGAGTGTATTATTACTACAGGACAGAGTGTATTATTACTACAGGACAGAGTGTATTATTACTAAAGTACAGAGTGTATTATTACTAAAGGACAGAGTGTATTATTACTACAGTACAGAGTGTATTATTACTACAGGACAGAGTGTATTATTACTAAAGGACAGAGTGTATTATTACTAAAGGACAGAGTGTATTATTACTACAGGACAGAGTGTATTATTAGTACAGGAAAGAGTGTATTATTACTGCAGTACAGAGTGTATTATTACTAACGGACAGAGTGTATTATTACTAAAGGACAGAGTGTATTATTAGTACAGGAAAGAGTGTATTATTACTGCAGTACAGAGTGTATTATTACTAAAGGACAGAGTGTATTATTATTAAAGGACAGAGTGTATTATTTTTAAAGGACAGAGTGTATTAATACTACAGGACAGAGTGTATTATTAGTACAGGAAAGAGTGTATTATTACTAAAGGACAGAGTGTATTATTACTACAGGACACAGTGTATTATTAGTACAGGACAGAGTGTATTATTAGTACAGGACAGAGTGTATTATTACTAAAGGACAGAGTGTATTATTACTAAAGGACAGAGTGTATTATTACTACAGGACAGAGTGTATTATTACTAAAGGACAGAGTGTATTTTTACTACAGGACAGAGTGTATTATTACTACAGGAAAGAGTGTATTATTACTACAGTACAGAGTGTACTATTAGTACAGGACAGAGTGTATTATTACTAAAGGACAGAGTGTATTATTACTACAGTACAGAGTGTATTATTACTACAGGACAGAGTGTATTATTACTAAAGGACAGAGTGTATTATTACTAAAGGACAGAGTGTATTATTACTACAGGACAGAGTGTATTATTAGTACAGGAAAGAGTGTATTATTACTGCAGTACAGAGTGTATTATTACTAACGGACAGAGTGTATTATTACTAAAGGACAGAGTGTATTATTAGTACAGGAAAGAGTGTATTATTACTGCAGTACAGAGTGTATTATTACTAAAGGACAGAGTGTATTATTATTAAAGGACAGAGTGTATTATTACTAAAGGACAGAGTGTATTAATACTACAGGACAGAGTGTATTATTAGTACAGGAAAGAGTGTATTATTACTAAAGGACAGAGTGTATTATTACTACAGGACACAGTGTATTATTAGTACAGGACAGAGTGTATTATTACTAAAGTACAGAGTGTATTATTACTACAGTACAGAGTGTACTATTAGTACAGGACAGAGTGTATTATTACTAAAGGACAGAGTGTATTATTACTACAGTACAGAGTGTATTATTACTACAGGACAGAGTGTATTATTAGTACAGGAAAGAGTGTATTATTACTGCAGTACAGAGTGTATTATTACTAAAGGACAGAGTGTATTATTACTAAAGGACAGAGTGTATTATTACTACAGGACAGAGTGTATTATTAGTACAGGACAGAGTGTATTATTAGTACAGGACAGAGTGTATTATTACTAAAGTACAGAGTGTATTATTAGTACAGGAAAGAGTGTATTATTACTGCAGTACAGAGTGTATTATTACTAAAGGACAGAGTGTATTATTACTAAAGGACAGAGTGTATTATTACTACAGGACAGAGTGTATTATTAGTACAGGAAAGAGTGTATTATTACTAAAGGACAGAGTGTATTATTACTACAGGACAGAGTGTATTATTAGTACAGGACAGAGTGTATTATTACTAAAGTACAGAGTGTATTATTACTACAGTACAGAGTGTATTATTAGTACAGGACAGAGTGTATTATTACTAAAGGACAGAGTGTATTATTACTACAGGACAGAGTGTATTATTAGTACAGGACAGAGTGTATTATTACTAAAGTACAGAGTGTATTATTACTACAGTACAGAGTGTATTATTAGTACAGGACAGAGTGTATTATTACTACAGGACAGAGTGTATTATTAGTACAGGAAAGAGTGTATTATTACTGCAGTACAGAGTGTATTATTACTAAAGGACAGAGTGTATTATTACTATAGTACAGAGTGTATTATTACTACAGGACAGAGTGTATTATTAGTACAGGAAAGAGTGTATTATTACTAAAGGACAGAGTGTATTATTACTACAGGACAGAGTGTATTATTAGTACAGGACAGAGTGTATTATTACTAAAGTACAGAGTGTATTATTACTACAGTACAGAGTGTATTATTAGTACAGGACAGAGTGTATTATTACTAAAGGACAGAGTGTATTATTACTACAGGACAGAGTGTATTATTACTACAGGAAAGTGTGTATTATTACTAAAGTACAGAGTGTATTATTACTACAGGACAGAGTGTATTATTACTAAAGGACAGAGTGTATTATTACTACAGGACAGAGTGTATTATTACTAAAGGACAGAGTGTATTATTACTACAGTACAGAGTGTATTATTACTACAGGACAGAGTGTATTATTACTGCAGTACAGAGTGTATTATTACTAAAGGACAGAGTGTATTATTACTATAGTACAGAGTGTATTATTACTACAGGACAGAGTGTATTATTACTGCAGTACAGAGTGTATTATTACTAAAGGACAGAGTGTATATTACTACAGGACAGAGTGTATTATTACTGCAGTACAGAGTGTATTATTACTAAAGGACAGAGTGTATATTACTACAGGACAGAGTGTATTATTACTGCAGTACAGAGTGTATTATTACTAAAGGACAGAGTGTATTATTACTATAGTACAGAGTGTATTATTACTACAGGACAGAGTGTATTATTACTGCAGTACAGAGTGTATTGTTACTACAGTACAGAGTGTATTATTATTACTACAGGACAGAGTGTATTATTAGTACAGGACAGAGTGTATTATTACTACAGGACAGAGTGTATTATTACTGCAGTACAGAGTGTATTATTACTAAAGGACAGAGTGTATTATTACTATAGTACAGAGTGTATTATTACTACAGGACAGAGTGTATTATTACTGCAGTACAGAGTGTATTGTTACTACAGTACAGAGTGTATTATTATTACTACAGGACAGAGTGTATTATTAGTACAGGAAAGAGTGTATTATTACTGCAGTACAGAGTGTATTATTACTAAAGGACAGAGTGTATTATTACTACAGGACAGAGTGTATTATTAGTACAGGACAGAGTGTATTATTACTAAAGTACAGAGTGTATTATTACTACAGTACAGAGTGTATTATTAGTACAGGACAGAGTGTATTATTACTAAAGGACAGAGTGTATTATTACTACAGGACAGAGTGTATTATTAGTACAGGACAGAGTGTATTATTACTAAAGTACAGAGTGTATTATTACTACAGTACAGAGTGTATTATTAGTACAGGACAGAGTGTATTATTACTACAGGACAGAGTGTATTATTAGTACAGGAAAGAGTGTATTATTACTGCAGTACAGAGTGTATTATTACTAAAGGACAGAGTGTATTATTACTAAAGGACAGAGTGTATTATTACTACAGGACAGAGTGTATTATTAGTACAGGAAAGAGTGTATTATTACTAAAGGACAGAGTGTATTATTACTACAGGACAGAGTGTATTATTAGTACAGGACAGAGTGTATTATTACTAAAGTACAGAGTGTATTATTACTACAGTACAGAGTGTATTATTAGTACAGGACAGAGTGTATTATTACTAAAGGACAGAGTGTATTATTACTAAAGGACAGAGTGTATTATTACTACAGGACAGAGTGTATTATTACTACAGGAAAGTGTGTATTATTACTAAAGTACAGAGTGTATTATTACTACAGTACAGAGTGTATTATTACTACAGGACAGAGTGTATTATTACTAAAGGACAGAGTGTATTATTACTACAGGACAGAGTGTATTATTACTAAAGGACAGAGTGTATTATTACTAAAGGACAGAGTGTATTATTACTACAGTACAGAGTGTATTATTACTACAGGACAGAGTGTATTATTACTGCAGTACAGAGTGTATTATTACTAAAGGACAGAGTGTATTATTACTATAGTACAGAGTGTATTATTACTACAGGACAGAGTGTATTATTACTGCAGTACAGAGTGTATTATTACTAAAGGACAGAGTGTATTGTTACTACAGTACAGAGTGTATTATTATTACTACAGGACAGAGTGTATTATTACTAAAAGACAGAGTGTATTATTACTGCAGTACAATATGTATTTTTACTGTCACTCTTTTCACCATCTTCCATCAACTTTTATTGTCTCCTTCTTCTTCATCATCATCATCATCATCAGTGGGGACCCCATTTCTTTGATGAATGTGATAAAATGTCACAGAGGTGTTTTGTGAGTAGATGAATGAATCAGTGAGTGAGTGAATGTGTGTCAGTTAATGAACGCGTTAGTCCCTGAATGCGTGACTCATTCATTCACTCATTCAGTCACTGAGTGAGTGAATGAATGAGTATGAAATGATCAAATCTAAAGTATTTAATAAATGAATCTTTCACTCTGACAGTCATAAACAATCTTGAGTCAAACAGGAGGTTTATGGACTTTCTCTCTAAAGGCAGTCTGTTTTTTTCACTTCTGATTTATATGAATTATGTTTCTGTACTTTTTGTTTCCTGCTGTTTAAAAATCAGAGGCCTCAGTTAGTTGTTTTATTTTGTCCCCAATCTGTTGGACATCAATCTGTGTCAGATAAAACTCACTGTCAGCTGTCCAAACATCTGGACACTTTGTCCCCAGAGAGGATTGAACGGGACAAAGTTGTGACAGAGTTCAGGTGTGTATGGGGGGAGCTTGGGTTTGTTGGGTGTCAGATTGATGTGAAAAAGAAAAACGTCCAAACTGAGGTGAAACCTGAGTTGTGGTTGGAGGACTGGAGGACAAAGAGCTGTCCTCAGAGTGGCTGGGAACCTGCAGACTGATTGTTTCTGTTCTGTCTCAGGTTACAAAACTCTGCTCAAAGGGATCTCTGGGAAATTCACCAGCGGGGACCTGGTGGCCATCATGGGGCCGTCCGGAGCCGGAAAGTCCACCCTCATGAATATTCTGGCTGGGTACAGGTGGGTCCCGCTCTGCTGTCTCACACTGTGAATGTTCATTTTAATGGGACTTTACAACGACTGTCTGATCCTGAGAGGAAGGTGATTCATCTGTAGCTTCAAATCATAAAGTGTCAGTTTATACAAAACATAAAAGATAAACATTCACAGGAGGAAATGAAAAACAACAATAACATTTTGAATAAGCAGGAGATAAATATTAATTAACTCTGACACAGCAGGAAGTTTTTGTACCTTGAGGTGACGAACATGTTTCACTCTGAACAGTTGCAGTCAGTGTAAATACTCAGGAACAAAAAACTCTACATCAGAACTAGTTTATGTTTTGATAACAAAAAGTTCATTAGTACTTTTCTGATAGAAAACTTTAAGAGTTGAATCTGTCAGCAGGACAGACTCAGTCCGCTTCGTACCTCCAATAATCACATTTATACAAACAACTAATCTGAAACAGTTTGACGTAAATAAACCTAAATGTGTGTTTTGGACGTTTTCGTTCCACGAGTCTGAAAATATGGAAGCAATATAATGTCTGATTTGTATATTTAAACATTCAGTTTCAGAAAACTTGAAAAGGTTGTGCACAGATCTGCACAATATTTGTTCAGTTTTTATTAAAGAAGGTAAACAAGATGTTTATTTATTTATTTATTTTGGTACTTGAACATAATTGTCCTTTACACTTCACTGCATTGATCTAAGAGCAGTAAACAGTGACTGAGCAGTGCATGAAACGCTCTATGTCCGTCTGAGCAGCTCAGAATCACTGAGTCGTCAGTAACACAGAGAAACCATGAGAGGTGTTAGCGCGCCCTCTGGTGGCAGAACGCTAACAGTGCTCACATTTAACACTGTCACACACCTGCATCATCCAGAGTCAGCGTGTGTTTCTCTAACATGTATATTTCTGTGTGTGTCCAGAGAGACGGGGATGAAGGGAGAGATCCTGATCAACAGTCAGCCCAGAGACCTGCGCTCCTTCAGGAAGGTTTCCTGTTACATCATGCAGGACGACATGCTGCTGCCTCACCTCACCGTACAGGAGGCCATGATGGTACAGGAAGTACTCACACTGCAGTACAAGTACTGACACTACAGTGTTACAGTAAAAGTTGTGCATAGTAAAATGTTGCTTCAGTAAATATTTGACCACACTGCCAAAAACCTGAAAGGAACAATTAAAGGTCACAGTCTAACTCTAGGAAGTCAGCTAAACTTCAGGCATATCAGTCAGGTGTGCATGTTTCTGACCACACTGTCAGAAACAGACTCCATGAGGGTGGCATGAGGGCCCCACGTCCTCTAGTGGGACCTGTGCTCACAGCCCAGCACCGTGCAGCTCCATCATTCACCAGAGAACACCAGAACTGGCAGGTCCACCATTGGTTCACACTGAGCACATGTGACAGGCCTGAAAGTGTCTGGAGATGCTGTGGTGAACGTTATGCTGCCTGTGACCTGGGTTCCTCCTGGTGCAGAGGGCCCTGGGTTCCTCCTGGTGCAGAGGGCCCTGGGTTCCTCCTGGTGCAGAGGGCCCTGGGTTGCTCCTGCTGCAGAGGGCCCTGGGTTCCTCCTGCTGCAGAGGGCCCTGGGTTCCTCCTGGTGCAGAGGGCCCTGGGTTCCTCCTGGTGCAGAGGGCCCTGGGTTCCTCCTGGTGCAGAGGGCCCTGGGTTCCTCCTGGTGCAGTGGGCCCTGGGTTTCTCCTGGTGCAGAGGGCCCTGGGTTCCTCCTGGTGCAGTGGGCCCTGGGTTCCTCCTGGTGCAGAGGGCCCTGGGTTCCTCCTGGTGCAGGACCCGGCCTCATGTGTAGACAGTTCCTGGATGATGAAGGCAGTGATGTCATTGACTGGTCCTCTCGTTCCCCTGACCTAAATCCAGCTGAGCACCTATGGGACGTTATGTATCAGTGAATCCGCCACAGATCAGGTCTGGGAGGATGGGAGCATGCCCAGATGTTGATGATTTTGGTTTCCACCGACCGTTGTTCTGTCATTTTGTTCTCAACTAATTATACAATGTACATCAGCAAAGATTTTATACTCAAATAATTCCTTCATCCAGATCGCATCAGTGCTTTAAGTGTTCCTTTATTTTTTTGAGCAGTGTGTTTATACAGCTATAAACATTATTCAAAGGAAAGGTTTGTGAACCTGAACCATGAAATGATTTAACAGGAAATACGACTTCAACCATCGAACTAGTTTCATGTTCTGTCTACTAACGTGTTCATCAGCAGTCTCGCCAGGTTTTGTACTTTAGTTTAATCCTACCAGGAAAGATTTAAACAGAGTTTCTGGGTGTTTTCTGCAGGTTTTCATGAATCTTGTCTCTGCAGGTTTCAGCCAACCTGAAGCTGCAGGAGAAGGTGGAGGCTCGCAGAGAGATGGTGAGGTTTTGACTACAGACTACTTCCTGGTTACATATGGGTCTCAGAGGTTCAAGGGATAGCTCTGATATTTTAGAAGTGGGGTTGTACGAGGTACTGGTCCACAGTCAGTGTGTTGCCTACAGGAGATGTCAGTCAACACGTTCTCCAGTTTGCACAGGGTCAGCAGGAAAACATCTGTTTTTAAATGGTTAGTTTGTGTTAGTGGTTAGTCACACGGTAACACAAACTAACAAACTGATGGAGGCCGTGGTAAATCAGCCGCTCCGCCCAGTCGCCAGAGGAAAGTGTTGGCATTGAACGTTCCTGCAAACCACAGATATGTTACATTGCTATGTTTCAGAGGTCTCATATCAGCGTTTCTAAAGTGACATAGTATATGAGCTGACTGCGTCATCAGGAGGTGGACGGTGTGACACCTCGGAGAGATGAGCATTGTTCAACACCAACAAATGACTAAACCGATTGTGTTTAAGCGAGTCATCACTGTCTCCACATGAGTATTAAAGTGAAATCATGATTGTTTCTTGATTGTAACTGAGAGGTTTTTGTGCCTCAACCTCACAACGTGTTAAACAGCACTGCTGAAACATAGTTTCACATATGTGTTGCATAATAACCTACAAATATAATATCTGTGGTCAATGCCACCATTTGTTCTGGCGGTTGGGTTGTTTAGCGAGCTGGACTGACTCTTTTTGTCAGTGGAGCCTGGTGTCAGCTCCAGTTCCCGGTTGGAAATCGCTGTCTGACGAAAGAGGCGCTCTTCTCTTGACAATTCGGGGCATCTGTGTAGACTTCACATGGATGGACTGGCTTTTACAGTGTGCTGCCTGCTTCTCCAAACTGACTCTACTGAAGATGATACACTGACTGTGGAGAAGTAACTCATACTACTACTGTGTGTGTGTGTGTGTGTGTGTGTGTGTGTGTTCAGGTACGGGAGATCCTGATGGCTCTGGGTTTACTGGACTGTGCTAAAACTAGGACTTCCCACCTGTCGGGGGGTCAGAGGAAGAGACTGGCCATCGCTCTGGAGCTTGTCAACAATCCACCAGTCATGTTCTTTGATGAGCCCACCAGGTCCGACACACACACACACACACACACACACACACACACACACACACACATTTAATAACCTTCCCAAACTGTTTCCAGGTTTCCTCCTGATTTAGTTCCTGTGGTAGAAAACAAGGTGACTGTTTGTTGCAGCAGCTGCAGCAGCTCTGTTTCTGTCGCTCGGTCAGATTGACCCTCTTCAGCCGAGTTTTTCCTGATCTGAGTCCAGCGTTTCAGGATCGGACTGAAAAACCTTCTGTGACTCGGCATTCTCTATAAATAAATCTGATCTGGCTGCTGTCAGAGCTCAGAGTCTTTACCTGTCCTCCTCACTCACAGCAGGTGTGTCCTGATTCTCTCCATCTGCTCCGCCTCAGATATTCTCTATCTACTCTAGGGGCTACGAGACTAACGTTACTAAACACTGACGGAAGTTTTGTTTCTGTAAAACCTCCATCAGGAGGCAGGGTGGAGTCTGGATTTATCGTCACACTCCTGTCAGACACTTTGAAATGAATCACACATAAATGTTGTGTGTTATAAGAAAATACAATTTTATTTCGTTTTGTGCTCCGTTATGTTCACAAAACACAGATGTCTTTGAAACACTTCAGTTAAACAAGAGAAAATATTAGAAATGAAACACATTTAGATGTATTGGTTGGCATTTAGCAGATTTAAATTTAAGATTAGATTTCTTAAAATCGTGACTCCAAACCTGGAAAGTGCTGTTCTCTGAATGAATACAATAACAAACCAACGCGCTCCTCCTGTCCTCCTCCTCTCCTCCTCTCCACCTCTCCACCTCTCCTCCCCTCTTTGCACTCCAAAGCCCCAAAATGCATGTAATTTCTATTTGATTAATTATCAGAGACGTGACGTGGGAGATGTAGACTTTATTTCAAATTGAGTTTTGGTTAAAAAAGACACATGGAGGTGGGAAAGTATTTTGGCATCTTTCTTGGCTCGGCCTGTATTAAGATGATTTAACAGTGATTTTCATATTTTTCATATATATTCATTCATAACAGAGACAAAGAATGTCAAGCTGAGGACAAACACTATGGTTACCTGACTGTCCATGACGGCAGGTCATACAGACGTGACGCTCTGCAGAGCACCTGATTGAGAATTGATGCCATGGCTGAAATTAAAAAATTAATATGTAAAAATATTAAAAACAGGGTACTCACTAATGTGATAGAACAGATGAGGTAAAACATTAAAGTACTTCCTGTGTCTCTGTGTCTCAGCGGTCTGGACAGCTCGTCCTGTTTCCAGGTGGTCTCTCTGTTGAAGGCTCTGGCTCAGGGAGGACGAACCGTCATCTGCACCATCCACCAACCCAGCGCCAAACTGTTTGAACTCTTTGACAAGGTCCTCAGACACACCAGGAAACTTTTTACTGCCACATACTTTTACTTTTACCACTTCAACTACATACAAGGATTATTGGTGTCGCTGCAGTAAAGGATGTGGGTGGTGTTGTCTCTGTGTTGCAGCTTTACGTCCTGAGTCAGGGTCAGTGTGTCTACAGAGGTAAAGTCTCCAGTCTGGTTCCCTACCTGAGAGACCTGGGACTCAACTGCCCCACCTACCACAACCCGGCTGACTTCGGTAAGACCCTACAGATCTCTGTAGTCCCTGTGTGTCCCTGTAGTCCTTGTGTGTCTCTGTAGTCCCTGTGTAGTCCTTGTGTGTCTCTGTAGTCCCTGTGTGTCTCTGTAGTCCTTGTGTGTCTCTGTGTGTCTCTGTGTGTCTCTGTAGTCCTTGTGTGTCTCTGTAGTCCTTGTGTGTCTCTGTGTGTCTCTGTGTGTCTCTGTAGTCCTTGTGTGTCTCTGTAGTCCTTGTGTGTCTCTGTAGTCCTTGTGTGTCCCTGTGTGTCCCTGTGTGTCCCTGTGTGTCTCTGTGTGTCCTTGTGTGTCTCTGTAGTCCTTGTGTGTCTCTGTAGTCCTTGTGTGTCCCTGTGTGTCCCTGTGTGTCCCTGTGTGTCTCTGTGTGTCCTTGTGTGTCTCTGTAGTCCTTGTGTGTCTCTGTGTGTCTCTGTGTGTCTCTGTGTGTCTCTGTAGTCCTTGTGTGTCTCTGTGTGTCTCTGTGTCTCTGTAGTCCTTGTGTGTCTCTGTGTGTCTCTGTAGTCCTTGTGTGTCCCTGTGTGTCCCTGTGTGTCTCTGTGTGTCTCTGTGTGTCTCTGTAGTCCTTGTGTGTCTCTGTAGTCCTTGTGTGTCTCTGTGTGTCTCTGTAGTCCTTGTGTGTCTCTGTGTGTCTCTGTGTGTCTCTGTGTGTCTCTGTAGTCCTTGTGTGTCTCTGTAGTCCTTGTGTGTCTCTGTGTGTCTCTGTAGTCCTTGTGTGTCTCTGTAGTCCTTGTGTGTCTCTGTGTGGTGACCTTTGTGAGGTCGTGATGTTTCTGTTTCCTGACTTTAACACCTGATTTATGACATCACACGTAGTCTGGAGCCAATCAGAGTCCAGTCTGAAACTTGAGGTCACAGAAACAGAGAAGGGACTCTTCACTGAACACAATTTATTAATACACACATTTTAATCTGTGGTTAAAAACCTGTCTGCAGGGCAACTTAGAGTACTCAGTTACTCTATCTACTCAGTTACTTTATGTTTGTACCTCAGAGGGAAACACTTGAGGTTTTACTGCTGGTTATTTGTATACGTGAATACTCAGAGAGTACTGACCTCTGCAGACGTGACATCACACTGAGGTCTGATCAGGAGAGTTCTCTCCCTCTGAGACTGGAGTACTATGGCAAAGTACAAGTACATGGAGTGTGTAGTTAAAGTACGTGTGTGTGTGTGTGTGTGTGTGTGTGTGTGTGTGCGTTTTTAGTGATGGAGGTGGCGTCTGGAGAATACGGAGATCAGATGGTGCGACTGGTGAAGGCGGTGCAGGACAGGAAGTGTGAGAAGGATCATCAGACCGAACTGAACGGAGACACTAACCTCCACCCGCTCCTGTGGCAGCGCACGGACGAGGTGAACACACACGAGGTGCTCCTCTGGCGCCCTCTCTGTGCCAGCTGTCAGGAGCGCGGCGGCAGGCTGCGTCGGTGGTTGCTCAGCAACCATAACCAGTAACGTATCACAGCCTGTTTACCTGAATCCCTGAGGTCAGAGCTGATCTACTTCCTGTGTGTCCGTGGGACAGATGAGACGCTCTGACAGCTCTGCACCAACGTGATCAGCTTCCCTCCATATTTATCACACACTGATGTTCACTGACGAAAGATGTCTGTCAGCTGTGATTGGTCGGTCCTCGTCACATGACATGCAGTGCGCACTGCTGCGCTTGGACTCAGTCTATCTCAGTTGGTCTGTCCGTCTCTGTGTCCGTCTGTGTCCGTCTGTGTCTGTGTCCATCTGTCTCTGTGTCCATTTGTCTCTGTGTCCATCTATCTCTGTGTCCGTCTGTGTCTGTCTGTGTCCGTCTGAGTCTGTGTCCATCTGTCTCTGTGTCCGTCTGTCTCTGTGTCCATCTGTCTCTGTGTCCGTCTGTCTGTATGTCTGTCCGTACATCCAATTCTCAGGAACATAATATCTCAAAAACACTGTGAGGGAATTTCTTCACATTTGGCACAAACGTCCAGTTTGACTCGAATGAACTGATTAGAATTTTGTCAAAGGTCAAAGGTCAGTGTGACCTCATAAAACATGTTTTCGACCATAACTCAAGAATTCATTCATTCAAATTAATTGTGATCAGATTTCACACAAACGCAAACTGTAATTTGGCGTTTAAAACTTTCTGACTCAGATTTATGTTCATCTTGTTTCTGATTTATTTTCTACACAACATTCAGTTTAGAGTGAAGGGTGTTCGTCAAGGTGACGTCAAGGTGACGTCTCAGAGCGTCTCATTTTATCCGGCCAAATTAATTCAGCATCTGTCACGCTGAGAGCAAATTTGAGTAAATTAGTTCCATCGTCTGAAGATCAGCTACGTGTTGATGATGAAGCGGGGCGGCTGACTTTATAAAGTTGCCACTTTTATCTTCAAGGATGAAATTGTTTTCTCAACAGAGAGCAAAGACATGCTGCAGGACAGACAGCTGACGCATCATTAATTAGTCAAAGGACAAAGAACTGTGCAGCGATGACTGTGCTCCCTTCACGTGTTCTTAACCTGTTTGTGAATCCTTCATGATGTCATCATTTCCACACATTCACAAACAGAGTGTTCGACAGGTTTAAAGCTGCAGCTGGTCTCCGTACTCACACGGCTCTCGGTGACATCCTCACAGTGCTTCTGACGGCATTTACAGGAGTCACTAAAACAACCAATCAGAGTTGAGGAGTCTCTGACGCCGCCGGCAATCAGATCTGAACCAACATTATGTCGCCGCGTTGATCATTTCTCATCTCGAAAGTTTTGTTTTTGTTTTAACTTAAATATGTCAAAGTTCGTGACGCGGAGACGTCGAGTCAAAAACTCATCACTTCCTGCGATCAGGAACTTTAACTGGCGTTTAGCGTCCCGTCAGTGCTCTGATCTCACACAGTCAGAAGGAGAGAATAAGTGCGAGCACAGCCGCTGTCAGCTCTGAAACATGTTTTTAATAAAATCATTTAGTGTTGTTTCAAGGGTCAAGTTTAAAAAAAGGTTTTCCGGGACTGAAGTTTGAGACAGTCAACTTCAAAAAACCAAACGTACTTTGACACCAGAACATGAACATGTGTTATCATGTGTCGTGATTCAGTGACACAGTCTGTGGATCAATTAAACACATTAAAATATATATTTGTGTTGTAACTGAGGTTTGTAATAAACCAGTGCAGATTATTGATTATTGATGACACAGCTGTGATGTCATATTAAAGGAGACGCCTGACATGTGTATCTGTCCGTCTGTGGTCGGTCAGGAGAGCTCATCGTCTGAAGGGTGTCACAGTTTCTCAGCCAGCTGTATGACCCAGTTCTCCATCCTGTTCCGGAGAACCTTCCTCAGCATCCTCAGAGACTCGGTGAGGACACACAGCGACACCTGGTGGATGCACACAGATACTGCAGCGCAGAGAGAGAGAGTGACACACACACACACACACACACACACACACGATACCATCACAACACTTCAAGAATTTGTTTCATTTATTTGTTTTGACATTAAGTAATTTAATCATTTATTTATCTATTTATTTTGATATAAATTGAATAATTATTTTTATTTATTTTGACATTTATTTATTAATAAATATTTGTTTAGAGATTTTCTATGATTTATTTGTTTATTTTCATTTTCACAATTATTTATTTATTCTGACACAAATTTAAAATATACTTTATTTTTAGATCATATAATTTGTTTATATTTATGTATAAATCCATTTATTTATTTTATTTCAACATTTATTTTTTATTCATTCATTTATTTTCTTATTTCAACATTAAGTCAGTGATTTATTTTGACATTATTCATTAATTTAGACATTTATTTATTTTGATATTTTTTTAATTTTATTTTGTCAGTATTTTGAGTCACTCATGAAATCAGTAGATTTTTCGGCCCCACTCCAAACTGGTTATCTGAAGCCTGAACATGATCGACCACAGCGCTGTTTAAATGTAGCTGCTACCTAATGACGTACAAATGTACCTGTGGTCGGCAGAAACGTCTCCATGTCTGAATATATCTGTGATACAGAGTAACCGATCTCTGCTCTCATTGGTCGAGCAGGTGCTGACTCACCTGAGGATCTCCTCCCACATCGGGATCGGCATCCTGATTGGTCTGTTGTACCTGGGCATCGGGAACGAGGCCAAGAAGGTTCTGAGCAACTCGGGGTTCCTCTTCTTCTCCATGTTGTTCCTCATGTTCGCTGCTCTGATGCCAACGGTGCTCACCTGTGAGTCCTTACACACAGACTCAAGACTCTGAACACCTGAGTGTGCATGACTCAAAGTATGTCCACACTGCAGTATTAATACTGTATACCAAAGTAAAGGATGTGAGTACTTCCTGTGTCATCACACAGAAGTCAAATTAAAGAGCTGAAAATTGTTTAAAGACAATCATTAATATTTTAATAAACATTGAAATGAGTGAGGGAACATAGATTCAGCTGAATTTGTTTCAATTTGGTTTGATCTGATGCGATTCAGTGTGATTTGATTTGCCCAGCCATGGGTAAAACGTATTGTTTGTATAATTTCAAGTGAATTTTAAATCATAAGAAGAAACCAATTCAGCCCTCTTGTGTGCGGTGCGTCTGCTTATTTGTTATCAGTCTGATGTTTCCTGCCGTCACCTGCTGCACCATTTCATGAGGACTGACAGTGCTATGCACACAGCAGGTGCTTTTGAACTAGTTGATGTGATTCAGTTCAGTTTGGTGTGATCTGATGTGTGTGTTTGTGCCTCAGTTCCTCTGGAGATGGGAGTGTTCCTGAGGGAGCACCTGAACTACTGGTACAGTCTGAAGGCGTATTATCTCGCCAAAACCATGGCGGACGTTCCCTTCCAGGTAAACACACGTGTTCTCCAGACAGCAGCATCTGACTGAAGAATGTGTGTGGTACCCCTGACCCCTGCATACCGCCAACCCTCTCCTGTACAGGTCGTGTTCCCGGTGGTGTACTGCAGTATCGTGTACTGGATGACGGCTCAGCCTCCAGACGCCGGACGTTTCTTCCTCTTCCTCTCTCTGGGAGTTCTGACCTCTTTGGTGGCTCAGAGTCTGGGTCTGCTGATCGGAGCCGCCTCCACCTCTCTGCAGGTCAGTTCACCTGAAGACTCACCTGTGTGACCTCACCAACAGGTGTGTGTGTGTGTGTGTGTGTGTGTGTGTTCGCTCAGGTGTGTTTGTTTGTCTCCTGCAGGTGGCGACGTTTGTGGGTCCGGTCACAGCGATCCCTGTCCTGTTGTTCTCTGGGTTCTTCGTCAGCTTCGACACCATCCCCTGGTACCTGCAGTGGATGTCCTACATCTCCTACGTCAGGTGGGGGCACTGTTTGATTACAGTTCTATGACGCAGAGTGGAGAGAAGAAGAATCTCTGACATTTTCACATTAAAGCATTGTTAACTCTTTCTCAAAGTCAAAGAAGGATCCTTAAACAGCTGAATTTCAGGACGGTTATGTCATTGAATCTGCTGAAGGACTCTTCCAGTGCCAAAGATCCTTCGTTCAGAGAATTTTTTAGTACATGATTTATCACGTTATAATGTTTCACATAACGTGATAACCTATGTTGAGGATCACGGTTCCCCTACACAGCTTGATTAAGTTCTACTTCATGCTCAGGTTATTTTCACCTGATACTGTTCAGTACCATGTTCCCAGAGCCAGGTCGCGACGGCAGGGATCAGCATGCCCGGGGCCCCGCCCCTGCCTGCCGCTTGGCACACAACACACCGAACTCTGATTCCTGTCCCTGCAGGTGGTGGGCCCACAGGGTGATGTCTCCCTGTCATTTATTCAGGCTCAGCCTGACCGGGCCCCATGGGGGGGACCTCAGTGTCCCCATACCAGGAGAGGTGCTCAAAGTCAGAATATACTGTTTCATCAAGGTCTAGCTTGGAGTAGAGTTGCTGCTCCTTCATGTTGAGGTGGTTCAACATCTGATCAGGATCCTCCTGGTCCAGCTGGTAGGAGGCCCCGGGGCGGACCCAGAACACACTGGAGGGATTATTGATCTCATCTGGCCTGGGAACGTCTAGGGGTCCTCCAGGAGGAGCTGGGAAGCATTTTTTGGGAGGAGAGAGACGTCTGGGGAGCTTTGCTCAGCCTGCTGCCTCCTGAGACTTGGCCCTGGATAACAAGATGAAAATGGATGGATGGACTGACTGACTGATCCGTACAAGTGTAAAGTAGCACAAACAAGGAATACTAAAGTAAAGTACAAGTACATTAGAATTATACTCAGAGTACAGAGTATCACAGAGTACTTCCATAACTTTGATATTTACCTGCTGGCAGGTGCAGGTCTCCTCGTCTGAAGCATCAGAAATAATAATGAATCCTACTAGCAGTAGTCCGATGTATCTACATCAGCTGATTATAAAACCACTCCCTGTGTTGTGTTTCAGGTACGGCTTCGAGGGCGTCATTCTGGCCATCTACAGCCTGGACCGAGAGGATCTGCACTGCGACGAGGACGACACCTGTCACTTCCAAAAGTCCGAAGCCATCCTGAAGGAGCTGGACATGCTGGATGCCAAACTCTACCTGGACTTCATCGTCCTCGGCATCTTCTTCTTCTCTCTGAGGCTCATCGCTTACTTTGTCCTGCGGTACAAGATCAGCGCTGAGAGGTAGACCAGGAGGAAGAGCAGGAGGAGGAGGAGATCTGAGCGGCAGCCTGCGGCGTTTAGGACCCAACCTTTAGGCCAAAGTTGGCGTGTAGCTGTGAGGTTGGTCTACATGTGAACACTGAAATCTACTTTGGCTCTCTGTTAAAACAAAGCGACACAAAGAAGAGACGATGTGAGATGTAGAGCTGGTTTAAAGGTCTCTGAGTGTCAGTAGGGGACAAAGTGAGGACGGAGCTGGTCTCCTGACTCCTGAACTGTGCCACAAGAAACAGGAGAACACCTGATTTTTATTTCACGGCCGTCTCAATTAAAGGCGGTCGGGATGAGGAGGTGGGACAGACTCTGGACTGATTCAGTACGAAGACACTCATGTTAATATAGTTTTAATCTCTGAGGTTCAGCGTCCTCATAAACACTGTGTATCAGACTGTCGACCAATAAAGTGCAGACCAGTTATTTCCTGAGTCTTTGTCTCCTGTGATCTCAGAGTTTCAGTCTTTGTTAAAGTGAATAATCCAGTTTGAACAGGTGGGTCTGAGATGGGATTTGAAGGATGTTGCTATCGGACTGTTGGATGTGTGGAGGTAGAGAGTTCCAGCGCCTGGAGTCGGCGCAGCTGGAAGCATCCATGGTGCTGAGGCATGAGGGATGGTCAGGAGACAAGCAGAGGAGGAGCGCAGGGAGCAGGAGGGGGCGTACTCCTGGAGGAGGTCGGAGAGATGGGTGGGGGCTGGGCTCTGGAGGGCTGTAACGGTGAGCTGAAGGTTCTTGTAGTCAGTCTAGTACAGGGTGATGGGCGGGGCCTGGAAATGTTGTGGAGGTGGAAGAAAGCAGCCTGGGTAATGTTCGAATGAGAGAGTGCTGTCCAGGATGACACTGAGGCTCTTGGCGTGGGTGAAGAAGGGTGCAGAGATGTTATCAGTGATGATGTGTGGGACGTGGGTGCTTTGGACTTTGGCCAGGGTGTGTTTGGAGCCAGTGAGCAGGATCTCAGTTTTGCTGCCGTTGAGCTTCAGAAAGTTCCTGCTCATCCAACTCCTGACGTCCTGAAGGCAGCAGCGAGGGAGGTGGGAGGAGGGTTTAGATGAGATGGAGACCTGTGGAAATGTATCTCTGAAAGTCAACAAAACTTAAGAGTTCATATAAAACGTCATCTTGTTGAGTCAACATCTGAACCAATCAGCTGTTAGATCAGGTGAGAACCAGGCGTTTCCCATCATGCCCTGGGTCTTGCAGTCGGTGAAGAGCAGCGGCAGCGTCTGGATCTAAAAACTGTGGTTGCCTCGTCCTCATGAGATTATCACTGTCCACTTTTGTATGACCTCTAGAAGGTCTCTGGAAACAGGTCTTTAGAAACAGGTCTTTAGAAACAGGTCTTTGAAAACAGGTCTTTAGAAACAGATCTTTGGAAACAGGTCTTTAGAAACAGGTCTTTAGAAACAGGTCTTTAGAAACAGGTCTTTAGAAACAGGTCTTTGAAAACAGGTCTTTAGAAACAGATCTTTGGAAACAGGTCTTTAGAAACAGATCTTTGGAAACAGGTCTTTAGAAACAGGTCTTTAGAAACAGGTCTTTGAAAACAGGTCTTTAGAAACAGATCTTTGGAAACAGGTCTTTAGAAACATGTCTTTAGAAACAGGTCTTTGAAAACAGGTGTTTAGAAACAGGTGTTTAGAAACAGGTCTTTAGAAACAGGTCTTTGGAAACAGATCTTTGGAAACAGGTCTTTGAAAACAGGTGTTTAGAAACAGGTGTTTAGAAACAGGTCTTTAGAAACAGGTCTTTAGAAACAGGTCTTTGGAAACAGATCTTTGGAAACAGGTCTTTAGAAACAGGTCTTTGGAAACAGGTGTTTAGAAACAGGTGTTTAGAAACAGGTGTTTAGAAACAGGTCTTTGGAAACAGGTGTTTAGAAACAGGTGTTTAGAAACAGGTGTTTAGAAACAGGTCTTTAGAAACAGGTCTTTGGAAACAGATCTTTGGAAACAGGTCTTTAGAAACATGTCTTTAGAAACAGGTCTTTGGAAACAGATCTTTGGAAACAGGTCTTTAGAAACATGTCTTTAGAAACAGGTCTTTGAAAACAGGTGTTTAGAAACAGGTCTTTAGAAACAGGTCTTTAGAAACAGGTCTTTAGAAACAGGTCTTTGGAAACAGATCTTTGGAAACAGGTCTTTGGAAACATGTCTTTAGAAACAGGTCTTTGAAAACAGGTGTTTAGAAACAGGTCTTTAGAAACATGTCTTTAGAAACAGGTCTTTGGAAACAGGTCTTTAGAAACATGTCTTTAGAAACAGGTCTTTGAAAACAGGTGTTTAGAAACAGGTGTTTAGAAACAGGTGTTTAGAAACAGGTCTTTAGAAACAGGTGTTTAGAAACAGGTCTTTGGAAACAGGTGTTTAGAAACAGGTGTTTAGAAACAGGTCTTTGGAAACAGGTCTTTGGAAACAGGTGTTTAGAAACAGGTCTTTAGAAACAGGTGTTTATAAACAGGTCTTTGGAAACAGGTGTTTAGAAACAGGTGTTTAGAAACAGGTCTTTGGAAACAGGTGTTTAGAAACAGGTCTTTGGAAACAGGTGTTTAGAAACAGGTCTTTAGAAACAGGTCTTTGGAAACAGGTGTTTGGAAACAGGTCTTTAGAAACAGGTCTATAGAAACAGGTCTTTAGAAACAGGTCTTTAGAAACAGGTCTTTGGAAACAGGTCTTTTGAAACAGGTCTTTTGAAACAAGTCTCTAAAAACAGGTCTTTGGAAACAGGTGTTTAGAAACATGTCTTTTGAAACAAGTCTCTAGAAACAGGTCTTTAGAAACAGGTCTGTAGAAACAGGTCTGTAGAAACAAGTCTCTAGAAACAGGTCTGTAGAAACAGGTCTTTAGAAACAGGTCTTTGGAAACAGGTCTTTAGAAACAGGTCTTTAGAAACAGGTCTTTGGAAACAGGTCTTTAGAAACAGGTCTTTAGAAACAGGTCTTTTGAAACAGGTCTTTAGAAACAGGTCTTTAGAAACAGGTCTGTAGAAACAGGTCTTTTGAAACAAGTCTCTAGAAACAGGTCTTTAGAAACAGGTCTTTTGAAACAAGTCTCTAAAAACAGGTCTTTAGAAACAGGTCTTTAGAAACAGGTCTTTAGAAACAGGTCTTTGGAAACAGGTGTTTAGAAACATGTCTTTTGAAACAAGTCTCTAGAAACAGGTCTGTAGAAACAGGTCTTTTGAAACAAGTCTCTAGAAACAGGTCTGTAGAAACAGGTCTTTAGAAACAGGTCTTTGGAAACAGGTCTTTAGAAACAGGTCTTTAGAAACAGGTCTTTTGAAACAGGTCTTTAGAAACAGGTCTTTGGAAACAGGTGTTTAGAAACAGGTCTGTAGAAACAGGTCTTTAGAAACAGGTCTTTGGAAACAGGTCTTTAGAAACAGGTCTTTTGAAACAGGTCTTTTGAAACAGGTCTTTAGAAACAGGTCTTTAGAAACAGGTCTGTAGAAACAGGTCTTTAGAAACAGGTCTTTTGAAACAGGTCTTTAGAAACAGGTCTTTAGAAACAGGTCTTTTGAAACAGGTCTTTAGAAACAGGTCTTTAGAAACAGGTCTTTTGAAACAAGTCTCTAGAAACAGGTCTTTAGAAACAGGTCTTTAGAAACAGGTCTTTGGAAACAGGTGTTTAGAAACAGGTCTTTAGAAAAAGGTCTGTAGAAACAGGTCTTTGAAAACAGGTGTTTAGAAACAGGTCTTTAGAAACAGGTCTTTAGAAACAGGTCTTTAGAAACAGGTCTTTGGAAACAGATCTTTGGAAACAGGTCTTTGGAAACATGTCTTTAGAAACAGGTCTTTGAAAACAGGTGTTTAGAAACAGGTCTTTAGAAACATGTCTTTAGAAACAGGTCTTTGGAAACAGGTCTTTAGAAACATGTCTTTAGAAACAGGTCTTTGAAAACAGGTGTTTAGAAACAGGTGTTTAGAAACAGGTGTTTAGAAACAGGTCTTTAGAAACAGGTCTTTAGAAACAGGTCTTTGGAAACAGGTGTTTAGAAACAGGTGTTTAGAAACAGGTCTTTGGAAACAGGTCTTTGGAAACAGGTGTTTAGAAACAGGTCTTTAGAAACAGGTGTTTATAAACAGGTCTTTGGAAACAGGTGTTTAGAAACAGGTGTTTAGAAACAGGTCTTTGGAAACAGGTGTTTAGAAACAGGTCTTTGGAAACAGGTGTTTAGAAACAGGTCTTTAGAAACAGGTCTTTGGAAACAGGTGTTTGGAAACAGGTCTTTAGAAACAGGTCTATAGAAACAGGTCTTTAGAAACAGGTCTTTAGAAACAGGTCTTTGGAAACAGGTCTTTAGAAACAGGTCTTTTGAAACAAGTCTCTAAAAACAGGTCTTTGGAAACAGGTGTTTAGAAACATGTCTTTTGAAACAAGTCTCTAGAAACAGGTCTTTAGAAACAGGTCTGTAGAAACAGGTCTTTTGAAACAAGTCTCTAGAAACAGGTCTGTAGAAACAGGTCTTTAGAAACAGGTCTTTGGAAACAGGTCTTTAGAAACAGGTCTTTAGAAACAGGTCTTTGGAAACAGGTCTTTAGAAACAGGTCTTTAGAAACAGGTCTTTTGAAACAGGTCTTTAGAAACAGGTCTTTAGAAACAGGTCTGTAGAAACAGGTCTTTTGAAACAAGTCTCTAGAAACAGGTCTTTAGAAACAGGTCTTTTGAAACAAGTCTCTAAAAACAGGTCTTTGGAAACAGGTCTTTAGAAACAGGTCTTTTGAAACAAGTCTCTAAAAACAGGTCTTTAGAAACAGGTCTTTAGAAACAGGTCTTTAGAAACAGGTCTTTGGAAACAGGTGTTTAGAAACATGTCTTTTGAAACAAGTCTCTAGAAACAGGTCTTTAGAAACAGGTCTGTAGAAACAGGTCTGTAGAAACAAGTCTCTAGAAACAGGTCTGTAGAAACAGGTCTTTAGAAACAGGTCTTTGGAAACAGGTCTTTAGAAACAGGTCTTTAGAAACAGGTCTTTAGAAACAGGTCTTTAGAAACAGGTCTTTTGAAACAGGTCTTTAGAAACAGGTCTTTAGAAACAGGTCTTTTGAAACAGGTCTTTAGAAACAGGTCTTTAGAAACAGGTCTTTTGAAACAAGTCTTTGGAAACAGGTCTTTAGAAACAGGTCTTTTGAAACAAGTCTATAGAAACAGGTCTTTAGAAACAGGTCTTTAGAAACAGGTCTTTAGAAACAGGTCTTTGGAAACAGGTCTTTAGAAACAGGTCTTTTGAAACAAGTCTCTAAAAACAGGTCTTTGGAAACAGGTGTTTAGAAACATGTCTTTTGAAACAAGTCTCTAGAAACAGGTCTTTAGAAACAGGTCTGTAGAAACAGGTCTTTTGAAACAAGTCTCTAGAAACAGGTCTGTAGAAACAGGTCTTTAGAAACAGGTCTTTGGAAACAGGTCTTTAGAAACAGGTCTTTAGAAACAGGTCTTTGGAAACAGGTCTTTAGAAACAGGTCTTTAGAAACAGGTCTTTTGAAACAGGTCTTTAGAAACAGGTCTTTAGAAACAGGTCTGTAGAAACAGGTCTTTTGAAACAAGTCTCTAGAAACAGGTCTTTAGAAACAGGTCTTTTGAAACAAGTCTCTAAAAACAGGTCTTTGGAAACAGGTCTTTAGAAACAGGTCTTTTGAAACAAGTCTCTAAAAACAGGTCTTTAGAAACAGGTCTTTAGAAACAGGTCTTTAGAAACAGGTCTTTGGAAACAGGTGTTTAGAAACATGTCTTTTGAAACAAGTCTCTAGAAACAGGTCTTTAGAAACAGGTCTGTAGAAACAGGTCTTTTGAAACAAGTCTCTAGAAACAGGTCTGTAGAAACAGGTCTTTAGAAACAGGTCTTTGGAAACAGGTCTTTAGAAACAGGTCTTTAGAAACAGGTCTTTTGAAACAGGTCTTTAGAAACAGGTCTTTGGAAACAGGTGTTTAGAAACAGGTCTTTAGAAACAGGTCTTTAGAAACAGGTCTTTGGAAACAGGTCTTTAGAAACAGGTCTTTAGAAACAGGTCTTTTGAAACAGGTCTTTAGAAACAGGTCTTTAGAAACAGGTCTTTTGAAACAGGTCTTTAGAAACAGGTCTTTAGAAACAGGTCTTTTGAAACAAGTCTCTAGAAACAGGTCTTTAGAAACAGGTCTTTAGAAACAGGTCTTTGGAAACAGGTGTTTAGAAACAGGTCTTTAGAAAAAGGTCTGTAGAAACAGGTCTTTTGAAACAAGTCTCTAGAAACAGGTCTTTAGAAACAAGTCTCTAGAAACAGGTCTTTAGAGGTGTAATTTGAGGGGTGTGTTGAAGGTACGCAGTGAGGAGGAGTCTCTGATGTCATCAGTGATATTTACATATGAACTTTTTTGAGTCTATATGTATTTAAAATTCACAGTTCAGGAAAGTTTGGAGGTAACTTTTGGTAATTTACATTATTGACATATGTGTTATTAAAGTTTAATATCAGGACTATTTTAAGATTAAGTTGTTTTCACAAAGTCGTTTGACAAATAAATCCAAATGTTTATAAATCAATGATTGTGTTAACTCTCACATGTTATCACTCTTTTTTACTCTTGCTCATATTTTTCATTCAAAATATTGAATGACATTTTTACACTCAGTTTTGACGTCATTATTTTGTTTCACTTTAATATACAGTCCAAAAACACCACTGCACGTATGTGTACCTGTCATGGCACATGATGTCATCACAGGTAAAGGGTCAGCCCCGCCCCCTTACTCAGGTGTGGATCATTGATGAGTGAAGGAGGTCGCTCTGTTGGCGGGTGTTTTTAAAACTACGCGAAGAAGAAGAAGAAGAAGAAGAAGAAGAAGAAGAAGAAGAAGAAGAAGTGTCACCTGTGGCCCGTTTCAATCAATAATTAAGTGACTGACGTCATCAGGATCGATCGGTAAAGTGGGCTGTGAGTCCTGACTGAAACAACAGGTGAGTAACACCTGAGAGTCTAAACTGCGCGAGGAAGAGATTTAGCTCGTGTCTCTAACTTTATTATGAGCCACAGTTAGCTCTGAGGCTAATGCTAACTCACCTGTGCCTGCAGGTGTTCATTTTCTCACTCCTCATCAACAGAGTCCAAACAGTGATTAAATCATCATCAATACATCTGATCAGCTGATTATTAACTGATTATTGATCATTTTAAAGGTAAACATTTCTCATTTATATTAAAATATGTTCAGTTTTTACTGACTGAGGAGAAAATCTCAGGTCTTGAACTGGTGAGTACCTCACAGTAGAAGTACTCTATTACAATTCAAAGACATGGAATCTATGACAGCTTCACACATTAGATCATATACTAAGTGTATATATATATATAAGTGTTTATTTCAATCTATCTGTGGTCTGCAGGATTCTGATGGTGTGTTTATGGAGCTGAGACATTAGTTGTTGCTGGAGTCTGGCGTCTGTGAGGAGGACGTAGAGGGGAAACTGACGCTGGTGATGTCATCAGCTCCTGGTTGGAGAGCTGTGTGTGACGTCACATTATTCTAAATACAGAGAACGCTTAAAGCTCCAGTGTGAAGGATTTAAATCTGATCTGATCGTTGTGTTCTGGTTCCCTCAGAATGAGCTGTTTATATCTGCACAGGGAGCAGGTCCTCGTCTACAGAGATCACCATGTTGCTCCGCCATGTCTCTACAGTAGCCCAGAACGGACAAACCAAACACTGACTCTAGATAGAGACACTCATGTGTTCATGTCCTGCGCCCCTTTGCAACGAGAGCGTTGGAAAAACATTTTATTTTAAGGTAAAACTGATGTGTTCAGTGTTTTTGAGGTCTGAACCATGACGCAGGATTTAGAGTAAGTGAAGTCACTTCAAGGTTAACTCTTTTTTGGTCTCTTGGTCTGTTGCTTGCAGCTACATGAGATGTTTCACTCGGCTGATGCTTCCTGAGTTGTGTTGTGTTCAGACAATAAGCTTCAGCCTCCAGTTACAGAACAACCATCGTATTTATTCACACCCGCACACACAGGTCGAATAAATGTCCATTTCTTTATCATTCATCCAAACCGAACACACACAGCTCTCAGCACGTAGCGTGCTGTTGTCAGAAACCATTTGCCTCTGGGTTAAAACACCTGACGGCCTCCATGTTGTTCCAACAGTCGACCTGAGTTACTCTTGTACTGCAGCTCAGGTAGAGCCCAGCAGGGGGAGCCACAGCTGTTCATCACACACAATCTTCTGCATCAGAGAAACTCACTTCATGAAAAGCAAATGGATCTCCTCGTTCATTCTGCTGGGACGAAGGGATCAAGCAAATGTTTCCAGTGTGTCTCCCTGTGGAGGACGACTCTGTCTCAGTCACCTCACCTCCGCAGCATCGTCACTGTCCCAGTGTCACGTAACGCACGTCTCGACAGCTGTGGGTCCACTGAGTGACACAGCTCTGGTTTTTAGAAACATACAATCCCAACATTCATTCTGGTGACCTGGTCATGATGTCACATCAATATTGTTAAATAATTATGATGTTTAAAAGAGTACATCATTTAAACATTTAAATGTCATGAGTTAAAACATATTTTAAAATGAAGTCGTGTTTTAAATATGAAAGATGAATAAACACTGTGTGATCAGAGCTCAGCATCAGAGAGATGCATGTAAAAAGGATTTAACCAAAATATTTCATTAGCTAAAGTTTGGAGCTTTGCATGTTTGGAAAATAAAAAAGTGTAATTATGTTTGTATTAGAGATGTTCCTGTTGACTCAATGAAAACTTTAAAGGAAAACGCTCCCAGAGCACACTGAGCACATTCAGAGCCCTTTGAAGCCTTTAATCACAATCTTCAACAACCGTGTTGGATTTTAAATGCTGCTAAAGTACGAGACACTTTGTGCCGTGCGGTATGAATGTGAACATGATGCAACTCAGTCAAAAGTTAACCAGTAAAATAACATGTGAAATAAATAAAGTGCCTCTGAAATGTGGGGCACATTGAACCCTGCAGATTATCTGACAGAAATGATGCACTTCACTTTAAAGTTAATGAAATAACATGTAAATTATAATTAAGAGGCATGTTGCTGTGTGCAGTGTGAATGTGAACCTGCACATTATCTGACAACAACTCTTAAAGTTAACAAATAATATAAAGTCTCAAAAAGATTCATTGCTGCTGAATTCATGTTCTAGCTCGAAGTGTGCTGGTTTATGAGAGGACGTCTCTCCAGTTTAAAACTCCAGTCTACTGGAGCATTACCGTGGGGAGGGGGACTCTAGCTCCCACTAGTGGCGGGCGGCTGCATGACAGTTAAGCAGCCTTGTACATGAATAAAACACTGATTGGTTTAACTGACTGATATCTCTGGTGCCGACTAGCGAGGGGGCGATTAATCGTTTGAATTTGGTCGTCCTGCAGGATGGATCTGTTTTAGACTGACATAACAAGCTGAGTACATTTACTCAAGAACTGTACTTCAGTGTTTCCATTTCCTCCACTTTATATTTGTACTCCTCTGCAGCTCAGATTGTACTTTATACTGCACTACATTTCAGGGCTGGACGATATGGACAAAATTCCTATCTCTGTATTTTCTGGCTGAATGGCGACACATGATATATATCTCGGTATTCACTTCATAATGAGTGCCATGTTTTCAGATGCAGGTCAAAGCTCCATTTGAGATGTCAGGAGCACTTTTATAAAAACAGACTGATCAAAATAAAAAGCAAAGACAGATTCTGTTCTCTGTTTGAAAATAAACAGCTGCACAACATGTTCATGTAAAATGATATAGAATAAACAGCAGAGCTGAATGCTTAATGTTTCTGCACACAGCACTGGAGCTGCAGAGGTTTAAAGGTCTGCAGCTCAGGACACTGGACTATAACATGACTGTAAAAGGATCAGGTAGGTTTGAAACTGTTAAAAATCGGAGATGCAGTGATGAGAAGCCAGAAAGTGTCTGTAGAATAAGACTGAGACGACCGATCATTGTTAACATGAAGCTCATTGATGTGTTCGACTTCTCATCAATCTGTTTGTGTTCTGCATCATTTCATCAGATGAATATGTTCAGTCAGCGACATGGAGCCAAAGAGAACCACAGAGAGAGGAGAACCACACAGAGATGAGAACCACAGAGAGAGGAGAACCACAGAGAGAGGAGAACCACACAGAGATGAGAACCACAGAGAGAGGAGAACCACAGAGAGAGGAGAACCACACAGAGATGAGAACCACAGAGAGAGGAGAACCACAGAGAGAGGAGAACCACACAGAGAGGAGAACCACAGAGAGAGGAGAACCACAGAGAGAGGAGAACCACACAGAGAGAGGAGAACCACACAGAGAGAGGAGAACCACACAGAGAGAGGAGAACCACACAGAGAGAGGAGAACTAGGTGAGTCTCTTGTTATTTTCCTGCTGTGGAGGAGGAGCTGGTTGTTTTAACGGCGGCAGGAACATTTTCATGTTCTCCTGAATCTTGACTTTGTTTCTGAGGTTTGTTGATTGTTCATGGTGACGAGGTTATACGACTTCCTGTTCTGCTTGTTTCAGTCAGATGTTCTCAAAGGGGAGTTTAACAATGTGTCTGAGCTTGTTTCGGGTCATGAGTTGACGTCATGATGTTGGTACGTGAGATTTTTTGTGGTGGGACAACATGCATGTGAGTTTTTAGCCTCCTCTGGAAATGTTGCTGTCTGTCCTTCTTGTTTCTGTGTTTGCTGTGTTGAAGATCTTATTAACCTCCAGAAAATCTGCTGACGTGCACGCGACACTTGCATCAGAGACAAAGTGGACCATTGTTTCAGTTCTCACATTTATCAGTGTCGGGCTGCTCCTGACTGAGACTGTTCCTACTGTAGCTGACTGACAGGGTCCAAACTTACCAAAAAACCCTTTAACGGGGAAAAAACGGTAGAAAGCTCAGGAAGAGCAACTGAGGAGGGATCCCTCTTCCAGGACGGACAGACGTGCAATAGATGTCGAACAGAACAGATCAACATGATAAATTAACAGTAATCTGTATGACACAATGAGAGAGAGAGAGAGAGAGAGAGAGAGAGAGAGAGAGAGAGAGAGAGAGAGAGAGAGAGAGAGAGAGAGAGATGGTAATGACAGTAGCTTACAACAACATTAATGAAAGTAATAATATTATAATTATAGTTCTGGCTGTTACAATATGCTGAAAGTATATTCATGTTTGTTTGTTTTGTTTTTCTGTCACTAAGCGACCAGTGACATCTTGGTGACTAGTGACCTTTCTGGCCGAATGACGTTTGGTCGACTGTATGACGAGGAGTTCAGTGGAATCCAGGAATCTGTAAATAATAAGACTTCATAGACAAATTATTGTAAAACAGATTTAAAAACCCTGTGAAAACTATAAAAACAAAAAGCTAAAGGAGGATTTGTTGTTGACAGTCCCGTGGTGTCACAGATTTTAACAATGAGACTGTTTGTGTGTTTGAAGTTTTTGGCTGTGAAACCAGCAGATCAATGAAAAACACAATCAATAAAAGACTGATAGTGACAACAGAGGCTGACGGGACTGATGTACAAGTAGTTTTAAATTGTGTACTTTCACTGCGTCTGTACGAGTTTGATCCTTTTAACAAATACCATGAAGTGTTGCATGTGACAGACAGACAGCTGATGCTCACTGTGTTCTTCACTGATCACCTTTGTTTGAATTATTTTACGACTCAGTCAAAGTGATGTGTCTGAGTAAAGTCTAGGTCGTCTCACGAGGGCTGAATATCTGCTAGTAAAGTTTTAAACTGCAGAAGAAACAGAACATTGTTATTGTTATAAATCACACACATCTTTTTAATTTGCTTTTATCATGATATAATATTCTGTGTGTAGCAGCAGCACATGCAGTGTCATCATGTGTTTTTATGATTGTAATGCTGTGACGCAGCAGACACTGTTTTCTCCCGGGGTGCAACAACAATCTGAACTAAACCTTTAAAAGATCAGAAAAGTTTGTCCGTGTGTCCTGACGGGCCGTCAGCCTTCAAGTTTCTTTTATCAAGTAAATGTTTAAGAGCCCAGGTTTGTCTGTGAGGTCTGTGCCGTCTGAGCAGCAGGAAGAGGATGGTTTCAGTTGTTGTTGCAGCTGCTGTGTTGATCAGAATCATTAAAGCCTCCTAACTGGTCAGAAACCAGTACAAACCAGTGATGCGTTACATTTGTATGTTGAAACTCTTTGTTTCAAACTATACAATGGTTAACATGTAGTTATGTTTAGGCACAAAACCTACGTGCTTAGAAAAAGATCATTGATGGGCACAGCCCCCAGTCCCTGAGAAAACACCTACATTGGATGGTATAAAAGCTGCTGAAACAGTGTATGCCTCCTAGAAACACTCCCATTTGGTGGCGAAAACCCCACAAGACCACCAGTCCCTAAAAACACCTACGGCAGAAATTTAGCTGTAAACAAGGCCACCTTTCCCTGAAAGAACGCCGACAGTGTTGGCTCAACATCTGCTGGAAACACCCACGTTCAGTGGCAAAAAGGCAGTTTGAAACACAGCCCGGTCCCTAAAACAAACCTACGTTTGGTGGCAACAGTTCTGCTGGAAACATGGTTGCTAGTTGCTAAAAAAAAAACACCTACATTAATTGTCACTAAAGCACTGAACAACACCTGCTTGAAATGCGGCAATGACTGACTCTGTTCAGTGGCACAAAAGCTGCTGGAAATGTGGTAGTTGTTCACTATAAAACACCCATGTGTGGTCTTGGAAATGCTGCTTGAAATGCAGCCACCAATTGCAAAGAAAACACTCATGTTTTGTGGCACAAAAGCTGCTGGAAACACAGTGATGGGTCGCCAAAGAACACCCATGTTCAGTAGCAAGAATGCTGCTGGAAGTGCAGCCACTGGTCCAAAGGCCAACCGCTGCCTTTGTTTGTTGGTATTTAACAGCGGTCTGCAGCTTGGCAAGCATCTAGTCCCGGTGTGCGCCCTCCACATCTCCTCCACCTCCCTGTCAAACATTGATGTGATGCATATGTAGAAATGTAACACATCTGTAGTTATCAGTCACGTAGAATGCTGACGTTTTCTTCTGGTGACTGGGCAGGACAAAGTCACGACTTCATTACAGGATCATTATCAAACATATTCAAATGTTCTCCATTATCCAGTATATCCACAAACCACATCTTGAGCTCACTGATTGCAACATGAGGTGTTTATTTGTCTGTCTCATGCACGGCCTCGTGCGATTATTGGTAATTATTTTTTTTAATTTAGATTCTGAGTGCTCCGATGTTTCAAGCAGCAGCAGCAGCGTGTGGACCTGAGTTCAGAGTCTAAAAAGTCTTTTCCTGTCACACTTTATCAGTTAATATGAAAACATCTGATTATTGGAGCTTTAAACTTTGACAAACAATCTGAAGCAATGCTCATTAACACAAACTAACTTCACTCCCGTCTGTGACTGATGCAAACCTCTCAGAGGTGTTGGGGGAAGTTACATCACAGCAGCTCATTAACCAGGTCCCTCAGGTCAGAGGTCATTTCAGCCCGTCAACATGTCTGTCCCTGAGGCGTCTTCACGCTCGACACAGTTTCCACCAATTCCCTCTGAAGCAAATTACATTCAGAGCTGTTGACCACTGAGACCAATCAGCAGGAGCACAGCTCAGGACTGGTTGCACTGGTCCTCAGAGGGCTGATAATGACCTCCCCTCTCAGACCGCTCTGTGACAGCGTCAGGACGGACGGACAGACACAGATTAGAAAATAATATTTTTAATAATCACTAAATGTTGGATATGGATTGTAACCCTCCAGATTTGGGTGAATCTCTGCTCTGATGAACACATGAACACTTCCTGTGACATTATGAGGGCCCTTCCTCACCGACCTCACTTGGTCCAGATTTTTCAGTTTGATCTGAAACAAAACGTCAGATGTGAAACTTCCCTCGACCACCAAACAGAGGCAGCCTCTGTACGGATCAGTCTGAACCATTCAGTCCGTTTCCATGACAACAGAGAAAATGGATTTATATAAATCCCTGTAAACATGTCAGTGTGAGTGAAATGGTCCTGCAGTGAATGTGTCACAGTGGGACTAACACACCCAGGTCATGTGACTCCTGCATGTATACAGTCAATCAGACCCAACAGGAAAAAGGTCCAATACTAACAAGCTGAAAGGGGGCATATCTCCACCTGTCGTAGAAGAGTCGCACATACTTGGCTCAATAAATGGATTCCCCTCCCGTGCTTGTATACTGGGACAAGGACAGTAGGCCAGTTAGATGTCCTCGTCCAGCTGCGACTGTAGCTCCACTTCACTGTGACTGCTTTCATTGCTTAGTTTTTGGTGTGGAAACATTTTTGATGGTTTGGACTTTCAGAACAAACACAGGAAGTTCAGGCAGGTTTTTGTTAAAACTGGAAAAAGACTTTTGGTGAATTCAAACCAGCCCCGAGGAATGTGCCTGAACGTGGTGCTGCTGGAGGTAGTGGCATAGTAACAGTAGTTATTCCTCCTTTAATGTTTTAGATTTAGACAGAAATGTTCGTTAGTTCGAGTCATTACTTCATGTCAAAAAGTTTTCTCTGTTTAATCCAATTAAATGGACCTGCACTTGTTCAGCTGCCTCTCACAGTGCTTTTACACTACAGGTCACATTCACATGTTCACACACTGGTGGCCGAGGCTGCCGTACGGGTGCCACCTGCTACTGCTCCTTCAGTGCACTCACACACTAATGGAACAGCCATCTGGAGACATTTGGGGTTCAGTATCTTGTTCAAGGATACTTTGACATGTGGCCTGTAGGAACCAGGGATCGAACTGCCGATCTTCCCATTAGTGGACAACCCACTCTACCTCTGAGCCACAGGTCTCTACAGTCTAAACACACGAAACACATCTATTAAACACATGATGACATGTGGACGGAGAACTGTTTTCACCATGATTAGTTCCATCTTTTTTAAAAATGTCCTCTTCGTCCCCTCCAGTCTGTCTCTTGAGCTACGCTACACTGCCTCCACAGTCTCTGGTGCTGCTGCTCTGTTTTCACCAGCATCTGTGAGCTTTCAGGTAGAGATGTACCGACACCACTTTTTCCTTCCCGATACCGAGTCCGATCTCTGAACCTTAGGTAGTTTAAGTTTATTTAATTCAATGTTTTCACTCTTGCTTGTCAATTACACACAGGTCCGAAAGACACACACATGCACTAACAGGGCCTATACATGCACAAAGTGGAGAGATGTCAGAGTGAGGGGGCTGCCCTTGGTGAGGCGCCCCGAGCGGTTGGGGGGTTTGGTGCCTTGCTCAAGGGCACCTCGGCAGTGCCCAGGATACAGAGTACTGATCTGATACCAGCGCATAAAAAAAAAAATGGATGGGATATAGATTGTTGTATGTCTCAACTCCGAAAACTCTATGTAAAATATTAAGAAATAAATACATAATACACACACACACACACACACACACACACACACACACACAGAGGCAACACCTGTTAACTGAATTAAAGCTAATAGATGCCTAATTGGATTTAATTTTCCCAAAGAAGCAGATTTATTTGTTTCGCTCACATCACCATGAAGACTGCCAGAGACTTGATAATTTTTATAAGCGTTTGTTGTACTTATGTCATTTTTTAAAATCAAGTCTTCATTTATTTAAAGATAATTGGAACTTAACTGTTTAAGGTACGTCGATTTCAAATATAGAAATGTGACAGTTTTACAAAAGATGAAAACATTATTATGAGAATGAAGTTTTGTCTTTGGTAAAAACACTTCTGTAAATTGTAACTCAAAATTCTTTGAGTTTGAACGATGTTTAGCAGCTGCTCTGTTCGTACGACTGCTGCAGTCACACAGAAGGTGTGACTGGTGGTTTGAAGTGAACCTTTGCAGAGTAGTTCCAGACCTCCCTGCCCCCGTCCCCCTTGGGATTTGTGTCTATGGATGGACAGCTGGTTTGGTCCAGATGATAGAATGGGACTGTCCTGTTGGTCTCTTGTGTTTTGAGAAGGTATAAAGCAGCAGGTTTGTGCAGCTGACAGCAGTGACTGCAGCACAACAGGTGACAAACACCTCACTGTGTGTCATGTGACCATGTCTCATTTCCACATGTGAAGGTGTTGAAACACTCAGAGAGGAGTCGATGGTGAATTTAGGCTGTTTGTGAGGTGTGTATTATTTGAATGATGTTGAATTCAACTTTATCAACTTTGTCTTTTTTCGTCCTCGGAGCTTATGTGCACGTTGGAAACCTGAAGTACTTTTATTTTCTGCTCACTGCAATGTTGTATGTTGTTATAATTCTCGTCAACACGTCTCTGATTGTGGTTATCTGTGTGAACAGAAGCTTACATGAACCTATGTACATGTTTCTGTGCAGCCTGTTTGTAAATGAACTGTATGGTAGTACAGGGTTGTTTCCATTGCTGCTGCTTCAGATCCTCTCTGACATTCACACTGTCTCTGCTTCAGCTTGTTTCCTGCAGATTTATTGTCTGTACACATATGCACATGTAGAGTTTTGTAATTTGGCCGTCATGTCTTATGACAGATATCTGGCCATCTGCTGTCCTCTGCAGTATAACACACGCATGACATTTAACAAGGCTCTTATCTTCATTGCTGCACTATGGTTTTACTCTTTTGTGAAATTCATGATCACTTTATCTTTAAATATCCGTCTGACGCTGTGTGGAAACATCATACACAGTTTGTACTGTCACAACTACTTAGTTGTAAAGTTGGCGTGTTCTGACACTCGAGTGAATAACTTCTATGGAATATTTGGGACCATCCTCACCGTCGTAGTCCCTCTGCTCCCCATCATTTTCTCCTACATGAAAATTTTCCAGGTTTGTTTTTCTGGTTCAAAACAGACGAGACAGAAAGCCGTCGGCACCTGCACACCTCACCTCATCTCTCTGTTCAACTTCTCCTTTGGCTGCTGCTTTGAGATCCTTCAGAGCAGGTTTGATACGAGCAGTGTGCCCAGCGTGCTGCGGATCATTCTGTCGCTGTATTTTCTCATCATACAGCCGCTGTTGAATCCCATCATGTACGGACTGCAGATATCAAAGATACGGAACACGTGTAAACATGTCCTGTGTTATAAACTGTTGGCTGGCCGCAGAGATCAGATGCAGATGTGCTAACAATGTTTCAGTGAATGTGCCCGTTAAAAACATGAGACTGAGTGGAAACAGTGTGTTTGTGTCACTGTTAATGTGGAGTGTGATGAACTGAAATCATGTTTGGATGTTTGAAATAAATTTACATGTCTGCATTGATCTCAGCCTGTGAAGCTTTTTGTGTCTGTCCTCTGACGTCCTTCCTTGGTTGTCCATTACACCGACGCACCCAAGACTCTTTTTTTGTTGCCCTCAGTCGGTGCAGTGTTGCAGCAGCCCTGAGACTTTGTACCGCAATTAAAAAAAAACAAAAACAAAGCAAGATATAATGATAAACAGACAGTGGCAGAATTTACATTATTGCATAGATAATTCACAGTATATGAATAAAACACAACAGAAAAGAAAGTGGTAATTACGTTACATATCTACATGAGTCTTAATGATCATTAATGCTGAGACACGTTCTGTCACCTGAATGTTCACGCAAAGCAAAAAAAAAAAAAGGCAAAATCCTTCAAACCAAATAAATAAAACAAAAACAAATTAAAGTCCTTTAAAAAATACTGAATCTACTGAAACTTGCTCTGTTATAAAATGTTTGAGACACTATCATGGTGTAATGAATGGTGTAATCAATTATGAATTCAGCTGGGCCAGATTTTTTAAAACCAGAAAAAAACTATTGACCAGTTTTGTTTTGTTTATAGCAGCGAGCAGCCGATTGAAAACTTGAAATTTTTTTCATGACAAATGTTAAATGTAAATAAATGTAGCAAAGGTAGCAATGTTTGTTGTGTGTTGGCTAAACGTAACCACGTGTGTGTGTCGGCTAAACGTAACCACGTGTGTGTGTGTCTCGGCTAAACGTAACCACTTGTGTGTGTCAGCTAAACGTAACCACGTGTGTGTGTGTTGGCTAAATGTAACCATGTGTGTGTGTAGGCTAAACGTAACCACGTGTGTGTGTTGGCTAAAAGTAACCATGTGTGTGTGTTGGCTAAACGTAACCACGTGTGTGTGTTGGCTAAATGTAACCATGTGTGTGTGTTGGCTAAATGTAACCACGTGTGTGTGTCAGCTAAACGTAACCACGTGTGTGTGTGTTGGCTAAATGTAACCATGTGTGTGTGTTGGCTAAATGTAACCATGTGTGTGTGTTGGCTAAACGTAACCACTTGTGTGTGTCGGCTAAACGTAACCACGTGTGTGTGTGTTGGCTAAACGTAACCACGTGTGTGTGTGTCTCGGCTAAATGTAACCACGTGTGTGTGTGTTGGCTAAACGTAACCACGTGTGTGTGTGTCTCGGCTAAACGTAACCACATGTGTGTGTGTTGGCTAAACGTAACCACATGTGTGTGTGTCGGCTAAACGTAATCACGTGTGTGTGTGTCGGCTAAACGTAACCACGTGTGTGTGTGTCGGCTAAACGTAACCACGTGTGTGTGTGTCTCGGCTAAATGTAACCACGTGTGTGTGTGTTGGCTAAACGTAACCACGTGTGTGTGTGTCTCGGCTAAACGTAACCACATGTGTGTGTGTTGGCTAAACGTAACCACGTGTGTGTGTCGGCTAAACTTAACCACATGTGTGTGTGTCTCGGCTAAACGTAACCACATGTGTGTGTTGGCTAAATGTAACCACGTGTGTGTGTCGGTTAAACGTAACCGTGTGTGTGTCGGCTAAACATAACCACGTGTGTGTGTCGGCTAAACGTAACCATTTGTGTGTGTTGGCTAAACATAACCACGTGTGTGTGTTGGCTAAACGTAACCATGTGTGTGTCTCGGCTAAACGTAACCACGTGTGTGTGATGGCTAAAAGTAACCACGTTTGTGTGTGTCTCGGCTAAACGTAACCACATGTGTGTGTGTCTCGGCTAAACATAACCACGTGTGTGTGTGTGTTGGCTAAACGTAACCACATGTGTGTCTCGGCTAAACGTAACCACGTGTGTGTGTTGGCTAAACGTAACCACATGTGTGTCTCGGCTAAACGTAACCACGTGTGTGTGTGTTGGCTAAACGTAACCACGTGTGTGTGTGTCTCGGCTAAACGTAACCACGTGTGTGTGTGTTGGCTAAACGTAACCACTTGTGTGTGTTGGCTAAACATAACCACGTGTGTGTGTTGGCTAAACGTAACCATTTGTGTGTGTTGGCTAAACATAACCACGTGTGTGTGTTGGCTAAACGTAACCACGTGTGTGTGTGTTGGCTAAACGTAACCACTTGTGTGTGTTGGCTAAACGTAACCACGTGTGTGTGTCGGCTACACGTAACCATTTGTGTGTGTTGGCTAAACATAACCACGTGTGTGTGTTGGCTAAACGTAACCATGTGTGTGTCTCGGCTAAAAGTAACCACGTTTGTGTGTGTCTCGGCTAAACGTAACCACATGTGTGTGTGTCTCGGCTAAACATAACCACGTGTGTGTGTGTGTTGGCTAAACGTAACCACATGTGTGTCTCGGCTAAACGTAACCACGTGTGTGTGTTGGCTAAACGTAACCACATGTGTGTCTCGGCTAAACGTAACCACGTGTGTGTGTGTTGGCTAAACGTAACCACGTGTGTGTGTGTCTCGGCTAAACGTAACCACGTGTGTGTGTGTTGGCTAAACGTAACCACTTGTGTGTGTTGGCTAAACATAACCACGTGTGTGTGTTGGCTAAACGTAACCATTTGTGTGTGTTGGCTAAACATAACCACGTGTGTGTGTTGGCTAAACGTAACCACGTGTGTGTGTGTTGGCTAAACGTAACCACTTGTGTGTGTTGGCTAAACGTAACCACGTGTGTGTGTCGGCTACACGTAACCATTTGTGTGTGTTGGCTAAACATAACCACGTGTGTGTGTTGGCTAAACGTAACCACATGTGTCTCGGCTAAACGTAACCATGTGTGTGTGTTCGCTAAACGTAACCACGTGTGTGCGTCTCAGCTAAATGTAACCACAAGTTTGTGTGTGTTGGCTAAACGTAACCACGTGTGTGTGTCTCGGCTAAACGTAACCACGTGTGTGTGTGTTGGCTAAACGTAACCACGTGTGTGTGTGTCTCGGCTAAACGTAACCACATGTGTGTCTCGGCGAAACGAAACCACGTGTGTGTGTGTTGGCTAAACGTAACCAGTTGTGTGTCTCGGCTAAACGTAACCACGTGTGTGTGTCGGCGAAACGTAACCACGTGTGTGTGTGTCTCAGCTAAACGTAACCACGTGTGTGTGTCTCGGCGAAACGTAACCACGTGTGTGTGTCGGCTAAACGTAACCACGTGTGTGTGTCTCAGCTAAACGTAACCACGTGTGTGTGTTGGCTAAATGTAACCACGTGTGTGTCTCAGCTAAACGTAACCACTTGCGTGTGTTGCCTAAATGTAACCACGTGTGTGTGTGTTTCGGCGAAACGTAACCACATGTGTCTCGGCTAAACGTAACCACGTGTGTGTGCGTCTCAGCTAAATGTAACCACATGTGTGTGTGTGTTGGCTAAACGTAACCACGTGTGTGTGTCGGCTAAACATAATCACGTGTGTGTGTGTGTGTCTCGGCTAAACGTAACCACATGTGTGTCTCGGCTAAACGTAACCACGTGTGTGTGTGTTGGCTAAACGTAACCACGTGTGTGTGTTGGCTAAACATAACCACATGTGTGTGTGTCTCAGCTAAACGTAACCACGTGTGTGTGTCGGCTAAACATAACCACTTGTGTGTTGGCTAAACGTAACCACGTGTGTGTCTCAGCCAAACGTAACCACGTGTGTCGGCTAAACGTAACCACTTGTGTGTGTTGGCTAAACGTAACCACGTGTGTGTGTGTCTCGGCTAAACGTAACCACATGTGTGTCTCGGCAAAACGTAACCACGTGTGTGTGTCAGCTAAACGTAACCACTTGTGTGTTTTGGCTAAACGTAACCACGTGTGTGTGTGACTCGGCTAAACGTAACCACGCGTGTGTGTTGGCTAAACGTAACCATGTGTTTGTCTCGGCTAAACGTAACCACGTGTGTGTGTTGGCTAAACGTAACCACATGTGTCTCGGCTAAACGTAACCACATGTGTCTCGGCTAAACGTAACCACATGTGTCTCGGCTAAACGTAACCACATGTGTCTCGGCTAAACGTAACCACGTATGTGTCTCGGCTAAATGTAACCACGTGTGTGTGTGTCTCAGCTAAATGTAACCACGTGTGTGTTGGCTAAATGTAACCATGTGTGTGTGTGTTGGCTAAACGTAACCACGTGTGTGTGTGTCTCGGCTAAACGTAACCACGTGTGTGTGTGTTGGCTAAACGTAACCACATGTGTGTTTGTATCGGCTAAACGTAACCACGTGTGTGTGTGTCTCGGCTAAACATAACCACGTGTGTGTGTCGGCTAAACGTAACCACGTGTGTGTGTGTTGGCTAAACGTAACCACATGTGTGTTTGTATCGGCTAAACGTAACCACGTGTGTGTGTGTCTCGGCTAAACATAACCACTTCTGTGTGTTGGCTAAACGTAACCACGTGTGTGTGTTGGCTAAACGTAACCACTTGTGTGTGTTGGCTAAACGTAACCACGTGTGTGTGTGTGTCTCGGCTAAACGTAACCACATGTGTGTGTGTGTCGGCTAAACGTAACCACGTGTGTGTGTCGGCTAAATGTAACCACGTGTGTGTGTCGGCTAAACGTAACCACTTCTGTGTGTTGGCTAAACGTAACCACGTGTGTGTGTTGGCTAAACGTAACCACTTGTGTGTGTTGGCTAAACGTAACCACGTGTGTGTGTGTCTCGGCTAAACGTAACCACATGTGTGTGTGTGTCGGCTAAACGTAACCACGTGTGTGTGTCGGCTAAACGTAACCACGTGTGTGTGTCGGCTAAACGTAACCACTTCTGTGTGTTGGCTAAACGTAACCACGTGTGTGTGTTGGCTAAACGTAACCACTTGTGTGTGTTGGCTAAACGTAACCACGTGTGTGTGTGTCTCGGCTAAACGTAACCACATGTGTGTGTGTCTCGGCTAAACGCAACCACGTGTGTGTGTCGGCTAAATGTAACCACGTGTGTGTGTCGGCTAAACGTAACCACTTGTGTGTGTTGGCAAAACGTAACCACGTGTGTGTGTGTGTCGACTTAACGTAACCATGTGTGTGTGTCGGCTAAACGTAACCACGTGTGTGTCGGCTAAAGGTAACCATGTGTGTTTCGGCTAAACGTAACCACGTGTGTGTGTGTTGGCTAAACATAACCATGTGTCGTTCGGCTAAACGTAACCACGTGTGTATGTGTGTTGGCTAAACATAACCATGTGTCGTTCGGCTAAACGTAACCACATGTGTGTGTCGGCTAAAGGTAACCACGTGTGTGTGTCGGCTAAACGTAACCACGTGTGTGTGTGTGTTGGCTAAACATAACCATGTGTCGTTCGGCTAAACGTAACCACTTGTGTGTGTTGGCAAAACGTAACCACGTGTGTGTGTGTGTCGACTTAACGTAACCACGTGTGTGTGTGTCGGCTAAACGTAACCACATGTGTGTGTCGGCTAAAGGTAACCACGTGTGTGTGTCGGCTAAACGTAACCACGTGTGTGTGTGTGTTGGCTAAACATAACCATGTGTCGTTCGGCTAAACGTAACCACATGTGTGTGTTTCTTGACTAAACGTAACCACGTGTGTGTGTGTGTTGGCTAAACATAACCATGTGTGTGTCGGCTAAACGTAATCACGTGTGTGTGTGTGTCGGCTAAACGCAATCACTTGTGTGTGTGTCTCGGCTAAACGTAACCACGTGTGTGTGTTGGCTAAATGTAACCACGTGTGTGTGTCGGTTAAACGTAACCATGTGTGTTTGTCGGCTAAATGTAACCACGTGTGTGTGTCGGCTAAACATTATCACGTGTGTGTGTGTCTCGGCTAAATGTAACCACATGTGTGTCTCGGCTAAACGTAACCACGTGTGTGTGTGTTGGCTAAACATAACCACGTGTGTGTGTTGGCTAAACATAACCACATGTGTGTGTGTCTCGGCTAAACGTAACCACGTGTGTTTGTCGGCTAAACGTAACCACTTGTGTGTGTGTCTCGGCTAAACGTAACCACATGTGTGTCTCGGCTAAACGTAACCACGTGTGTGTGTGTCTCGGCTAAACGTAACCACATGTGTGTCTCGGCAAAACGTAACCACGTGTGTGTGTCAGCTAAACGTAACCACTTGTGTGTTTTCGCTAAACGTAACCACGTGTGTGTGTGTCTCGGCTAAACGTAACCACATGTGTGTTTCGGCGAAACGTAACCACGTGTGTGTGTCAGCTAAACGTAACCACTTGTGTGTGTCGGCGAAACGTAACCACGTGTGTGTGTCGGCTAAACGTAACCATGTGTGTCTGTTGGCTAAACGTAACGACGTGTGTGTGTGTCTCGGATAAACGTAACCACATGTGTGTGTGTGTCGGCTAAACGTAACCACGTGTGTGTGTCGGCTAAATGTAACCATGTGTTTGTCTCGGCTAAACGTAACCACGTGTGTGTGTCGGCTAAATGTAACCATGTGTTTGTCTCGGCTAAACGTAACCACGTGTGTGTGTTGGCTAAACGTAACCACATGTGTCTCGGCTAAACGTAACCACGTATGTGTGTGTCTCGGCTAAACATAACCACGTGTGTGTGTCAGCTAAACGTAACCACTTGTGTGTGTCGGCGAAACGTAACCACATGTGTGTGTGTGTCGGCTAAACGTAACCACGTGTGTGTGTCGGCTAAATGTAACCATGTGTTTGTCTCGGCTAAACATAACCACGTGTGTGTGTCGGCTAAATGTAACCATGTGTTTGTCTCGGCTAAACGTAACCACGTGTGTGTGTCGGCTAAATGTAACCATGTGTTTGTCTCGGCTAAACGTAACCACGTGTGTGTGTTGGCTAAACGTAACCACATGTGTCTCGGATAAACGTAACCACGTATGTGTCTCGGCTAAATGTAACCACGTATGTGTCTCGGCTAAACGTAACCACGTGTGTGTGTGTTGGCTAAACGTAACCACTTGTGTGTGTTTGCTAAACGTAACCACGTGTGTGTGTGTTGGCTAAACGTAACCACGTGTGTGTGTCGGCTAAACGTAACCACTTGTGTGTGTGTTGGCTAAACGTAACCACGTGTGTGTGTCGGCTAAACGTAACCACTTGTGTGTGTTTGCTAAACGTAACCACGTGTGTGTGTGTTGGCTAAACGTAACCACTTGTGTGTGTGTGTCTCGGCTAAACGTAACCACATGTGTGTGTGTGTCGGCTAAACGTAACCACGTGTCTCGGCTAAACATAACCACGTGTGTGTGTCGGCTAAATGTAACCACTTGTGTGTGTTGGCAAAACGTAACCAAGTGTGTGTGTGTGTCGACTTAACGTAACCACGTGTGTGTGTGTCGGCTAAACGTAACCACGTGTGTGTGTCGGCTAAACGTAACCACTTGTGTGTGTTGGCAAAACGTAACCAAGTGTGTGTGTGTGTCGACTTAACGTAACCACGTGTGTGTGTGTCGGCTAAACGTAACCACTTGTGTGTGTTGGCAAAACGTAACCAAGTGTGTGTGTGTGTGTCGACTTAACGTAACCACGTGTGTGTGTGTCGGCTAAACGTAACCACGTGTGTGTGTCGGCTAAACGTAACCACGTGTGTGTGTCGGCTAAAGGTAACCACGTGTGTGTGTCGGCTAAACGTAACCACGTGTGTGTGTGTGTTGGCTAAACATAACCATGTGTGTGTCGGCTAAACGTAACCACATGTGTGTGTGTCTCGGCTAAACGTAACCACGTGTGTGTGTTGGTTAAACGTAACCATGTGTGTGTGTCGGCTAAACGTAACCACGTGTGTGTGTCGGCTAAACATAATCACGTGTGTGTGTGTGTGTCTCGGCTAAACGTAACCACATGTGTGTCTCGGCTAAACGTAACCACGTGTGTGTGAGTCGGCTAAACATAATCACGTGTGTGTGTGTGTCTCGGCTAAACGTAACCACATGTGTGTCTCGGCTAAACGTAACCACGTGTGTGTGTTGGCTAAACATAACCACATGTGTGTGTGTCTCGGCTAAACGTAACCACGTGTGTGTGTCGGCTAAACATAACCACGTTTGTGTGTTGGCTAAACGTAACCACGTGTGTGTGTTGGCTAAACATAACCACATGTGTGTGTGTCTCGGCTAAACGTAACCACGTGTGTGTTTCGGCTAAACATAACCACGTTTGTGTGTTGGCTAAACGTAACCACGTGTGTGTGTTGGCTAAACATAACCACATGTGTGTGTGTCTCGGCTAAACGTAACCACGTGTGTGTGTCGGCTAAACGTAACCACGTGTGTGTGTGTGTTGGCTAAACATAACCATGTGTCGTTCGGCTAAACGTAACCACGTGTGTGTGTTGGCTAAACATAACCACATGTGTGTGTGTCTCGGCTAAACGTAACCACGTGTGTGTGTCGGCAAAACGTAACCACGTGTGTGTGTGTGTCGACTTAACGTAACCACGTGTGTGTGTGTCGGCTAAACGTAACCACATGTGTGTGTCGGCTAAAGGTAACCACGTGTGTGTGTCGGCTAAACGTAACCACGTGTGTGTGTGTGTTGGCTAAACATAACCATGTGTCGTTCGGCTAAACGTAACCACATGTGTGTGTTTCTTGACTAAACGTAACCACGTGTGTGTGTGTGTTGGCTAAACATAACCATGTGTGTGTCGGCTAAACGTAATCACGTGTGTGTGTGTGTCGGCTAAACGCAATCACTTGTGTGTGTGTCTCGGCTAAACGTAACCACGTGTGTGTGTTGGCTAAATGTAACCACGTGTGTGTGTCGGTTAAACGTAACCATGTGTCTTTGTCGGCTAAATGTAACCACGTGTGTGTGTCGGCTAAACATTATCACGTGTGTGTGTGTCTCGGCTAAATGTAACCACATGTGTGTCTCGGCTAAACGTAACCACGTGTGTGTGTGTTGGCTAAACGTAACCACGTGTGTGTGTTGGCTAAACATAACCACATGTGTGTGTGTCTCGGCTAAACGTAACCACGTGTGTTTGTCGGCTAAACGTAACCACTTGTGTGTGTGTCTCGGCTAAACGTAACCACATGTGTGTCTCGGCTAAACGTAACCACGCGTGTGTGTGTCTCGGCTAAACGTAACCACATGTGTGTCTCGGCAAAACGTAACCACGTGTGTGTGTCAGCTAAACGTAACCACTTGTGTGTTTTCGCTAAACGTAACCACGTGTGTGTGTGTCTCGGCTAAAAGTAACCACATGTGTGTTTCGGCGAAACGTAACCACGTGTGTGTGTCAGCTAAACGTAACCACTTGTGTGTGTCGGCGAAACGTAACCACGTGTGTGTGTCGGCTAAACGTAACCATGTGTGTCTGTTGGCTAAACGTAACGACGTGTGTGTGTGTCTCGGATAAACGTAACCACATGTGTGTGTGTGTCGGCTAAACGTAACCACGTGTGTGTGTCGGCTAAATGTAACCATGTGTTTGTCTCGGCTAAACGTAACCACGTGTGTGTGTCGGCTAAATGTAACCATGTGTTTGTCTCGGCTAAACGTAACCACGTGTGTGTGTTGGCTAAACGTAACCACATGTGTCTCGGCTAAACGTAACCACGTATGTGTGTGTCTCGGCTAAACATAACCACGTGTGTGTGTCAGCTAAACGTAACCACTTGTGTGTGTCGGCGAAACGTAACCACATGTGTGTGTGTGTCGGCTAAACGTAACCACGTGTGTGTGTCGGCTAAATGTAACCATGTGTTTGTCTCGGCTAAACATAACCACGTGTGTGTGTCGGCTAAATGTAACCATGTGTTTGTCTCGGCTAAACGTAACCACGTGTGTGTGTCGACTAAATGTAACCATGTGTTTGTCTCGGCTAAACGTAACCACGTGTGTGTGTTGGCTAAACGTAACCACATGTGTCTCGGCTAAACGTAACCACGTATGTGTCTCGGCTAAATGTAACCACGTATGTGTCTCGGCTAAACGTAACCACGTATGTGTGTGTCTCGGCTAAACATAACCACGTGTGTGTGTCAGCTAAACGTAACCACTTGTGTGTGTCGGCGAAACGTAACCACATGTGTGTGTGTGTCGGCTAAACGTAACCACGTGTGTGTGTCGGCTAAATGTAACCATGTGTTTGTCTCGGCTAAACATAACCACGTGTGTGTGTCGGCTAAATGTAACCATGTGTTTGTCTCGGCTAAACGTAACCACGTGTGTGTGTCGACTAAATGTAACCATGTGTTTGTCTCGGCTAAACGTAACCACGTGTGTGTGTTGGCTAAACGTAACCACATGTGTCTCGGCTAAACGTAACCACGTATGTGTCTCGGCTAAATGTAACCACGTATGTGTCTCGGCTAAACGTAACCACGTGTGTGTGTGTTGGCTAAACGTAACCACTTGTGTGTGTTTGCTAAACGTAACCACGTGCGTGTGTGTTGGCTAAACGTAACCACGTGTGTGTGTCGGCTAAACGTAACCACTTGTGTGTGTGTTGGCTAAACGTAACCACGTGTGTGTGTCGGCTAAACGTAACCACTTGTGTGTGTTTGCTAAACGTAACCACGTGTGTGTGTGTTGGCTAAACGTAACCACGTGTGTGTGTCGGCTAAACGTAACCACTTGTGTGTGTGTTGGCTAAACGTAACCACGTGTGTGTGTGTTGGCTAAACGTAACCACTTGTGTGTGTGTTGGCTAAACGTAACCACGTGTGTGTGTGTTGGCTAAACGTAACCACTTGTGTGTGTTTGCTAAACGTAACCACTTGTGTGTGTTTGCTAAACGTATACACTTGTGTGTGTGTGTCTCGGCTAAACGTAACCACATGTGTGTGTGTGTCGGCTAAACGCAACCACGTGTGTGTGTCGGCTAAATGTAACCACTTGTGTGTGTTGGCAAAACGTAACCAAGTGTGTGTGTGTGTCGACTTAACGTAACCACGTGTGTGTGTGTCGGCTAAACGTAACCACGTGTGTGTGTCGGCTAAACGTAACCACTTGTGTGTGTTGGCAAAACGTAACCAAGTGTGTGTGTGTGTGTCGACTTAACGTAACCACGTGTGTGTGTGTCGGCTAAACGTAACCACTTGTGTGTGTTGGCAAAACGTAACCAAGTGTGTGTGTGTGTCGACTTAACGTAACCACGTGTGTGTGTGTCGGCTAAACGTAACCACGTGTGTGTGTCGGCTAAACGTAACCACGTGTGTGTGTCGGCTAAAGGTAACCACGTGTGTGTGTCGGCTAAACGTAACCACGTGTGTGTGTGTGTTGGCTAAACATAACCATGTGTGTGTCGGCTAAACGTAACCACATGTGTGTGTGTCTCGGCTAAACGTAACCACGTGTGTGTGTTGATTAAACGTAACCATGTGTGTGTGTCGGCTAAACGTAACCACGTGTGTGTGTCGGCTAAACATAATCACGTGTGTGTGTGTGTGTCTCGGCTAAACGTAACCACATGTGTGTCTCGGCTAAACGTAACCACGTGTGTGTGAGTCGGCTAAACATAATCACGTGTGTGTGTGTGTCTCGGCTAAACGTAACCACATGTGTGTCTCGGCTAAACGTAACCACGTGTGTGTGTTGGCTAAACATAACCACATGTGTGTGTGTCTCGGCTAAACGTAACCACGTGTGTGTGTCGGCTAAACATAACCACGTTTGTGTGTTGGCTAAACGTAACCACGTGTGTGTGTTGGCTAAACATAACCACATGTGTGTGTGTCTCGGCTAAACGTAACCACGTGTGTGTGTCGGCTAAACATAACCACGTTTGTGTGTTGGCTAAACGTAACCACGTGTGTGTCTCAGCCAAACATAACCACGTGTGTGTGTGTCTTTGCTAAACGTAACCACGTGTGTGTCGGCTAAACGTAACCACTTGTGTGTGTTGGCTAAACGTAACCACATGTGTGTGTGTCTCGGCTAAACGTAACCACATGTGTGTCTCGGCGAAACGTAACCACGTGTGTGTGTGTGTCGGCGAAACGTAACCACGTGTGTGTGTCGGCTAAACGTAACGACGTCTGTGTGTTTCTCGGCTAAACGTAACCACGTGTATGTGTTGGCTAAACGTAACCATGTGTGTGTCTGTTGGCTAAACGTAACGACGTGTGTGTGTGTCTCGGATAAACGTAACCACATGTGTGTGTGTGTTGGCTAAACGTAACCACGTGTGTGTTTCGGCGAAACGTAACCACGTGTGTGTGTCGGCTAAATGTAACCATGTGTTTGTCTCGGCTAAACGTAACCACGCGTGTGTGTTGGCTAAACATAACCACGTGTGTGTGTTGGCTAAACGTAACCACGTATGTGTCTCGGCTAAACGTAACCACATGTGTCTCGGCTAAACGTAACCACGTATGTGTCTCGGCTAAACGTAACCACATGTGTCTCGGCTAAACGTAACCACGTATGTGTCTCGGCTAAACGTAACCACATGTGTCTCGGCTAAATGTAACCACGTGTGTGTGTGTCTCGGCTAAACGTAACCACGTTTGTGTGTGTTGGCTAAACGTAACCACATGTGTGTTTGTCTCGGCTAAACGTAACCACATGTGTGTCTCGGCTAAACATAACCACGTGTGTGTGTGTGTCAGCTAAATGTAACCACATGTGTGTGTGTTGGCTAAACGTAACCACGTGTGTGTGTCGGCTAAACGTAACCACTTGTGTGTGTTGGCTAAACGTAACCACTTGTGTGTGTTGGCTAAACGTAACCACGTGTGTGTGTGTCTCGGCTAAACGTAACCACTTGTGTGTGTTGGCAAAACGTAACCACGTGTGTGTGTGTGTCGACTTCACGTAACCACGTGTGTGTGTGTCAGCTAAACGTAACCACGTTTGTGTGTTGGCTAAACGTAACCACGTGTGTGTGTCGGCTAAAGGTAACCACGTGTGTGTGTCGGCTAAACGTAACCACGTGTGTGTGTGTGTTGGCGAAACATAACCATGTGTCGTTCGGCTAAACGTAACCACATGTGTGTGTGTCTTGAGTAACGGTAACCACGTGTGTGTGTGTTGGCTAAACCTAACCATGTGTCGTTCGGCTAAACGTAACCACGTGTGTGTTTCTTGACTAAACGTAACCACGTGTGTGTGTGTGTTGGCTAAACATAACCATGTGTGTGTCGGCTAAACGTAATCACATGTGTGTGTGTGTCGGATAAATGTAACCACGTGTGTGTGTCGGCTAAACTTAACCACATGTGTGTGTGTCTCGGCTAAACGTAACCACGTGTGTGTGTTGGCTAAATGTAACCACGTGTGTGTGTGTGTGTGTTGGCTAAACATAACCATGTGTGTGTCGGCTAAACGTAACCACACGTGTGTGTGTCTCGGCAAAACGTAACCACGTGTGTCTGTCAGCTAAACGTAACCACTTGTGTGTTTTGGCTAAACGTAACCACGTGTGTGTGTGTCTCGGCTAAACGTAACCACATGTGTGTGTGTGTCGGCGAAACGTAACGACGTGTGTGTGTCGGCTAAACGTAACGACGTCTGTGTGTTTCTCGGCTAAACGTAACCACGTGTATGTGTCGGCTAAACGTAACCATGTGTGTCTGTTGGCTAAACGTAACGACGTGTGTGTGTGTCTCGGATAAACGTAACCACATGTGTGTGTGTGTCGGCTAAACGTAACCACGTGTGTGTTTCGGCGAAATGTAACCACGTGTGTGTGTCGGCTAAATGTAACCATGTGTTTGTCTCGGCTAAACGTAACCACGCGTGTGTGTTGGCTAAACATAACCACGTGTGTGTGTTGGCTAAACGTAACGACGTGTGTGTGTGTCTCGGATAAACGTAACCACATGTGTGTGTGTGTCGGCTAAACGTAACCACGTATGTGTCTCGGCTAAACGTAACCACATGTGTCTCGGCTAAACGTAACCACGTATGTGTCTCGGCTAAACGTAACCACGTATGTCTCTCGGCTAAATGTAACCACGTGTGTGTGTGTCTCGGCTAAAGGTAACCATGTGTGTGTGTGTCGGCTAAACGTAACCACGTGTGTGTGTGTTGGCTAAACGTAACCACATGTGTGTGTTTGTCTCGGCTAAACGTAACCACATGTGTGTCTCGGCTAAACATAACCACGTGTGTGTGTGTCTCAGCTAAATGTAACCACATGTGTGTGTGTTGGCTAAACGTAACCATGTGTGTGTGTCGGCAAAACGTAACCACATGTGTGTCTCGGCTAAACATAACCACGTGTGTGTGTGTCTCAGCTAAATGTAACCACATGTGTGTGTGTTGGCTAAACGTAACCACGTGTGTGTGTTGGCTAAACGTAACCACTTGTGTGTGTTGGCTAAACGTAACCACGTGTGTGTGTGTCTCGGCTAAACGTAACCACTTGTGTGTGTTGGCAAAACGTAACCACGTGTGTGTGTGTGTCGACTTAACGTAACCACGTGTGTGTGTGTCGGCTAAACGTAACCACGTGTGTGTGTCGGCTAAACGTAACCACGTGTGTGTGTGTCGGCTAAACGTAACCACGTGTGTGTGTCGACTTAACGTAACCACGTGTGTGTGTGTCGGCTAAACGTAACCACGTTTGTGTGTGTTGGCTAAACGTAACCACATGTGTGTTTGTCTCGGCTAAACATAACCACGTTTGTGTGTGTCTCAGCTAAATGTAACCACTTGTGTGTGTTGGCTAAACATAACCACGTGTGTGTGTTGGCTAAACGTAACCACTTGTGTGTGTTGGCTAAACGTAACCACGTGTGTGTGTGTGTCGACTTAACGTAACCACGTGTGTGTGTGTCGGCTAAACGTAACCACGTGTGTGTGTCGGCTAAACGTAACCACGTGTGTGTGTCGGCTAAAGGTAACCACGTGTGTGTGTCGGCTAAACGTAACCACGTGTGTGTTTCTTGACTAAACGTAACCACGTGTGTGTTGGCAAAACGTAACCACGTGTGTGTGTGTGTCGACTTAACGTAACCACGTGTGTCTCGGCTAAACGTAACCACGTGTGTCTCGGCTAAACGTAACCACTTGTGTGTGTTGGCAAAACGTAACCACGTGTGTGTATGTGTCGACTTAACGTAACCACGTGTGTGTGTGTCGGCTAAACGTAACCACGTGTGTGTGTCGGCTAAACGTAACCACGTGTGTGTGTCGGCTAAAGGTAACCACGTGTGTGTGTCGGCTAAACGTAACCACGTGTGTGTTTCTTGACTAAACGTAACCACGTGTGTGTGTGTGTTGGCTAAACATAACCATGTGTGTGTCGGCTAAACGTAATCACATGTGTGTGTGTGTCGGCTAAACGTAACCACGTGTGTGTGTGTGTGTTGGCTAAACATAACCACGTGTGTGTGTCTCGGTTAAACGTAACCACGTGTGTGTGTGTGTTGGCTAAACATAACCATGTGTGTGTCGGCTAAACGTAACCACACGTGTGTGTGTCTCGGTTAAACTTAACCACGTGTGTGTGTGTGTTGGCTAAATGTAACTACGTGTGTGTGTCAGCTAAAGTTAAACACATGTGGGTGTGTCTCGGCTAAACGTAACCACGTGTGTGTGTCGGCTAAACGTAACCACGTGTGTGTCTCGGCTAAACGTAACCACGTATGTGTCTCGGCTAAACGTAACCACGTATGTGTCTCGGCTAAACGTAACCACATGTGTCTCGGTTAAACGTAACCACGTATGTGTCTCGGCTAAATGTAACCATGTGTGTGTGTGTCTCGGCTAAATGTAACCATGTGTGTGTGTGTTGGCTAAACGTAACCACGTGTGTGTTTGTCTCGGCTAAACGTAACCACGTGTGTGTGTGTGTGTGTGTTGGCTAAATGTAACTACGTGTGTGTGTCAGCTAAACTTAAACACGTGTGTGTCTCGGCTAAACGTAACCACGTGTGTGTGTTGGCTAAATGTAACCACGTGTGTGTGTGTCTCGGCTAAACGTAACCACGTGTGTGTGTGTGTTGGCTAAACATAACCCTGTGTGTGTCGGCTAAACGTAACCACACGTGTGTGTGTCTCGGTTAAACTTAACCACGTGTGTGTGTCAGCTAAAGTTAAACACATGTGGGTGTGTCTCGGCTAAACGTAACCACGTGTGTGTGTCGGCTAAACGTAACCACGTGTGTGTGTCGGCTAAATGTAACCATGTGTTTGTCTCGGCTAAACGTAACCACGTGTGTGTGTTGGCTAAATGTAACCACGTGTGTGTGTCGGTTAAACGTAACCATGTGTGTGTGTCGGCTAAACGTAACCACGTGTGTGTGTGTGTGTGTTGGCTAAACATAACCATGTGTGTGTCGGCTAAACGTAACCACACGTGTGTGTGTCTCGGTTAAACGTAACCACGTGTGTGTGTGTGTTGGCTAAACATAACCATGTGTGTGTCGGCTAAACGTAACCACACGTGTGTGTGTCTCGGTTAAACGTAACCACGTGTGTGTGTGTGTTGGCTAAACATAACCCTGTGTGTGTCGGCTAAACGTAACCACACGTGTGTGTGTCTCGGTTAAACGTAACCGTGTGTGTGTGTGTGTTGGCTAAATGTAACTACGTGTGTGTGTCAGCTAAAGTTAAACACGTGTGTGTGTCTCGGCTAAACGTAACCACGTGTGTGTCGGCTAAACGTAACCACGTGTGTGTGTCGGCTAAATGTAACCACGTATGTGTCTCGGCTAAACGTAACCACGTATGTGTCTCGGCTAAACGTAACCACGTGTGTGTGTCGGCTAAATGTAACCACGTATGTGTCTCGGCTAAACGTAACCACGTATGTGTCTCGGTTAAACGTAACCACGTATGTGTCTCGGCTAAATGTAACCACGTGTGTGTGTGTCTCGGCTAAATGTAACCATGTGTGTGTGTGTTGGCTAAACGTAACCACTTGTGTGTGTGTCTCGGCTAAACGTAACCACATGTGTGTCTCGGCTAAACATAACCACGTGTGTGTGTGTGTTGGCTAAATGTAACTACGTGTGTGTGTCAGCTAAACTTAAACACGTGTGTGTGTCTCGGCTAAACGTAACCACGTGTGTGTGTTGGCTAAATGTAACCACGTGTGTGTGTGTGTCTCGGCTAAACGTAACCACGTGTGTGTGTGTGTGTTGGCTAAACATAACCATGTGTGTGTCGGCTAAACGTAAACATTTCAATCAATCAATCAATTTTATTTATAAAGCCCAATATGACAAATCACAATTTGCCTCACAGGGCTTTACAGCATACGACATCCCTCTGTCCTTATGACCCTCACAGCTGATCAGGAAAAACTCCCCAAAAAAACCCTTTAACAGGGAAAAAAAATGGTAGAAACCTCAGGAAGAGCAACTGAGGAGGGATCCCTCTTCCAGGACGGACAGACGTGCAATAGATGTCGTACAGAACAGATCAACATGATAAATTAACAGTAATCTGTATGACACAATGAGAGAGAGAGAGAGAGAGAGAGAGAGAGAGAGAGAGAGAGAGAGAGAGAGAGAGAGAGAGAGAGAGATGGTAATGACAGTAGCTTACAACAACATTAATGAAAGTAATAATATTATAGTGACTGGTTACTGTGGTACAATATGTTGAAAGTATGTATTAATGTATTAATATCTGACAGTATACATGTGTGACAATAGTCATATGTGTATAATAACAGTAGAAGTATGACTAATGACTAATGATGGCAGCAGCAGCAGCAGGAGGCATCTGGCAGGACCACGGCAGCAGCACAACCACACACGTCACGCTGTCCAGGCACCGCTGTGATATGAGTTAATCTGAGAGACAGTGGAGCACAAAGGCTCCGGAGAAGAAGCCGAGTTAGTGACATCCAGAATGGCCGAGTTAGCAAGATGCAGTAATAGAATACGAGAGAGAGAGAGAGAGAGAGAGAGAGAGAGAGAGAGAAGGAGAGAAGGTGCCCGGTGTATTATAGGGGGGTCCTCCGGCAGACTAGGCCTAAGTCAGCCTAACTAGGGGCTGGTACAGGTCAAGCCTGAGCCAGCCCTAACTATAAGCTTTATCAAAGAGGAAAGTCTTAAGTCTAGTCTTAAATGTGGAGACGGTGTCTGCCTCCCGGACCGTAACAGGAAGATGATTCCACAGGAGAGGAGCCTGATAGCTGAAGGCTCTGGCTCCTGATCTACTTTAGGGACCACGAGTAACCCTGAGTTCTCAGAGCGCAGTGTTCTGGTGGGATAATATGGCACTATGAGCTCTCTAAGATATGACGGAGCTTGACCATTTACAGCTTTATAAGTTAACAGTAGGATTTTAAATTCAATTCTGGATTTTACAGGGAGCCAGTGCAGAGAAGCTAAAACAGGAGAAATATGATCTTGTTTCTTAGTTCCTGTTAGTACACGTGCTGCTGCATTCTGAATTAGCTGGAGAGTTTTTAGGGACTTACTGGAGCTACCTGATAATAGAGAGTTACAGTAATCCAGCCTTGAGGTAACAAAAGCGTGGACCAATTTTTCTGCATCTTTTCGGGTCAGGATAGGCCTAATTTTCACAATATTACGCAGATGAAAAAATGCAGTCCGTGAGGTTTGTTTTAAATGAGAATTAAAAGACAAATCTTGATCAAATATTACTCCGAGGTTTCTTACGGTAGTGCTAGAGGCCAGAGCAATGCCATCTAGAGAAACTATGTCATCAGATAAAGAGTCTCTGAGTTGTTTGGGGCCAAGAACAATAACTTCAGTTTTGTCTGAATTTAACATCAGGAAATTGGTGCTCATCCAATTTTTTATGTCTTTAAGGCAGTTATGGAGTTTAGTTAATTGATTACTTTCTTCTGGCTTCATCGATAAATACAACTGTGTATCATCCGCATAACAATGGAAATTTATAGAGTGATTTCTAATGATGTTACCTAAAGGAAGCATATATAGAGTAAATAGGATTGGTCCGAGCACAGAACCTTGCAGAACTCCAAAACAAACTTTGGTACGTAAGGATGATTCATTATGAACGTCAACAAATTGAAAACGATCAGATAAATAAGATTTAAACCAGCTCAGTGCAGAACCTTTTAGGCCAATTAAGTGATCCAGTCTCTGCAGTAGAATTTGATGGTCAATTGTGTCAAACGCCGCACTAAGATCTAATAAAATAAGTACAGAGACAAGTCCTTTGTCTGAAGCAATCAGAAGGTCATTTGTAATTTTAACTAGTGCTGTCTCAGTGCTATGATGCACTCTAAATCCTGACTGAAATTCCTCAAATAAATTATTATCATGGAGAAAATCACACAGCTGGTCTGCGACTACTTTCTCAAGGATCTTTGACATAAAGGGAAGATTAGATATTGGTCTATAGTTGGCTAACACCTCTGGATCCAGGGTGGGCTTTTTTAGTAGAGGTTTAATTACAGCTACCTTAAAAGACTGTGGTACATAGCCTGTTAATAAGGATATATTGATCATATCTAATATATGAGTGTTAACTAAAGGAAAGACCTCCTTAAGTAGCCTAGTTGGGATGGGGTCTAAGAGACACGTTGTTGATTTAGAAGCAGAAATCACTGCTGTCAATTCTTGAAGAGAAATTGGGGAGAAGCAATCTAAATATATATTAGGTTCTACAGCTGTGTTTGAGGTTAGATAGGTAGGCCTACCATCTGATGGCAGGAGGTCATGAATTTTGCCTCTAATAGTTAGAATTTTGTCATTAAAAAAGCTCATAAAATCATTACTGCTAAGGGCTAAAGGAATACAAGGCTCAATAGAGCTTTGACTCTCAGTCAGCCTGGCTACAGTGCTGAAAAGAAACCTGGGGTTGTTCTTGTTTTCTTCTATTAATGCTGAGTAATAGTTTGCTCTGGCATTGCGGAGGCCCCTCTTATAGGTTTTGAGACTGTCTGTCCAGATTAAACGAGATTCTTCCAGTTTGGTTAATTGCCAATTCCTTTCAAATTTTCGCGATATTTGTTTTAACCTACGGGTTTGAGAGTTATACCAAGGAGCGAACTTTCTTTGCTTTTTTAACTTCTTTTTAAGAGGAGCTACAGAGTCGAGCGTTGTTCGCAGCGAGCCTACGGCGCTATCAACAAAATGATCAATTTGGGAGAGGTTAAAGTCGGCACAGGAAACCTCTGTTACTGAAGGTATTGGTATTGAATTTAACAACGAAGTAATCTTTTCCTTAAATTTTGGGACAGCACTATCTGATAAACATCTAGTATAGTAACTGTTGCTGAGTGGCGTGTAATCGAGTAAAAAGAAATCAAAAGTAATCAGATAATGATCCGATAGCAACGGATTCTGTGGAAAGACTTTTAGGTTATCAATTTCAATTCCATACGTCAGAACTAGATCGAGGGTATGGTTAAAACAGTGAGTGGGTTCATGTACACCCTGACTGAAGCCAATGGAGTCTATTAATGAGATAACCGCGGTAGCCAGGGAGTCATTATCAACGTCGACATGAATGTTAAAATCGCCTACAATAATGACTTTATCTGATTTAAGAACTAAACTGGATAAAAACTCTGAGAATTCAGATACAAATTCAGAATACGGGCCAGGAGCACGGTACACTATAACAAATAAAAGTGGCTGCGAGGTTTTCCAGGTCGGGTATAAAAGACTAAGAACGAGGCTTTCAAATGAATTATAATCTAGTTTAGGTTTAGGGCTGATTAACAGACTAGAGTTAAAAATGGCTGCAACTCCCCCTCCTCGACCGCTGCCTCGAGGAATGTGGGTATTATTATGACTGGGAGGAGTGGACTCATTTAGACTAACATATTCATCTTGACACAGCCAGGTTTCAGTGAGACTGAGTAAATCAATATGATTATCTGATATTAATTCGTTTACTAACACTGCTTTAGACGACAGAGACCTGATATTTAACAGTCCGCATTTAATTCTCCTGTTTTGTCTTTCTGTCACAGAAGAGGTTTTAATATTTATGAGGTTGTTATGCACAACTCCTCTTTGTTTCATTTTGGATTTAAATAATTTAGGTGGTCGGGGGACAGACACCGTTTGTATAAACCTATGAAAACTATGGCTGGGTAACTGAACTAGAAGCTCAGAGAGGCGTATAGGACTGTCACTCTCTGTCCTGGTCTCAACTCTGGGTTGTCAGGGATTTAAATTACTAATAAAGTTTGCCAGGTTCCTAGAAATGAGAGCAGCTCCATCCAAAGTGGGATGAATGCCGTCTCTCCTAATTAGACCAGGTTTTCCCCAGAAAGTTTGCCAATTATTAACGAAACCCACATCGTTTGCTGGACACCACCTGGACAGCCAGCGATTAAATGATGACATGCGGCTAAACATGTCATCAATGGTCAGATTTGGGAGGGGTCCAGAGAAAACTACGGAGTCCGACATTGTTTTTGCGTGTTCACACACCGAGGCAATATTAATTTTAGTGACCTCCGATTGGCGTAACCGGGTGTCATTGCCGCCGACGTGAATAACAATCTTACTGAATCTACGTTTAGCTTTAGCCAGCAGTTTTAAATTTGACTCGATGTCGCCCGCTCTGGCCCCAGGGATACATTTGACTATGGTCACTGGTGTTGCTAACTTCACGTTTCTCAGAATAGAGCTGCCAATAACCAGAGTTTTATCCTCAGCGGGTGTGTCGCTGAGTGGGGAAAAGCGGTTGGAAACGTGAACAGGCTGGTGGTGAGCCGTGGGCTTCGGCTTGGAGCAAAACCTCTGGTGAACGGTTACCCAACCTCCTGGCTGAACGGGCGTTACCGGAGAACCGCTAGCAGAGGCTAAGGCTATGCTATGTGGCTCCGCACCGGCTACAGGGGGCTGGCTAACTACCACAGCTACTGAATGGTTTTCCATGGTGCGGAGCCGCGCTTCTAATTCACTAAGCCTCGCCTCCAACGCAGCAAATAAGCTACACTTATTACAATTACCACTGTCGCTAAAGGAGGCAGAGGCACAGCTAAACATTTGGCACACCGGGCAAGAAAGAGCAGAGGGAGAAGCCATTGCTAACTGTAAAGTTAATGTAGCTACCAAGGCTAGTAACGTGCAAACAACAGCTAAGTGATTAGCAGAGAAGTCGTAAAAAGGAGGAGAGCTATAAGTGCTTAAACAGAACCAGTGTGGGTTAAGACTTCAAGTAGACGTTAAAGCAACTGAAGTGAGAAAGCAGAAAGCAGGCTAGTAGAAGTCACCAGAGCAGTACAGAGACGCTGTCACAGAAACACCGAAAATGACACAACTCGCTTACCGCAATACGTCAGCATGCACTGCACGCTGTATCTGTCAATGTAGCCCCCTGTGAGCAGCAGCAGCAGCAGCAGCAGCAGCACCGGCCATTCTTTGTCCATCTTCGGCCCTTTCAATGTGAAATGGGCCGTACGACAAAAGTTTGGCTTAAAACAGTGTACTGCATCATTGCACGTCACATATGTGCAGTTATGACAGTCCAAAAGCAGACAGTGCAGTCAAACTGATTTTATAACTGACGCAAACCCGTGTTGCATCCAGTTAGGAATTGGTGTGAGTCTAAAAACTAAAATATAGCTACCGTAGAACATATGGTCAAATGTTAGGTTGCCTAAATATATGTCTTGTTATTGTTGTTAATTCATTTTCGTAATACTTTGACCAGTAGGTGGGCGTAAAAGTTTTTCATCAGCTAGAAATCAGTGTCAATCTTTGTGTCCCTGTAATGATGAGGTAAGTGCTGTGGGCGTCTGCTGACTTAAAAGTTTGAAAAAAGCAGACGCAGAGGCTCAGGTCAGTTAAGCAATTTTTGCGGTATAACTACAGCAGGAGAACAGATGAATGTAAGGACTGATAGTGAAACGTGAAAACCATTCATGAGTGTTTGATGCCGTTTAGTTTAGATGAGTTAGACATTTGTGGAAATGTAATTTAGTCAGTATGGTTAGTTTTACCTGCAAACAGCATTATGAATGTTTCACAAGCCAAAAGAAGGATCATGGTAAACTCAACTCAGGTGACATACTTCACATTCACTGCCTACTTTGATACTCGCCATTTCAAATATTTATATTTCATCATTGTCATGTCTCTATATGTTTTAATTATCTGCATTAATCTCTGTCTGATTGTGGTTATCTGTGTGAACAGAAGCTTACATGAACCTATGTACATGTTTCTGTGCAGCCTGTTTGTAAATGAACTGTATGGTAGTACAGGGTTGTTTCCATTGCTGCTGCTTCAGATCCTCTCTGACATTCACACTGTCTCTGCTGTATTTTGTTTCCTGCAGATATTTTGTGGGTATTCATATGGATGTGTAGAGTTTTCCAACCTAGCTGTCATGTCTTATGATAGATATCTGGCCATCTGTTATCCTCTACAATATAACACACGTATGACATTTAACAAGGTCGTCGTTCTTGTTTCTCTGAGTTGGTTACTCCCTCTGATTGCAGTTGTTGTTTTGGTGTCATTAATTGGTTCTTTACAGCTGTGTGAGAACGTTATCAATAAGGTGTACTGTGACTACCACTCCATCGTTAAACTGGCATGTTATGACACCACAGTCCACAACATTTATGGACTAATTTACGGCTCTCTCATCATCTCATGTCCTGTATCTTTGGTCTTTTACAGTTATATAAAGATCCTTAAAGTTTGTTTTTCTGGTTCTAAACAGACCAGACAGAAAGCTGTCAGCACCTGCACACCTCACCTCGCTTCCCTCTTGAACTTTTCTTTCGGGGTTTTCTTTGAAGTATTGCAGAGCAGGTTTAATATGAACAGTGTGCCCAACATGTTGCGAATCATTTTGTCATTACACTTTCTTACATGTCAGCCTCTTTTCAACCCTGTAATGTATGGACTGAATATGTCCAAAATTCGTAATATATTTAAAAGTCTGGCCCAGTGAGGAAGAAAAGTCTGTCTTTGATTATATTTGTGTCAACAGTAATGACATCTGTACAATCTTTACTTATCCTAAAATTCAAAACTTAATGCAAATTTTCCACAAATGTCTCTTTGTTGCAAAGTTCGAGGCATCTGCAATATGTACTTGCATTCATTTAAAGAGATCTAAAAGCAATATGTAAGTTTAGTACAGATAAAATTGTATTTCTGCGCAGTTCATTAATTTAACTCTGGTATTACGTGTTATTTTTAAAGTGTTAAATCTCCATTCAATCACTGACACTAACCAGCTGTGGAAAATAAAACTCATGACCTCTTAACCTCACCTCCTACACAAATGTAACATATGACCCATATGCCGCTAAATCAAGAGTGATGTTGCCACAAATGTTACCTATGAGGTGATATGGTATTAGCACATACATAATCCTTTGGATGTATGAAGATAGAAGTTTATAACATATGTGAAATACCCACTGTATGTTTTGTGTATGTGCATATTAAAAGCATGTATATGATGAATTTGGATATGGTAATATATGCTGCTTTCTATTTTTATGATAAATATTGAATTTATATATTCAGGCTTATGAAAATAACATATATACAAAGTTCTGTATGTGTATATGTTTTTTCTTCTTAATTACATACACATCTATCTTTTATGTATACATTCATAATATCAACATACATTGATGAGCTAAGGGATAAATTTTAATGTACAAAACATACATGTGTACAATATCACCACATATACATACAAGTTCATATAATAAAAACATTACTAGCATGAACTTTTTAATGGTATTACGTGTTGCTGTCATATATTTTAACCAAAAATATTTAAAATTTACAAGTTTTTGGAATCAACATAAAATACCTTTATATGTATATTCATATACATATATATATATATATATATATATATATATATATACTCTGGATGTCCTGGCTGACACGCCTCTGCAACATTGCGTGGACATCGGGGCAGTGCCTCTGGAGTGGCAGACCGGGGTGGTGGTCCCCATCTTCAAGAAAGGGGACCAGAGGGTGTGTTCCAACTACAGGGGGATCACACTCCTCAGCCTACCCGGTAAGGTCTACTCCAGGGTGCTGGAGAAGAGGGTTCGGTTGATAGTTGAACTTCGGAGTGAGGAGGAGCAATGTGGTTTTCGTCCTGGACGCGGAACCGTGGACCAGCTCTTTACCCTCACCAGGGTGCCCAATCAGTCCACAAGTGTTTTGTGGATTTGGAGAAGGCTTACGACCGTGTCCCCAGGGGCATCCTGTGGGGGGTGCTCCGGGAGTATGAGGTTGGTGGCCCCTTGCTAAGGGCCATCCAGTCCCTGTACCGAAGGAGCATGAGTCTGGTTCGCGTGGCTGGCAGTAAGTCGGACCTGTTCCCGGTGAGGGCTGGACTCCGCCAGGGGTGCCCTTTGTCACCGGTTCTGTTCATAACTTTTATGGACAGAATTTCTAGGCGCAGCCGAGTGGTGGAGGGTGTCAGGTTTGGTGACGGGAGGATCTCGTCCCTGCTTTTTGCGGATGACTTGGTCCTCCTACCTCCATCGAACAGTGACCTCCAGCTCTCGCTGGGGCGGTTCACAGCCGAGTGTGAAGCGGCTGGGATGACAATCAGCACCTCCAAGTCTGAGGCCATGGTCCTCAGCCGGAAAAGGGTGGATTGCCCACTCCAGGTCAGGGGGGAGGTCCTTCCTCAGGTGGAGGAGTTTAAGTATCTCGGGGTCTTGTTCACGAGTGAGGGTAGGATGGAGCGGGAGATTGACAGGCGGATTGGGGCGGCGTCAGCAGTGATGCAGGCGCTTAACCGGTCCGTTGTGGTGAAGAGGGAGCTTAGCCAGAAAGCGAAGCTCTCAATTTACCAGCTGATCTACGTTCCAACCCTCACCTATGGTCACGAGCTCTGGGTAGTGACTGAAAGAATGAGATTGCGAATACAAGCGGCCGAAATGAGTTTCCTCCGCAGGGTGGCTGGGCTCAGCCTTAGAGATGGGGTGAGGAGCTCAGACATCTGGGAGGGACTCGGAGTAGAGCTGCTGCTCCTCCACATCGAGAGGAGCCAGTTGAGGTGGTTCGGGCATCTGGTAAGGATGCCTTCCGGACGCCTCCCTTGGGAGGTGTTTCGGGCATGTCCAACCGGGAGGAGACCTCGGGGCCGCCCCAGGACATGCTGGAGGGATTACATCACCCGGCTGGCCTGGGAACGCCTCGGGGTTCCCGCGGAGGAGCTGACGGAAGTGGCGGGGGAGAGGACTGTCTGGGCTTCTTTGCTGAGGCTGCTGTCCCCGCGACCCGGACCCGGATAAGCGGAGGACGACGAGACGATATATATATATGCAGTACAGGCCAAAAGTTTGGACACACCTTCTTATTCAATGCGTTTTCTTTATTTTCATGACTATTTACATTGTAGATTCTCACTGAAGGCATCAAAACTATGAATGAACACATGTGGAGTTATGTACTTAACAAAAAAAGGTGAAATAACTGAAAACATGTTTTATATTCTAGTTTCTTCAAAATAGCCACCCTTTGCTCTGATTACTGCTTTGCACACTCTTGGCATTCTCTCCATGAGCTTCAAGAGGTAGTCACCTGAAATGGTTTCCACTTCACAGGTGTGCCTTATCAGGGTTAATTAGTGGAATTTCTTGCTTTATCAATGGGGTTGGGACCATCAGTTGTGTTGTGCAGAAGTCAGGTTAATACACAGCCGACAGCCCTATTGGACAACTGTTAAAATTCATATTATGGCAAGAACCAATCAGCTGACTAAAGAAGAACGAGTGGCCATCATTACTTTAAGAAATGAAGGTCAGTCAGTCCGGAAAATTGCAAAAACTTTAAATGTGTCCCCACGTGGAGTCGCAAAAACCATCAAGCGCTACAACGAAACTGGCACACATGAGGACCGACCCAGGAAAGGAAGACCAAGAGTCACCTCTGCTTCTGAGGATAAGTTCATCCGAGTCACCAGCCTCAGAAATGGCAAGTTAACAGCAGCTCAGATCAGAGACCAGATGAATGCCACACAGAGTTCTAGCAGCAGACCCATCTCTAGAACAACTGTTAAGAGGAGACTGCATGAATCAGGCCTTCGTGGTCAAATAGCTGCTAGGAAACCACTGCTAAGGAGAGGCAACAAGCAGAAGAGATTTGTTTGGGCCAAGAAACACAAGGAATGGACATTAGACCAGTGGAAATCTGTGCTTTGGTCTGATGAGTCCAAATTTGAGATCTTTGGTTCCAAGCGCCGTGTCTTTGTGAGACGCAGAAAAGGTGAACGGATGGATTCCACATGCCTGGTTCCCACTGTGAAGCATGGAGGAGGAGGTGTGATGGTGTGGGGGTGTTTTGCTGGTGACACTGTTGGGGATTTATTAAAAATTGAAGGCACACTGAACCAGCATGGCTACCACAGCATCCTGCAGCGACATGCCATCCCATCCGGTTTGCGTTTAGTTGGACGATCATTTGTTTTTCAACAGGACAATGAGCCCAAACACACCTCCAGGCTGTGTAAGGGCTATTTGACCAAGAAGGAGAGTGATGGAGTGCTGCGGCAGATGACCTGGCCTCCACAGTCACCGGACCTGAACCCAATGGAGATGGTTTGGGGTGAGCTGGACCGCAGAGTGAAGGCAAAGGGGCCAACAAGTGCTAAACACCTCTGGGAACTCCTTCAAGACTGTTGGAAAACCATTTCAGGTGACTACCTCTTGAAGCTCATGGAGAGAATGCCAAGAGTGTGCAAAGCAGTAATCAGAGCAAAGGGTGGCTATTTTGAAGAAACTAGAATATAAAACATGTTTTCAGTTATTTCACCTTTTTTTGTTTAGTACATAACTCCACATGTGTTCATTCATAGTTTTGATGCCTTCAGTGAGAATCTACAATGTAAATAGTCATGAAAATAAAGAAAACGCATTGAATCAGAAGGTGTGTCCAAACTTTTGGCCTGTACTATATATATATATATATATATATATATATATATATATATATACGTATATGTGTATATATATGTATATGTGTATATATATGCGTGTGTGTATATATACATATATATATATATATATATATATATATATATAAAGATGGACGTGTGGGTCAAAAGATAAATTAACAACATATACACATACATACAGGTAGTATAAGCTTATGTATTTTTCATGAGCTTATCTAAATTCTATATGATTATCTAAATTCTATATGATTTTCTTTTACATACATACAGGTTGTATATTTATGTATGTGTTAACAAATACAGCTGTAGTCGATAAAGGTTCATTGATAATAGCTGTGATTCTACTCAAGACCCATAATAATTACTACAAAGACACTAATATTTTTAACATCATAGGTCACAATTAATCCAAAGAGGAAGTGACACTTTCTGACGCACACATTTTCAACTTTTTAATTATCAAGATGTGCACTTTGAATGTAAACAAGATGCCAGAATCCATTACAAGCATCAAAATAGAGCTGGTTTAGTTTTTAGTTGATTTTTTTTTAGTTTATTTATTTATTTTTCGGATGTTGGACAAAGAAAATAGAATGCATTCAAATAGAATACATTCACTTGAAAATATAAATGAAAAGACAAAAGATAGAAAAAAATGCAAAAGGAAATACAAATCCTATCATGACGCCCTTTTTAGAAAACTCTACAATTTTTTTATTTCCTTTTAATAATTTTTGAGTCCATATGTCCGAAAAAAAGGGGATAGGGAGAAGCACTAAGCTTGTCGTGCCCTACCCCTAGTTTATACCCCTGACCAGTTAATATTTAAAGTTAGATAAGCAGCATACTGACTCTAGATTTGAGCTTAGATGGCAAAGAACATTATTAATGCATCTATATAGATGCTTTACCAAAAACGAACCACATCTTGATAATTAAAAAGTTGAAAATGTGTGCATCAGAAAGTGTCACTTACTCTTTGGATTAATTGTGAACTATGAATGAATGAATGAATGAATTTTTATTATTGTGTCATGCACAAAGTGCCCAGCCCAAACAGGCTTACAAGACACCAATAATCAACAAAAACAGACCAGAAACCAGAGTAGAAACATAAATTACAATTAATGTTGGACAAATATCCTATCCTGATGCTTCTTCCATGCTTTAGATCTTGTATCTTGTATCTGTAATAGATACAATGGCTACATTTAATTGCTTCATCTGACATTTCCCTCACTGTCTTCCTCAAACTCTGTCCCCGCACTCCGAGTTCCCCCAGGAGCGAGACAGCTCATCTTGCTATGAATCCCCTACACCCCACTTCCACTGGACAAATCCTAGTCTTCCATCCTCGCTGCTCAGCTTCTGCTCCTAAGTCTGCATATCTAAGCTTTTTTCTTTCATAGGCTTCTTCCACTGAGTCTTCCCAAGGAACTGTCAGCTCAATGAAATAAACTATCCGTTGACTCACTGACCACAACGCTAAGTCGGGCCTCTGCCTGGTACAGACTATTTCCTGGGGAACAACAAGCTTTCCCCCTAAATCTACTTGCATTCCCAATCACAAGCACCTTCTAGGCGGCCACACTCTTGCCTCCTCACTAACTTATCCCTTCTGTATTTCTCTCCCTCACGAACAAACTGAATTACTAAACTCCTATCCTTAACACCTTCTGAATTCACCTGTCTTCGTTTCCCTTTGATGCCTGCAGCTAAGCATTTCAACACCTGGTTATGTCGCCATGTATATCGGCCATGTGACAAGCTCACTTTACAGCCTGACAAAATATGCTTTAAGGTTGCGGTACGTGAACACAGTGGACATGATGGGTCCTCATTTACCCACAGTTTTAGGTTCTGGGGGGTTGGTAACACATCGTATGTAGCCCCTACCTGGAATCTAATACGATTCTCCTCCGTACTCCACAGGTCCCTCCAGCTGAAGAAAGGAAATTGCTTAACTTCAGCAAACACTGAAATGAAGAGACTCGGAAAAAAGTTACAGCCAGCGGGATTACTTTAATTGCAGAATAGAATTCAACAACACAGGTTGTAGAAAACAAAAGACACGGTAGAAACAGCCCCGCTTATCCAACTTTCAAATGCCTTTCTACTATTTGAGTGAGTGGACGTCTGTTCGTTTGTGTGCATGTGTGCATGTGTGTGTGTGTGTGTGTGTGTGTGTGTGTGTGTGTGTGTGTGTGTCCATGTGCAGACAGGTCTGGGCGTATGACCTAACTGTCCCGCTGGGTTTAATTACCTGGAAATGATTGTACAAAAATTACTCTGAGTCTTAAGTGTTCTGCCAAGTTTGATTTCCAAGAACTGATTGTACAAAAATTACTCAGAATTACCAAAACAACTCCTTTAAAGGAGTCCCTCATAATAGCTCCAAAGTTGACCAACTCAAAAACAACTTCTTATAAGGAGTCCCTCCTATTGCACAATCTGACATTTGGTCAACTGTTTCTAAGACCTTTTGCAACTGACATTATTTTCACCTTTGATATAGAATAATACATTATCTGCCTCTAAAACCTTTACTATTAATGTGGTCATTTTGGTTATAATTATTCATTTCATTATTAATCAGAATTCCAAATTGATGGTTTGTGTATTTTATGAGACTGATTTCTTTAACTGCCGATCATGTTTTGCCTTTTTGGGAATGGTGCCCTACGCGGTGATTTAATGTCATTTAAGTAACAATATTTAACATAATTAATGATCATTATTGGTAATTAATAATTATTTCTGGTAGCCATTTTGATACTTAGAACCATGGATTCCCAACAATTGGTGACCCGTTACGAGGTCAGGTCCCAGCAGGGGTTTATGCCCAAAGCCATAGATTGACTGGAGAGGGTCAAAGTCCAAATACTAAAATATAGCTAGTTCACAGCTTTCTTTTTGTCATCTTCATATTTTCTCCAGTGAGTGGGCTAAAAAGTTTGTTTTCCCATCATCAGTATCAGTCTGTGGGTCCTTTAATGATGAGGTCAGTGCTGTGGACGTCTTTAAAAGTTTTAAAGAAGCAGAGTTTCAGTTCAGTTAGGGCACAGATGTGGTATGACTACAGCAGGACAGCAGGTGAATGTGATACTTGGTGTTTGATGTTGTTTAGTTTAGATGAGTTAAAAATCTGCTGAAATGTAATTTGATCAGTAAAATTAGTTTTACCTGCAAACAGCATTATGAATGTTTCACAAGCCAAAAGAAGGATCATGGTAAACTCAACTCAGGTGATATACTTCACATTCACTGCCTACTTTGACAGCAGCCATTTCCAGTATTTATATTTCTTGCTCGTCATGTTTCTTTACATGTTGATTCTTTGCTCCAACCTCCTGCTGATTGTGGTTATCTGTGTGAACAGAAGCTTACATGAACCTATGTACATGTTTCTGTGCAGCCTGTTTGTAAATGAACTGTATGGTAGTACAGGGTTGTTTCCATTGCTGCTGCTTCAGATCCTCTCTGACATTCACACTGTTTCTGCTGTATTTTGTTTCCTGCAGATTTTCTGTGTGTATTCATATGGATGTGTAGAGTTTTCCAACCTAGCTGTCATGTCTTATGACAGATATCTTGCCATCTGTTATCCTCTACAATATAACACATGTATGACATTTAACAAGGTCGTCTTTCTTATTTCTCTGAGTTGGTTACTCCCTCTGATTGCAGTTGTTGTTTTGGTGTCATTAATTGGTTCTTTACAGCTGTGTGAGAACGTTATCAATAAGGTGTACTGTGACTACCACTCCATCGTTAAACTGGCATGTTATGACACCACAGTCCACAACATTTATGGACTAATTTACGGCTCTCTCATAATCTCATGTCCTGTGTCTTTGGTCTTTTACAGTTATATAAAGATCCTTAAAGTTTGTTTTTCTGGTTCTAAACAGACCAGACAGAAAGCTGTCAGCACCTGCACACCTCACCTCGCTTCCCTCTTGAACTTTTCTTTCGGGGTTTTCTTTGAAGTATTGCAGAGCAGGTTTAATATGAACAGTGTGCCTAACATGTTGCGAATCATTTTGTCATTACACTTTCTTACATGTCAGCCTCTTTTCAACCCTGTAATGTATGGACTGAATATGTCCAAAATTCGTAATATATTTAAAAGTCTGGCCCAGTGAGGAAGAAAAGTCTGTCTTTGATTATATTTGTGTCAACAGTAATGACATCTGTACAATCTTTACTTATCCTAAAATTCAAAACTTAATGCAAATTTTCCACAAATGTCTCTTTGTTGCAAAGTTCGAGGCATCTGCAATATGTACTTGCATTCATTTAAAGAGATCTAAAAGCAATATGTAAGTTTAGTACAGATAAAATTGTATTTCTGCGCAGTTCATTAATTTAACTCTGGTATTACGTGTTATTTGCAAAGTGTTAAATCTTCATTCAGTCACTGACTGAAATATCCACTGTACGTTGTGTCTATGTGCATATTAAAAGCATGTATATGATGAATTTGGATATGGTAATATATGCTGCTTTCTATTTTTATGATAAATATTGAATTTATATATTCAGGTTTATGAAAACAACATATATACAAAGTTCTGTATGTGTATATGTTTTTTCTTCTTAATTACATACACATCTATCTTTTATGTATACATTCATAATATCAACATACATTGATGAGCTAAGGGATAAATTTTAATGTACAAAACATACATGTGTACAATATCACCACATATACATACAAGTTCATATAATAAAAACATTAGTATGATGAACTTTTTAATGGTATTATGTGTTGCTATCATATATTTTAACCAAAAATATTAAAAATTTACAAGTTTTTGGAATCAACATAAAATACCTTTATATGTATATGTGTTTCTTATAAATTTTGGCATACATATCTTTAATTGATGTGTAATATCAACTTATGTTGTTGATTTCATAAACTTCTATATATTGATTAAATCTTTATTGTTAAATATACGATAGCAACCTATAACACCATCAAATAATTCTTCACATAAATTTTTTTTTTTAATATTTGCACAAATATATTCATCCAAAGCCCACCAATATGTTCTTATTTATGTTAACATGAATGATATACATGTATGGGAAGATTAGTGACATATATAAACATACTGAATTTTTGTGTACATGTTTTTTTCATAATCTTGTGTATATATAATAGACATTCATCATTAAAATATATGACAGCAGCCCGTGCCACAGTCTCCAGTCTCCTTCACCCAGTATTTTTCCTTGCCACACCCATCTCATCAGGTAATTGCACTCACCTGTGTTCATCAGCACAGCTGTAGCTCCACACACACCAGTTGCCAGATCGTCTTTGCTCTCATGCAGGCCTTTCCAGCAATTTGTCTTGGACCGATCACCCGTTGCCGACCCGTTTCGTCCCCATTCCTGCCTGCTCGCCTTGTCCTCGGACTGATTGCATATGGCAACTCTTTTTAACATTTAATCACTATGTTTGACTATCCGGAATTACCATTATAGATATCTATAACGTCATTTTGACTAGTCAAAACTGAATTACAGATATCTATGATGTCATTCTGACTAGTCAAAACTGAATTACAGATATCTATAATGTCATTCTGACTAGTCAAAACTACAGTTACAGATATCTGTAATTCAGTTTTAGCTTGGCAAAATCTAATTACAGATATCAGCAATGATGTCACTCAAAACGATAGTCAACTCGTCACACATCGTAAATGACAATTGTAGATATCTGTAATTCAGTTTTGACTAGTCAAAATAATAGTTGGAGATATCTCAAACGTTAACACGTGACGTTCCTCATGCAAGGCTTGCCATTGGCTTCCCATTTTTAAACCAGATTTTAAGACTTAGAGGCAATGGCGCTTGCAGTTGTGGACAAGATAGTTAGAAAACGCCATGAAATTGGAAGAGCTTATCATCAAGGGATTTGTGGCGAACGAGAGCTTCGTTCACTCGACAGTTGTAATATAAATTTACAGCGTATTGCAAATGTTTTGTCTCCACACACTCTTGAAGAGCTACGACGAAGTCTGGATGGTGTCAGAACACGGATAACGCGTGCTGGAGTAGCAGCAGAATATGTCAGGTTTTCGGCCCATCACATCAATTCAGGTGGGTTTATTTTACTTACAAACATATGTAACCTTTAATGTTACTGAGAAGGAATTGCTTAAACTGTGTGTGCGTGTGTGTGAGAGGGAGAGAGGGAGGGAGGGAGAGACTTGGTTCGAGTTAAAACTGTGGCTATTTTTCTGTGAAATAACCTCGATTGAATCTCATTTGTCATGAACACTATTTTTCCTTGGTTTCAGGACGGCGAAGGCGACCAGCCATTCATGTCAACAGGGACCAAATTGACTTCCTCATGAAGCAAGGCAACACAGTGAAACGAATAGCCAAAATTTTGGGATGCTCCTCCTCATTTCTTTACAAGAGGACAAAATTGCTTGGGATACCAGTGAGAAGATTTTCTGTGATAGATGATGAAGAACTTGAACGTCACGTAAGACGACTTCAAGGCCTGTATCCAAACTCTGGATATGAGGTAGGCCTAATTGATGGTTTATTGTATTTTACAGTTTTATTGCTCCATTATTTTAGTAATTAAGATTACTACAATTTCAGATGATGAGAGACTTGCTATGTGCAGATGGATTGCTGCTTCCACGACGAAGGGTGCGTGAGATGTTGACCCACATAAACCCAGCAGCTGCTGCTCGGAGGTGGAGCAGCACTGTGGCAAGACGGGTGTATCATGCACCTTACCCCAATAGCCTGTGGCATATAGATGGGAACATGCGCCTCATAAGGTGAATTCATCATGAAATTGATATTTAACCATTATCTGTGACCTCTATACTGTAATGATGTAGTCACAGCTGTGGGTCAGGTAGTCAACATTTGGCCATGCAGCACACATTAAAAGATTATATGGGAAAGCAATCAGCTGATAAATATAAAGCAGACTATCTCTTCCTTAATGTTATTTCATTCATTCTCAAGAAAACCAACAAATATTCAATTCCATTATAGGTTATAGAAGATAATATTTAGAATTCTTGCATGTGAACTTGGAGAGAGCTGCCATTCTTGGTAGGACAAACACACACAATTCTACTCATTTGGAATGGCAGCACTGTTTTATAATTGTGATAATTTGGGGAAAGGGGACAACACAAAAGCAGAGTGTTTTCACTTTCTCTCACAGGCTGCCTAAATGATGGCTTTTTAAAAATATTTGCAGCATAAAAACTATCTATCCACAATGAATACATAAACATCACAGAAACAGGCTATTATTAAAGCTGTAGTGTAAACATGTACAATCCTGATAGCGTGTTTCATTTGAGTCTTACTAATGAAAGCTGCAACTCAAATATTTCTTCTGCTATGTCATTAAAAATTACATTTGACATTTCACACTGTATGGTCATAACACTTTCTAACCATTTCATTGGTCTTTTTTGTGTTGTTATTAATTTCTTGATAATTCTGTTTCTCACTGTAATAGTTACTTGTTTATGAACCAAAAGCATTTGTTTTGTCTTTGTATTCACCATTTTAGATGGGGCTTTGCAGTTCATGGTGCCATAGATGGACACTCTCAGCTGATCACTTATCTGAACTGCAACACAAACAACTGTGCCACCACTGTTCTGTCTGAGTTTCTTAAAGCCACATGCCATTATGGACTACCCTCTAGAGTACGATCGGATCATGGTGGTGAGAACCTGCAGGTGGCTTTATTCATGAACCTTGTGCAGGGCATCGAGTGCCGGAGTTTCATCACTGGGGAATCAATCCACAACCAGAGAATTGAGCATCTTTGGAGGGATGTGTTTTTGCATGTGTTGCAGTCTTTTTACAGTACATTCTACTCTCTTGAAGACTCACATCTTCTGGATCCCAGTAATGACATTCACAAGCTTTCACTCAGCATGGTTTTTCTTCCTGAGATTCAAAAAAGTCTGGAGCGCTTTAGGGAGGCCTGGAACAACCATGCTTTGCGCACGGAAAACAACCGAACACCATCTCAAATATGGATGAAAGGCATGCTCTCAAATATGGCAAGAGACAGTGCAGCAGCCAACAATGTGTTCGGGGAAAATCCCTACAGCCCACACCATTTGGAGGCAGTTCTGGCACAGCATGGAACTGACTCTTTACCTGCTACTGATGATGATCTTCCAGCTGTAATTGTAGAGCAGTCTCGAATCAATCTCAGTCAGCAGCAACAGGAGTCAATCTCTCATGCCATTGATCACATTTCTGATTTGCAGAAATTTCAAATGTTATGGCAACCTAAGACTTTTAACCCGTTTTTCAAATGGGATGCCATATGACATGTCTGATGTCCTCTATGACAGTAAACTGAATATCTTTGGTTTGTGGACAAAACAAGACATTTGAGGACACCATCTTGAGCTTTGAGAAACATAATTTTTCAACATTGTATAGAACAAATGTAATGGTCTAGGTCACATATGTCAAACTCAAGGCCCACAGGCTGAATACGGGTCGCCACGTCATTTTATGTGGCCCCCAGAGCTTATGTAAGCTGTATATGATTGTCTTAAAATAAAAGTCTGTGCTGCTTTAAAGCATACATTGACCATAAAGTTATTATTTTGAGTTAATTACATACAATATACTACTTTACATGTAGCAGTGTATTCAGTTTGTTTACAGGTGTATGTGTTCCATGCAGCCAAATTTTCAAACCATCTCTCATTAGTTGGATGCAGGGTTCAAAATGAACACCCCCCAAGCGCCAAAAGTGGGTCAGTTTTCTGTTTGGCGAATAAATCAATTTAAAAACTATGTGAGTCTCTGCTGCGTTTTGGTGTCAGTTGTAGGCCTATTTCTGTCCTCTGCTGTCTGTGTTTGTCCCACATACAGGGAATTCATGGTGCATTTACATGACCCGCGTAAAATTTATGACTTTGTACGGTAAATCGCCCAGGTGGCATGGCACTGACAGACTTCATGGTGCGTTCAAGTGCACATCGTAAAGTCATAAAGTTTCTATTTTTTCTTATTTCCCTTTGTTGCATACATGCGTCTACATCTAACATTACTTTCTTGTTCTTTTATTACATAATTTTTAATGCTAAAATAAGAGTAATATCCCAGTCATTTCTACATACGCAGATTTTTAAAGTTCTATAAAAAAATCTTATCAAAATGAACAAATTTGTACAACAGGTCTTCAAATACCTCATTTTGAAGTTGTTTTACTGCAGCATTTATTAATAATTAAATATTAAATTCACCCAATATGCATCTGGCCAATGAAAAATATGCTTGGCCAGTGGATTTTTTTTATCTACCAGTCAACTTGGCCGGTGAGTCAAAAAGCAGTGTGCTTACGTATATTTTTACATCTATGCAAATACATATACTATTTTAGTAAATCATATATTGAATAAATAATCAAATACAGAGACAGTTACTTACTTAAAAATATGTTAAGGAGTAGTTACATTTATACCATCTTACAGTTACAACTGGCCCTTGAGGGCAACCATAATGCTGATGTGGCCTTCAGTGAAAATGAGTTTGACACCCCAGGTCTAGGTTTAAACAATCCATTTATTTCGGTTCAGTTCTACACTTACTTTTAACTCTCAACAAGTTGTACCTAATGTAAACATGGTCAATGTTGTAAACATTATAAAATGCCTGTTTGAAATCATATTTAAAACTTTGACAAACATCGCAAAACTCTGCACAGCAACAGTTTTTTTGGTGGAACAGTATTTGAAGTTCTTTGTGTCACATGTGACAGTGGAACAGTAGCTAGAAAAACAAATGCATAGACACATGTTGTAGGTGAACTGTTGCTTTCAGAGACTGTTCACACAACACCAAAAGTAGGGGCCTGCAGAATGCCCTCCTTCATGTATTTCCTGAAGTCCTCATAATCACTATGTATGGGCAAGCGGAGGATTAGGAGGCAGGTGTTGGCCTCTGGAAACACTCTGTTGGCCTCGTGGATGAAGTGAATTTGTGGACGGTGTGGAAATCCGAGTGGAGGCACCGTTGAGGCTCCAGAGCTAAACTCCAGTACCTTCTCAAGTGTGATTGGACTGCATTCTCCTTCTGTAAGACAGAAAGTGGTGAAAAATATATGGTATATACATATACAAACTAACCTTGTATAGGTATGAATGACAAAATTGGAAATTGTTTCACAAATATTTTAAAAAATAAAACAAATTTAAGCAGTTCTTGTTAGTACTGGTTTCATTCTACCTAAATAGCTAACAGTATGTAATGCATTTCACTCCTTGATGCAGCTGGAATACAGTCCCTGAAGGTTAAAGACATTGTCATCTTTCCAGTACAATAATGTGAACATGTAATTTGGTGCAATGTCAGCTAATTTTACCAGTTGGATGTCTCCATCAATTTTAATAGAAGAAAAAAACACTTTACATCCATCTTCTACAAATTTACATAAATAATACCTGGACTGATATGCAGTACCATTCATAAATAAAAGCTATAAACTGAAAGTGAAAGTGAAGTTATAACTGATGCCATAAATAGTATACCTTCGACATCAATGAGCCAGTCACGCCAGTAGCATATTGTGCTGTTTTCTTTGGCTCTGTTGTTGCTGCCCTGCACAGACTAGACAACTCCAAATAGAGAGAAGAGGTCCTTCGCCTGCAGTGGCCTCTCCTCACTGACGAACATGGTGTGGAACACTGCTGGATTCTCTCTAAGATCCTCCAGTAATCCTAGGGTTCTAAACCCCTCGACAAACCTGTAAAACATGTTACATCATTTGTGACTTTTCCCAGGCTAATGACAGTCTCACTAATCTGACCAAAGACAGGATGGGAAAATGCTTACTGGTCCAGGGCAGTCTGCATCCTTCCATTGACAAAAAAGTCTGTAGCAGACTGGACAAGGGAGTCCTTCTCCTTCAGGTTGGAGACATGTCTCAGGGCACCTATAACGCTGAGACTGTCTGCTGCTTCTGCAATTGCACTGTTTGCCTCTTGGACCGTTGTCGCTTCCTGTATCTAAAAAGAGTTTATTTCTTATTAGAAATTTAACAGAAAGCAACTTGAGGGCTGTGTCACATCAGACTGTAAATTCAATGTAAAATAAGCTCCTGCTTACTTTGATTAACTGTTGCCTGAAGGTATGGTCACAAACTTAATCTACAATGGTGAGGGATGTTGGTATCCCACAAATCTGCTGGAAAAGCGTTTCAGAGAAGAAATGGGGTCCAACTCCTCCATGAACGACGCACACAGCTATCATTTTTGCCACCCATGTGTATAGATTAGTCTGTAAAGTTAAAATGAAAGAAAAAGCTGTAAATTGTTGTTCTGTTCTTAAAAATGTAATGCCTTAAAAATGTAATGCCTTAAAAATGTAATGTCTTAAAATTGTAATGACTGACATTAGTGCTACAACAGATGATAAATTGTTATAGCACATTTCCAAAAAAGTAAAAGGTCAATTTAAAACATAAATCAATGAAGAATCCAGGTAAAAAACAGAATAAAGAGTTCAAGGCAAAATAATTATTAAACCAAAATAACAGATACAAGTAAGATGATACCCAGACAATGATAACACAAGATAATACCTGGCAAATCAGGCAGGAGAAAGAGTTCAGGGATAGCGTTTCTTAAAAATTTGTTTCCATGTATAAACTTGCAAGGACCCAAAGGACAGTCATGAGAATGTGGGCTTACTTACCTTGAGTATCAAGAGATAACTGCCGATCTTTCTCGTGGCCCTCAAAGATGTTTGACTGGTGGATGGCCCTCATCAGCAGCCTTAGGTACTCTCTTGTTGGGCCACCTTCGTCAACTGCCCCTTCACCATTGCCATCTTCATCCACAAACACAACGTCCAATTTTGCTTCAGGGTTGAAGTTCCTATGTTTGAATGCTCGCGGACTACACAGCAAGACATTACTCCTGCACACATTTATTTAGTTGCTGGTTGATTTTTAACCTCACCTAAAAACATTACAGAGAACACTTCTATGACACATGATATTAATCCCTGTGTATATAATTCCATACCTGCAATATAGCAGCCCATGGTAGAATGTAAACTCTGCTTTTGCCAACTGCTTGTTTGAGCTCCCTCACAGAACTGACTTGTAATTTCTGGATCTTGCGTCCTTTGCCCGCCCCCAATTCAAAGGCTACCAAATTTAAACTGACAAGAGGGTAGCTTTGGCAAACAAAGTTATTCAATTCAGATAAACTCCAGTTTAACTCAATCTTTGACCTTGTTTGTCCAGCCTCTGTGGATTCATGCACAGGTTGTCCTAAAAATGGAAATGCAAACATCAGTGTCATGTTTCTAGTGGCAAAGTCGTACATTCATACCTGGTACTGTATATACAAGACCTCTCCAAACTGTTCAGATGCCTTGAATGTTTGAGAAGCCTGTTTCAAACAAAATAAGTTTGACAATAAAAAGGATCCAAACTGTCTGTCATATTTTCAGCTATAATCATAAATATAATCATCAACCTAAGCCTGTTCGCAGTATATGACTACCATTAACCTAAGAGAATTTGTTTGGAGTAATTCTACAGCTTTAAAATTAAGCTCACCTTACACTCCTGGGTCCTACTCCTAGGTGTGACATGGAAAATTATATGAAAATACAGAGAGAGAGAGAGAGAGAGAGAGAGAGAGTAAAACAGCTCTTCAATATTTTAAAAGTTAATGCTAAATGTATCCAACAAAGTCAAACATTTTCCTATATAGAGCCACTAAGCAGCCAAAGGGACCACTTTCAGGCTCAGATTAATGTAATAGAGCAGTTCATTACATGGTTTTCTTTACGAGAAACAGATAAACCTCACCCAATGTCTTTGTGTCATATTTTAGAGGGATTGAAAGCAAATAACACTCAATTTGTATGCACTGAAATCTCAGACTTACCTAATCCAAGTTTGGAGAGTTCAGCAAGTTCTGAACTGGGGGGTAGAACCTCGATATCTGGCCCTGACAGATGGAAAAGATTTGTCTGCCAAAAAGGGTTTGCCCTGCGTCCACTAGATCCCCCTGAAATCAGATACACAACTGTGTCAACAGTCAGACCGAGCTAAAACATTTCCACCAGTCACTAACCAGAAGGGGACAGAACTCAGAATAATTGCACATTACTTGAGTAACTTTAAAGTTACTCATCCACTTTACAGTTACTCATCCAAAAATGAGTTTGAGTAATCAATCAATCAATCAATTTTATTTATAAAGCCCAATATCACGAATCAATTTGCCTCACAGGGCTTTACAGCATACGACATCCCTCTGTCCTTATGACCCTCACAGCTGATCAGGAAAAACTCCCCAAAAAAAACCCCTTTAATGGAGGAAAAAAAATGGTAGAAACCTCAGGAAGAGCAACTGAGGAGGGATCCCTCTTCCTAGACGGACAGACGTGCAATAGATGTCATACAGAACAGATCAGCATGATAAATTAATGTGTGACTATGTGTGACAATAGTCATATGTGTATAATAACAGTAGAAGTATGACTAATGACTAATGATGGCAGCAGCAGCAGCAGGAGGCATCTGGCAGGACCACGGCAGCAGCACAACCACACACGTCACGCTGTCCAGGCACCGCTGTGATATGAGTTAATCTGAGAGACAGTGGAGCACAAAGGCTCCGGAGAAGAAGCCGAGTTAGTGACATCCAGAATGGCCGAGTTAGCAAGATGCAGTAATAGAATACGAGAGAGAGAGAGAGAGAGAGAGAGAGAGAGAGAGAGAGAAGGAGAGAAGGTGCCCGGTGTATTATAGGGGGGTCCTCCAGCAGACTAGGCCTAAGTCAGCCTAACTAGGGGCTGGTACAGGGCAAGCCTGAGCCAGCCCTAACTATAAGCTTTATCAAAGAGGAAAGTCTTAAGTCTAGTCTTAAATGTGGAGACGGTGTCTGCCTCCCGGACCGTAACAGGAAGATGATTCCACAGGAGAGGAGCCTGATAGCTGAAGGCTCTGGCTCCTGATCTACTTTTGGAGACTTTAGGGACCACGAGTAACCCTGCGTTCTCAGAGCGCAGTGTTCTGGTGGGATAATATGGCACTATGAGCTCTCTAAGATATGACGGAGCTTGACCATTTAGAGCTTTGTAAGTTAACAGTAGGATTTTAAATTCAATTCTGGATTTTACAGGGAGCCAGTGCAGAGAAGCTAAAACAGGAGAAATATGATCTTGTTTCTTAGTTCCTGTTAGTACACATGCTGCTGCATTCTGAATTAGCTGGAGAGTTTTTAGGGACTTACTGGAGCTACCTGATAATAGAGAGTTACAGTATTCCAGCCTAGAGGTAACAAAAGCGTGGAATTTTTCTGCATCTTTTCGGGTCAGGATAGGCCTAATTTTCACAATATGACGCAGATGAAAAAATACAGTCCGTGAGGTTTGTTTTAAATGAGAATTAAAAGACAAATCTTGATCAAATATTACTCTGAGGTTTCTTACAGTAGTGTTAGAGGCCAGAGCAATGCCATCTAGAGAAACTATGTCATCAGATAAAGAGTCTCTGAGTTGTTTGGGGCCAAGAACAATAACTTCAGTTTTGTCTGAATTTAACATCAGCAAATTGGTGCTCATCCAAGCTTTTATGTCTTTAAGGCAGTTATGGAGTTTAGTTAATTGATTACTTTCTTCTGGCTTCATCGATAAATACAACTGTGTATCATCCGCATAACAATGGAAATTTAGTGAGTGATTTCTAATGATGTTACCTAAAGGAAGCATATACAGAGTAAATAGGATTGGTCCGAGCACAGAACCTTGCGGAACTCCAAAACAAACTTTGGTACGTAAGGACGATTCATTACGAACGTCAACAAATTGAAAACGATCAGATAAATAAGATTTAAACCAGCTTAGTGCAGAACCTTTTAGGCCAATTAAGTGATCCAGTCTCTGCAGTAGAATTTGATGGTCAATTGTGTCAAACGCCGCACTAAGATCTAATAAAACAAGTACAGAGACAAGTCCTTTGTCTGAAGCAATCAGAAGGTCATTTGTAATTTTAACTAGTGCTGTCTCAGTGCTATGATGCACTCTAAATCCTGACTGAAATTCCTCAAATAAATTATTATCATGGAGAAAATCACACAGCTGGTCTGCGACTACTTTCTCAAGGATCTTTGACATAAAGGGAAGATTAGATATTGGTCTATAGTTGGCTAACACCTCTGGATCCAGGGTGGGCTATATAGGCTACCGTGGAAAAAGCCAGGGTTTATTCACATGCTGAAAGTTTTGAACCCCAGGTATGTGCTACCATGCCGCATTTCTTTTTTTCTTTTTTCTTTTTTTTTAACTAGGAGGGGGAAAAAACGATTTAAATCGTGAATCGGATTTTTAGTGAAAAAATCAGAGATTTTTTTTTGGGGGGGCATATCGCCCAGCCCTAACAACCATGTTTGATTTTAAATGCTGCTGAAGTACGAGACACTTTGTGCCGTGCGGTATGAATGATGTGAACATGATGGCAGCTCAGTCAAAAGTTAACCACTAAAATAACATCTGAAATAAATGAACTGCCTCTGAAATGTGGGGCACACTGAACCTTGCAGATTATCTGACAGAAGTGAGAGCACTTCACTTCAAAGTTAATAAAACACCATGTAAATTATAATTAAATTTCAGCTGAAATGAGAGGCATATTACTCCATGCAGTATGAATGTAAACCTGCACATTATCTGACAAGATGTTGTAGTTGATCCAGGCGGTGCACAGGTTGGTCTGCCAGGTCTTTCAGTCTTGGGTAACTGCTCTGCCGACCAGTAGCTGGTGCTTGGCCACCCTGGTATTACCACCAATTCCTTTCTGGGCCTTGCTCATGTATTAGGCCATGTGCCTATTCATCTTAGCTGCTATGATGCCTGACAGGGGCTTCCATGTTGGGACCGTGGGACCATGCCCTTCTGGGGATCCTTCATGATCAGGACTGTCCATCTTTGGGTCCCATCCATCAGCAGCTGGTTCATTTATGCTGCCAGGCGTTCATGGAGTGTAGGCAGTGTCTTTAGCCAGTAGGTGTGGATCATGTCAGGGCCCGGTGCTGTCCAGGTCTTTGTACCTGACACTCTTTCTTGGATGTCTGCCGTTGTCATGGTAACTGGCCCTTGTTCTGGGAGATTGCTGTGGTCTGCTCTTAGTTCCACGAGCCACTTAGCACCAGTGTTATGTGATGCCTCCTTCTCCCATATGCTTTTTCAGTATTGTTCCGTTTCAGCCCTGGGTGGATCTAATCTTTTGTTGTTACCTTGCTGCTGAGAGAACACTTTGGATGATTCGGTGGAGAACATCCTGTTTATTCTTCGGACTTCCTCTTCTCTTGTGTATCTTTTTAGGCGGTTAGCCAGAGCTGTGAACCTTTGCTTGGCAGTCTCCAGTGCCTCAGGTATAGACAGTTTGTTGTACTTCCAAGGGAAGTTTTCACGGAAAGAGTTGACTAACCTCTTTCTGTGTTGCCTTGATCTTGGCCTCCAGCCTCCTTCTCCATGGAGGGTAACACTCTTTGTTGCTCATGGTGTTCATCTTGTAGCCAAGCATCTCTAGGATCACTGTCGCTGTGGTGTGTATCAGCTGATTGGTCTTAGTTATGGTTTTAGTGGGGATAGTTTGTAGTACTGCATTGACATCATCTAGCAGACTTTCAGACTGTACTTTGTCACTTTGTCACTTAGCCTTGGTAGTTGGCTTCAGGGGTGCCAGGTTTCCATCTTATTCATGATTTTCAATCTCAGGTCATTTGCCCTTGTTGTAAGTGAATCTGTGTCAGAAGAGCTTGGGGGCTGGTACCCAATCTCGGAGTGTGGGGGTTATGATGACATCCCCACTTTGACCTGTCGTCCTGTCTCTTCCTTGCCGTAGCATGTTTGTTGTACCTCATCAATCTCTGGTTGCAATAGCAGTTGCTGTCTGTGGATGTTGGAACACTGGGCTAGGAATTGTTTCTACGTCAGCCTAGATGTTTTAGAGCATCCATGTCTCCCACATCCTCTGCATGTAGCCCCTCTCACAGGGGTTATTTGTACAGCAGCATTCCAACAGTTCCATATTCTTTGTTCGAGACCATCTATGTCTTGTTTCAGTAGTCCAGTTCTCATCAGGTTATGGACCTTGCCTAAGGGTCCAAACTGAATATGTGTTACCTGCTCTGACTAGGAATCAAGCATAGACAGACAGACAGATAGTTTAAAAAAGTGTCTGGAATAGTTTCAGAAACTCTAAGAAACATCTTACCTGATATCTCAAGAATGCCTTGAGGGGATGTCTTGAAATTTGGCACAAACGTTAACTTTGACTCAACAATGCAATTTTTTGGTTGCATTTTAAAGGTCAGTGTGACCTCACAAAACATGTTTTTTGTCATAACTGAGAATTCCTACAAGAATAAGAATTCCTACGTACCTAGACTTGTCTTGTCTTGTCTTGTCTGAAATCCAACAGGAAGTGCGGTAATGCCCTTTCAATGTAAGATGACTTTTTCACAAATTCTGTCTCTCAAAAAATATTTGCTCCTACACCGTTCATCATAACTGCTTCAAACTCGCACACATTACAGCTCTACCCCTGGTGAACATTACTTGTGAAGGACTTTGTCAATACTGGAGCGGTTTGGATTTTTTGGCCATGGTTAAGGTGACATGTCACAAAACCTCTTGACAATTTTTGTGCCACATAGACACAGTAAAATGGCTGCTGCAGCCTGTACGAATGCTGTAGAAAAATCAAACCAAAACTGGCTTCTTCATTTCCTCGAGACCTACAAATCACTCATTTACACCACTGACCTAACTCCAACAGGAAATGACGTAGTGCCTCTGGAAGGTGACATGTCACAAAACCTCTTGACAATTTTTGCAACACCTAGACACACCAAAATGGCTGCTGCGGCCCGTATGAATGGTTTAGACAGATGAAATCAAAACTGGCTTCTTCATTTCCTTAAGACCTACAGAGACCTATCTATGCGTTCAGAACGAGTGTTTCTGTCTTGTGATATGTTCAGATTGATGATTGGACCTACGGTTTGGGATTGAAAGGGAGGAGTTGAAAGCCACCTCCATCTGCTCGCTCTTCAGCTTGTCTCTCTGTGTCAGTGGTGGACTTAGGATGTTTGTAGGTCAGGGATGAAAAGGCAAAAAGGCACCTACTGCATGACAGGGGGGGCATTGATGTGGAAAAAATCAGTTTACCCCTAAACCTGCTCAAAAACTCACCAAAATTGGCACGCATGTCAGGACTGGTGAAAACTTTTAGAGAATGAAGTAATTACTCCTCACAGTTCCAAAATGGCCTCTCTAGCGCCACCTAGACACACTAAAATGGCCGCTGCTGCTTGAAGGAATGACGTAGAAAGATCAAACCAAAACTGTCTTGTTTGTCTCATCAAGACCTAAAAATCACATGCTGGCCTCTGACCTAAACCCAACAGGAAGTGAGCTATTTGCCCTTTCAAAGTAAGATTTCGCCTCAAAAATCCTCTTTCTTCAAAATCCTTAAAAAAACAAATCCTCCTACACCATTTGAATGAATTATGATTTACCTTCTATATAATAAATGTTGGATGGATTTTTTTTCTATTTATCACAGTCTGTGATATGTGAATGATAATAACAGCACCAATTTTGATGCATTATTATTTTTTGGGGCAGTTTCAGTTTTTCAGCAAAACTGACACCTTTCCCGTTCAGGACTTTTTTTTGTCCTTGTTGAAAAACAACCATAAAAATATTAAATATTAATAGTTTTTTCTACTTTTTTTTTCTTGCTTAAATCTTTCAACCAACCCGTACTCAAACTGTACATACCAAATATTCATTGTGGGTGTATATGTGAGAGAGAGAGAGAGAGAGAGAGAGAGAGAGAGAGAGAGAGAGAGAGAGAGAGATTGGAGAAAACAGTAATGTAACCTTGCAGCAACCTGCAGCTCATAATTTGCAATTTTTAGCTACACAGTTACACACACACACACACACACAATATTTTTTTAGTAGTTATATAGCCACAGCCCCCAGGCATCCATAACAACACTAACATAGCATTTATTTTATTTTATTTGCAACAATGTCTTCCAAACCTCAATATGATTACAATATGGCTATTGTTACACATGTATACTATCAGATATTAATATATACATATCATATTGTACCACAATAGTCTGAATTATAATTATAATATTATTACTTTCATTAATGTTGTTGTAAGCTACTGTCATTACCTGCATCTCTCTCTCTCTCTCTCTCTCTCTCTCTCTCTCTGTCTCATTGTGTCATATAGATTACTGTTAATTTATCATGTTGATCTGTTCTGTACGACATCTATTGCACGTCTGTCCGTCCTGGAAGAGGGATCCCTCCTCAGTTGCTCTTCCTGAGGTTTCTACCATTTTTTTTCCCCGTTAAAGGGTTTTTTGGGGAGTTTTTCCTGATCAGCTGTGAGGGTCATAAGGACAGAGGGATGTCGTATGCTGTAAAGCCCTGTGAGGCAAACTGTGATTTGTGATATTGGGCTTTATAAATAAAATTGATTGATTTATTGATTGAATAATGAGGATAGCATTTTGTTTTAAAGTAAATTTACAGGTTTCATCATCTTGATGGTCTTTCAAACATAGAAACAATCACCATATGAGGAATCGATTTTCAATAACTCAAAAGATTCAAACCAGTGTTTTTTTTTTATTTATTTATTGTCAGAACTTATAATATTCACATTTAATAAATGCATATGCAGCCCATGGTTGACGACACTTGTGGTGGAAAGTGCCCACAAACACAAAGCATTTGATGGGTTTAATTTAAAAAATAAATCACCTGTTTTCATTCTGTTCTTTTCATGGTACAGAATTTGAGATTTATTTATCTCCAGCTGCAGACACTGCTCAAATGACCAAGCCCCATCCCCAACATATGGACCCACCAGAGCTGCTGGAGCCTGAGCCACCTCCAAAAGATTGGCAGACACAGCCAGCCCCTCAACAATGTCTCGTAGCTCAGCCTTTTTGGTCGCTGGAGGAACTCAGAAACTAGTGTATTACTGTACTCACTATCCATGTTAACTGTCAACCTAAATGACAACCAATGCAAACATCAGATGTCATTCACAGGGAAAGCAACAAGTCACACAGTACACAGCCACAGAGAGATTGAGTGACAAAGGAGCGCCCCTCCTAGCTGCCTAAGTCTAGTCACCCTAGTCTTCATGTGCGTACTGGCGGCGGGTATTTATGCACCTTTATGCACCTGTAAACCATCTGTATTGGGGAAGACAACTTGTCCCAGCCAATACTCCAGGGTGCTCCCGAGACAACTGCTACTAACCGCACGGACAACACACAAAAACAACAAACAGCCCTGCAAAACAAAAAAAACAGAGCAACCCCTCCTTGTGAGAGAACTGCCACTTCAGCCTACATGAGGGACACAACTGATCCAGCCATAACCTCCCCACAGCCACACACAGTGCAACTTAAAGCCATCATTCTCTGAAGGCAGGTCAACAAAGACAGCACTGCACCATTTACCCCCTGGTTAACACAACATTCAAACAAGCCACTGTGAGCCTCCCAGTTTTAATGCCACACAAGAGCCAAACATTGACACTCCCAAGTTCAAAATTGGACGAGCCCCCACTTGTTATGCCCAGCTCGTTTAAGAGCACAACAAAAGAGGGAGAACCACACAGCAACCAGTTAGATTAACCAAAAATTTATTTAAAGAATAAGATTTAAGTGCAGATCAGTAATCAGTGTTGTAGTGAGAGGTGTTGGATGTATGAGGTGTATGTGTGTAATCATAAGGAACCAAAAGAGCCAACGTAACACAACCCAAACCAAACCAAACAACGCTGGGGTTGCCTGGAGGCCCCAGCCATCCAGGAAGGACAGAGGGAGCCATCTTGGAATGCCTTTATAGACAAGGCCACAGGTGAGGTGAATCCCCTGACGAGATGGGAGGGAGACAGGCAGGGAGACAGGCAGGGAGAACCTGGGAAGGGAGGAGCACAGAAAACACAACATGGCCGAGGCCATCACAATGTCAAGAGTTTAAATTTTCTTCAAGACAAAACTTTTACATGTTATTCGGATTTTGGTTAAATTCAGTCCATACAGTACAGGATTGAAGAGAGGCTGGCATGTGAGCCAGTATAATGATAAAAACATGCGCAACATATCAGGTAAATGTTTCATATCAAATCTGCTTGACACTATTTCAAAGAGAGCCCCGAAAGAGAAGTTGAGCAGAGAGGCGAGGTGAGGTGTGCAGGTGCTGATGGCTTTTTGTCTCGTCTGTTTAGAGCCAGAGAAACAGACTTTAAGGATCATTATATATGAGTAAAAAATTAAAGATATAAAAAAAACAGTTGCAATTAGGAAAGCCATCCCATAGACGTTATTGACTGTTGTGTCAGAGCAGGCCAGTTTGACAACAGAGTAGTTGTCACAGTACACTTTGTTGATGATGTTCCCACACAGCTGCGGAGAGGCACTCAATGATATCAAGACAATGACTGCAAGAAAAGGGTATAACCATGTTAAAGCGAAGAGTATGACGGTCCTGTTGTGGGTCATATGCATGTTATATTGCAGAGGACAACAGATAGCAAGATATCTGTCATAAGACATGACGGCTAAATTACAGATCTCCACATTTCCGTATGTATTCAAAATGAAAACCTGTACAAAACAAGCTGAAGCAGAGACAGTGTGAATGTCAGAGAGGATCTGACCCAGCAGCAATGGAAACAACCCTGTACTACCATACAGTTCATTTACAAACAGGCTGCACAGAAACATGTACATAGGTTCATGTAAGCTTCTGTTCACACAGATAACCACAATCAGCAGGAGGTTGGCACAGATAATCAACATGTATAGGAACATTATGATCACGAAAACAAAGTATTTCAGAAGCCCGAGTTCAAAGTAGGCACCAAAAGTGAAATATGAAACCTGTGACGAGTTGATCATGACCGTCCAACAAGTCAAGTTTGCACTGGATGAACGATTCAGTCTTATGTTGTGTGGAGGAGATCTGCAGACATCAGGCTGGTTTAAAATTCTTAAAAGATACAGAGACATGACAATCATGAAAGATACATACTCTAAAAGCCCGGAGTCAAAGTAGGGTGAGAGTGTGAAATATGAAAACTTTGTAGAGTTCATCACAATCACTTTCTGTTGGTTCACAGAATAATTACAGTTTGCACTGTATGCAAACCATTTGTATCGACTGTTTGACTTCCTGTTATAGAATTTTGAACAAGGTTAAATGTGTAATTTAACTGTGAGCAGCATTAACAGAAAAACAGTGTTCACTCTATCAGTACAGAAATTAGTTGTCATAAACACAAGTATTGTGAAGCTGCCATCGTCTCATTGAAAATCAACATAAAGCTCAGGTAAGAAATGACAGAGGTGATGTGTGAATTCATCTGCTGCTCTGCTGTGATGAGACCGAGTCCCTCCTAACTGAGCTGAAAGCTCTGCTGCTGTTTCTTTTCAAACTGTTGACAACAGGAGACGCCCACAGCAGCAGGCTGACATCATCTTTACAGAGCACCCTGATTAAAAAATCTCATAGACAAACATCTCACAAATTAAACTTTATTTTAAAGTTTAGAAGCTGCTAAAGGTGACAAAGAGTTGGTTCTGCTGAAACAGAATCTGAGGGCTTTTCTGAGTTGGTCAGTTGTGATGAAACAGACATTCCCCGGAGCTCTGACGTTTACGTGGAAAAGATAAAGTAGCTACGCAGGGCCAAGATAATCTGTTTCAGGAAACCAGGCAAAAATGGGCTGCTGAGCATCCCCACAACATGGAGCAAAGGTGCTCAGCGTGGGTTTCCTCCAGGTGCTCTGACATGTTCTCCCTGTGTCAGCGTGGGTTTCCTCCAGGTGCTCTGACATGTTCTCCCTGTGTCAGCGTGGGTTTCCTCCAGGTGCTCTGACATGTTCTCCCTGTGTCAGCGTGGGTTTCCTCCAGCTGCTCTGACATGTTCTCCCCGTGTCAGCGTGGGTTTCCTCCAGCTGCTCTGACATGTTCTCCCTGTGTCAGTGTGGGTTTTCTCCAGGTGCTCCCACATGTTCTCCCCGTGTCAGCGTGGGTTTCCTGCAGGTGCTCTGACATGTTCTCCCTGTGTCAGCGTAGGTTTCCTCCAGGTGCTCCGACATGTTCTCCCCGTGTCAGCGTGGGTTTCCTGCAGGTGCTCTGACATTTTCTCCCTGTGTCAGCGTGGGTTTCCTCCAGGTGCTCTGACATGTTCTCCCCGTGTCAGCGTGGGTTTCCTGCAGGTGCTCTGACATTTTCTCCCTGTGTCAGCGTGGGTTTCCTCCAGGTGCTCTGACATGTTCTCCCCGTGTCAGCGTGGGTTTCCTCCAGGTGCTCTGACATGTTCTCCCCGTGTCAGCGTGGGTTTCCTGCAGGTGCTCTGACATTTTCTCCCCGTGTCAGCGTGGGTTTCCTCCAGGTGCTCTGACATGTTCTCCCCGTGTCAGCGTGGGTTTCCTGCAGGTGCTCTGACATTTTCTCCCTGTGTCAGCGTGGGTTTCCTCCATGTGCTCTGACATGTTCTCCCTGTGTTAGCGTGGGTTTCCTCCAGGTGCTCTGACATTTTCTCCCTGTGTCAGCGTGGGTTTCCTCCATGTGCTCTGACATGTTCTCCCCGTGTCAGCGTGGGTTTCCTCCAGGTGCTCTGACATGTTCTCCCTGTGTCAGCGTGGGTTTCCTCCATGTGCTCTGACATGTTCTCCCTGTGTCAGCGTGGGTTTCCTCCATGTGCTGTGACATGTCCTTTCCTGCAGGTGCTCTGATATGTTCTCCCCGTGTCTGCGTGGGTTTCCTCCATGTGTTCTGACAAGTTCTCCCTGTGTCAGCGTGGGTTTCCTGCAGGTGCTCTGATATGTTCTCCCCGTGTCAGCGTGGGTTTCCTCCATGTGCTCTGACATGTTCTCCCTGTGTCAGCATGGGTTTCCTGCAGGTGCTCTGACATGTTCTCCCTGTGTCAGCGTGGGTTTCCTCCAGGTGCTCTGACATGTCCTTTCCTGCAGGTGCTCTGATATGTTCTCCCCGTGTCAGCGTGGGTTTCCTTCATGTGCTCTGACATGTTCTCCCTGTGTCAGCGTGGGTTTCCTCCAGGTGCTCTGACATGTTCTCCCTGTGTCAGCGTGGGTTTCCTCCAGGTGCTCTGACATGTTCTCCCTGTGTCAGCGTGGGTTTCCTCCAGGTGCTCTGACATGTTCTCCCTGTGTCAGCGTGGGTTTCCTCCATGTGCTCTGACATGTTCTCACTGTGTCAGCGTGGGTTTTTACTCCAGGTGCTCCAGCTTCCTCCCACAGAACCCTGCCTCTCACCCAGTGTCAGCTGGGACAGGCTCCAGCCCCCCCACAAACCCCCAAAGGGGTTAGCGGTTATGGAAAATGAATGAATGAACTATAATAATATATTCACTCACGGTGCAACATGTCAGTCACCACAACATTAACTGCAACCCACTAGAACTAGTGTGAAATACAGAAACATCAATTACTGTGTAATGGGTAACATCCGTGATTTACGACACATTTAATCATAGTTTGTTCGGCTTATGGCCTTGAACACAAGGCATGCAGGGAAACTCCGCCCAATTAGCCCCAGCATGCCACAATCTGATAAGTGCACAATAATAGTGTTGTTTGTTTATGCATTTTAGCCACAATAATTGTTGACTTAACATGTTGACAAACATACGTTTGAAGTGAAGGTAATTTTGATAATGCGGGACATTTGTGAAGACTTTACATTAAACTGTAACATGGATGGATCGGGGTTCATGGTGTAGAAGTGGACTGATGGGATTTATAATGCATCATGAATACCCTTACTCACCTATAATCAACTGTAGTGAGGACTTGTAGAACATTATAATAGTTCATGCAGCATTATAAGTTATCATTCTGTGTGTTCAGTAAAGAGAAGTAAATATTGAGGCATCTGTAGTTACACATGCTTCATCATAATTTTTCATTGTTGGCGTGAAGTAAAGTGTAATGCATTTTCATGTATTTAAAAGAATCTATGCTGCATCAGAAATGACTAAAACCTACCATACACGAGAATAGTGACTGAGGTCTGACACCTAGAGACAGTGTGTCATAACCAGCTCCACACTGAATCTGCAGCCACAGATTTTCTGCAGAATTTAGGAATCTAGATGCTGCTTGTAAAACTCAGAAAGTTGTCACTGTCTCCTGCACCTCCTTGTGCATGTGTGTGACGATTGTGCGTTGTATGCAGTGAGCATTAAAATCAGAGTTAGTGGTGTAGAGGGAAGAAATGTCACAAATCAGCTTTACTGTTAATAAATTGTTTATGTTTGTTCTCTGCTCCAGTTTTAACGGCAATGTGTTCCACAGTTTGTTGATTGACTTGTCCAACAAATGTTTGCATTTTTACTTGAAGTATTCAGGATTAAATGAAAATTCTGACTCAGAGTTTCTCCTAAAATCTGCTCAGAAGTTTGTTTATCCTGCTTGAGGTCATCTGCAGATTGTGTTTGGGCCTGGTCATAAACATCTTGAAAGCAGTAAAATTTACTGTGAATGCTCTTGTGTTGATTTCATAGAAAGTGTTACCAGATTTTTGCTGAGTTTAATTTCCTGCCTTGTTTGAAAAAAGCTGCTGTTTTAATAAATGTAAAACACTATTTCATCTTCTGTGAAGATGCACCTTTTATACACACTCAACAAATTACAAACTTAAACATTTATCACTCAAAAATTCAAACCATCATAGCGTTTGTTCACATATTTATTTTAAATCTTATATTTATTACATTTACTACCCACATTACAAACACAGGCTTTTGTCAGAGCATCAGTCTTTCCACATTGTTTTCATGTCGTCGTAGCTGAGGGAATAAACTACACTTTCAACATCAGTATTTTACATTTTACCAAAGACAAGACTTTTACATACGATGCGGATTTTGGTCAGATTCAGTCCATACATTAAAGGGTTGAAGAGCGGCTGGCAAGTGAGAAAATACAAAGATAAAAAAATACGTACTATAATTGGTGTATGGCTCATATCAAACCTGCTCTGCACCACTTCAAAAAAACAACCAAAGGAGAAGTTGAGCAGAGACAACAGGTGAGGTGTGCAGGTGCTGGCGGCTTTCTGTCTCGTCTGTTTAGAACCAGAAAAACAAACTTTAAGAATCTTCATGTACGTGTAAAATATCACTGTTGCAAGACCAGCTAATATCGTGAAAGTGTAAATGAGTCCATAGATGTTATTGACGGACGTGTCAGAACAGGCCAGTTTGACTATAGAGTAGTTGTCACAGAACAGTCTGTCAATTAAGTTGCCACACAGCTGTAAGGAGGCATTTAGGGAAATCATGACAACAATTGCAAGAAGAGGGAATAACCACGTTACAGCAATAAGAAAGGTGATCTTATTAGCCGTCATCCGTGTGTTATACTGCAGAGGACAGCAGATAGCAAGATATCTGTCATAAGACATGACGGCTAAGTTATAAAATTGTACATTTGCATATGTGTACAAACAGAAAATCTGCAGGAAACAAGCTGAAGCAGAGACAGTGTGAATGTCAGAGAGGATCTGAAGCAGCAGGAATGGAAACAACCCTGTACTACCATACAGTTCATTTACAAACAGGCTGCACAGAAACATGTACATAGGTTCATGTAAGCTTCTGTTCACACAGATAACCACAATCAGCAGGAGGTTGGAGCAAAGAATCAAAATATATAGAGACATTATGATCACGAAAACAAAGTATTTCATAAGCCCGAGTTCAAAGTAGGCACCAAAAGTGAAATATGAAACCTGTGACGAGTTGATCATGACCGTCCAACAAGTCAAGTTTGCACTGGATGAACGATTCACAGTCTTATGTTGTGTGGAGGAGATCTGCAGACATCAGGCTGGTTTAAAATTCTGGACTTACTGCGTCAACACACACACACACACACACACCATTTCCCTTGTTCAAAGTCAGTAAAAATTCCGGGTTACAAATTACAGAGGAGTTCCTGACACAGTGTGAGTCAGTCCTGCTGTGACTGAGACCAAACTCTGCCTCTGCTTCTTTTAACATCTTCAAGTCAGATTACATCAGCAGTCGGACCTCATCCCCAGTGGACTCACCTAACTGAAGACACAGCAGCGACTCTACAGGAAGATTCAACATTAATTCATTTGTCCCTGGAGGGACATTTGTCTTGGACACAAATCATCAGCTGTTTATTTAAACAGAAAAGCTGCGATATGATTCGATTCACAAAAAGTGATAACCACAGACACTGTCATCCAAAATATGACACAACAACTTGTTTTTACAAGCAGTTCTTAGCCCTACTTAGTTCTTCCTTGTTTGTTAAGTGGAGAGATCTACAGTAGGTTTAAATTTGAAAACTTCGAGGAGTTCATCACAATCACTGTCTGTTGCTTCACAGCAGCAAACTGACCTCCTCATCACAGAACCAACTGCCACGCAATGGACCTGGAGCCTCGGGCCCCTGAAGGACAGTCTTGTACTAAAAGAAATCAGAAATATATTTTAATGCTAAAATATCTGGTTGTGTTGAGGTTCATCACGTTTTAGCAAAGAATGGAATTACAACTCTCCCAGCTACATCTGCTTTTTAACTGAAGACATTGTTAGAGTGATGATTCATGATCCAGTGGGAGAACAACTCAACCATCAGTGACCTGAATGTTAGATTGGAAAAAACATACATGAAGAATACGCAGTGATAAAAGAGAAAGCTTATGTTGCTGCTTAAAGGCCAGAGTGTTCTAAAAGCTATTTCTTGAAACTGTTTCGTACAAAGTGTTGTCCAACCATGTCTACAGAAAGTGTCTATAGCCGGTCAGTCTGACCACACTCAAGGCTGAGGTGCAGCTATACCAAAATAGCGGTGTGCATGGATGAAGCAGCCATTTTGAGTTAAGGTGTTAAATGTTACTTTAAATGTTACGGTCTTTGAACACTCACTCACACACACTTGTCATCTGAAATTGTCGTACACATAACAATAAACACACCCTCACATTGCGTCAGTTGTGTTTAGACACTGACTTCGAAACCTTCACCCATCATTTAAGCTTTTTGAACAGGTTTGATTTTCAGTGTTTTGTATCATTTAGAGAGTCGATTGACCAAGAAGCGCTGAATAAAATGTGGCGGCGGGACACATCCACAACGAGAGAGGAACAGGTTGCATGCCATCCTTTCATACCTCTGACAGCAGGTCAGTTAGCAATATTCAAGGGGATGTTGATGGCGAGGAAGAGGACGGCACACTGGGAACACTTTCCCCTCCATCCATGACTGTTATTAAATCACTGCTCTTTGCAGATGATGTGGTTCTGTTGGCTTCATCACACTGTGACCTCCAGCATGACCTGGGGCAGTTTGCAGCCGAGTGTGACGCAGTCCAGATGAGATTCAGCACCTCTAAATCTGAAGTAATTTTTCTCTGCCAGAACACTGTGGATCGTTCCCTCTGGGTTGGGAGAGAGTTACTGCCCCGAGGGAGAGAGTTCAAGTATCTATCTTGTTCATGAGTGAGGTTAAAATGGAGTAATGCAATGGACTGTGCTGTCAGCAGTGTTGCAGGTGTTGTACAAGACTGTTGTGGTAAAAAGGGAGCTGAGGCAGAAAACAAAGCTCTCTATTTACCCGTCCATCTATGTCCCAACCCTCACCTATGGTCATGAGCTCCGGGTAGTGACTGAAAGAATGAGATCGCGGATACAATCATCTGAAATGAGTTTCCGGGGCAGACCCAGAACACAGTGGAGGAATTATATATCTCATCCGGTCTGGGAATGCCTGGGAATCCTCCAGGAAAGGTGGATGGATGCACAAACAGTGCCTTCAGGATCATAGATCCTCCAGATTCAGCAGCTTCCTCCACCAGTTTGACCTCTTGTACCTTACTACATACATACCATATAAGGGACAGCTGTGGCCCAGAGGTTGAGCGAGTCGTCCATGAATCGGAAGATTGGCGATTTCGATCCCCAGCTCCTCTAGTGCGCAAGTTGGGTATGATACTGAATCCCAAATTACTCCTGATGGCTGTTCCATTGGAGTGTAAGTGCGTGCAAATGGTTACTGAGTAGCAGGTGGTAGTCTCGGCCACCAATGTGTGCATGCGTGTGTGAATGGGTGAATGTGACTCGTAGTGTAAATGCACTTTGAGTGGTCAGAAGACTAGAAAGGAGCTATACAAGAGCAGACCATTTAGCTTTTACCATACTGCGCTGCTTACAACCCTGATTCCAAGTCATTTGGGACGCCATATGAAATATGAATGAAGACATAATGCAATGATCAAACTGATGAACTTTATTGTTCTTTGTAAATCACTCATTCTGCAGCAGGTTGTGATAAAGTTGTGACATCATCACCTTTGCTTTGACCAACGCTCAGTCAGTGTTTGGGAACTGAGGACACTAACTGCTGAAGTTTATCCGACTTCAGTGTCTCAACGGTCCCATGATGCACCTCTCCGGGGTCGATGCTTCATCATGTCCCACACATGTTCAGTGGGAGACAGGTGTGGATTGCAGGCAGGTCAGTCTGGTACCTGCACTCTGTCACTACGGAGACATGTCGTTGGAACACGTCACAATGTGTCTCAGTGTCTTGCTGGAATAAGATGGGACGTCCCTGAAAAAGACGGCGTCTGGATGGCAGCATATGTTGCTCCAAAACCTGGATGTACCTCTCAGCATTCATGGAGCCTTCACAGATGTGAAGTTACCCATGATGCATTTCTCCATCCCATCACAGCTGCTGGCTTTAAACCTTGAGCTGGTAACAATCTGGATGGTCCCGGAGGACAGGACGTCCATGATGGACTGGTCAGACTGCTTTGCGTCAGTCCATCTCAGATGAGCCCAGAGAAGTGGGTGGAGCTGTTTGTGGATGTTGTTGATTTCCGACATCATCCTCACTGTGACCTCGTCACATGTCCACGTTTGGTCATGGACTTTCCACGTCCACATATGACGTCCAAGGTACCCTGGGTGTGTTGGTTGTTGACGTTCTGGGACGCCGCGTCAACTTCAGCCTGTTACATGCATTGTCTGTTTTCAAAATACACTTCTGTTTTCACAGGACATTTCCGTCAGTACAACACCACAAATTGACGTCTTTTTTCTGTCAACAACAAACACGTAGTTAGATTTAGGAAAAAAGAACAGGGTTTGGCTTTAGAATCTTACAGGATGCAAACACCACTCTCTCAGGTGAAAGTCAGTGTTTGTTTGACCCATCCACCACCCCTCCTGCCTACTCCACCTGGACTTTTCCAGCCTTAACTTTCCTCCTTGTCCTGCTGCGTTCCCTCCTGAGGGCGCCAGACACTGTTAAACTATAACGGCAACCAGCTGCGTATCATGCCAATGTTAAAGGATGCCTTTTTTGTTTGTTTTATGACGCTGCAAGTCACTGCCCAAATACTGCTTTTTGACGACTTCAGAGTGAGACCTGGCTCTGATATCTGTCATTTCAAGGTAGAGTCTGAACTGTCATTGGTAGATGCAGCCATGTGTTCGCTGACAGTGGTTTCCGAAGCGTTCCTGAACCCATGTGATAATATCCTTTATACAGTTAAGTTGGTTTTTACTGCACTGCAGTCTGAGGGGTCAAAGGTCACCGACATTCAGCCTTGTTCCTTACAGGCAAAGATTTGTGCAGATTCTCTGAAACTTGATGATATTATGGATTGTAGATGTGAAATCACTAAATTCTTTGCACATGCACGTTGAGGCTCATTCTTAAACTGTTGGACTGTTTGTCCTCACAGTTTTTTACTAAGTGTTCGTCCCAGCCTGTGAACAGCTGAGCCTTTGGAGGATGCTCCTTTCATACCCAGTCATAATAATCTGTTACCAGTTAACTTGTTCACCTGTGGAAGGTTTCAGACAGGTGTTTTTTTTCTCAGTCTTTTGTTGCTGCTGTCCCAACTTTATTATAACGTGTTGCAGACTGAGTGTACACTTACAAAAAGAAAAACAAAGTTTATCAGTTTGAACTTTGAATATCTTGACATTGTGCTATGTTCAGTTGAGTATTGGTCAAACAGGAGCTGTAAATAACTGTAATCTGTCGTTATCTACATTTTATACAGCATCTCAACTTTTCAGAATCGGGGTTGTGCACTTCAGTTATTAAATACTTTCATTAACACTTTGATGATACTTTCATTTATATCAGTACTTTTATATTCTCTTATTACAGTCTTGTAAAGATGTTCTGTGTATTGCACTTCATGTTTGTTCCTGTTGTCGTAACTTGTTTGCACCTTCGCCTGAATGTTTGCCTTTCCCTCTCAGACTGTTGCGTCAGTCTTTGTTTTGAAACACATCTCGTGTCCCCCTCTGTACCATAATGTGCTGGATACAAATAGATGACAAGGAAGCTCTCTTATCCCTCAGTTGATCATTAAAATGAAAAATGAGAGCAGAAACTTTTCTTTTCTCTGAGGCGTTCCTGGTGATGCTTTGACTGGTTTATAGTTGAAATACTCAGTTTATGTGTATTTTGGACCAGCTGAAGAAGTGTTGCACAAACTGTGAGCTCACATAAAACTATTCTCCAGACTCACCAAACTATTATTAACTTATCTTTAATCACATTTTTGGAATCACAGTCCAAGCATTTTTTATAAGTTAATATAGAACGTTATATTCATTTCTGATTAACATGTACAAGAGACACAGCAGTTGTACATATGACACACAAATCGGTCACCAAAGAACAACCATAATGTCTTTTCTTGTTTTGTCTCTCCAGCAAGTGATGATTCAAATTAATAATAATCATTGTAATAACACAGATGAGAACATATTAATATGTAAAAAAAAAAAAAAAACATATACAAAGCAAATTGCTTTTAATATAATGTTTTAGTGTATTCTATTTTCTGACCATTTTAACTAATGTAAAGTTTCTCTAAGTACTGTGAAAAGTGCTCTATAAATAAAATGTATTATTACTGATATATATGCGCATGTATACAGAAAAAATATATAAATAATCTAATTATAAAAATCAACACAATCACTTCTAAATAAATACATGAATAAATAAATAATAGAATAGGAGTGATTCCCATAGCACTGAGAGAAGAGAAATGGTAAATAAATGGTTCACACTTTATAAACTGTCACTGCTGTTATTTATTAAAGCAACACTTTCCTCCAGATTGTGAAGGTTATTTAATTTGATGAAATATTTGACTTTTAACATTAACAGTTTAGCTTTTACCAAAAACAAGACTTTTACATATGATGCGAATTTTGGACAGATTCAGTCCGTACATCACAGGGTTAAAGAGCGGCTGACATGTGAGCCAGTATAATGACAAAAAGATGCGCAGAATATTTGGTGCACTGCTCATGTCAAACCTGTTTTGCATTATTTCAAAGAAAGCCCCGAAGGAGAAGTTGAGTAGAGAGGCGAGGTGAGGTGTGCAGGTGCTGACGGCTTTCTGTCTCGTCTGTTTAGAACCAGAGAAACAGACTTTAAGGATCTTCATGTACGTGTAACAGATTAAAGTTAAAAGAGCAAGTTTTGAGATATACATGTAAATCAGTCCAAAGATGTTATTGACTGTTGTGTCAGAGCACGCCAGTTTCACAATAGAGTAGTTGTCACAGTACACTTTATTAATGATGTTCCCACACAGCTGTAAAGAGGCACTCAACATTATCGCCACAAGGACCACAAGAAAAGGGGGTAACCATATCACAGCAATGAGAATGGCTATTTTGTCAGAAGTCATCCGTGTCTTATACTGAAGAGGGAAACAGATAGCGAGGCACCTGTCGTAGGACATGACAGCTAAATTAAAAAACTGTACATTGGCATATGTGTACACACAGAAAATCTGCAGGAAACAAGCTGAAGCAGAAACAGTGTGAATGTCAGAGAGGATCTGAAGCAGCAGCAATGGAAACAACCCTGTACTACCATACAGTTCATTTACAAACAGGCTGCACAGAAACATGTACATAGGTTCATGTAAGCTTCTGTTCACACAGATAACCACAATCAGCAGGAGGTTGGAGCAAAGAATCAACATGTATAACAACATAACAATTAGAAAGAAGACGTATTTAAAAATCCCGGCTTCAAAGTAGGCAGCAAGTGTGAAATATGAAACATGTGTAGAGTTGATCATGATCCTCTTCTGGGTTATTTCAGATGAACTAGTTTCAAGATAGTGTGGTGCAGATTTTGTGTGGATTTATAACAGTTTACATGTCAAAGCTGTGCTTGTTTAACAACACAAAACCAGTATTCTGGATTTATTCCTATAAAATCAAATGTGACAGATTCAACAGTCTCACCAGTCGAATAATGCTGAGGTTAGAAATGACACACAGTTAAAGACACTGTGTAATCATCTGTCCTGCTGCAGTCAGACTGTCAGCCCCTCCTACCTGGAGTGAAAGACTCATTCTGCCTCTTTTAAAGTTTATAAGTCAGTGGACGCCCCCTCTGCAGCGATCTGATCTCATTATCAAAGGGCACATCTCACTGAGAGGGGAAAAAAGTAAAAACATTTCAGACCAAATATTGATTCCAGTTTTGTGAAACATGTCAATACAGAATACGATTGCAGAGCTCCTCACCACCATCAGAACAACTAAACACCAATATCTGTTGGCTGATCATCCCACCAGTAACATTTAATATCATCCAATAATCTGTGACGAGCAGCCATAAAGCTGTTGAACTCATGGTTACACTAAGACACTTGATGTTGAATCTTCCTTTTGTTTGTCACACTTTTTTTTAGATGCAGTATTTAAATGCCGTTAAATGTAGTCCATTGTTCAAGTTGTTGAAATCAGGCAGTTGGTCAGTGACTTCCAGCGTCAGCCACCAACTAAAAAGCAGTCCTTTCACATTGGTATGATACACAGCTGGTCGCCGTTATTGTTTAACAGCGCCTGGTGGTGTCAGGAGGTAACATGGCGGAGGGTACTACAGTCTCAGTCCGAACTTGTCGAAATCAGGTGCTAAGGCAATGACTTTCAGAAACCAGCAGAAAAAAAGTGTTCTTTAATGTTGGCATGATAAGCAGCCAGTTGCTGTCGTAGTTTAACGGCAACTTGCCACATCAGGGGGTAACGCGGCATGACAAAGATGAAATTTAAGATGGTGAAAGTCTGAGTGGGGGAGGGTGAGAGGGGTGGTGGATAGTTCCAACACACACCGACTTTCATCTGGAAGGTCAGTGTTCACTTCCTGTAAGACTGAAAAGCGAAACCCTGTTCTTTTTTCCTAAACCCAGGAAAAAAATGTCAATTGTGTTGTTGTACCATCGTAGTGCTTTTATTCTGAAAGAGACTGTATGCAAGCTGTACATTTCCTGTGAAAACAGAAGTGTATTTTGAAAACAGACAATGCATGTAACAGGCTGAAGTTGACACGGCGTCCCAGAGCGTCAACAACCAACACACTCAGGGTACCTTGGACGCCATATGTGGACGTGGAAAGTCCATGTGGTTCTGTTTATCCCTCATAAACTCCTCTAACTCTACACACACCGGGCCTGGGCCCAGGAGACGCAGAAGAAGGGCAGGCGCTCTTGTGCGAAGCAGAAGACGCAGACACCGCTCCCCGCTACCGAGTATAATACTCTCTAATGTGAGATCCTTGACCAACAAGCTAGACAAACTTGCCATGTTAATATCGTCGCTGAAGGACTACATAGACTGCTCCGCCATGGTTTTCACCGAGACGTGGCTCCACTCCAGCATTCCCGACTCAGCGCTACAGCTGGAGGGGTTTTCCTTCCACTGAGCAGATCGCACCATAGAGTCGGGGAAACAGTGAGGTGGTGGCCTCGGCTGTTACGTCAACCTAAGCTGGCGTACTGACATGAGAACATTACATCAGTCATGCTCATCTGAGCTAGAGATCCTCGCCATCCAATGCAGACCTTTCTACTTGCCAAGGGAATTTGCCTCAATCATCATTGTGGCAGTATACATCCCTCCGGAGGCCGTGGAAAAATTGGCACTGCAGCAGTTGGCTGCATGGATTACAGACTTGGAAAACACACACCCAGATTCCATCCTTCTCGTGATGGGAGACTTCAACCATGTCGACCTGAGGAAGTCGGCACCCAGGTACAAACACGCTGCCACCAGGGGTGAAAGAACACTCGACCAGTTTTACTGTACAATCTCCCAGGCGTTTCACGCTTCTCTAGGCCAATCTGACCACTGCACGGTCTTTCTTATCCTCCAGCTTCGCCAGCAGCTAAAGACTGTTAAACGGACTGTCAGACCTGTGAGGCGTTTTTCACCAGAGGCTGCTGACGAGCTAAGACACCACTGAAACCACTGATTTTTCTGCTCTTAAAGAAGCATGTGAAGGGTGTAGACAAATACACTGATACACTATCCTCCTATATGAACTTTTCTCAGGAGATGTGTATCCCATCAGAAATAGTGTCTGTGTTTGGCAACAGAAAACCTTGGTTTAACAAAGAGGCTAAAAGCCTCCAGGCCTTCAAAAGCAGAGACACAGATCTTGACAAGACTGCCAGCTATGAATTTGAACGAGCAGCTAAAACAGCTAAGGCTACATACAGAGAGAGCCTGGAGGATAAATTGAAAGCTGGGGATGGGTTAGGGGGGTCTGGCAGGGCCTATTACAATCACTGGGTCCAAGACCAATAAAAGCAGTTGGTCCAGGATGTAGATCCCCTACTCTCTGATAAATTAAATTAATTTTATTGTCACTTTGGTGTACAGTCAGGTGATCGACTGAGAGAAGCTGACAGCATGGGGCCTGTAACCCCTCCTTTCACAGTTGAGGAGCACCAGGTTAGAGCCCTCCTATGTAAACAAAGGTCAGGAAAGCTGCAGGGCCAGACAATGTGTTTACTTTTACCTTGAAACATTGTGCCGATCAACTTGCCCCTGTTTTTACTGACCTGCATAATTCGTTTCTGAGCACACTTAAAGTCCCGGCACCATATTAATCTGCTACAGTCATTCCTGTGCCCAGAAAGTCCAACCCTTCTTGCCCAAATGATTACAGGCCTGTTGCTCTGACCTCTGTTATAATGAAGGTATTTGAAAGACTTGTATGTGACCACTTGTCTAGTATTATAAAGCTAGATATGTTTCAGTTCACATACCAACCTTCATTCAGTGTTTCCCTACATTATATCAGGGGGCACTGACCTGACAGAGTTATTGTTATGGACAGTGTGTTAATGACCATCAACAGACTGAGCACAGTCAAACACGCTGCTCACACAGCAGGGCAGCACGACACTGTACACACAACGGAGCGAGCCTATGTTGCATTCAGGCGTTGTCACGTAAATGACAAATTCCAACACGCCATAGCACAACACAGCAGCATGTCAAGTGGGCCGAGCCCGAGCAGAGTTGCTCAATTTTGAGCCCGATGACAACTGCGATTAGATTAATCGTGCAACCAACACATTCTCACTCTTATCTCATCACATATCAACATTTGGACTTTCCACGTCCACATATGATGTTCAGGGTACCCTGGGTGTGTTGGTTGTTGATGTTCTAGGATGTCAACTTCAGCCTGTTACATGCATTGTCTGTTTTCAAAATACACTTCCTAATCCCTGAGAGGAATGGTGAATTTTAGGCAAGGTTGGCCTCAGTTCATCTCCTTTAGGCTGTTGTGCATATGAAATAGAATGTAGAGCCAAACCATGATGTCTTTTCTTATCCTAACCACATGCTGTTGTTGCTTAAAACTAACCACCTGCATTTGTTTCCTGGACCTACTCATGTGCTTTTGTCACCTAAACCTAACAATTTCATTTTGATCCCTGATCCTAACTAGGGGATGTTGTTACCTGAACCTAGCAAAATGATTCTGTTACCTAAACTTAACCATGTGCTTTTGTTATCTTAACCTGACAACGTGCTTCTGTGGCCTACACGTATCCACATTATTTTGTTACCTAAACTTAACTACTTGCTCTTTGTCTTGCCTTAATCTAACCATGTGCTTTGTTGCTTATTCTGTTTGTGGGTATAACATAATGCAGTCTTGATTTTCTGTTATCACCCTGGAGACTTAAGTTTCTCGATCGTTCATTCATAAGTAAAGACAGAACTGGTTGTCCTTTAATATCACCCATTCAGTGGTGTGTTTTTGGAGTGGAGTCTCTGACTTGCAAGTCAAGAATTAAGAAGTAACATGTTACATTAAGGTACAGAAGATTTTGTTTTCTTCTCTGAGCTCTGTTTTGAAAATTGCAAACAGCAGTCCGTTCCCCATGTTAGAAACTAAAGTCCCTGTGGTGATGAAGTGAGTGTGCTGTTGTGGGAATCCACTGATGTGAAAAGCAGTATAAGTTCCAGTTCAGTTTGGAGGGACTCACAGTCTCGCCACACGACACTGAATGTAGGAAATCGCACAATGTCATAAACTAACTGTGGTTTTGTTATTTTTTAATCTCAACACAATATGGATTTTAATGAAGGGAATGCATGATAACCTGTTTTGTGTCTTTACAGTGAATTCTGTTTGCGTGAGGAGGATCATGATGAACTCTACACAGGCTTCATATTTTACACTTGGTGCCTACTTTAACACCGGGGTACTGAAATACTTATACTTCATCATTGTGATGATTTTGTACATGTTGATTCTTTTCTCCAACCTCCTGCTGATTGTGGTTATCTGTGTGAACAGAAGCTTACATGAACCTATGTACATGTTTCTGTGCAGCCTGTTTGTAAATGAACTGTATGGTAGTACAGGGTTGTTTCCATTGCTACTGCTTCAGATCCTCTCTGACATTCACACTGTCTCTGCTTCAGCTTGTTTCCTGCAGATTTTCCTCTTGTATTCATATGCTTCTGTGGAATTTTTTAACTTAGCCATCATGTCTTATGACAGATATCTGGCCATCTGTCATCCTCTACAATATAAGACACGCATGACACATAACAAAATTGCAGTACTTATTGCCCTGATATGGTTTTATTGTTCTGTTGTATGTTTTCTTCCAATGTGCTTAAGTGTCCCTTTACAGCTGTGTGGGAACATCATTAACAAAGTGTACTGTGACAACTACTCCATTGTCAAACTGGCCTGCTCTGACACAACAGTCAATAACATTTATGGACTTATTGCCACTTTTGTCACAATCTCTTCTCCTGTATCTCTGATTCTTTACACTTACACAAAGATCCTTAAAGTCTGTTTTTCTGGTTCTAAACACACGAGACAGAAAGCCATCAGTACCTGCACACCTCACCTCGCCTCTCTGCTCAACTTTTCTTTTGGGGCTTTCTTTGAAGTGTATCAGACCAGGTTTAATATGAACAGTGTACCAAATATGGTGCGAATATTTTTATCCTTATACTGGCTCACATGCCAACCTCTCTTTAACCCTGTCGTATACGGCCTGAATGTGTCCAGTATTCGTATCATATGTAAAAATCTGATTCATTTTAAAATGTAGACCACTAACATTCATCCCAGAGATTTGCTGATATGAATCATGTAAAATTACCTGTTGTGTACAAGTGAAAAAGTTTTTTTTTTCCTCCAAATACAAGCAACATTTAGAGTTATGAAACGTGACTTGCAGTATTTGATAGAAGAAAGGAAAACAAAAGCCTTTGTTAATCAGCAGGACTTGTGTGTCAAGTACAGTTTGTGTCATACATTGATTTGTTACCTTTGAAAGTAAAAAGTTCTACAAAATAAATACTTCAAATGCCTTAAGTTTTCCTTTATTTCTTCCGGGCCTTTTGGGAGCAATAATGATAATAAATGATAGTAACTTTATTTGTATGGCTCTTATTAGAACAAAGTTACAAAGTGCTTCACAAAGTGCATTAAGATAAAATTACAATAATTAAAATAATGTTAAGAGCAAAGACAAATAGTGTGCACAGACACAAAGATAGAACAAAACAAAACAAAACAAAAGAATTTACAAATCACAAAAGTACAAATCAGGTATAAAAAGAAAAGCTTTCCTACAGAAATATGTTTCAAACAATGATTTAAAAAAAGGTCATGAGCTAGCAAGCCTAATGACTTCAGGCAAAGAATTCCAGAGCCTCAGGGCCTTGATGGCAACAGCCTGATCAGCTTTAGTTACCAGCCTTGATCTAGGGGCGACTAGTGAAGGCAGACTTGAGGATCTCAGGTCACAACTTGGAGCGTATGCAGTCAGAAGCTCAGTTATACAACTGGGGGCTAAATCATGTTGAACTTTGAAAGTTATTAAATAACCTTAAAATCAATTCTGAAGTTGACTGGCAATCAGTGGAGGGAGGCTATGATCAGGGTGATATGCGACCTACGATTTTTTCTTTGCTGCTGAAGATTTACTGATGTAAACATGTAAACAATGTGTTACAGTAGTCGAGGTGTGAGAAAATAAAAGTTCAAAGAAGGCTTTCTAGGTCAGAGAAAGACACAGCTGATTTAATGTTGATAATATTTCATAGGTGGAAGTCGCAGGATTTAAAGAGATTATAGACATGTGGTTCAAAGTTCAATTGAGAATCAATGTGATGCCTAAATTTCTCACTGTAGATTTTATATTGGTTGCTGGAGGACCAATAAAAGGTTGTCATTTGCTTGCTAGATGATCAGTTCCAAAGTTTATTCATTCTGTCTTGTCTGGGTTTGGCTGCAGAAAATGACAGGTCATCCATTTCTTAATAGCAGAGAAGCACTCACACAGCTAACGTTATCTGGCTTAACGGACAGGAAGATGTGCATGCCATTGATGTAACAGTGGTAGGATACCCCACTGACATGACTGATGATGCGTCCTAAAGCATATAAGCTAAAAACAAAATAGGACCAAGAGTACGTCCCTGTGGAACTCCACAAATCACTGGAGCTGAAGATGAAACAAAATTACAAATGGAAACAAAAAAATATCTGAGAGATGTGATTCAAACTATTTAAGAGCAGTTCCAGATATATCCACACACCAACTTTATTGACAGTGTTGAACGCAGCACCGAGGTCATGAGGCAATAAAATAGAACATTCCCCAGCATCGGCACCCATCAGTAACCAAGTGTTGTTTGTGCATTAACAACCACAGCATTAACCACAGTTCTCACAACATGAAAAGAAATCTAAAGATATGTGAACATATGTGCTGTGAAGGAACGAAGGAATCTAACATATCAGTGGTTTGCAGACAGTGCCAACATTAACTCTGGTTGTTAAATTGCCCTTCATGTTTGCTATACGGGGTGAAAAATCAAAAATTGTAAACAACAGGCTCTCGGTAATGTTTAACTGTTTTGCTAACTTTAATTAAACGTGAGCATCAATCAGTAGGATCTTTCCTAATGAGGCCATCCTTCTGCAGTGGGTGTCCTCTGTGTCCTCAAAAGTTTAAAAGAGGTTGAAGCAGAGTTTCAGTTCAGTTACGAGGGGTTCACAGTGCGACTGCAGCAGGTTAACAGGTGAATGTTCAAATGTACTCATCCAAAGTGTTATTTCTGACCACTTTAAAAAGTAAATGGTCTGTTTGGGGTTGTATTTTACAGTTTTCTCTATGATAATGAATCTGCTCAGTGTAACTACGCAGACCTCTGTTTTTGTGTGTTCGATATTTCAGCTGCACATTGTGCCAAAATGCAAGTTTAAAGAAGTTTTCACAGATCTTTAAGAGAATGCAATAATTTTTGCTCTATGTTCACAGAATAGATGTAGTGATCCTAAGGATCAAAGAGAGGATCATGATAAACTCTACACAGGGTTTGTTTTTTACACTTGACGCCTACTTTGACACCGGACTGCTCAAATACTTATATTTTATAATTGTTATGTTTCTTTACATGTTGATTCTTTGCTCCAACCTCCTGCTGATTGTGGTTATCTGTGTGAACAGAAGCTTACATGAACCTATGTACATGTTTCTGTGCAGCCTGCTTGTAAATGAACTGTATGGTAGTACAGGGTTGTTTCCATTGCTGCTGGGTCAGATCCTCTCTGACATTCACACTGTCTCTGCTTCTGCTTGTTTCCTGCAGATTTTCTGTGTAAACTGTTATGGAGGTGTAGAATATTTAAACTTAGCCGTCATGTCTTATGACAGATATCTTGCTATCTGTTATCCTCTGCAGTATAACACACGGATGACATCTACCAAGATTATCATGTTGATTGCTGTATCATGGCTGCACCCTTTTTTTGCATGTGTTGTCATGATATTTATGACTTCCTCTTTACAACTGTGTGGGAACATCATAAACAAAGTTTACTGTGATACCCACTCTGTAGTCAAGCTGGCATGCTTTGACACCAAAGTAAATAACATTTTTGGACTCATTGCCACATTTGGGGCAATCTTTGGTGCTTTAATTTTAATTATTTACACTTATGTGAACATATTTAAAGTGTGTTTTTCTGGTTCTAAACAGACCAGACAGAAAGCTGTCAGTACCTGCACACCTCACCTTGCTTCCCTCCTGAACTTCTCTGTTGGAGCGAGCTTTGAAATATTACAGAGCAGGTTTGATATGAGCGGTGTGCCTAACATGTTGCGCATCTTTTTATCCTTATACTTTTTAACATGTGCTCCACTCTTCAATCCTTTAATGTACGGCCTGAATCTGTCCAAAATCCGTGTCACATGTAAAAATCTGATTGCAAAAGTTCTCCGTCAAGGTTAAGTTGTCAAACAGATCAGCACGTCATCTCTGATGTAACCAGACCTGCAGTATGCTTCTTTAGACACGTTCATTTTATTATAAGATTTTATATATAGTATATATATATATAGTATATATGTATATATATATACAGGCATGGCCCTCCTCAACATGATGCAGAAACAGACTAAAGAGAGCTGTCAGTGCACAGAAACATAATAAGTGACATTAACAGTATCTAACAACACACACTATCTCTCTACCAGCATTTCCCTCTCTCCTCTCCTCCACACACACATGCACACACCTCACTTCCTGATGTTTTCCTTATAAGTCAGTTACACAGGATATAGTTTTATACAGTCCATGGCAGCAACAGTCATGTTCACAACAACAGAGTCACTATTTAAAAACTAATAATATCTGACTGGAATATAAATATTCCTCCTGACATCACAAGACTGAGTGAAGAAGGTCATGTTATCTCAGCATGAAGACAAACATCAGTATCAGTCATTCATCCTGCTCTCTGTCCCTCCTCTGCTGAGGACACTGACTGTCTGCAGGTCAGTTGCCTCAGGTACATGTTCAGATAAAGTGTAAGCCTACATACAGACAGCTTTAATTAAGTTTGTCTTTAACAGTTTGCTGTTAGCCTCGCGAGCGCAATGTGCTTGTGTAGACCGCGATCATATATCATAGAGTGGGTTGAAATATGGCTTTCTACATGCTGATCACAGGTATTGATAAAGTATTGATTTGGCTGCCAGAAGTTTTGTAACACTGACAGTAACTATCGTAGTTGTCATCAACTGGAGTAATCTTGAAGTTATATGTCCTTCATCTGCACTGTGGCCTCTCTGCTGTTGTCTGACTTCACTCTGTTGAGAGTGTGCCTGCGTGCCTGCGTGTATGTGTGTGTTTGTGTATGTGTGTGTGTGTGTTCATAGGTAACTATGTGTCCTCGTCCACTCTGCTGTTATATGGGGTGCCCCAAGGCTTAATCCTTGGTCCCGTTCTTTTCTCATTGTATATGCTTCTCTTGGGCCAGATAATTAGTCGCTTTGGTCGTGTATCCTATCATTGCTATGCGGATGACACTCAGCTATATTTTTCAGTAAAGCCAGAAGATCTTAGCAACCTAAACACACTCTACAACTGTTTAGCTGCAATAAAGGACTAGATGTCTGTCAACTTTCCTCAGCTAAATTCTGACAAAACTGAGCCTCTCATTTTTGGCCCGAAAATACTGCTAAAGGCATCTTTCAGCATATTGGCCCACTTGCCCCCTAAGTCAAAACTAACACTAGGAATCTTGGCATTACATTTGACCCTTAATTGAAACTTGAACAACATGTCAATAAAATGGTTCAATCCTGCTCTTTTTCAACTCAGGAACATTGCAAAAATCAGACCGTTATTGTCAGCCTCTGACTTGGAACATATCATTCATACCTTCATTTTTTCCTGTCACGATTACTGCAACTCCCTTTTCACCTGCCTTAGCCAAGCTGACCTGTCACGTGTCCAGCTTGAACAAAATGCAGCAGCGAGGCTATTAACTAGGACTGGCTGTAGATCCCACATCATTCCTGTTTTAGCCTCACTTCACTGGCTGCCAGTGAAGCTCAGGATTCATTTCAAGATTCTTTTAATCACCTATAAGGCCTTACACAGTTTTGCTCCCACCTATATTTCCAAGCTACTAAGCCCATATACTACCGAGTGGTCACTTAGGTCTTCCAACCAAAACATGTTGGCCATACCACGTGCCAAACTAAAAACCAAAGGTGACTGTGCTTTTGCTGCCTTGGCACCCAGCCTTCAGAACGACCTCCCCACTTTCATTAGATCAGCTCAGTCTGTTGACTGTTTCAAAAAACACCTAAAAACCTACTTTTTTAGAATGGCTCACTCATAACATTCGATAAATTCAAATGTATACTACAGATACATTTACATAGATTACAGGGGGTGGAGGGGCACATCTTGGCATTTTCTTTCTTTAGTGTGCAGCCTGGTGGCTGAGACATTTGGACTAAACATGTTTTTTAATTTTTCATGCTCCTTCATTATTGTTTTGGTGGTTTGCCCACAACACCCTAAGCAGGCTCAATAACAAAACCAGCATCCTTGAACTGCGTCCTCAGTCTCTCAGCTGGCATCACCTTAAGTCTCTTACTTCCACCAAGCAGTTTCAGTCAGTGCACACTTCTGTTGAGACAGAATCACAGCCTTTGCCTGTTCACTGATGTCAGCCTCTAACTTCTTGCTGGTAAAGCCTTCAAACCCCTAAAGCAAATTCACTGTAGCCCACCTGGAAATTTCCAGAATTGCCATCTCAACTCCTGGCTTTCAAGAACCAGAGACTAGAATTGTTCAAGGTCACCCTTTTGTGCTTCCTGCCCTTCTCAACTTGCTCCCTGTTCTGAACACTTAGACCAAAGGATGATGGACACCCGAAGAAGCAAAGGTCACTGATCAGGAAAACCATGTGTATAACTTTTACATTTTCTGCAGTCCCACAGCCACCTTGGGCAACACCTAATTGTTGTGGTGGGTACATATCAATTCTCTTTCTGGATAGTCTAAGTTTATAAGACCTGCTAGTTGTGGTTCAAAGTATTTAAATGGCTATCAGAAATTATTAATTATTATTAAAAATAGTTATGAATTGTCCATCCATCCACTTATTCGGGGGCAGCAGGCCTAGCAAAGCACCCCAGACATCCCTCTCCTCAGCAACGCTTTCCCACTCCTCCTGGTAGACCCAAAGGCATTCTGATGCCAGATGAGATAAGTAATACATCCAGTGTGTTCTGGGTCTGTCCCGGGGTCTCCTACAAGTGGAAGGTGCCCAAAACACCACTAATGGGAGGCACCCAGGAGGATCCTTTTCAGATGCCCGAACCACCTCAGCTGACCCCTTTCGACATGACGGAGCAGCGGCTCTACTCTGAGCTCCCTCCAGATGTCTGACTCCTCCCCCTATCTCTAAGGCTGAGCCCAGACACCCTACAGAAGAAACTCAATTCCACTGCTTGTATCTGTGACCTCATTCTTTCAGTCACTACCCAGAGCTCATGACCATAGGTGAGGGTTGGGACGGAGATGGACCAGGAAATCAAAAGCCTCACATTCCAGCTCAGCTCCCTCTTCACATGACAGTCTGGCGCAGCGCCCGCATCATTGCAGAAGCCGCACCAAACCACTGATCCATCTCACGCTCCATTCTACCCTCACTTAAACAAGACCCAGAGATACTTGAACTCCCTTGCTTGAGGCACTGTCGCCCAGTCACAAGGAAGCAATCCATCAGTTTCCTGCAGAGAGCCATGACCTTAGATTTGGAGGTGCTGACTCTCATCCTGACCTCTTCACACTCAAACCGCCCCAGGTCATGCTGGAGGTCACAGAGTGATGAAGCCAACAGAAACACATCATCTGCAAAAAGCAGAGATAAACTTTAGAGGGGCCCAAACCAGACCCCTTCCTCCCCCCAGCTGTGCCCGAGATTCTGTCCATGAAAATCACAAAAAGGATCAGAGACAAGGGACAACCCTGGTGGAGGCCGACATCCACCGAGAGTATTCGGACACAGCTCTCAACTTGATCATCCAGGGACCGGATGGAATTATGAATGAAATCAAATAATGTTTTAACTTCCATTAACTCACCTTGTGGGGCTACACTTCTAAATGAGGGACAATGAGAACCAATAAATAAATTCTCATAAAATAAAATAAACTATTGATTTGAAACTCTGATTAATAATTCTGAAAAATTACCAGATCAATACTAAAGGTTGAAGAATTGGAAACATGGACAGAGTGTACTTGTTTTGCTGACATTCATCAAACACAAATTATCACTGGACCTTTAATAATGAGGCCATCCTTCTGCTGTGGGTGTGCTCTGTGTCTTGAAAAGTTTAAAAGAGGTTGAAGCAGAGTTTCAGTTCAGTTACGAGGGGTTCACAGTGCGACTGCAGCAGGTTAACAGGTGAATGTTCAAATGTACTCATCCAAAGTGTTATTTCTGACCACTTTAAAAAGTAAATGGTCTGTTTGGGGTTGTATTTTACAGTTTTCTCTATGATAATGAATCTGCTCAGTGTAACTACGCAGACCTCTGTTTTTGTGTGTTTGATATTTCAGCTGCACATTGTGCCAAAATGCAAGTTTAAAGAAGTTTTCACAGATCTTTAAGAGGATGCAATAATTTTTGCTCTATGTTCACAGAATAGATGTAGTGATCCTAAGGATCAAAGAGAGGATCATGATAAACTCTACACAGGGTTTGTTTTTTACACTTGACGCCTACTTTGACACCGGACTGCTCAAATACTTATATTTTATAATTGTTATGTTTCTTTACATGTTGATTCTTTGCTCCAACCTCCTGCTGATTATGGTTATCTGTGTGAACAGAAGCTTACATGAACCTATGTACATGTTTCTGTGCAGCCTGCTTGTAAATGAACTGTATGGTAGTACAGGGTTGTTTCCATTGCTGCTGGGTCAGATCCTCTCTGACATTCACACTGTTTCTGCTGCAGTCTGTTTACTACAGACGTTTTGCTTGTACTCTTATGGAGGTGTAGAATATTTAAACTTAGCCGTCATGTCTTATGACAGATATCTTGCTATCTGTTATCCTCTGCAATATAATATGCAAATTACATCTCATAAGATTGCCGTGCTTATTGCGTTAACATGGTTTTACCCTTTGATAGTGTGCATTTGCATGATATTTATGACTTCCTCTTTACAGCTGTGTGGGAACATCATAAACAAAGTTTACTGTGTCAACTACTCTGTTGTGAAGCTGGCATGCTTTGACACCAATGTCATTAATATTTATGGACTCATAACTACTTTTGGTACAATCTTTGGAGCTTTAATTTTAATCTGTTACACATATATAAAGATCCTTAAAGTTTGTCTTTTGGGTTCTAAACAGACCAGACAGAAAGCTGTCAGTACCTGCACACCTCACCTTGCTTCCCTCCTGAACTTCTCTGTTGGAGCGAGCTTTGAAATGTTACAAAGCAGGTTTGATATGAGCGGTGTTCCCAACATGTTGCGCATCTTTTTATCCTTGTACTTTTTCACTTGCCCTCCACTCTTCAATCCTTTAATGTACGGCCTGAATCTGTCCAAAATCCGTGTCACATGTAAAAATCTGATTGCAAATGTTCTCCGTCAAGGTTAAGTTGTCAAACAGATCAGCACGTCATCTCTGATGTAACCAGACCTGTAGTATGCTTCTTTAGACACATTCATTTTATTATAAAATGAAAAATAAAGTATATGAACTAATACTTTGATTTGAAATGTTTTGCTTTTGATGTTCTGTTCACAATCCCAATGATAAATCTGTACAGAAAGAGATTAAGAAATGAGTGAAATGTATTTAAAAGCAGAATAGATTGTGATCAACAAACAACATGTGGAAGACATTTTGAGTCAGAGTGATAGTCCTCAAGTAGGTAGTGATCACTGTCCAGCCTTTAGTCAAAATCAATTATCTTAGATAATAATGATGCAAATGCTGCAGTTTGATACAGAAGTCAGAACTCCATCATAAATCAGTCAGACACACAGATCACAAGGTTATCAAACACCTGAGAAGGACAGGTCTCTGTGGACTCATAATAATGTTTGACAACCTTCTTTCACACAGAGATGGAGGAAGAGATGCACAGCAACAACTTATATGACAATAACAACTATAACAACAATAATATAAATATGAAATATGATTATTAATAATAGTACAATGTGATTGTATAATTAGAATACGAATAATTTTACTAATAATAAAACACTTGATTTATGTAGTACTATGAGTGGTATGTAAATATTCAGTGAGAAGTAATGCCTGATTAGGTGTCCATGCTAATTTTTTAAAGAGCACCCTGCAGCTAATCAAAACTGAGTATTCACCCAGACCATGGCATAATATCTGACAGTATACATATGTGACAGTAATCATATGTGTATAATAACAGTAGAAGTATGACTAATGATAACAGCAGCAGCAGGAGGCATCTGGCAGGACCACGGCAGCAGCACAACCACACACGTCACGCTGTCCAGGCACCGCTGTGATATGAGTTAATCTGAGAGACAGTGGAGCACAAAGGCTCCGGAGAAGAAGCCGAGTTAGCGAGAGAGAGCGAGAGTGAGAGTGAGAGCGAGAGAGAAGGTGTATTATAGGGGGGTCCTCCGGCAGACTAGGCCTAAGTCAGCCTAACTAGGGGCTGGTACAGGGCAAGCCTGAGCCAGCCCTAACTATAAGCTTTATCAAAGAGGAAAGTCTTAAGTCTAGTCTTAAATGTGGAGACGGTGTCTGCCTCCCGGACCGTAACAGGAAGATGATTCCACAGGAGAGGAGCCTGATAGCTGAAGGCTCTGGCTCCTGATCTACTTTTGGAGACTTTAGGGACCACGAGTAACCCTGCGTTCTCAGAGCGCAGTGTTCTGGTGGGATAATATGGCACTATGAGCTCTCTAAGATATGACGGAGCTTGACCATTTAGAGCTTTATAAGTTAACAGTAGGATTTAGGGTTAGGGTTAGTTGTCTAATAGATCAGCATGTCTTTATTAATGTAACCAGACCTGTAATATGTTTATTTAGACATGTGCATTTAATTGGAAGACAAAGCAAAAGTCGGAATGGGTCTCCAGGGCCAAGCAACTGCACACAAGCCTCACATCACCAAGTCCAACGCCAAGTGTTGGATGGAGTGGTGTAAAGCACACCAACACTGGACTGTGGAGCAATGGACACGTGTGACTGTAGAGCAGTGGACACGTGTGATTGTGGAGCAATGGACATGTGTGACTGTAGAGCAGTGGACACGTGTGACTGTGGAGCAGTGGACACGTGTGACTGTGGAGCAGTGGACACGTGTGACTGTAAAGCAGTGGACACGTGTGACTGTGGAGCAGTGGACACGTGTGACTGTCAGCAGTGGACACGTGTGACTGTGGAGCGACGAATCACACTTCTCTGTTTGGCAGTCAGATGGGCGAGTCTGCTGGGAGAACGCTACCCACCTGGTGGAGGAGGGACGATGGTACGGGGCTGTTGTTCAGGGTTTGAGCTCTGCCCCTTGTCTCCAGTGAAGGACAACCTTGTGGAAATCTTTCCAAAAAGAGTGGAAGCTGCTGAAGGTGCAAAAGGGGACCTACTCCATATCAAAGTTTATGTAATTGAATACAATGTCCTTTCAGTCCCTGTTGGTGCAATGGTCAGGCCTGGAATGTCGTCATTTAAGGGGCAAGGCCACTTGGCCTTTCGTGTTGTCAATTTTTTTAGGGCAGCAAGGCCATAAAATAAAACAATGATTTTAAGTCCACGTCCATAATGAATTTAATTTCAGGACTAAGTATGTATAACTATCTGTGAAATGAATGAATAAAACAAGCTCAAGTAATAATAATGAGTTTAATAAGTAATAATGTGATTTATTTAATAGCACTAATAAACCCAATGTGTTTTAAATATAGAACAACCAGGTTTATGTATTTATAAGCAAACAATCTGTTTTGAGTGGACATGATAAACTGATTCACTGAACAAGACTTACACTTAGGCTTACACTTATTTCTGATGTGTTGTTAAATAGCTAACAAACAAACAAACAAACTACAGCAGGACTATTCAATTACTATTTCAACTGGGCCACATTTCAAAACCAGATCATGTCGACTGGCCACATTTTTAGCAGAGAGCAACTGATCCACTTTTTTTTCCATACATATATGTATATACATATATGTATATATATATATACATATATATATACATATGTATATATATACAGGCATGGCCCTCCTCAACATGATGCAGAAACAGACTAAAGAGAGCTGTCAGTGCACAGAAACATAATAAGTGACATTAACAGTATCTAACAACACACACTATCTCTCTACCAGCATCTCCCTCTCTCCTCTCCTCCACACACACATGCACACACCTCACTTCCTGATGTTTTCCTTATAAGTCAGTTACACAGAATATAGTTTTATACAGTCCATGGCAGCAACAGTCATGTTCACAACAACAGAGTCACTATTTAAAAACTAATAATATCTGACTGGAATATAAATATTCCTCCTGACATCACAAGACTGAGTGAAGAAGGTCATGTTATCTCAGCATGAAGACAAACATCAGTATCAGTCATTCATCCTGCTCTCTGTCCCTCCTCTGCTGAGGACACTGACTGTCTGCAGGTCAGTTGCCTCAGGTACATGTTCAGATAAAGTGTAAGCCTACATACAGACAGCTTTAATTAAGTTTGTCTTTAACAGTTTGCTGTTAGCCTCGCGAGCGCAATGTGCTTGTGTAGACCGCGATCATATATCATAGAGTGGGTTGAAATATGGCTTTCTACATGCTGATCACAGGTATTGATAAAGTATTGATTTGGCTGCCAGAAGTTTTGTAACACTGACAGTAACTATCGTAGTTGTCATCAACTGGAGTAATCTTGAAGTTATATGTCCTTCATCTGCACTGTGGCCTCTCTGCTGTTGTCTGACTTCACTCTGTTGAGAGTGTGCCTGCGTGCCTGCGTGTATGTGTGTGTTTGTGTATGTGTGTGTGTGTGTTCCTCGTCCACTCCGCTGTTATATGGGGTGCCCCAGGGCTCAATCCTTGGTCCTGTTCTTTTCTCATTGTATATGCTTCTCTTGGGCCAGATAATTAGTCGCTTTGGTTGTGTATCCTATCATTGCTATGCGGATGACACTCAGCTATATTTTTCAGTAAAGCCAGAAGATCTTAGCAACCTAAACACTCTCTACAACTGTTTAGCTGCAATAAAGGACTAGATGTCTGTCAACTTTCCTCAGCTAAATTCTGACAAAACTGAGCCTCTCATTTTTGGCCCGAAAATACTGCTAAAGGCATCTTTCAGCATATTGGCCCACTTGCCCCCTATGTCACAACTAACACTAGGAATCTTGGCATTATATTTGACCCTTAATCGAAACTTGAACAACATGTCAATAAAATGGTTCAATCCTGCTCTTTTTCAACTCAGGAACATTGCAAAAATCAGACCGTTATTGTCAGCCTCTGACTTGGAACATATCATTCATACCTTCATTTTTTCCTGTCATGATTACTGCAACTCCCTTTTCACCTGCCTTAGCCGAGCTGACCTGTCACGTGTCCAGCTTGAACAAAATGCAGCAGCGAGGCTATTAACTAGGACTGGCTGTAGATCCCACATCATTCCTGTTTTAGCCTCACTGCATTGGCTGCCAGTGAAGCTCAGGATTCATTTCAAGATTCTTTTAATCACCTATAAGGCCTTACATGGTTGAGCTCCCACCTATATTTCCGAGCTACTAAGCCCATATACTACCGAGTGGTCACTTAGGTCTTCCAACCAAAACATGTTGGCCATACCACGTGCCAAACTAAAAACCAAAGGTGACTGTGCTTTTGCTGCCTTGGCACCCAGCCTTCAGAACGACCTCCCCACTTTCATTAGATCAGCTCAGTCTGTTGACTGTTTCAAAAAACACCTAAAAACCTACTTTTTTAGAATGGCTCACTCATAACATTCGATAAATTCAAATGTTTACTCTGGATGATAAGTGCATGCTCGCTGTGTTCGTATATGTGTGTGTTGTCTGTATGTGTTCTTGAATGTGTCTTTTGTGGTCTTGGGGTCCTCTTTTCTTTGGGTCCTAATTTCAATGTAAAGCACTTTGTAACTGCGTTAAAAAACGTGCTATAAAAATAAAGTTTTACTTGCTTTCTTACTATAGCCTGTCTGAGCGGTTCATGCCAGGCTTGAATCAAACCCACCAGTGGTGATTTACGCATCGTCTCATTTGATGTTGCCCAATAAAAATCCAGAATGTCATCAAAAGACGCATTTTTTTTCTCAAAAGATGCAGGTGTCAAATCTGTGTTGACAGGAAAGAAGCAGAGGAGAAAACAGCAAAATCACCTGGGGCACTGCGAGCAGGGCATCAAGGCTACTGTGGCCTTAGGGCATATAATTTTTTCAAGGGTATACGGCAAAATTGCATGGGCCCTCATGAAATTCCTGCCCTGCTTGTGCCCATATAGTGTACATTCCTTATGTCTTCATATACAGGATAGTAAAACAAGAAATTAACCTCATTCTCAACTTCACCTAAATTACACTGTGTAGTAGATAACAACTGGTGTTCCCTTCTGTCACAAGCGTTACCTCTGACCTTTGTCACCTCTCCATCTCTTTTCATGCATTGAGATTACAGGGGGTGGAGGGGCACATCTTGGCATTTTCTTTCTTTAGTGTGCAGCCTGGTGGCTGAGACATTTGGACTAAACATGTTTTTTAATTTTTCATGCTCCTTCATTATTGTTTTGGTGGTTTGCCCACAACACCCTAAGCAGGCTCAATAACAAAACCAGCATCCTTGAACTGCGTCCTCAGTCTCTCAGCTGGCATCACCTTAAGTCTTTTACTTCCACCAAGCAGTTTCAGTCAGTGCACACTTCTGTTGAGACAGAATCACAGCCTTTGCCTGTTCACTGATGTCAGCCTCTAACTTCTTGCTGGTAAAGCCTTCAAACCCCTAAAGCTTGCGGGAGTGATTACACTGCAAATTCACTGTAGCCCACCTGGAAATTTCCAGAATTGCCATCTCAACTCCTGGCTTTCAAGAACCAGAGACTAGAATTGTTCAAGGTCACCCTTTTGTGCTTCCTGCCCTTCTCAACTTGCTCCCTGTTCTGAACACGTAGACCAAAGGATGATGGACACCCAAAGAAGCAAAGGTCACTGATCAGGAAAACCATGTGTATAACTTTTACATTTTCTGCGGTCCCACAGCCACCTTGGGCAACACCTAATTGTTGTGGTGGATACATATCAATTCTCTTTCTGGATAGTCTAAGTTTATAAGACCTGCTAGTTGTGGTTGAAAGTATTTAAATGGCTATCAGAAATTATTAATTATTATTAAAAATAGTTTGTATTTGAATTGTCCATCCATCCACTTATTCGGGGGCAGCAGGCCTAGCAAAGCACCCCAGACATCCCTCTCCTCAGCAACGCTTTCCCGCTCCTCCTGGTAGACCCAAAGGCATTCTGATGCCAGATGAGATAAGTAATACATCCAGCGTGTTCTGGGTCTGTCCCGGGGTCTCCTACAAGTGGAAGGTGCCCAAGACACCACTAACGGGAGGCACCCAGGAGGATCCTTTTCAGATGCCCGAACCACCTCAACTGACCCCTTTCGACATGACGGAGCAGCGGCTCTACTCCGAGCTCCCTCCAGATGTCTGACTCCTCCCCCTATCTCTAAGGCTGAGCCCAGACACCCTACAGAAGAAACTCATTCTTTCAGTCACTACCCAGAGCTCATGACCATAGGTGAGGGTTGGGACGGAGACGGACCAGGAAATCGAAAGTCTCACATTTCAGCTCAGCTCCCTCTTCACATGACAGTCTGGCGCAGCGCCCGCATCATTGCAGAAGCCGCACCAAACCACTGATCCATCTCACGCTCCATTCTACCCTCACTTAAACAAGACCCAGAGATACTTGAACTCCCTTGCTTGAGGCACTGTCGCCCAGTCACAAGGAAGCAATCCATCAGTTTCCTGCAGAGAGCCATGACCTTAGATGTGGAGGTGCTGACTCTCATCCTGACCTCTTCACACTCAAACCGCCCCAGGTCATGCTGGAGGTCACGGTGTGATGAAGCCAACAGAAACACATCATCTGCAAAAAGCAGAGATAATCTTTCGAGGGGCCCAAACCAGACCCCTTCCTCCCCCCAGCTGTGCCCGAGATCCTGTCCATGAAAATCACAAACAGGATCAGAGACAAGGGACAACCCTGGTGGAGGCCGACATCCACCGAGAGTATTCGGACACAGCTCTCACTTTGGTCATCCAGGGACCGGATGGAATTATGAATGAGATCAAATAATGTTTTAACTTCCTTTAACTCACCTTGTGGGGCTACACTTCTAAATGAGGGACAATGAGAACCAATAAATAAATTCTCATAAAATAAAATAAACTATTGATTTGAAACTCTGATTAATAATTCTGAAAAATTACCAGATCAATACTAAAGGTGGAAGAATTGGAAACATGGACAGAGTGTACTTGTTTTGCTGACATTCATCAAACACAAATTATCACTGGACCTTTAATAATGAGGCCATCCTTCTGCTGTGGGTGTGCTCTGTGTCTTGAAAAGTTTAAAAGAGGTTGAAGCAGAGTTTCAGTTCAGTTACGAGGGGTTCACAGTGCGACTGCAGCAGGTTAACAGGTGAATGTTCAAATGTACTCATCCAAAGTGTTATTTCTGACCACTTTAAAAAGTAAATGGTCTGTTTGGGGTTGTATTTTACAGTTTTCTCTATGATAATGAATCTGCTCAGTGTAACTACGCAGACCTCTGTTTTTGTGTGTTTGATATTTCAGCTGCACATTGTGCCAAAATGCAAGTTTAAAGAAGTTTTCACAGATCTTTAAGAGGATGCAATAATTTTTGCTCTATGTTCACAGAATAGATGTAGTGATCCTAAGGATCAAAGAGAGGATCATGATAAACTCTACACAGGGTTTGTTTTTTACACTTGACGCCTACTTTGACACCGGATTGCTCAAATACTTATATTTTATAATTGTAATGTTTCTTTACATGTTGATTATCTGTGCCAACCTCCTGCTGATTGTGGTTATCTGTGTGAACAGAAGCTTACATGAACCTATGTACATGTTTCTGTGCAGCCTGTTTGTAAATGAACTGTATGGTAGTACAGGGTTGTTTCCATTGCTGCTGGGTCAGATCCTCTCTGACATTCACACTGTTTCTGCTGCAGTCTGTTTACTACAGACGTTTTGCTTGTACTCTTATGGAGGTGTAGAATATTTAAACTTAGCCGTCATGTCTTATGACAGATATCTTGCTATCTGTTATCCTCTACAATATAATATGCAAATGAAATCTCATAAGATTGCTGTGCTTATTGCGTTAACATGGTTTTACCCTTTGATAGTGTGCATTTGCATGATATTTATGACTTCCTCTTTACAGCTGTGTGGGAACATCATAAACAAAGTTTACTGTGTCAACTACTCTGTTGTGAAGCTGGCATGCTTTGACACCAATATCATTAATATTTATGGACTCATAACTTCTTTTGGTACAATCTTTGGAGCTTTAATTTTAATCTGTTACACGTATATAAAGATCCTTAAAGTTTGTCTTTTGGGTTCTAAACAGACCAGACAGAAAGCTGTCAGTACCTGCACACCTCACCTTGCTTCTGTCTTGAACTTCTCTGTTGGAGCGAGCTTTGAAATGTTACAGAGCAGGTTTGATATGAATGATGTTCCCAACATGTTGCGCATCTTTTTATCCTTATACTTTTTCACTTGCCCTCCACTCTTCAATCCTTTAATGTACGGCCTGAATCTGTCCAAAATCCGTGTCACATGTAAAAATCTGATTGCAAATGTTCTCCGTCAAGGTTAAGTTGTCAAACAGATCAGCACGTCATCTCTGATGTAACCAGACCTGTAGTATGCTTCTTTAGACACATTCATTTTATTATAAAATGAAAAATAAAGTATATGAACTAATACTTTGATTTGAAATGTTTTGCTTTTGATGTTCTGTTCACAATCCCAATGATAAATCTGTACAGAAAGAGATTAAGAAATGAGTGAAATGTATTTAAAAGCAGAATAGATTGTGATCCACAAACAACATGTGGAAGACATTTTGAGTCAGAGTGATAGTCCTCAAGTAGGTATTGATCACTGTCCAGCCTTTAGTCAAAATCAATTATTTTAGATAATAATGATGCAAATGCTGCAGTTTGATACAGAAGTCAGAACTCCATCATAAATCAGTCAGACACACAGATCACAAGGTTATCAAACACCTGAGAAGGACAGGTCTCTGTGGACTCATAATAATGTTTGACAACCTTCTTTCACACACTGCACAAGATGGAAAATGATTGGGTCAAGTTACATTAGAGAGATGAATGAGTAAAGAGAAATATACATGACTGTGGTAATGTGTGAGAAACTTTGATTAGAAACATGCACCACTCAGGCACAGTGTCAACTGACATGACACAACCTCAAGGTGGATTCTTCTTTTTCCCTCAGACCTTTGTTGACGTGGGTCCTTGCATCAAATCCAAGTTTTAAGACCTTTATTATTTTAGTTTTGTGCCTCTGTGTTGCATCTACTACATAAATGTGTTTAATCAAATTACCCTCCAACAAATTTGGGCTGAGGCTATACCTCAGCATAGAAACTGCACACTGCACAGAGAGCAAGAGGAACTGGAGTTAATGAGACCCAGTGGCTGATTTCTGCGCTGAGGCTCCGTAACAGTTAATCCAGCCATGGTTAAAACTATGAACTAAAGGGTCGCCCCATAATATGAAGTTAAATATGACACTTTCCAGTTCAACATATCAGTGCCTTGTTCATGTTCGGTGCTCATCTAAGCACAGCATCATTGTAGTTTACATTTTAGTGAGTGAGGTGTGTTTTCATGTCCATTAGATCTGTTGGCCGTGAATATGGTTAATTGCTTCTAGCAAAGGGTTTTCCCGGAGGTGTCAGGCCTGTTTTTACCCGGATCTCTTTTCACTTTTGGAGTACAAATAAGTTTAAATGTGTAGTGCCAGCCTGTTGTCATTATGAAGTTCAGTGTCACATAATGGCCTCAAAACCCACCTTTCGCAGTGGTCCAATTTGTCGCCAGGTATAGTCTCTTTGCAACATGGCCCTGGAGCCTCGTGTTCACCTCTAATGTAGAGCCAAATCATGATGGGATTTTTTTTGTTTGTTTGTTTTTCATCGACCTAATCATGTGCTTTGTTGCCTAAATAAAATCAAGTGCTTAAAGTGTTGATTTTGGTTGTAGCATCCCTGAATGTCAACAGCAGATGCGTGAGGATACTTGGCACCTACTATGTAATGTGAAAGTCCACAGACAAAGTGGCAATATGTGATGACGTGTGATGAGAACTCACTGGTAGTGCATAACACCTGATGTTCCTTGCTCCTACAAGCCTTCCCGCTAACCTTTTTCACCTCTCCCCATGTTTTAATGCAGTGAGATTATCCAGGTTGAAAGGAACATCTCGTCATTGGGACGCTATATGTGATATGTATACATTCTGTCGGAAGTAATGCCTGACAAGATGTCCATGATCAGTTTTTAGTGGACACTCCGCAGCCAATCAGAACCAAGTATTCACCCAGACCATGGTAAAATATATGATAGTATATACACTGCTCAAAAAATAAAGGAAAAACCTACATCACACATCCCAGATCTCGATGAATGAAATATTCCGATGAAAATCTTTATTGATTACATAGTGTAATTCGTTGAGAACAAAATAATGTAGGAACAATCCATGGAAACCAAAATCATTAACTCATTTGGGACTGGATTCAGAATCATACCCAAAATCAAAGTGGAAAAATCAGATCACGGGCTGATCCAACTTCTGTGAATTTTCTCAGGATGACTCATAATGTGGCTCAGTAGTGTGTATGGTCTCCACGTGCCTGTATACATTCCCTACAATGTCTGGGCGTGTTCCTGATGAGACCACGGATGTTCTCTTGGGGGATCTCCTCCCAGACCTGGATCAGGGCATCAGTCAGCTCCTGGACAGTCTGTGGTGTAATGTGGCAGCGGTAGATGAGATAATACATGAAGTCCTGGTACCTAACAGCAGTCAAAGTACTGACTTTAGTTGTTCTTTTGTCTCAGACATGTTAGAATGTTACATACCTTGACATGTTTCAGCGTAAACTTCCGCCTTCCTCAGAAGTGTCACTTGGTGGTGGTTGTGACGCATCTTTATAAGCTGATCAGTCAATCAGCTGATATTAGGGAGACGTGATCGTCCTGTCAAAACTGACAGGACAATCACGCCACCTGCTGTCCATCCGCCACCTCTCCAGGGCGCTGCTCCAGGTATGGGAGAGCATGTATGCCCCCTCGTCTCTGTTCATCATCCCTGGGCCCCGCTTCCTTATTTACGCATGGTCACGCCTCCCTAATATCAGCTGATTGACAGATCGAGTTTACACCAAAACATGTCAAGGTATGTAACATCCTAATACATGTCTGAGATAAAAGAACAACTAAAGTCATTATCAGAAACTGAAGACGTAATGAACGCCATTGAACTAGCAGTCAGGGTACCTCTGGCTAGCACGTGGAGATCTGTGTGACCCTCCAAGGATATGCCTCCCCAGACCATCACTGACCAACCACCAAACTGGTCATGCTGGAGGATGTTGCAGGCAGCAGCAACATTCTCCATGGCGTCTCTAGACTCTGTCACATCTGTCACATGTACTCAGTGTGAACCTGCTGTCATCTGTGAAGAGAACAGGGCGCCAGTGGCCAATCTGCCAATTTTGGTGTTCTCTTGCAAATGTCAGTCGGGGTGCACGGTGCCAGGGTGTGAGCACAGGCCCCACTCGTGGACGTTGGGCCCTTATGCCACCCTCATGGAGTCTGTTTCTGACAGTTTGGGCAGAAACATGCACATGAGTGGCCTGTTGGAGGTCATTTTGTAGGGCTCTGGCAATGCTCCTCATATTCCTCCTTGCACAAAGAAGCAGATAGCAGTCCTGCTGCTGGGTTCTTGCCCTCCTACGGCCCCCTACACCTCTCCTGGTGTACTGGCCTGTCTCCTGGTATCTCCTCCATGCTCTTGACACTGCTGGGAGACACAGCAAACCTTCTGGCCACTGTGTGTATGGATGTGCTATCCTGGAGTAGCTGCACTACCTAAGCCACTTCTTTGGGCTGCAGATACTGCCTCATGATACCACTAGTGGTGAGGGCACTGGAAAAATGCAAAACTAGCCAAAAATCAACCAGAAAAGGTGCAAAGAGGGAAATGGTCTGTGGCCACCACCAGCAAAACCATTCCTAAATAGAGGTTGTCTTGGTAATTGCCTCTCCTTTCCACCTGTTGTCTGTCCAATTTGCACAACAGCAGGTGAAACTGATTCACAGTCAGTATTGCTTCCTAATTGGACAGGTTGATATCCCAGGAGTTTGATTGACTTTGAGTTACACTGTGATGATTATGTGTTCCCTTTGTTTGTTTTTTTTGAGCAGTGTATATATGTGACAATAATAATCATATGTGTATAATAACAGTAGAAGTATGGCTAATGATAACAGCAGCAGTAGGTGGCATCAGGCAGGACCACGGCAGCAGCACAACCATGACCAACGATTCAGGTGTAGCTGTGATACAAGGGAACCTGCGAGACAGTGGAGCACAAAGGCTCCGCAGAAGAAGCTGAGGTAGTGACATGCAGTAAAGCCGAGTTAGTGACATGCAGTAATAGGATGTGAATGTTGACAGAGAGGAGGAGAAAGGAGTTCAGTGTATCATATTAAGTCCCCGGCAGACAAGGCCTATATCAGCCTAACTAGGGCCTGGTTCAAGATAAGCCTGAGCTAGCCCTAACTATAAGAGTCAGCCCTGACTGTAAGAATCAGCCCTAACTGTAATGGCCAGTATTAAATTTAAGGGTCAGCCCAAATTATAAGAGCCAGACCTAACTATATGAACAAGTTCTAACTATAGGAGCTAGTCCTTACTATATGAGCCAGCCAAAACTATAAGAGCCAGTCCTAACTTTAAGGATCAGCCCTAATTATGAGAGGTAACCCTAACTATATGTGCCATCCCTGGCTGTAAGAGCCAGGCCTAACTATATGGTCCACTCCTAATCAAAATAGGAAGATGGTTCCACAGAAGAGGAGCCTGATAGCTGAAGGCTCCCACTACTGTTCTACTTTTGGAGACTTTAGGAACCATGAGTAACCCTGCATTCTCAGAGCGCAGTGTTCTGGTGGGATAATAGGGCACTATGAGCTCTCTAAGATATGACAGAGCCTGAATATTTAGAGCTGTGTAAGTTAGGAGAAGGATTTTATGAGGAGCCAGTGCCGAGAAGCTAAAACAGGAGAAATATGATCTCTGCTCTTAGTCCCCATCAGTACATGTGCCGGGGCAGTCTGGATCAGACTTGTTAGGGCAACCTGATAATAATCAATCGTAGTAATCCAGTCTAGAAGTAACAAATGTGTAGACTTGTTTTTCTGCATCTATTTTGAGCCAGGATAATTTTTGCAATATTAATCAGATGAAAGAACGCAGTCCGTGAAGTTTGCTTTATGTGGGAGTTAAAAGACAAATCTTGATCATATATGACTTGTGATTCCTTTTGTTGGTGCTGGAGGCCAGAGCAATGCCATCTAAAGAAACTATGTCCTCTCGTTTTGGAGGTGTTTGATGCCAAGTACGAGGACCTGAGTTGTGTCTGAGGTTAACATCAGGAAAATACAGCTCAGCTAGGATTTTATGTCCTAAAGACATGCCTATAGTTTGGTTAACTGACTGACGTGGGACAGTTGAGTTTCCTCACAAAGAGTAGTCATATTGAAAGCCAATTTATGTGTGAGTATATGTGTATGTGATATGTGTTGCAAAAGTGTCTGGGTTTGTACAGAGGATGTTCAGTTGCACGCAAGACTCTGTTTGTGTAAAGCATTCAGCATAAACTTAGGTTTGGTGATGCTAGCTAACCACTAAATGCAAAAAAGATCACAACAATTGCTAAAGGTTTACAGTCCTGCTCAGCTTGTGTTGTGGTACTAGTGCTATGCCTAGTTGTTTCGTTACCAGTCCTTGAATGGAGGGAAGACTTTGCCTTGCCTGTTATGCAGCTGGAAAGACCGCGTTAACTTCTCAGGTCTTCAGGTTCTGTTTCTGTTGGGACATTGCCAGGCCACATTCAGAGCACAGCTGCAGCTCCTGCTGTGAAAATGCAGAGGTGAGAAAAGGGGGGGGGGGCATAGTAGGTCCTCCTGCCTGACGTCTTACCCCTTCAGAGGTTTAGGAGCAAGAGCTCGATGGAGAGCAGACCCTTCTCCCTAACTTGTCTTGGTGATCTTCCAGAGGGTCACATGTCACAGTGGTGTCCAATCATGTTTGAACAGTACATGGCCCTGAGGTGTGACAAGTGAGGCATCCTGGGAGATGGAGTTCAAATGGCTTTTCCTTTGTTTTGAAGAACAGGCAACAGCAGCCTTTTTAGGACACTGTACTTAGATGGGACGTGTTACGGTCACGGTCTGGGTCTTTCTTTTTGTTTTCCTTTATGGTCTATGCAGAGCTGGTTGTGAACCTGAGGTTGCAGCTATATTATTATTGTTATGTATGTTGTGCAATGCCTTGGGACAATGAACTACAAATCCCAGAGCGGCAGGTCCTAGGTGTTACGGTGCTGTGTGCACAGGTGTGTGGCGGGGACCTTTGATTACAAATGGCATACAGCTGCTTAGGACGCCGCAAGAGTGGAAGCAGTATCTGCACGACCCGACTGACAAACGGCGATACCCTTTATATATCTCTCTCCATCAAAAAAAAGAAGAAAACTAAAACCTGAACTATCCAGACGATGACAGGGCTGGCGGCTCAGGAGAGCGACGCTTGGGCTCTCAGAACAGACGCTACCGAGGACACTGCATAACAGTAAGCATAGCTGCCTCTGTTTGTTTTTGCGTGGTTCACTAGCCGGCTCTGTGTGTTATAGGGTTTTGTTTTGTTTTCTTTATGTTGTGTACAGTAGTGGCACGCCCTAGTGGGCCCTGTCGCAACTGGGACATAATAAATGCCTTCCCATGTACAGTTTAGATCTGCAAGTCTCTTACTTGACAAGTGACAAAATGAACCATTGTGGCTCACATGAAAATACATACACTTCAAACAATGATAAAGTTAATTGGCCAGTATGTTTCCATAGGAAGTAACTGTTAGCTAACCACTTCACCTCGCTGTTATGGACAGGTGCCGCATGGTGATTTAGTGTTTGCTAGCTGTTATGCACCAGTCTAGGGGTGTGGGTGCGTAACATAAGGATACACAGGAGAGCGAGAATCAGTGTACAGGTGAGCAATGTATTGCTACACTCTCTCAAAAACATACAGTACAGTAATTGTACACAAATGGAGCAATGATGTCAGGGTGAACCCAGGCCAAAATAACAAACAAATGGCAACCTGTCTACCGACCGGCGAAATAACTAATCCCTAACGAAAAACAAGAGAAACAAAAATACAGTGCTTAACCTAACTCCCTAGGCTAACGAAAAACAGGAGAAAACAGATACAAGAGAAATAGCAGCTCACCTATACGCTCCGTGCAAACAATAAGTGACAGTGACTATTTCCAATATACAAGCGACTCAGTTGGCCCTAAGGCACTGGTCATAACAAAAGCTACGATATTTACCAAAGCAAGCTAAACACGAACACGCACGATAGTCACACAAGAAATCGCTTATCAATCACAAAACCAGAGAGACGATGCGCTGCTGCCATGTATGAGTCTCTTCTCGCAGCTTCCATGTAGCCGGGAGTTATGAAGGCAAAGCCCCTTGCTCAACCAATCCGGCAGTGGTGACGTCACGCTCATTATCAAATCACCTTCATACCTGTCAACAGAAAACACATGATCTCTGAACAGAAAGAGAGGTCTAACTCTCCACTAAACATACAGATCAAATGCATATACATAAACACATACACTTACACATAATAAATATACAGATCATAATGCACATGTACACATAATAAATACACAGGCGGCCGGGGGACATAACATAGCTCACATGATAACACAAGGATAAATGGGTAACAGCCTGTCATCAGCGTTGTGTACCGCAAATAAAATGTTTTTTTAATTGCAAAAGAGCCAAATATCTTTACTAATAATAGCTTGGATTTGGATAGCTTGGACTATAAGTATAGAATAACTATAACTATAACTCTGCTGTTATATGGGGTGCCCCAGGGCTCAATCCTTGGTCCCATTCTTTTCTAATTGTATATGCTTCCCTTGGGCCAGATAATCAGTCGCTTTGGTTGTGTATCCTATCATTGCTATGCGGATGACACTCAGCTATATTTTTTCAGTAAAGCCAGATGATCTTAGCAACCTAAACACTCTCTACAACTGTTCAGCTGCAATAAAGGACTGAATGTCTGTCAACTTTCTTCAGCTAAATTCTGACAAAACTGAGCCTCTCATTTTTGGCAAAAATACTGCTAAAGCCATCTTTCAGCATATTGACCCACTTACCCCCTATGTCAAAACTAACACTAGGAATTTTGGCATTACATTTGACCCTAAATTTAAACTTGAACAACATGTCAAAAAATGATTCAGTCCTGCTTTTTTCAATTCTCATGGGCCCTCATGAAATTCCTGCCCTGCTTGTGCCCATATAGTGTACATTCTTTATGTCTTCATAACAGGATAGTAAAACAAGAAATGAACCTCATTCTCAACTTCACCAAAATTACACTGTGTAGTGGATAACAACTGGTGTTCCCTTCTGTCACAAGCGTTACCTCTGACCTTTGTCACCTCTCCATCTCTTTTCATGCATTGAGATTACAGGGGGTGGAGGGGCACATCTTGGCATTTTCTTTCTTTAGTGTGCAGCCTGGTGGCTGAGACATTTGGACTAAGCATGTTTTTTTAATTTTTCATGCTCCTTCATTATTGTTTTGGTGGTTTGCCCACAACACCCTAAGCAGGCTCAATAACAAAACCAGCATCCTTGAACTGCGTCCTCAGTCTCTCAGCTGGCATCACCTTAAGTCTCTTACTTCCACCAAGCAGTTTCAGTCAGTGCACACTTCTGTTGAGACAGAATCACAGCCTTTGCCTGTTCACTGATGTCAGCCTCTAACTTCTTGCTGGTAAAGCCTTCAAACCCCTAAAGCAAATTCACTGTAGCCCACCTGGAAATTTCCAGAATTGCCATCTCAACTCCTGGCTTTCAAGAACCAGAGACTAGAATTGTTCAAGGTCACCCTTTTGTGCTTCCTGCCCTTCTCAACTTGCTCCCTGTTCTGAACACTTAGACCAAAGGATGATGGACACCCGAAGAAGCAAAGGTCACTGATCAGGAAAACCATGTGTATAACTTTTACATTTTCTGCAGTCCCACAGCCACCTTGGGCAACACCTAATTGTTGTGGTGGGTACATATCAATTCTCTTTCTGGATAGTCTAAGTTTATAAGACCTGCTAGTTGTGGTTCAAAGTATTTAAATGGCTATCAGAAATTATTAATTATTATTAAAAATAGTTATGAATTGTCCATCCATCCACTTATTCGGGGGCAGCAGGCCTAGCAAAGCACCCCAGACATCCCTCTCCTCAGCAACGCTTTCCCACTCCTCCTGGTAGACCCAAAGGCATTCTGATGCCAGATGAGATAAGTAATACATCCAGTGTGTTCTGGGTCTGTCCCGGGGTCTCCTACAAGTGGAAGGTGCCCAAAACACCACTAATGGGAGGCACCCAGGAGGATCCTTTTCAGATGCCCGAACCACCTCAGCTGACCCCTTTCGACATGACGGAGCAGCGGCTCTACTCTGAGCTCCCTCCAGATGTCTCACTCCTCCCCCTATCTCTAAGGCTGAGCCCAGACACCCTACAGAAGAAACTCATTTCCACTGCTTGTATCTGTGACCTCATTCTTTCAGTCACTACCCAGAGCTCATGACCATAGGTGAGGGTTGGGACGGAGATGGACCAGGAAATCAAAAGCCTCACATTCCAGCTCAGCTCCCTCTTCACATGACAGTCTGGCGCAGCGCCCGCATCATTGCAGAAGCCGCACCAAACCACTGATCCATCTCACGCTCCATTCTACCCTCACTTAAACAAGACCCAGAGATACTTGAACTCCCTTGCTTGAGGCACTGTCGCCCAGTCACAAGGAAGCAATCCATCAGTTTCCTGCAGAGAGCCATGACCTTAGATTTGGAGGTGCTGACTCTCATCCTGACCTCTTCACACTCAAACCGCCCCAGGTCATGCTGGAGGTCACAGAGTGATGAAGCCAACAGAAACACATCATCTGCAAAAAGCAGAGATAAACTTTAGAGGGGCCCAAACCAGACCCCTTCCTCCCCCCAGCTGTGCCCGAGATCCTGTCCATGAAAATCACAAAAAGGATCAGAGACAAGGGACAACCCTGGTGGAGGCCGACATCCACCGAGAGTATTCGGACACAGCTCTCACCTTGGTCATCCAGGGACCGGATGGAATTATGAATGAGATCAGTAGTAAAGGTGGAAGAATTATACACATTGGAAACATGGACAGAGTGTACTTGTTTTGCTGACATTCATCAAACACGAATTATCACTGGACCTTTCCTAATGAGGCCATCCTTCTGCAGTGGGTGTCCTCTGTGTCCTCAACAGTTTAAAAGAGGTTGAAGCAGAGTTTCAGTTCAGTTAAAAGGGGTTCACAGTGCGACTGCAGCAGGTTAACAGGTGAATGTTCAAATGTACTCATCCAAAGTGTTTTTTCTGACCACTTTAAAAAGTAAATGGTCTGTTTGGGGTTGTATTTTACAGTTTTCTCTATGATAATGAATCTGCTCAGTGTAACTACGCAGACCTCTGTTTTTGTGTGTTTGATATTTCAGCTGCACATTGTGCCAAAATGCAAGTTTAAAGAAGTTTTCACAGATCTTTAAGAGGATGCAATAATTTTTGCTCTATGTTCACAGAATAGATGTAGTGATCCTAAGGATCAAAGAGAGGATCATGATAAACTCTACACAGGGTTTGTTTTTTACACTTGACGCCTACTTTGACACCGGACTGCTCAAATACTTATATTTTATAATTGTAATGTCGCATTATATTGTCATTCTTTGCTCCAACCTCCTGCTGATTGTGGTTATCTGTGTGAACAGAAGCTTACATGAACCTATGTACATGTTTCTATGCAGCCTGCTTGTAAATGAACTGTATGGTAGTACAGGGTTGTTTCCATTGCTGCTGGGTCAGATCCTCTCTGACATTCACACTGTTTCTGCTGCAGTCTGTTTACTACAGACGTTTTGCTTGTACTCTTATGGAGGTGTAGAATATTTAAACTTAGCCATCATGTCTTATGACAGATATCTTGCTATCTGTTATCCTCTACAATACAATATGCAAATGAAATCTCATAAGATTGCCGTGCTTATTGCGTTAACATGGTTATACCCTTTGATAGTGTGCATTTGCATGATATTTATGACTTCCTCTTTACAGCTGTGTGGGAACATCATAAACAACGTTTACTGTCTCAACTACTCTGTAGTGAAGCTGGCATGCTTTGACACCAATGTCATTAATATTTATGGCCTCATAACTTCTTTTGCTACAATCTTTGGTGCTTTAATCTTAATCTTTTACACGTATATAAAGATCCTTAAAGTTTGTCTTTTGGGTTCTAAACAGACGAGACAGAAAGCTGTCAGTACCTGCACACCTCACCTCGCCTCTCTGCTCAACTTTTCTGTTGCTGCTTGTTTTGAAATAGTTCAGAGCAGGTTTAATATGACTGGTGTTCCCAATGTGTTGCGCATCTTTTTATCATTGTATTTTCTCACATGTCCTCCCCTCTTTAACCCTGTGATATACGGCCTCAAACTGTCTAAAATCCGTGTGACATGTAAAAATCTCATTTTAAATGTAGGCTGTTAGTATCAGCAGACACACAACAGATGTGCATGTTGTCTTTAATGATGTACCTTTTTATTGTTCTGTGCATTGTGTTGCTGTTATACTTTGATTATTATTGCAGCCTGTTTTGTTTTTGTGCACACAGAGACATGATGGCCACAGTAGTAATGCTAAAGCTGTACAACAGTTGTAGAAACAGTTGTGTGCACCACGTTGTGTCAATTGGATTCAAATATGTAGGAAACCTCAGGAAGAGAAACTGAGGAGGGATCCCTCTGCCTGGACGGACAGACGTGCCATAGATGCTGTGTGTACAGAACACGTCAACATAATGAATTTACAGTGATTCATATGACACAATGATACATAGAGACATCCAGAGAGACAGACGGATGCACAACAACAACAATAATAACAATAAATGTAACTGTAGAATATGTAGTAATAAAATATGAATAATATAAATAGTTAAAGACTGTATTATTTGTAAACATTAATATGACAGTACGTGTATGTAAGAATAATAACTATACATGTGTAATAATGGTAGAGGTATGACTAATATGAATAACAGCCTGGCAGGAGATGTACCAGCAAATTTTAAACATGCTGTGGTGCAACCGCTGATTAAGAAGCCTAGCCTCAATGCCTCTGTCCTTTCCAATTTTAGGCCTATCTCCAAGCTCCCATTTCTTTCCAAAGTTTTGGAAAAAATTGTGCTTGTCCAACTGATGTCATTTCTGAAGACTCATGGCATTATGGAAGTGTTCCAGTCTGGTTACAAAGCACTCTATAGTACCGAGACTGCACTCCTAAAAATTTTCAGTGACATATTTTTGGCCACGGACTCTGGTGACTCTCATTCTTGTGCTGTTAGACCTCTCTGCAGCTTTTGACACTGTAGATCACATTATTTTGCTTTCCCGTCTGGAGCACTGGGTTGGCATTAAAGGTTCAGCCTTGGAATTTTTCAGGTCATACCTGTCTGGGAGAAGCTGTCTGTGTCAACCTAGGAGATGCTACATCCTCCACAGCATCTCTCCACTGCGGAGTGCCGCCGTGCTCAATCCTTGGGCCGATTTTGTTTATGCTATATCTGCTCTCCCTAGGATCCATTTTTAGAAAACATTGTGTCTCCTTCCACTGTCATGCAGATGACAGTCTGTAGGAGACATACAGGTTGAGGATGAGGAGCACGGTGTGCTTGAGTGTGTGTGTGTGTGTGTGTTGCAGAGGTGATGGTTCACGTGGGTATAGGCGTGGTCACGTGCGGAAGTGTGTGTGTAAAGGTGCGCACTCACCTGTGATACAGATGAGAGAGTCAGGGTTGGGTAGCCGTAATTTTTGTTGACCGCTACCCATTCATTCATTCATTCATTCCTTTTTTATCTGTTTAACCTTTGATTTTCATTTTTCCATTCATCCATCTTTGCTGCGATGTGACAGCTCTGCGCCGTTTGTTCATAATAAATGCACCAAAAGCATCTTTGGATCTCAGCGTATCTGTCATCATAGCCTCCTAGCGCGTCACAAATCTGTGAATCTGAAGACCCAACCTCACACTCTCAGCGGCTAAAAGGTCTGTTTTGGAAGCCGCAACATTTTGTCAACAAAAAAGGCGTTTAATGAAGATCATCAAGTCACGCCAAAGAACCAAGTCATCACACAACGATTAGCCTGAGAACAAAGGAGTCACAGCTAAGTGCCACACCATGCCATCCATTCACCTGGGAACAGGTAGGCCTGAACCTGTGTTTGTGGATTAAGGAATCTGCTTCGATTGGAATGCAGTGTGTCACATGAGGACAATGTATTAAATGGATGTTACGCTGGTTGCATTTGCGCATTGATGGTGGCGAAACCTCTCCGTGCTTTATTTGATTGTGATGTCGGGACCTTGTGGCATATATACGTGGTGGCTGATGTTGTCTAAAGGCCTATTGCTTGTTGGAATGCTCGGATCGAATCTGCTTGGATCGAATGATTTAAATGCAATGTCTATGGTTGGATTTTGAATTCGCTGTCGATGAACTGTGATTGCGTTGCTTTCTACAAAATTCAATCTAACGTAAATGAGTCAAATAAACGCTGTTGCTGAATGTTCAAGCATGGAAAATGAAAAAAGGGAAATTAAACTGACGGCCAAAGCTTTGGAAATTAAAATTGAACGGCTCCAGCATGAGCGCAAAAGTGCTGTTAATAAAATCAAAGCACTTATTCCGCAAATAAAAGCACACATGAAATCAAAAGAAAATGTAACTGAAATTCCCTCACAACTGAACAACTTGAATGCACTGTCTAAAAAGGCCACCGACCTGCACAATGAATTACTGCCGCTACTTCCTGATGATGAAGAAAAAAAAACAAAATGAGTGGTTTTCCAGCATTATGGATTACAGTGATGCATTCAGAGAACAAGTGAAAAACTGGATACAGGAAAGTCTACATGAAAACTCAAATGAATCATCATTTCAGACAAATACTGAGCAACCACCAAAGGCTTTTCTCGTCGAAAAAAGCAAGGATTTGTCTGCTGCAGACCCTCTAGTACCTGTTCCCACCGTACAAGATCCTCAGGATGAACTTCGGCCCTGCGACAGCATCTCAAATGCAACAAAGAGATCACGCTCACATCATTCCTCATCATCAGTTTCACGGTCATCTGCTCGCTTAAAAACTGAAACAAATCTTGCAATTTTGGCAGCAAAACAAAAGGCATTAACGGAAAAACAGAGGAGTTAAAGCTACGTAAAAGAAGAGAACAGCTTTTACTGGAGAATAAAATCGCTGAGTAAATGGCAAAACTAAGTGTTATAAAATCACAACGCAGTGTTGGCAGTAAATCGAAGTCAAAGGTTTCAGATGGGATGAACTCATACTATGAAAAGACACGCTCAAATCAACAATTTAATGTCAATGCCCCTGAATTTGTACCATCACTGCCAGTTAAACTAAAACCCAATGCAATTGAAAACACACAGACAGCTGTGAAGCCTAAAGCCACTCACTTACCTGACATAAAACATCTCCCAGGTCCTCCTTACATACTCCAACGTTATCTAATGGCTCCTGAAGATCCTGTGATCAATGTTACACAAACTGACGCCTCACAAAATGACAGTGTGCTGGGCATAATGAGAAAACAAAATGAAATTACAATTCACCAACAATGCCTCTCAGCACTCCCAAAAAGGGAAATTCTCATTTTCGATGGTAACCCACTCAAATAACATTCATTTATTAAAGCCTTTGAAAATGGAGTTGAGAGAAACACCAATAACAATTGCAACAGACTCTACTTCCTTGAACAGTACACCAAAGGGCATGCAAAAGAGCTGGTGAGGAGTAGTCAACACTTTCAGTCGGACAGAGGATATGTGAAGGCTCTATTGAAAGAGCACTATGGAAATGAGCAAAAGGTGGCAGCAGCATACATGGAGAGAGCCTTGTCATGGCCCACTATTAAAACAGAGGATGTGAGAGCCCTTCAGGAGTACAGCCTCTTTCTGTGTGGATGCTGCAATGCTATGGAGGATGTGCAGTAGTTAAATGATCTGGACACGCCCATAAATATGTTGGAAATCATCAAAAAACTGCCCTACAAACTCCGAGACCGCTGGAGGTGCCACGCGTGTCACCTGCAGGAAAGGTACAACAGAAGAGTAAGGTTTATGGACATTGCCAACTTTGTAGAAAAACAGGTGAAAATCTTGACAGACCCTGTGTTTGGAAACATCCAGGACATTGCTACATCAATCAAACAAATGAAACACAAACCTCACCCTCGCTCCAGCATCAGAGGAACCAGCTTCGTTACCACAGTGAATCGTGTGGAGAGAACAGCCCAACCTGTGAACAAAGCCAAGGACATAAAACCACCAGCCAAGAAAATCTGTCCCTGGTGCACTGGAGGACACACATTGGATGTGTGTGCACGGTTGGAAAAAATGGCACACAAGGAGAAAATTGACTTCCTGAAGGAAAAAGGTGCTTGTTTTCGCTGTCTGTGTATAGGACACATCAGCAAAAATTGCCAAAGGAAGATTTGTTTGATTGTGGTGCCAGTTACAAGGGACAATCTCTGAATGAAGAGCTGTTGCAAGGTCCCGATCTAACCAGCTCGCTAATTGGAGTTATGACCAGGTTCAGGAGGGAACCTGTGGTCATCATGGCCGACATAGAAGCTATGTTTCACCAAGTGCAAGTGCCCCCAGATGACGCCGACCTGCTGCGATTCCTCTGGTGGCACCTAGGAGACCTGAGCCGAGCACCATGTGAATATAGAATGAAGGTACACCTTTTTGGAGCTACATCCTCCCCTAGCTGTGCCAACTTCGCCCTCAGGAAATGTGTAGAGGATTTTGGACATGAGCACAAGGAGGAGATGGTGGACAAGCTGCAGCACTGCTTTTATGTGGATGACTGTTTGGTGTCAGTTGCAACAGAAGAGGAAGCACTGACCCTCTGTCATGAGCTCATGTCTCTGTGTGCTAAAGGAGGATTCTGTTTGACCAAGTGGCAAAGTAACAGATCTGAAGTGCTCGAGGCCATCCCAGAGCCCCACAGAGCTAAAGGCATGAGGCAGTTGGACCTGGAGCGGGAGTTTGTGCCCATTGAAAGAGTGCTGGGTGTGGAGTGGTGTATCAAGTCAGACAACTTTAAATGTAAAGTTGTATGGAAGGATAGGCCACTCAACCGCAGAGGCATCCTTTCTACTGTAAGCTCTATTTATGACCCTCTGGGTATGTTAAGTCCCCTTGTTCTGACAGCAAAAAAGATCTTGTGGGATTTGGGCAGAAGAGGAGTTGGTTGGGATGACCCCATACCAGAGGTGGTCTCCAAAGAGTGGCTTAAGTGGATGCAAGGGCTCCACCTGCTGGACAACTTTGAGCTACCCAGATGTCTAAAACCTCTGGAGTTTGGAGATGTTATTACTGCATGACTACACCACTTTAGCGATGCTTGTGAGGAAGGCTATGGTACAGGCACTTACTTGCTGTTACAGAATGAGCACCTCCAAATGCACAGTGCTTTCATTATGGGAAAAGCTCATGTCGCCCCACTGAAGACAGTTACAATTCCAAGAATGGAACTGATTGCTGCAGCAATGGCCAGCTGCATGGATTTGCTGTGGACGAAAGAGCTGCACATGAGTCTTCAGGAATCTGTGTTTTGGACTGATAGTGCTTCTGTGCTGAAATACATTAACAACGAAAGTTCCAGATTCAAGGTGTTTGAGATACTGAAATCATCTCACCCAGCTTAGTGGAGGTACGTGGATACAGCTTCAAATCCAGCAGACGCAGCATCCAGAGGGGTCAGTCAAATCTACCTGCCTCTAAAGCAAAACCATCCTGACTCCTTAAAACCCCTGTTTACATGCCTGGAGGATGTCAAAGCATGGCTAGCTTTAAACTTTTTAAATTTTAACGACAGCAAAACTGAAGTTATGGTGTTTGGTCCCAGCAGTGCACATGTGTTTCCTCCTGGTGATCTAGGCCCCCTTGAACCTTTCATGACGCCAACTGCCACCAATCTAGGGGTAAAAATTGACTCTGACCTAAAGATGGACAAACAGATAAATGATGTTGTGCGTAAGAGCTTCTACCAGCTCAGGAGGCTGTCCAAGGTTAAATCTTTTCTATCACGTTCTGTTTTTCAAACTGCAATGCTTGGTTTTATGATATCTCGCCTTGACTACTGTAATGCCTTGTATGTTGGTGTGAGCGAGGCCTCCATCTCTCGCTTACAGTTGGTCCAGAACACCACTGCTCATCTGCTGACTGTTACACGTAAGCAAGAGCACATTAGTCCTGTACTGGCCTCCCTCCATTGGCGTCCTGTGCGATATAGGATTGATTTCAAAACTCTGCTGTTTGCTTTCAAGTGCCTTAACGGCTTAGCACCCATCTACCTCTCCGACTTGCTGGAACCCTATGCCCCTCCAAGAATAAATCAAGTGGTTTGTACCGTATTAAAAGCTCTGCAATTTTATCAAGTCCCTCAGGTCCTCCAATCAGCTTCTCCTGGTCGTCCCTAAATCCAGGCTTAAGATCAGCCATATGAAACGTGAAAGTAATGATCCCACTTTCTAGACGGTATATCTCAGCCAAAAATAGTGGTAGGAGTGAGACTCTTACCTTTTATAAACCAGCTAAGTCCCCGCTAACAGCTCCACATAAGATCGTGAGTAATCCTTTAACTTTTCCTGTCGAAGAACTGCATGACATTTGAAATATTACAGAGCAGGTTTGATATGAGTGGTGTTCCCAACATGTTGCGCATCTTTTTATCCTTATACTTTTTCACTTGCCCTCCACTCTTCAATCCTTTAATGTACGGCCTGAATCTGTCCAAAATCTGTGTCACATGTAAAAATCTGATTGCAAATGTTCTCCGTCAAGGTTAAGTTGTCTAACAGATAAGCACATCATCTCTGATGTAACCAGACCTGTAGTATGCTTATTTAGACACATTCATTTTATTATAAGATTATATATATATATATGTATATATATATATAATATAAAAAATTCTGAAATGTTTTGCTTTTTATGTTCACAATCCCAATGATAAATCTGTACAGAAAGAGATTAAGAAATGAGTGAAATGTATTTAAAAGCAGAATAGATTGTGATCAACAAACAACATGTGGAAGACATTTTGAGTCAGAGTGATAGTCCTAAAGTAGGTATTGATCACTGTCCAGCCTTTAGTCAAAATCAATTATCTTAGATAATAATGATGCAAATGCTGCAGTTTGATACAGAAGTCAGAACTCCATCATAAATCAGTCAGACACACAGATCACAAGGTTATCAAACACCTGAGAAGGACAGGTCTCTGTGGACTCATAATAATGTTTGACAACCTTCTTTCACACACTGCACAAGATGGAAAATGATTGGGTCAAGTTACATTAGAGAGATGAATGAGTAAAGAGAAATATACATGACTGGTCTCTGGTAATGTGTGAGATTAGAAACATGCACCACTCAGGCACAGTTCCAATGTATCATGCCAACATGATAATGTCTCCAAGGGGGAGAGGAGGATACTCCCTTTCTTTTCCTTTTTTTCCCTGAGGCTTCACTCGAAGTAGGTCCTTGTATCAATTCAAGTTTCAAGACCTTCATTATTTAGTTTTTTGTGTGATGCATCTAAGTAAAGGTGTTCAATCAAATAACCACCCAACAAATCTGGAGTTAGGATGAACTCCAGCATAGAGAAACAGGAGGGACTGGAGTTATCAGTTACTGTTTGTACACACAACATTTAAACTTGGCGTCTCCTCCCTATGCTGCTTGTACGTTCACTGCAAGCTACTGTACGACTGCAGGGGTGTCACATTTGTTGTAATGCAAGAGCTGATACTTCAGCAAGCTCACTAAGGTAACCACCGTCATCGACCTGTCCTCCAGAAAAAAGTCCAACTCTCTGTTAATCTTCACCCTCATCCTCTCCTTCAGTGCTAACCAGTGAAAGTGAATGCCATTCGCTATCATTTAGAACGAGATCTGCCTGCTTGGCATTTCTTTGATTGTATTTTCTAAGTACCAAGGCAAGGCTATATATAATTCCTTTGATTTTGGCAATGTATTTTAGATGGTAAAAAGCTGCTGATGTTATTGATTTGATGTGGCTGTTAAAGTTCAAGTCTGAGTCCATTATTACCCCGAGATTTCTAACCTGATTTGTAGGTTTTAGAGAGAGAGACTGGAGGTGACTGCTGACACTTTCTCTTTGTTTCTGTGGACCAAATACGATGACTTCAGTCTTGTCTGAATTTAGCTGGAGAAAGTTGTTTTGCATCCACACACTGACCTGTTGGATGCAGTGACAGAGTGAATCCACTGGTCCATATTCACCTGCTGTCAGTGACACGTAGATCTGAGTGTCGTCTGCATAATTGTGGTAGGACACATTATTACTTTGTATTAACTGGCCTAAAGGCAGCATGTAGAGATTGAACAGAAGGGGTCCCAGGATTGACCCTTGGGGCACCCACAGGTCAAGGCCATGTGGTCTGAGGCACAATTACCAATTTCAACAAAGTACTTCCTGTCTTCTAGATAGGACTTCAACCAATTTAGGGCAGTGCCAGAGATGCCCACCCAGTCCTCTAGTCTCTGTGAAAGGATCTCATGATCGACAGTGTCAGAAGCAGCACTCAGATCTAGCAGGACTAAAACTGAGACTTTGCCTGCGTCAGTGTTCAGGCGGATGTCATTTGTCACCTTAATAAGAGCGGTCTCAGTGCTGTGATGGGGTCTAAAACCTGACTGGAAAACATCAAAGGAGATGTTCTTTAGGAGAAAGTCAGTAAGCTGTTGGTAAACAACTTTCTCAAGGACTTTGCCTAAAAACGGCAGATTTGAAATGGGCCGGTAGTTGTTCAGTACTGTGGCATCAAGACTGCTCTTCTTTAGGAGAGGCTTTATGGGAATGTTCCAGATTGTAGTGACATGTTAACTATGTGAGCGAGTGGTGGTAACAAACTGCTCAGCACAGACTTTAGAAATCTAGTGGGTAACACATCGAGGCAGCATGTAGACGAACTCAGACTGGTGATGATCTCTTGGACAGTTTTGTCAGTTACAGGTGCCAAATGAGTCAGCTCTAAGTGTCTAGGTGGCCGCAGGGTTGTTATTGGTGTTGTGGAGATCAGTTCCAACGGCAGTTGAGCTGGAGGGTTTGTTAATCTGTTCACTGTTGCAAATAAGACACGTGAGTTGTTACTGCAGTTTCCAATAATTTCAGAAAAGTACCTCTCCCTTGTTCTACGTAAGATCCGGTTGAACACGTACAACTTTTCTTTATAAATTTCATAATGAACATGAAGCTTTGACTTGCGCCATTTCCGCTTGGCCCTCCGGCACACCCTTTTCTGTGCCCTGACCGAGTCGTCATTCCTCCCTGGCGCCTTCTGCTTATTTTTAACCATTTTAACCTTCACAGGGGCAATGGTGTCCAGAACATTCAAAACACTCGAAGTAACAGAGTTCAACAAATCATCAACATTAGAACATGAGGCATTTTCAAAGTTTATCATTTCCATGAACAGAGCACCTGTGCTGTTATTTATGTGTCTCCTCCGTACAACTGCAGGACCAGCTGGTGGTTTGGGAGAAACAGACAGGTCAACGAAGACACAGAAATGATCAGACAGAGCAACATCAACCACACTGACGTTCGAAATATTAACCCCCTTTGTAATGAGCAGGTCCAGAGTGTGCTGCGCTCTGCTGTGGGTGGGCTCACACACATGCTGAGTCAGGCCAAAGGTTTCAAGGACAGCACTGAGCTCTTTAGCATTTCTGTCACAGACATTATCCACATGTACATTAAAATCACCTGTAATGACCAAACCATCAAAGTCTGTGCATATAATTGAAAGCATCCTGGTAAAATCATCAAAAAAGACGGTGCTGGGGAGGCTTGTATGTAACTACGTAGAGTATGGACGGAGATTGTTTTAGCTCCATTTTAAAGGATACATACTCAAATGATGAAAAAAAACCCAAATGACAACCTGTGCATAACCATATGATCTCTAAATATTGCACAGACACCTCCACCCTTTTTGTTTTCTCGTGTTTCAGATTCAAATTTGTAGTTGGGTGGAGCTGATTCTGTTAGAACAGCATTACCTGTGTTTTTGTCAAGCCATGTTTCAGTTAAAAACGTAAAATCAAGATTATACAAAGAGATCAAATTATTAACTAAAAATGATTTGTTAGACAAGGATCTGACATTAAGCACAGCAAGTTTCAGATTAGTTTCAGTAGGACTGGACATTATCTTCTTACAAGGGATATGGATTAAATTTCTCTGATTGGACAGTCTAACTGTCCTTCTGTAATCTGGTCTTTGTGGTGTGGCTGTAGATATAGCACTAGGGGAGAATATTGTCTCACAGGGCCCCAGCTTGATATTACCTTTATCATGGCTGTAAGTCCTGGGACAGCAGAGGCCCTGTGCATCCTAGCTCTTAGGGATACCAGCTCTGGGGGCAGGCAGGGGAGGACAAGCAGGGGGAAATTTGGGTGATGGACCAGATGAAAACCGAGGGGGAGGAGCTGAGGGAGCTTTAGTTTGTGAAGCAGGAGAGTTGAAGCTCCTGTGTGACTTGAAGGGCACAGTTTTATACGGGGAAGAGTTCAGCATAGTTGGTGACCTTGCTATATTAGGGATGAGGGGAACCATCTTAATCCCTGATTTGATCGGGCTTTCAAAATGGTTGGGAAGGCCCATGGGGGAAGGTGGGGATGAAAAGGAGAGGGACAAGTGTCTAGAGGGGGTAGATGTGGAGTCAGTTGGAGCCCTGAGCTTTGTTCATGAGGTCAGCTGCAGTTGAGAAGACACTGTTCTTGTGGCATGAGGTTTTGGTCTTGATAGACCACCACCTCTCGCTGGAGAGGAGTGTGTCAAAGAATTTGTCACCAAGGTGGGGGGGCTGGCCATAATCATTCCTGTCCATGTCACGGTGCTGGAGTCCCACCGGTCCTGGTAATATTGCAGATTGTAGCCAATTATTTTTTTCAGCAGAGCAAATGATAGGCTGCAGTCTGCGGAATCATCATCTTCTGTTTTGAAGCTCAAAACAGAAGATGATGAAGAGATGGCACGTAGGAGACAAATATTCCCGGTAGCGTTAGTGCTGGTGGATATGCACAAGTAAATTGACATGTGCCCCTCTCCTGCTGCATTTCAATAAAGGATGTCAAATACTTGCACAGATAAGGTGGGAAAATTAATGTTAACTGTCAGCAAAACCTCAGCTCAGGGATTCCCCAGCGATCAGGATCACTGCAGCAGGGGGACCTGCCGGCCCCTCTTTGTCTTCTTCTCACCTCTGCTGCCATAAAGAGCTGCAGCCGTGCTGTGGTCACCACATTTGGCCTGCAAAAAGGAGACATAGAACTTTTCTTAAGAGGACGTAAGGGCCTGCTAAAGTTCTTGGTTGGTTAGGAGTGGACTGCTAATCTAAAATAAACGAGTTTAATATAAGCAGCTACAATAAAGTCTGCAAACTAACTTCAGAGGCAACAAGCAGCAACAAACCTTAGTTAGCAGCAAGCTGCTGTTGGGACCTGACTTTGTAATGGATTATCTATTGTCAGGAACTTCTGGTTCAAGTATCAAAATTGCTATCAGAAATAATTATTTATAATAATAATGATCAATTATGTTAAATAACGTGACTTAATTTACATTAAATCACCTTGTGGGGCACCATTCCCAGAAAGGGAAAACATGATAGCCGGTTCATGAAATAAGTCTCATAAAATACACTAACCTATCAATTTGGAATTCTGATTAATAATTGAATTAATAGATAAATTGGTTAAATAGCTTTAACCAAGATTTCTATATTAATAGCAAACATTGAAGGATTTCAGAGTTCTTGACACAGCAGGGGATTACTACTCATTCACTCTTGTGTAATATTAAACAGACAACAGGTAGGATTCCAAAAGCATTTATTCACAAAGAGGCAAAGTAAAACAAAACCCACAGATTCTAATTAACAATATACAAGCGTGGGTGTGTACATGAAAACAACAAGATGGCCAAATCAAAGATGGAGAAGTATACTTGACCTCAGGGAGACAATTTATGACTCTCCTGTCTTTGGTCCTGTCACAATAACTCCTTTTGTTGGATGAGGTTTTGTCCCAAAAATAATTGTGTTGACAATATCACTGTCATTTTAAGACCATGTTAAGCCATGTGTATAATGATAATATGATTGCATACCAATAGAAGCACACCCTTTCAAAGAGCCAGTGCAGAGAAGCTAAAACAGGAATTTTCAAAGACTTATTAGAGCTACCTGATAATAGAGAGTTACTGTAATCCAGCCTTGAGGTAACAAAAGCGTGGAGGTCCGTGAGGTTTGTTTTAAATGAGAATTAAAAGACAAATCTTGATCAAATATTACACCAAGGTTTCTTACGGTAGTGCTAGAGGCCAGAGCAATGCCATCTAGAGAAACTATGTCATCAGATAAAGAGTCTCTGAGTTGTTTGGGGGCAAGAACAATAACTTCAGTTTTGTCTGCATTTAACATCAGGAAATTGGTGCTCATCCAGGTTTTTATGTCTTTAAGGCAGTTATGGAGTTTAGTTAATTGATTACTTTCTTCTGGCTTCATCGATAAATACAACTGTGTATCATCCGCATAACAATGGAAATTTAGTGAGTGATTTCTAATGATGTTACCTAAAGGAAGCATATATAGAGTAAATAGGATTGGTCCGAGCACAGAACCTTGCGGAACTCCAAAACAAACTTTGGTACGTAAGGATGATTCATTATGAACGTCAACAAACTGAAAACGATCAGATAAATAAGATTTAAACCAGCTCAGTGCAGAACCTTTTAGGCCAATTAAGTGATCCAGTCTCTGCAGTAGAATTTGATGGTCAATTGTGTCAAACGCCGCACTAAGATCTAATAAAACAAGTACAGAGACAAGTCCTTTGTCTGAAGCAATCAGAAGGTCATTTGTAATTTTAACTAGTGCTGTCTCAGTGCTATGATGCACTCTAAATCCTGACTGAAATTCCTCAAATAAATTAGTTTTAACTAAAGGTAAAACTTCTTTAAGTAGCCTAGATGAGATGGGGTCTAAGAAAAATGATGATTTAGAAGAGGAAATCATTGAGGTCAGTTGCTGCTGCAATCCTGATATATATATCAGGCCTTATAGCTGAGTCTGGGGTCCCTGTATTTGAAGGCAGATTGGTACCAGTCAAGGGCAGGAGGTGATGAATTTTGTCTCTAATAGTTAGAAGTTTTCAAAAACTCATAAAGTCATAACTGAGGGCTAGATGTATATTCTGACATTATGCTGACTAAAATGTTGGTGATCGGTGGTTCTTATGTAAACGAACACACACATAAACACAACAGACAATATGGAGGTCAGCAAAATGAACATGGTCATGACCATGTTTCATACAATGAGTTGATAACAAAATTATGACAGGCCTTGCTGCCATCATCCAGAGTGAAACTGTGTCATAAGATTTCTCTGTTCAGTATAAGTTTACATCGGCTGTGTCTTAGCATGTCAATATCTTTCTCACACTTTGTTAGGCTGTCTGGGCTGACACACCTTTTCAGTGTCACGTGACAGTTGGGTACAGTGCCTGTGGATTGGCAGACCAGGGTGGTGGTTCCCATTTTAAAAAAAGGGGACTAGAGGGTTTGCTCTAATTACAAGGGCATTGGTCAGCCTCCCTGCGAAAGTTTGTTCCAGGTTGCTGGAAAGGGGGCTCCAACCGTCTGTCGAACTTTGTCTTCAGGAGGAGCAATGCTGATTCCATCCTGGTCATGGAACAGTAGCTCTTAACCTCTTTTATCCAGCTCTTTACCCTTGGAGGGCTGCTTGAGGGGTCGTGGGGGTTTGCCCATCCACTCTACATGTTTTTTGTAGGTTTTGTAGGTCTCCAGGGTTGTCCCTTGTCTCAGATTCTGTTTGTGATTTTCATGGTCAGGATCTCAAGGCACACGCCGGGGGGAGGAAGAGGTGTGGTTTAGTGACCTCAAAATTGAGTCTCTGATTTTTGCAGATGATGTGGTTCTGTTTGCTTCATCACACCGTGACCTCCAGTGTGCAATGGGGAGGTTAGCAGCTGTGTGTGAAATGGTCATGATGAGAGTCAGTAGCTCCAATTCTGAGGCCATGGTTCTCTGCCAGAAAATGAGATGGATTGGTGTTTTGGTGCAGCATCTGCAGTGATGCAGGCGCTGTGCCGGACCGTCGTGGTTCAGAGGGAGCTGAGCCAGAAGGCAAAGCTTTCGATTTCCTGCTCCATCTCCGTCCCAACCCTCACCTATGGTCATGAGCTCTGAGCAGTGACTGAAAGAATGAGGTCACAGATGCAGGAGGCCAAAATGTATTTCTTCTTTAGGGTCTCAGCCTTAAAGATAGGGGGAGGAGTCAGACATCTGGAGAGAGCTCGGAGTAGAGCTGCTGCTCGTTTGTGTCAAAAAGGGTCAGTTGGGGTGGTTCAGGCATCTGATCAGGATCCTCCTGGGCACAATGTTTGACAACTTCGGAGTGAGTCCAGGTTGATCTGTTACCATGCCTCAAAGGTTTCTCACTAGTTTTTTCTTATACTCACTGTCCTGTTTTACTTTAACAACTTGTATTCCATAACTTCTGTCAGACATCTTTTGATTTAAGGTTTAACAACCACATGCTACTTCCATTTGTTTTTACACACCATAATCTGATATCATGATGGGACCTTTGATAAAAGGTGTTCAGCATTGTCACCATCCAGGGAGAATGTCCCGGGAATCCACAAACTGTTTGGGGTCTTTATTTGTGGAGTTTAAACGTTCTTGTCTACATGTTTTTCCTCCGACGAGTCAAAGACAGAGTGTTTGGGAAACTGATTACACTAATTGGCATATAGGTGTTAATATTAGTGTGAATGTTGTCTGTTAACATTCTTTATGTCAGCCCAGTGATAGACCTGTTCAGGGTAAATGGGTATAGATTGTCGAACTATAGGGATCACAGTTGGCTGGAAATTGTTCTTTTAGGGAATTGAAATGATCAGTATCAATCTTTGAGGTTAGGGTTAGAAATTACAAAGAGCAGGCTACAAACTTTTCTTGTTTTTACTAACACTGAACAAAAACTTGAGGATCATTGGGACCTTTTGATGTGAGGTCACGCTGCTGCTGTGGGTGTTCTCTGTCTTTAAAAGTTTTGATAAGACGTTGAAGCAGGGTTTGAGCTTAGTTAGAGGCTCTCACAGTTACAGTACAAAGGAGCAGCAGGTGAATAATCACATTCACACAATGATTCTGACTTTGTTTTGTACATTTTAACCAGGATATTGCTGTGACTTTGAAACGAAAATGGTCCATTTAGTGATGTTTTTTACAATAGTTTCCATGATGATGAATCTGTTTAGCATTACTGAACTGACCTCTGTTCATGTGTGCTTTATGTTTAAGTTGAAAATCGTGCCAAACAATTCAAAGCTGAAGCTAGTTAAATTTTTACAAATCTATAACAAAAGGTAAGTAATGCTTGGTGTGTACAGAGGAGTTGTTGTGAACCTAAAGAGGGATCATGATTAACTTTACACAGGTTTCATATTTCACACTTGCTGCCTATTTTGACACCGGAGCTTTGAAGTACTTGTACTTTATTATCGTTTTGTCTTTATATATTTTCATTGTTAGTGCCAACCTCCTGCTGATTGTGGTTATCTGTGTGAACAGAAGCTTACATGAACCTATGTACATGTTTCTGTGCAGCCTGTTTGTAAATGAACTGTATGGTAGTACAGGGTTGTTTCCATTGCTGCTGCTTCAGATCCTCTCTGACATTCACACTGTCTCTGCTTCCTGTTGTTTCCTGCAGATTTATTGTGTGCACACTTATGGAGCTGTTGAATATTTAAACTTAGCCATAATGTCTTATGACAGATACCTTGCTATCTGTTATCCTCTGCAGTATAACACACGGATGACTCATAACAAGATCGCCACTCTTATAGCTTTAACATGGTTTTATCCTTTGCTTGCATGTGTTGTCTATACATATTTGAATTCTGATTCCCAGCTGTGTGGAAACATCATCTACAAAGTTTACTGTGATAGCCACTCTGTTGTCAAGCTGGCATGCTCAGATACTGTTGTAGTTAATGCTTATGGCCTCCTTGCATCTTTTGGCACAATCTTTGGGGCTTTAATTTTCATACTTTACACGTACATGAAGATTCTTTTAGTTTGTTTCTCTGGTTCTAAACAGACCAGACAGAAAGCTGTCAGTACCTGCACACCTCACCTTATTTCCCTCTTTAACTTTTCTGTTGGTGCTTGCTTTGAATTAATACAGAGCAGGTTTAATATGAGCAGTGTGCCCAACATGATGCGAATATTTTTGTCCTTATACTTCCTTACGTGCCCGCCACTGTTCAACCCTGTACTGTATGGCTTGAACATGTCCAAGATCCGTGAAATAGGTAAAAGTCTCTTATCAAATATAGGATATTAATGTTGTCTGTAACAGCTTATAATATTTGAAGGTTATATCAGTGCCAGTGGGCTACAGTGATCACAACATCATTGCTGTGGTGAGGAAAATGAAGGTTCCTAAAACTGGGACAAAAGTGATTTACAAAAGAATTAACAGAAACTTTTGTAGAGATGCATTCATTGAAGACGTGACTATGATACAAGGGGATAATGTCATTAACCTAACTCATACAGAGGCTGCATTACAGTTGTTTATGCATTTGTTTTTATCTGTTTGTGACAAGCAGTTCCTCTTAGGAAACTAACTGTCATAGACATCAAAGCTACTTGGACTGGTTCAGAGCTAAGAAGCTGTACGTATGACAGAGAGGGACTAACTAAAAAAGCTGTCATTACATCTGGTAGCTCAGCTGATTGGCCCACCTACTATTCACTGAGAAACAGAATTACAAAAATTAATCAACAAAAGAAGAAGCAACCTTATCATTAATAGATTGAGAAGATTAAGGGTGATAGTAAAAAGTTATGGAGAACCCAAATTAAGTAATGAGTAAAGATAAAGTGAGTAAACCCCCCATTTATTAAAACAAGTGAAGAATTTATTACCAAACCTCAACATATAGCTGACTTTTTCAATAATCACTTCATAAGTGAAGTGGCTATAATTAGAAACCAGGTGGTATGGTGAACTTTCTCAGTCATTAATTAAGTGGTATTTTATGTGTTGAAAGTGTGTATTTAATTTTACAAATGTAAACACTGAAAAAATGGAAAAGCATTTCTTGTCATTTAAGTGTGGCTGTGACAATCTGGATGGGAGATTACTGCAGCTGTCAGCTAGGACTGTAGCAAAGCCACTATGTCATGTTTGTAATTTATCTCTGAATGAAGGTGTTTATCCACAAATGTAGAAAATTGCAAAGGTTACTTCAGTACCAAAAAATTGCAAAAAGTAATTTACGGGACCAACCAGCCATCCGATAAACATTTTGCCTGTCCTGAGCAAACTTATGGAGGGTTTTGTATTTGAACAGATTCAGCACAATTCTTCAGAAAATAACATTTACTCTGAACTCCAGCATGATTATAAGGTGAGTTACTCAACATGTACAGCTCTAATGCAGTTAACGAATAGAATAGTTATAGAATAGAATGTCTTTATTGTCTTTGCAACAAGGACAAAGACATTGAGAGGTCCATCCTCCCCCTTAGGTGTCATTAAAAGGTCATTAAAAGAGAAATACAGAAAAGCAAAAAAAAACACAGGTAGAAAAAATATATCTATCGACAAGCACACCATATTCACATTCAATAAATAAAACAACTCTATTATTGCACATTTGTAATTTGTGTTATGTGTTACGGTTAGTTGGTCAATCAAGCTGTGTTTAGTGCAGTTATGGCTCTTGCATAAAAACTGTTTCTCAGTCTATTTGTTCTTGACCTCAGAGTCCTGAACCGTCTGCCAGAGGGCAGCAGTTTAAAAAGTGTGTTTCCAGGGTGGGTTGAATCCCTGAGGATGTGTTGAGCCTTCCTGAGGCAGTGAGAGCTGTGCAGTTCCTCCAGCAAAGGAAGATCGCAACCGATGATCCTCTGGGCTGAGGCGACGACTCTCTGCAGCATTTTATTGTCTGCTGCTGTGCAGCTGGAAAACCACATGCCAATGCAGTATGTAAGAATGCTCTGAATGGAGCATTTGTAGAGGGACACAAGCAGTTTCTGATTGAGGTCATTGTTTTTCAGAATCCTCAGAAAAAAGAGTCTCTGATGTGCCTTTTTGATGGTGGCTCTGGTGTTGGTGCTCCAGGTCAGGTGGTCCTCGATGTACACGGCCAGGTACCGGATGTTGGGGACCCTCTCCACACACTCCCCGCCAATGAACAGGGGCCGGATGGGTGTTGTCTTCCTCCTGAAGTCTGTCACGATTTCTTTTGTCTTGTTAGTGTTGAGGATTAGGTTCTTTGCTTTGCACCATAGAGAGAGCTGCTCCACCTCATCCCGGTACGCAGACTTGTCCCCTCCTGAAATGAGTCCCACCACGGTGGTATCGTCAGCAAACTTTATAATGCTGTTGCTGGGGTGTATGGTGGTACAGTCGTGTGTGTAGAGTGTTTATAATAAGGGGCTCAGCACACAGCCCTGAGGGGAGCCGGTGTGAGGCCGATGGCTGGGGAGACATGGGGCCCCACTCTCACCCTCTGGGGGTGGTATGTCAAAAAGTCTTTGATCCAGCGGCAGACGGGGTCATATATTCCCAGATGACACAGTTTAGACACCAGTCTAAAAAATCAGACCGTAACAAATAACAGATTTACAAAAAATGAATCAGGGGTACTGTACTTATAGATCATGATCTACTGCTCTACATCGATGCATCAATGTAATCGATGAATCTTTACACCCCTACTATCTGCATATGGATTCAAAACTTCAGCGGTAAATTGGATGAAAAGTTATTTATTCAATAGACAGCAATGTGTTTTTTTAATGTTGCCCTTTCAGACATTAAAACATTACAATGTGGAGTTCCCCAGGGCAGCTGCCTAGGACCGCTCCCTTATTCAATCTTCACAGCTGATATGACACATTTCTTAACCCTATGGGCCCGAACGACGCATTGTGCATCCAAATTCATACCTGTTCTTCTCTATTGATTTTCTCAGCGACCTGTGTGTCATAGTGAGAAGCCACGCATATCACATGAAACAGCGAAACTGTATCTTTCAGACTTAGTCCAATTAATCCAATGTTTTCATAGCGACAAAAATGCTAAAGTTACACTAAAATGATGAATAACATAGCTTTCATATAGCTCTGCACACACATTACTCTTGGATGGATTAGTCACGAATGCAGGCTCGCACAGAAATGCCACGCATATCACATGAAAGCGCAGGACCAGAGATTTCCAATAATATCACACACATCATTGTACTGTCATCCCATCATGCTATAAATCCAGATTTATTGTCTACAAAATAAAAACCTGACGAATTTCTTTACAATCCATGATACAGATCTTGTTATCTGTCCCTTCATATAGTGAGGAACATCGTATCTTACCACGTCTTGGGCTTGTGTGTGTTTCTCCCTGTCTATCCACATTTGTAGTCCGGCTTTCAAGATGCAAATATCTCCATATTGTCCAGTTGACACTCCATCAAACTTTGTATGACAAGACCAGCCACTTCAGCTTTGCGCACCCAGACAACTGCAGCCTAATTATGCATTCATGACAGGGCCGTAGACACCATATACACTGAGGGGGACATGTGTCCCCCTCAGTTCCCAAAATTCCCCCCAATATATAACTGAAACTGAAAAACAACAACAAACTTTGTTTACTGCAAACAAAGTGGCAAACAAATCTTGGAGGACATCATTGCACTTGGTTGACTATTTTTCTGTGATCTTAGATGTAAATATTGCATCTTTCCTTCAGATAAAACACATTTTTGACTTGTGAATGAGTCAATGGAATTTCTTGCAATAATGAAAAAATACTGGCAATCATGTCCGCCTGGCACAAACCACGTGTTTTGGACAGCTGTGAAGTGACAGATTGTCCCACCATCATGGTTCTTATGTTGCCAGATTCCAGAGAGTCTCTCCTCTTCATATATGGCAGAATATGTCTTCTTCCAACTTGCTATGGTGAGATACATGTAAAAATGAAAGGATTTAGTCACACAGATTTGTTTTTTTCATTGATATAAAAATTAATATAAAATACAGGCACATAGAAGGACATGGAATGATGGCAAATCTGGATAGCCCAGATTGACTTAAAAAAAACAAGATATAGCATGTGTATGTAGCCTTTGCAATGACTGTGATATGAGCTTAAAAGTAAAGGCAGTAAAAATACCCCAAAAACACCTAGGGTCCACAGGGTTAAAAAATGCATGCATGGTTACACGGATGATACAACAAAGTGTGTATCTGCAAAAAATGCCAAGTTGAGGTGGGTTTTTAAATGGATTTCTGAAAACAGGCTAAAGTTGAACATCTCAAAAACAAAGGGTCTGATTTTGTGCTCCAGCTATACTTTATGGACACATCAAGAGCTGTGCATGTCTTTGCATGGAGTAGCTATTGAGCAGGTAAGGAGGCCAAATTGTTTGGGGTCACACTTGGAGGAACACTTTCATGGTCAGCTCACATTAATAACATGGTTGCTAAAATGAGTAGAGGCATCTCAGTTATCAGAAAGTGTGCTTACTTTTATTTTTATTTTTTAACAGAGATGACAATTATACAAGTAGTATGTTTAGGTTCATCACACATGGACTTCTGTCCAGGGTTCTGGTCTAGTGCCTTGAAACAAGAGCTTAATAAAATTCAGCTTGACATTCTGGGACGCCGTGTCAACTTCTGCTTTCACAGGAAATGTACAGTTTGATACAGTCTCTTTCAAAATAAAAGCACTACATTGGTACAACACCACAGACTTTTTCTTTCCTTCAGCAACACACACACACACACACACACACACACAGTGGTTACCATCTCCGGTTCGAGTTCCCGTCCAGACCAAACACAGAGCGTGGACTGGTAGCTGTAGAGGTGCCAGTTCACCTCCTGGGCACTGCCAAAGTGCCCTTGAGCAAGGCACCGAACCCCCCAACTGCTTGGAGCGCCTGACCAAGGCAGCCCCCTCACTCTGACATCTCTCCACTTTGTGCATGTGTGTGTATTTCGGACCTGTGTGTTCATGTCAACAGAGTGAAAAAATTGAATTCAATTGAATTGAATTAATAAAGTATATAAAATTAAAAATTAAATTTAAAAAAATTAAATGAAAAAGAGATGCTGTGGCATGTTGCTTTTGTTAGCTGGCAGTTGAAGGCTGGAAAGAAATGTTGTTCCAGATTCAGTCCTTGTGTCTTTGATCCAAAGGTGCAGATCTGAGTATACAGTATACTTGCAGAGTTAGAAATCTTGTGCCAACTCGACTTGGCTCTTTTTGTTGAAAAGTTAGTTGCAAATTTTGTGTTTGGCACACTAACTTTTCTGGTCTTCAGGTTCTGTGTCTGCTGAGATCTAGGAGCAAGAGCCCCCTTCAGTGATTCAGGGGCAAAAAAAGATCATACCAAACCAAGAAGCTGAGGTCTGTTGGCCTGGTGACATCACAGGGTCACAGGTCACAGTGATGGTAACACCCAATCGAGTTTAACAACTGGGTCCATGGGCAGGACTCTCACTGAGGTGTGACAATGAGGCATCCTGCGGAGTTGAGTGCCAAATGGCTGTCCTTTGTTTGATGAACAAAGATCATGTTGTCTCAGCTGCCATTTCAGACCACAGACCCAGAAGAAAAGCCAGATGTATAGTAAAATGACAAATTGGACTGATTGATTGATTTGTTGACTGACTATCAGGACTGTGCCTCTTCCACTGCAAAGATGCAGCTGCAGGCTACTGTAAGCTACACTGTGTCAGCTTTGAAGTGTTGTTTTTTTATTCTTCTTCAGACTCATGCAAGTCCGCAAAAAACTCACTTGTCAAGATTTAATCCAACCACAGTCAGCAGTGGGGTGGTTCTGCATTGTTTTATACTGGTGGAGTCTACCACTTTGGGAATGAAGCAACTATTGCAACAATCCAGTATTCAGTAACTTCTGAAAAAGGGAATCACAATTGACTGAAAATTGTTCTTTTAGGGAATTGAAATGATCAGTATCAATCTTTGAGGTTAGGGTTAGAAATTACAAAGAGCAGGCTACAAACTTTTCTTCTTTTTACAAACACTGGGGGGAGGCAGTAGCTCAGTCCATAGGGACTTGGGTTGGGAACCGGAGGGTCGCTTGTTCGAGTCCCTATCCAGACCAAAATATGGAGCGTCACTCTGACATCTTTCCACGTTGTGCATGTATAGGTCCTGTTTGTGCATGTGTGTGTCTTTCAGACCTGTGTGTAATTGACAAGCAAGAGTGAAAACATTGAAGTTCCCCTCAGGGGGATTAATAAAGTAAATAAACGTAAACTTAAACAAAAGTTTGAGGATCTCTGGGACCTTTTGATGTGAGGTCATGCTGCTGCTGTGGGTGTTTTCTGTCTTTAAAAGGTTTGATAAGACGTTGAAGCAGGGTTTGAGCTTAGTTAGAGGCTCTCACAGTTACAGTACAAAGGAGCAGCAGGTGAATAATCACATTCACACGATGATTCTGACTTTGTTTTGCAAATTTTAACCAGGATATTGCTGTGACTTTGAAACGAAAATGGTCCATTTAGTGATGTTTTTTACAATAGTTTCCATGATGATGAATCTGTTTAGCATTACTGAACTGACCTCTGTACATGTGTGCTTTATGTTTAAGTTGAAAATCGTGCCAAACAATTCAAAGCTGAAGCTAGTTAAATTTTTACAAATCTATAACAAAAGGTAAGTAATGCTTGGTGTGTACAGAGGAGTTGTTGTGAACCTAAAGAGGGATCATGATTAACTTTACACAGGTTTCATATTTCACACTTGCTGCCTATTTTGACACCGGAGCTTTGAAGTACTTGTACTTTATTATCGTTTTGTCTTTATATATTTTCATTGTTAGTGCCAACCTCCTGCTGATTGTGGTTATCTGTGTGAACAGAAGCTTACATGAACCTATGTACATGTTTCTGTGCAGCCTGTTTGTAAATGAACTGTATGGTAGTACAGGGTTGTTTCCATTGCTGCTGCTTCAGATCCTCTCTGACATTCACACTGTCTCTGCTTCCTGTTGTTTCCTGCAGATTTATTGTGTGCACACTTATGGAGCTGTTGAATATTTAAACTTAGCCATAATGTCTTATGACAGATACCTTGCTATCTGTTATCCTCTGCAGTATAACACACGGATGACTCATAACAGGATCGCCACTATTATAGCTTTAACATGGTTTTATCCTTTGCTTGCATGTGTTCTCATTATATATTTGAATTCTGATTCCCAGCTGTGTGGGAACATCATCTACAAAGTTTACTGTGATAGCCACTCTGTTGTCAAGCTGGCATGCTCAGATACTGTTGTAGTTAATGCTTATGGCCTCCTTGCATCTTTTGGCACAATCTTTGGGGCTTTAATTTTCATACTTTACACGTACATGAAGATTCTTTTAGTTTGTTTCTCTGGTTCTAAACAGACCAGACAGAAAGCTGTCAGTACCTGCACACCTCACCTCATTTCCCTCTTTAACTTTTCTGTTGGTGCTTGCTTTGAATTAATACAGAGCAGGTTTAATATGAGCAGTGTGCCCAACATGATGCGAATATTTTTGTCCTTATACTTCCTTACGTGCCCGCCACTGTTCAACCCTGTACTGTATGGCTTGAACATGTCCAAGATCCGTGAAATAGGTAAAAGTCTCTTATCAAATATAGGATATTAATGTTGTGTGTAACAGCTTATAATATTTGAAGGTTATATCAGTGCCAGTGGGCTACAGTGATCACAACATCATTGCTGTGGTGAGGAAAATGAAGGTTCCTAAAACTGGGACAAAAGTGATTTACAAAAGAATTAACAGAAACTTTTGTAGAGATGCATTCATTGAAGACGTGACTATGATACAAGGGGATAATGTCATTAACCTAACTCATACAGAGGCTGCATTACAGTTGTTTATGCATTTGTTTTTATCTGTTTGTGACAAGCAGTTCCTCTTAGGAAACTAACTGTCATAGACATCAAAGCTACTTGGACTGGTTCAGAGCTAAGAAGCTGTACGTATGACAGAGAGGGACTAACTAAAAAAGCTGTCATTACATCTGGTAGCTCAGCTGATTGGCCCACCTACTATTCACAAAAATTAATCAACAAAAGATGAAGCAACCTTATCATTCATAGATTGAGAAAATTAAGGGTGATAGTAAAAAGTTATGGAGAACCCAAATTAAGTAATGAGTAAAGATAAAGTGAGTAAACCCCCCATTTATTAAAACAAGTGAAGAATTTATTACCAAACCTCAACATATAGCTGACTTTTTCAATAATCACTTCATAAGTGAAGTGGCTATAATTAGAAACCAGGTGGTATGGTGAACTTTCTCAGTCATTAATTAAGTGGTATTTTATGTGTTGAAAGTGTGTATTTAATTTTACAAATGTAAACACTGAAAAAATGGAAAAGCATTTCTTGTTATTTAAGTGTGGCTATGACAATCTGGATGGGAGATTACTGCAGCTGTCAGCTAGGACTGTAGCAAAGCCACTATGTCATGTTTGTAATTTATCTCTGAATGAAGGTGTTTATACACAAATGTAGAAAATTGCAAAGGTTACTCCAGTACCAAAAAATTGCAAAAAGTAATTTACGGGACCAAACAGCCATCCGATAAACATTTTGCCTGTCCTGAGCAAACTTATGGAGGGTTTTGTATTTGAACAGATTCAGCACAATTCTTCAGAAAATAACATTTACTCTGAACTCCAGCATGATTATAAGGTGAGTTACTCAACATGTACAGCTCTAATGCAGTTAACGACTGGTTATAGAATAGAATGTCTTTATTGTCTTTGCAACAAGGACAAAGACATTGAGAGGTCCATCCTCCCCCTTAGGTGTCATTAAAAGGTCATTAAAAGAGAAATACAGAAAAGCAAAAAAAAACACAGGTAGAAAAAATATATCTATCGACAAGCACACCATATTCACATTCAATAAATAAAACAACTCTATTATTGCACATTTGTAATTTGTGTTATGTGTTACAGTTAGTTGGTCAATCAAGCTGTGTTTAGTGCAGTTATGGCTCTTGCATAAAAACTGTTTCTCAGTCTATTTGTTCTTGACCTCAGAGTCCTGAACCGTCTGCCAGAGGGCAGCAGTTTAAAAAGTGTGTTTCCAGGGTGGGTTGAATCCCTGAGGATGTGTTGAGCCTTCCTGAGGCAGTGAGAGCTGTGCAGTTCCTCCAGCAAAGGAAGATCGCAACCGATGATCCTCTGGGCTGAGGTGACGACTCTCTGCAGCGTTTTTCTGTCTGCTGCTGTGCAGCTGGAAAACCATGCGCTGATGCAGTATGTAAGAATGCTCTGAATGGAGCATTTGTAGAGGGACACAAGCAGTTTCTGATTGAGGTCATTGTTTTTCAGAAATCCTCAGAAAAAAGAGTCTCTGATGTGCCTTTTTGATGGTGGCTCTGGTGTTGGTGCTCCAGGTCAGGTGGTCCTCGATGTACACGGCCAGGTACCGGATGTTGGGGACCCTCTCCACACACTCCCCGCCAATGAACAGGGGCCGGATGGGTGTTGTCTTCCTCCTGAAGTCTGTCACGATTTCTTTTGTCTTGTTAGTGTTGAGGATTAGGTTCTTTGCTTTGCACCATACAGAGAGCTGCTCCACCTCATCCCGGTACGCAGACTTGTCCCCTCCTGAAATGAGTCCCACCACGGTGGTATCGTCAGCAAACTTTATAATGCTGTTGCTGGGGTGTATGGTGGTACAGTCGTGTGTGTAGAGTGTTTATAATAAGGGGCTCAGCACACAGCCCTGAGGGGAGCCGGTGTGAGGCCGATGGGTGGGGAGACATGGGGCCCCACTCTCACCCTCTGGGGGCGGTATGTCAAAAAGTCTTTGATCCAGCGGCAGACGGGGTCATATATTCCCAGATGACACAGTTTCGACACCAGTCTAAAAAATCAGACCGTAACAAATAACAGATTTACAAAAAATGAATCAGGGGTACTGTACTTATAGATCATGATCTACTGCTTCTAAAGCTATCTGCATATGGATTCAAAACTTCAACGTTAAATTGGATGAAAAGTTATTTATTCAATAGACAGCAATGTGGTTTTTTTAATGTTGCCCTGTCAGACATTAAAACATTACAATGTGGAGTTCCCCAGGGCAGCTACCTAGGACCGCTCCCTTATTCAATCTTCACAGCTGATATGACACATTTCTTAACCCTATGGGCCCGAACGACGCATTGTGCGTCCAAATTCATACCTGTTCTTCTCTATTGATTTTCACTGCGACTGTGTGTCATAGTGAGAAGCCATGCATATTATGTGAAACAGCGAAACTGTATCTTTCCGACAAGACCAAGACCACTTGTCAGTAGTTCAATGTTTTCATAGCGAACAAAAATGCTAAAGTTACACTAAAATGATGTATAACAGAGCTTTCATACAGCTTTGCACACACATTACTCTTGAATGCAGGCTCGCACAGAAATGTCACGTATATCACATGAACATGCAGGACCAGAGCTTTCCAGTGATACCACACACATCATTGTACTGTCATCCCATCATGCTATAAATCCAGATTTATTGTCTACAAAATAAAAACCTGACGAATTTCTTTACAATCCATTATACAGATCTTGTTATCAGTCACTTCATATGGTGAGGAATATCGTATCTTACCACGTCTTAGGCTTGCGTGTGTTTCTCCCTGTCTATCCACATTTGTAGTCACCATATACACTGAGGGGGACATGTGTCCCCCCCCCCCAATGCCCAAAATGCCCCCCAATATATAGCTGAAACTGAAAAACAACAACAAACTTTGTTTACTGCAAACAAAGTGGCAAACAAATCTTGGAGGACATCATTGCACTTGGTTGACTATTTTTCTATGATCTTAGATGTAAATATTGCATGTTTCTTTCAGATAAAACACATTTTTGACTTGTGAATGAGTCAGTGGAATTTCTTGCAATAATGAAAAAATACTGGCAATCATGTCCGCCTGGCACAAACCACATGTTTTGGACAGCTGTGAAGTGACAGATTGTCCCACCATCAGATTCCAGAGAGTCTCTCCTCTTCATATATGGCAGAATATGTCTTCTTCCAACTTGCTATGGTGAGATACATGTAAAAATGAAAGGATTTAGTCACACGGATTTGTTTTTTTCATTGATATAAAAATTAATATAAAATACAGGCACATAGAAGGACATGGAATGATGGCAAATCTGGTTAGCCCAAATTGACTTAAAAAAAAAACCAAGATATAGCATGTGTATGTAGACTTTGCAATGACTGTGATATGAGCTTAAAAGTAAAGGCAGTAAAATAACCCCAAAAACACCTAGGGTCCACAGGGTTAAAAAATGCATGCATGGCCTCGAAACAAGAGCTTAATAAAATTCAGCTTGTTCAAAACACAGCTGCCCGTCTTGTCCTTCACTGCTCTATGAGGAACAGTGTGGAGGGGATACAGACAGCCTGTCATAGTAACTCATCCTCACTGTGACCTCGTCACATGTCCACGTTTGGTCATGGACTTTCCACGTCTACATATGGCGTCCAAGGTACCCTGGGTGTGTTGGCTGTTGACGTTCTGGGACGCCGTGTCAACTTCAGCCTGTTACATGCATTGTCTGTTTTCAAAATACACTTCTGTTTTCACAGGAAATGTACAGTTTGATACAGTCTCTTTCAAAATAAAAGCACTACATTGGTACAACACCACAATTTGACTTTTTCTTTCCTTCAGCAACACACACACACACACACACACGTGGTTACCATCTCCGATTCGAGTCCCCGTCCAGACCAAACACAGAGCGTGGACTGGTGGTTGGAGAGGTGCCAGTTCACATCCTGGGCACTGCCAAAGTGCCCTTGAGCAAGGCACCGAACCCCCCAACTGCTTGGAGCGCCTGACCAAGGCAGCCCCCTCACTCTGACATCTCTCCACTTTGTGCATGTGTGTGTATTTTGGACCTGTGTGTTAATGACAACGGAGTGAAAAAATTGAATTGAATTGAATTAATAAAGTATATAAAATTAAAAATTAAATTAAAAAAAATTAAATGAAAAAGAGATGCTGTGGCATGTTGCTTTTGTTAGCTGGCAGTTGAAGGCTGGAAAGAAATGTTGTTCCAGATTCAGTCCTTGTGTCTTTGATCCAAAGGTGCAGATCTGAGTATACAGTATACTTGCAGAGTTAGAAATCTTGTGCCAACTCGACTTGGCTCTTTTTGTTGAAAAGTTAGTTGCAAATTTTGTGTTTGGCACACTAACTTTTCTGGTCTTCAGGTTCTGTGTCTGCTGGGAGCAGCCACATTCAAAGCAAAACTCAGGTCAAGGAACAGGAGCGTCTTCAGAGATCTAGGAGCAAGAGCCCCCTTCAGTGATTCAAGGGCAAAAAAAGATCATACCAAACCAAGAAGCTGAGGTCTGTTGGCCTGGTGACATCACAGAGTCACAGGTCACTGTGATTTTAAAACTGGGTCCATGGGCAGGACTCTCACTGAGGTGTGACAATGAGGCATCCTGCGGAGTTGAGTGCCAAATGGCTGTCCTTTGTTTGATGAACAAAGATCATGTTGTCTCAGCTGCCATTTCAGACCACAGACCCAGAAGAAAAGCCAGATGTATAGTAAAATGACAAATTGGACTGATAGATTGAGGAGTAGCTCAGTCCATAGGGACTTGGGTTTGGAACTGGAGGGTTGCCTGTTCGAGTCCCCGTCCGGATGAAAATATGGAGCGTGGACTGGTAGCTGTAGAGGTGCCAGTTCACCTCCTGGGCACTGCCGAGGTGCCCTTGAGCAAGGCACCGAACCCCCAACCGCTCAGGGCGCCTCACCAAAGGGCAGCCCCCTCACTCTGACATCTTTCCACTTTGTGCATGTATAGGTCCTGTTTGTGCATGTGTGTGTCTTTCGGACCTGTGTGTAATTGACAAGCAAGAGTGAAAACATTGAAGTTCCCCTCAGGGGGATTAATAAAGTAAATAAACGTAAACTTAAACAAAAGTTTGAGGATCTCTGGGACCTTTTGATGTGAGGTCACGCTGCTGCTGTGGGTGTTTTCTGTCTTTAAAAGTTTTGATAAGACATTGAAGCAGGGTTTGAGCTTAGTTAGAGGCTCTCACAGTTACAGTACAAAGGAGCAGCAGGTGAATAATCACATTCACACGATGATTCTGACTTTGTTTTGTACATTTTAACCAGGATATTGCTGTGACTTTGAAACGAAAATGGTCCATTTAGTGATGTTTTTTACAATAGTTTCCATGATGATGAATCTGTTTAGCATTACTGAACTGACCTCTGTACATGTGTGCTTTATGTTTAAGTTGAAAATCGTGCCAAACAATTCAAAGCTGAAGCTAGTTAAATTTTTACAAATCTATAACAAAAGGTAAGTAATGCTTGGTGTGTACAGAGGAGTTGTTGTGAACCTAAAGAGGGATCATGATTAACTTTACACAGGTTTCATATTTCACACTTGCTGCCTATTTTGACACCGGAGCTTTGAAGTACTTGTACTTTATTATCGTTTTGTCTTTATATATTTTCATTGTTAGTGCCAACCTCCTGCTGATTGTGGTTATCTGTGTGAACAGAAGCTTACATGAACCTATGTACATGTTTCTGTGCAGCCTGTTTGTAAATGAACTGTATGGTAGTACAGGGTTGTTTCCATTGCTGCTGCTTCAGATCCTCTCTGACATTCACACTGTCTCTGCTTCCTGTTGTTTCCTGCAGATTTTCTGTTTGTACACATATGGAGCTGTTGAATATTTAAACTTAGCCATAATGTCTTATGACAGATACCTTGCTATCTGTTATCCTCTGCAGTATAACACACGGATGACTCATAACAAGATCACCACTCTTATAGCTTTAACATGGTTTTATCCTTTGCTTGCATGTGTTGTCTATACATATTTGAATTCTGATTCCCAGCTGTGTGGGAACATCATCTACAAAGTTTACTGTGATAGCCACTCTGTTGTCAAGCTGGCATGCTCAGATACTGTTGTAGTTAATGCTTATGGCCTCCTTGCATGTTTTGGCACAATCTTTGGGGCTTTAATTTTCATACTTTACACGTATGTGAAGATTCTTTTAGTTTGTTTCTCTGGTTCTAAACAGACCAGACAGAAAGCTGTCAGTACCTGCACACCTCACCTCATTTCCCTCTTTAACTTTTCTGTTGGAACTTGCTTTGAATTAATACAGAGCAGGTTTAATATGAGCAGTGTGCCCAACATGATGCGAATATTTTTGTCCTTATACTTCCTTACGTGCCCGCCACTGTTCAACCCTGTACTGTATGGCTTGAACATGTCCAAGATCCGTGAAATAGGTAAAAGTCTGTTGTCAAGTATGGGATTTTAATGTTGTCTGTAACAATTTCTCAAAACCATCTTTAACAAATGATAAAAATTAATAGTTAATTAAACTGAAGTTAGTCCATATTTTTCTGTTAAAAAACAATAAAGTAATAATTGATAGTGTTCAGTGATTATAAGTAATGTTATTATCTATGTTAACAGTTTTTTGTTGTCCACATTGCAAAACTTTTAATATACTATATTCAGTATTTGTTAGTGATGAGCAGATGATTTGTATAGATAAATTAAATGTATGGTGATAAATGGATTGGATATTTGTCACACCTTGTAAAGGATAAAAAAAATGGTTTGTTAAGAGTCCATAAACTATATTTTGGATGGCTGTTATAAATCTTATGAGATGGTTAGTAAATACTCCATAGTGCAGCTACAACCACCACAGCTTTATAATAACCACCCAGATAATGTTTACAGATGTATTGCACAGTATTTATTAATCATCAAACAAGGTGTTATGATTTTTGTTATAGCTGTTGAAAATAATACTTCTAGACAGTTTCCAAAACCAAATATTAACCATTTACAAAGTGTTGTAAATATCTGCTCAATTTGTTTATTTACAGTAAAATACCCCACCTAAAATTCAATGAACTATTAATTAATCATTTATTAAAGATGGTTGGTACAAGCTGTTGCCAAGTCACTGAACAGGTTTACTTATCAGCTTTCATTTAATCAGACCTTTGAAGTATTTTAATGTAGAACTGTGCATTTTGGTAGTGTTATGAAAAATAAAATTAATTCACTCAACATTTCAGCCTCTTATGATTTTGGTACAGTTATCTCTTAATAGTACTTCAGCACAACATTTGAGTAGATGCTACTTTTTATTTCTGGAAAAGTCACAAGAACAAGTGTCCTCACAGACCGGTACGTATTGATGTAACAAACCAACACATTCTCACACCGACATTATTTATTTTTATTTTTTCCCTTAAACAACAAACACACATTGTTGGGTTTAGGACAAAAGAAAAGGGTTTGTCTTTGCAATCATACAATCATCCTGCCCCCTTAACTTTCGTTGTTGTCCCATCACATTTTCATTTGACTTCAGTAATAACTGTAGAGGAAGGGTTCCTCTTCCAGAAAGGGCAGACAAGTTTAAGACATAATCTTTGCAGAGTACAGAGCTGATCTGAGTAGGAAATAACTTATGAAAAAAAAATGACAATAACATGTAAAAAGCAGAAATAAAAATATAATATTAGGTGTATTTACACTTTCCTGCCAGAGTATTATTTTTAAGTCGCCAGCCACCATCGGCTTTTTGATCATCTTCACTGATATTTCAAGACCCACAGAATAATTTGTTCTATAATTATGTGAACAGTATATACATCAAAATAAAGAACAGTCCTCCTGTTTTTATAAACAAAAAAACATTTTATTTATCCTTTTCAGACAAAAAGCTGAGAAAAATGCATTTTTGTCAAAAAGTAATTTTCTAGAACAAAATCAATTCACATTTACATTTTTTGTATTTTCTTATCTAAGTTTGCATTGTATAAATGAAAATCTAATATAATATAATATAATATAATATAATATAATATAATAATAAAATTTTCTTCAAAGTATAGCTGAACACATTGTCACGTTAAGTGATTGTTCAGTGTTCTGTTGTCTCCGTCTCCTCTGTGGTTGTCATGGAGATCCTGTTTCATCCCACCAAACTTGTTTGTTTCTTCATCCAAATCACACTCAGAATGTTGATTAAAACAGGAAGTGTCAGAGTCCGAGTCCATCAACATCTCCACGGCTTGTGCAACTGTAAACTTTTCCATCATGCATTTTACAAGCTGCAAGATCTTCCTCCGGTTTCCAGCGGATTTTCTTCTTCATTTATTTTTGGACACGGCAGTGCTGTTCTATTTCACAAGATGTGTAACAGTGCCCCCTATCTTAAAGCAGTGAAAACATGGATTGCTGGAATATCCCATCAATGGCGGGGAGCATTGTGTCATGAATGACAGAACATCTTGTCAGTGGGAGGGAAAGTGTTAAGTTGCACCCTTGTCCACAGTAGATGTGTACAGGCTCATATTTTAGTCAGTAGGAAAAACTCAGTGAATAGAGGAGGCGGACATTAACATATATGTGGTGTGGTCAACATGGGTGTACTCCAGGTGCTCCCACATGTTCTCCCCGTGTCAGCGTGGGTTTCCTCCAGGTGCTCCCACATGTTCTCCCTGTGTCAGCGTGGGTTTCCTCCAGGTGCTCCGGTTTCCTCCCACAATCCAAAGAGATGCAGGTTAATTAGTGACCCTAAATCAGGGGTGTCAAACTCATTTTAGTTCATGGGCCACAGCCAACCAGCTGATCACAAGTGGGCTGGACCGATTAAAACATTAAAAAATAACCTAAAAAAAAAAAAGAAAACAAGCCAGCACTCACAGATGTCCTTTTGGTAAATTTAATAAACCAACTTGGGTGGCGTTACCAGAAACACAGACGTTTCGACAGAAAGTCTTCTTCAGTGTGTCAAAAAATAACCTGCAAATAACAACAGCTTCCATTTTTCTGTTCATGTAAACAAGCACAAATACATTCTGTGAATGTTCACCATTTCATAAAACAGATGAACAACCTGAGAGGTCTTCAGAAAAATTAGGTGCAGTTTCAATAATATGTCTCAGTTTTCCCACATTCAGTTATACCTCTCAGTCACTACATGTTTTTTAGTAATACAGCTCCACTCATATTGTTTTAAGAAGGAATTTTAATAAAGATTCTTGCTGACTGACAATATTTTGCACGTTGTTTAATATCTGGAACTATTTGGGTTTTTTCCCTGAGAAGTATATTGTAATTGGGGTGGAGAGGCCTCTGAAGCAGCTAATCACTTCTTAACCTTGCCCTTAAAACTTTGTATTTAGCCTAGTCATCCAGCGGGCCAGATTAAACCCTTTGGCGGGGCCAGTCTGGCCCCCGGGCCGTATGTTTGACACCCCTGCTTTAAATTGTCCGTAGGTGTGAATGTCAGTGTGAATGGTTGTCTGTCTCTATGTGTCAGTCTTGTGATAGTCTGGTGACCTGTCCAGGGTGAACTCCACCTCTTGCCTATTATCACCTGGGATCGGCTCCACCCCCCTTGTGACCTCAACAGGATTAGACATTACGGACAATGAATAAATGGATGGACTTAACTTGGACTGCAACACAAATAATTCATGGCTATTCTTGGACTTGAGTCTTTTGGCTTAAAAATACTTGAAACGTTTCCATAAATCCAAAGATTAAAGAGTATTTTACAATCGCTGGTATGGTATATGATTACAGTTTACTGTATTTACCAATTTACATAATGTACATTCATATTATACAAGACAGGATAGAAACATACACATTTCACTCTGTTGTTGTTAACAGTGCTATATGCTACAAAGGTGCATTGTCAGCACTACGTTTTTTTAAGATGAAGTTCAGCTGCACTTGTTTGACCAAAACTGGTCAACAAATAAAAACAAATTTTAAAAAAGCATCCATGATTTTTGTAAATGTCATGTATTATTATTTTTGTTAAAATGGTGTTACATTTGGTGAAGAACATGGAATGACTTGTGTAGGACTTAAAACTCAAACACTAAACCTAGGACTTGACTCGGACATGGGGCTTACTTGTGACTTGCAAAACAATCACTCAGTCCCACCTCTGCAATCTATGATGGCACCACTGTCACTTTTTCTGTTGTGATCTCAGAATTAACAACATCGTAACCTCCTAGAATGTCATCATGTTTATAAAGTTCTGAATGGTCTGATTTTTCTGATGTTAACATAACACAATGGCAAATATGTGAACAGTTTCATTCAAGATGCAGCCACAGTCTCCACAAATACGTGGTTAAAAAGCAAAGTGTGTTTAATATGCTATTCTCTGATTACACAGAGCTTTTAATTCCCCCTCTGCTGCTATATATTCAGTTCTTTTAGCATTACTACAGTGGCCATTATGTCCCTGTGTACACACTTGTGTTTAAAGTGGTAACACATTGAACAGAACAATATGAAGGTAAAATGTCTTTGAAGACAACAGGCACATCTGTTGTGTGCCTGCTAATACTAACAGCCTACATTTAAAATCAGATTTTTACACGTCACACGGATTTTAGACAGTTTGAGGCCGTATATCACAGGGTTAAAGAGGGGAGGACATGTGAGAAAATACAATGATAAAAAGATGCGCAACACACTGGGAACACCAGTCATATTAAACCTGCTCTGAACTATTTCAAAGCAAGCCCCGAAAGAAAAGTTGAGCAGAGAGGCGAGGTGAGGTGTGCAGGTACTGACAGCTTTCTGTCTCGTCTGTTTAGAGCCAGAAAAACAAACTTTAAGGATCTTTATATACGTGTAACAGATTAAAGTTAGAGGGCCAAAGACTGAGAAGGCACTGACAATGAGTCCATAGATGTTATTGACTGTTGTGTCATCACATGCCACTTTCACCACAGAGTGATTGTCACAGTACACTTTGTTAATGATGTTCCCACACAGCTGTAAAGGCACAATCAAAGGCAGTGTAAAGAAATTCACAAGAAATACGACTAACCATATCAGAACAATAAAGAGTGCAACTGTTTCATATGTCATCCGTGTGTTATATTGCAGAGGATAACAGATAGCAAGATATCTGTCATAAGAAATGATGGCTAAGTTTAAAAGTTCTACACTTCCATATGTGTACACACAGAAAATCTGCAGGAAACAAGCTGAAGCAGAGACAGTGTGAATGTCAGAGAGGATCTGAAGCAGCAGCAATGGAAACAACCCTGTACTACCATACAGTTCATTTACAAACAGGCTGCACAGAAACATGTACATAGGTTCATGTAAGCTTCTGTTCACACAGATAACCACAATCAGCAGGAGGTTGGCACAGATAATCAACATGTATAGGAACATGACGATCAAGAAACATAAGTGTTTAAACAGCCCAGTGTCAAAGTAGGCAGCAAACATGAAACATGAAATTTGTGTAGAGTTAGTCATGAGCCTCCTTCTGCTTCACCACAACTCTGCTGTGTACACAAAGCAACAGAGTTGTTAAAATCTTGTAGATTCAACTGGTAGTTACAGTGAGTCTGGTTGTTTGGCACAATGTGCAGCTTAAACATGAAGCACATATAAACAGATCCATTGTGACAGGAAAAATGTTATCAACCAACCCCAGATGTATCGTTTCAATTTCAGAGTCAATGAAATCCTTTGGTCAGAAATTAGAAGAAAACACTTTTGTGACGTTGTGTCAATGTGAGCCTTCACCTGCTGCAGTCATACTGAGAGTCCCTCCTCACTGAGCTGAAACTCTGCTTTGACTCCTCTGAAACTTTTCCAGACAGAGGACACCCACAGCAGCAGAGTGACCTCATTATAAAAGGGCACTGTTACGAACCCTTAAAGGCCTAGGGGAGGGGAGGTAACAATTAACACAAATAACCAATAACCAGTAATTAAGAACACGGAAGTAAACTAAAGCGACTGCAAGGCAGTGATTTATTTACAATTGCAACACAGAAGAAACTCCCAGATAAGGGGAGCCGACTAGCAACATGAATGATATAACAGACAATCAATAACCGATAATAAAGGCAGGAGAATAAACACCCGAGCGCACACCACCACGCACACAGCCACGGTCTGCACTGCACGCTGCCGGGGGCCCACTAGCCACCGGCTCCAGTTCTCCAGGGTGGATTTAGTCACCAGCTGTGATGGGCCACGGCTGCGGTAATTAGCGGAGAGAGGAGAGGGGCGGTACCTGGCGAGAGAGAACCAAAAAGAAAACACTAAACACCAAACACAACACGGCACGTAACACCCCCACCCATAAGAATGAAACCCTCACTCCCGAAAACCACAATTCCGCAGGTTTGTTGGCAAAAATAAATAAATAAATTCACTCAGAGGTTGGATTCACGGCCTTAACACAATTCAACACTTAATATTCTTACCCCCGGGACAGCATGTCAGCCACTAGGTTTTCAGCCCCTCTCTTGTGCCTGATTTCAATGTTGTAACGCTGGGCTTGGAGTGCCCAGCGCATCAACCGCTGGTTGCTGTTATACATCTGTATCAGGAAAACAAGTGGGTTATGATCAGTGAAGACAGTCACAGGGATAGAGGTCGAGCCAACATAGACCTCAAAGTGTTGCAGGGCGAGGAGCATGGCTAGGGTTTCTTTCTCAATTGTTGAGTAGTTCAGCTGATGCTTTTTGAACTTCACTGAGAAGTAGCACACGGGATGACACACGTCGTCGTCACCATCTTGCAGCAGCACCGCTCCAGCTCCAATGGCGCTAGCATCCACTTCGAGTTTGAAAGGCATAGAGAAGTTGGGCGCAGACAGCACTGGAGCACTGCAGAGGAGAGACTTAGCAGCAGCAAAGGCATGTTCACAATCAGTACTCCAAACAAAAGGAACAGCAGGGCTACACAGCTTAGTCAGAGGCGCCACCACCACCGAGAAGTTCCTACAGAAACACCGATAGTAGCCGGCCATTCCCAAGAAGCGCCTGAGCTCACGCCGAGTGGTGGGAGTGGGCAGAGCCAGCACTGCTTCCACCTTAGCAGTGACAGGGCGGACCTGCCCAAGGCCAACCTGCTTTCCCAGGTATGTGACAGTAGCTTTCCCAAACTCACATTTGGCCAGGTTCAAAGTTAACCCGGCATCAGCAAGCCGCTGAAACACATCCCTCAGACTGGAGATGTGACTCGCCCACTCATTTGAATAGATTACCACATCATCCAGGTACACGCTACAGTTTGGCACAACACCCAGTACACACTGCATCAGGCGCTGAAAAGTGGCAGAAGCATTCCTCATACCAAAGGCCATGACGGTATATTGCATGAAAGCATCAGGGGTGACAAAGGCAGATATATCTGACGCTCGTGGAGTTAAGGGAACTTGCCAGTATCCCTTAAGCAGATCAAGTTTAGTGATGTATGTAGCCGGGCCGACACTGTCAATACAGTCATCCATGCGGGGCAAAGGGAACGAGTTAGGTACAGTAACAGCGTTTACTTTACGAAAATCTGTACAGAACCGAGGGGTTCCGTCAGACTTAGAGGCTAACAAACATGGAGAACTCCGTGGACTACGGCTAGGCTGTGCAAGACCATGTTCAACCAGATAGGCAACCTCCCTTTTCATCACCTCCCTCTTTTCTAAAGGGCAGCAGTAGGCATGCTGTTTGATAGGTGTGACACTGCCCACATCAATATCATGCTCCAATACATTTGTGCGGGACGGCACATCACCAAACGAGGTGGGAAAAACCTTAAACAGCTGGAGCACATCCTGTCTATGAGCCAGGCAGAGGTATGACAAATGGTGTTCAGCACTGGACAGAAACTCTGAGTTTGACAGTCGGCCACACTGCTGGTCATCGGAGGGCAACATCACATCATCTGTCTCAGTTTTTACACACACAAGTGAGGGGGTACTTGGGACAACCTTTTCCGGGTGGCTCTCCTGTTTGACCTCTCGAGTGTGATATGCCTTGAGCATGTTTATGTGGCACAAACAGGTCTTTCTTCTGCGATCAGGGGTGCTGATGACATAATTTGTGTCAGAGATTGATACTACATAGGGACCTGAGAAACGGGCGGTAAGAGCAGACCCAGGCGTAGGCAATAAAACCAGCACTTGCTCGTCTGGCTGAAACTGCCGCTCAACTGGCTTTCTGTCAAATCTCCGTTTCATGCTTTTCTGCGACATGGAGAGAGCCTCCTTCGCCAGCAGAGAGGCATGATGCAGATGCTCCCTGCACTGGGAAACAAAATCCAAAATGTTCTGTTTAGGTGGAGAACTACACACCAATTTCTCCTTCAGAGATGTTAAGGGGCCACGCACATTGTAGCCAAACACAAGTTCTGCCGGGCTGAAACCTAAAGACTCCTGTTTAGCGTCCCGTATGGCAAACAACACAAATGGCACACCCTCATCCCAATCTTGCTCACTATCATGACAATACTTGCTCAGCATAGACTTTAGAGTCTGATACCAATGTTCAAGAGCTCCCTGGGTTTCTGGGTGGTAAGCACTGGCCACTGAATGGGAAACGTTTAGTGACTGCAAGGTCTGGTTAAAGACCTTGGAGAGGAAATTGGTTTCCTGGTCAGTTTGCACAACTTTTGGAAGACCAAATGTGGCAAAAAATTTCAGCAAAGCCCTAGTGACAGCTGGTGCTGTGATTTTTCGCAAAGGGATAGCTTCTGGGAAACGGGTGGAGACACACATTATCGTGAGCAAGAACTGATTACCAGTTCTAGTCTTAGGCAGAGGGCCGACACAGTCAACAATTACATGTTCAAAAGGCTCACCAACAGCAGGGACAGGTTGTAGGGGAGCAGGCGGCACAGGTTGATTAGGTTTTCCCACAATTTGGCAGGTGCTGCAAGTTCTGCAAAAAGACGCAACATCAGATTTCAACCCTGGCCAAAAGAAATGTTTGAGAATCCGATGGTAAGTTTTGGTAACACCTAAGTGACCTTACCACAGGTGCACATGAGCCAACTTCAGCACATGCTGTCGACAATCCATAGGGAGCACTATCTGGTAAACTACAGCCCAATCCTCACCTACACCAGCTGCTGCTTGACCAAACTGCAAAACCCACCTGCGCATCAAGACACCCTCATCGAAGAAAAAGGGCTGTTTACCGTCCCACTCATCGGGTTTCCCCACGGCATCTGCCCTGCACTTGGCTAGAGAGGGATCTGCTGCCTGAGCAATGAGCGCCTCATGGCTTAGGGGAAAGGGTGTTGCAGAAGCAGGATCAGTAAGTGTTGCAGAAGCAGGATCAGTAAGAGGTTCGTTCTCCTTTTCTGGCTGTTTCAGACCGCAATCCACCGAACCACCACCAGAGGGCAACACATCTTGGAACAGAGCAGACACAAACAGAGAGTTAGACAAATCAACTTCCTGGGCCTGCTTACGGGCCTGGGCTCTAGTTAACACACTAACGGCAAAAACATCAGGGTGCCGTTTAACTAGTTCATCATCTGTATCCGACTGGGAAATAGGCTCGGTAACCACCTCAGGCACAGGATATACTTTACCGCCAGCAATGTCGTTTCCCATGATGAAATCGATTCCCTCAATGGGAAAACAGGAGCGGACACCAACAGGGAAAAAAACAGTGGCTAAACCAGATTTCACATGTACCTGATGCAGGGGTGCAGGAACAAAACCCATTTCAATTCCTCTAACCACAGCACTCACATCAGACGTGACACCTGCCGGCAGCACACTGGAAAGAATGAGAGACTGGGAGCACACGGTGTCACGTAAGGTGCTCACCAGGCGCTGGTCCTCTGGCTTTCTTGTGAGAGACACATGACCGGAGAAAATGAAAGGTTTAAAACAGTCATCTGGCACTCCTGACACGATGGATGTGTCACTGAGAGATGTTTTTATCAACCCCACCCCCTTTGGTTTCAAAGTAGACCCCTGCTTACGCCTCCAGGCGGTACAGTCAGCAATTAAGTGGCCTGTTTTATGGCAAAAAAAACACTGCCTCTCAGTTTTGGGAGTGGTGGAAGCAGCAGCACCAGGCATCGGTGAGCCAGCCTGTAAAGACGGCTCCCGATGAGCAGGTTCACGTCTTACAAACACAGGTTTGTGTGTCAACGTATATTCATCAGCCAGAGTGGCAGCCTGTTGCAGAGTGGTCACTTTCTGCTCTTTTAAATAAACTGCAGTGCGTTCTGAGACACAGTTCTTAAATTCCTCCAGCAACATTAACTCCCGTACTGAAGTAAAGTCATTAGCCTTACACGCTGCTCAAATGCGCCGAAGTAGGACTCAACCTCTGACTCATGAAACACAGGGACCAAAGAAATGTGTTTACTCACATCAAACGAGACAGCTGAACCTGATGTAGATTGGACATCAGAGGACCACGCTGAACGGGCCTGCATCTCCACCTGGCGCAGCCTGACAGCGGTGTCCGCCTCCAGCCTCTTAAGCTGGAGTTGATACTCACGCTCACGATCACGCTCCTCCTTCTCTAACTGGAGTCGAGCTAAACGGATTTTCAACCGGGCGTCCAACTTGGAGCCAGGAGTTGACTCCGCGGAGGTCGGGACAAAAGGCGGCAATGTGACCGGCTTCACGGTCCTGCCACCCTTCCCCACAACAGGAGTGAAAACTGGCAGCTGGGTAGCCTCACCAGTCAGATGATCGGAGTGGCCCTCCACTGCTGGAAGTGCATGCACTCCCAGAGGACTCACACCCGGGGAAGCTGCTGCCCCAACCACCAACTGGGAGTCATCCTCAGGAGCCGGCAAACTTAAGACTCTTCTATTCAACAACCCTTCCAAAATGACGGCTTTCTAGACAACTAGACAACGATCTCATAATGATCCGTGATCGCACGCAGGTCACTCTTTTTACACTTATCCAACACTGTCAAAGACGGGTTAGACACAAACACACCAATGTTAAACGTTGCCATTTCCACACACACGCACACAGTGGAAAGAGCAACACACACAGTAGAACAACTAACCCACACAGCATGCGGCTTCTGAGCCAAAAACAAACAAAAAAAACCCCACCGGCAGACAAACACGGCAATTATGACGTCAGATACCAAACAGCCACGGTGTTATAGCAAAAGAAAGAGAAACTTCCCCAGAGCCTGCCTAGCAGAAACTCACCTATCTGTCTTCTGGGGCGTGCCGGGCTCGAGGCGTCTTACAGGCAAAACATCAGCGGCCGAAACCCTGAAAAGCCAGCCCCCGTTGGAGAGTGGAATCCCCGCCCAGAGTTAACCCCGAAAATAAAAAAGGCAAAATAACAAAAGAGCGCTCGTTGTAAAGGCTGATTACTCAGCCCAGCTGGGCACTCACCTGACTCGCCTGGGGAAGACACACGCCACTTCACCGCAGGCTGATGGCACTCAGGCACCACTACTCACCGTGAGAGACACCGGATCCAATCACAGTAAAAATAAAACAAATGGCAGCCACTACGGACCAATCCCGGACGAGCCCCCAAAACTGTTATGAACCCTTAAAGGCCTAGGGGAGGGGAGGTAACAATTAACACAAATAACCAATAACCAGTAATTAAGAACACGGAAGTAAACTAAAGCGACTGCAAGGCAGTGATTTATTTACAATTGCAACACAGAAGAAACTCCCAGATAAGGGGAGCCGACTAGCAACATGAATGATATAACAGACAATCAATAACCGATAATAAAGGCAGGAGAATAAACACCCGAGCGCACACCACCACGCACACAGCCACGGTCTGCACTGCACGCTGCCGGGGGCCCACTAGCCACCGGCTCCAGTTCTCCAGGGTGGATTTAGTCACCAGCTGTGATGGGCCACGGCTGCGGTAATTAGCGGAGAGACGAGAGGGGCGGTACCTGGCGAGAGAGAACCAAAAAGAAAACACAAAACACCAAACACAACACGGCACGTAACAGGCACACTGGTTCATACCCACGTTTAATTAATGCCAGCAAAACACTGAACTCTGTTGAACAACTTATTTTATACTTAATATAAAGTAAAAGGAATGATTTTGGTCCTGTACCATAAAACAACATGTTTCAGTCAGCTGACCCTTTGCTAAGCCCCGCCCCTTTATGATGGTCCATCAGGCTGTTGGAGTTAGCACGGAGCCCCGACTGTCACTAACTGCACTCCCTGAAGAAACAATGTCCAATTTAAAAAAAAAAAAAATGCACAAAAAAAGAAAATGCGATTTCAAAAAGAAGCATACACAAGGTCTACAATATGTGGTTCAAGGATGTATCAGAATGTCAAACTCACAAAAAAAGGTCACAAAGATTACAGTCGATCGGAGCTAAAGCCGAACTGTAGGCTACAGATCACAGTGCAAACCTGAACCACCACATTACCGGTGAATTAAACAGGACAGTTTGCCAATGTTTAACCGGCTGTGTGTCATCGCAGTGTGTGCAGATGAATGGTGTTTGGCTTCCCCATGCAACCAGTGCGTGGATCTCCACTGCTGCACACCATCATCTAATCAGTTCATCCTTGAGTCACAGTGGATGATATTCTCTCAAGGCCTTCTTGAGATATCACATTCATGAGAATGACATGGATGCAAGGTCACAGCCACCATTATCCTAACAGTTCATCCTTGAGTTCAAGCAAACTTTTGTGCCCAATTTCAAAAAAATCCCTCAAAATGTTCTTGAGGTATCTTGTTCAAGAGACTGAGACAGACACATGGTCACAGTGACCTTGGCCTTTGACCTTTGACTACCAAAATGCCGTGATCCTTGAGTCCAGGCAGAGGTTTGTACCAATCTAGAAGAAAATCTCTCAGGGCCTTCTTGAGATATAGACGCAAGGACACAGTGACCTTTGAGCTTTGACTGTTTAACCTCTAACTCCGCCAGGACAGCGACATCCTCGCTCCCCCCCTCCGCTGTTAAATGGTATCTCCCAGGCGCACTCCGTCATCAAACCATGTGATGTTTGGTATTGCTGGATTCAGGAAGCTCTCGACTTTTCAAAAATAACATGGTTTTTCTTTTATTTATTATGTATTTGGCACCAGAGCAGCCTGAACACACAAAGTCCAAAATCACGATGAGTGGTGACAAGTCATGTCATGCCGTTTTTCGAGGGGAAAAGTTAAAGGATTACTCGTGATCTTATGTGGAGCTGTTAGCGGGGACTTAGCTGGTTTATAAAAGGTAAGAGTCTCACTCCTACCACTATTTTTGGCTGAGATACACCGTCTAGAAAGTGGGATCATAACTTTCACGTTTCATATGGCTTTATTTGGTGATATTTTATGGTGTTTCTGTGTCATAAACAACATCAGCTATCATAATCACACCTGATTTCAATAAGGTACAATGTTTGAAGCTGGCTGAGTGTTGTTTGATCACTGATAGTACTGTTTTGAAGCACAGTGACCCACTTGTCATTTGGAGCTCCGCCTGGATCTTTCCATGGTAAAAACACTGTAGAATGGTCATACTTTGAGCAGTCTTCTTCAAATTTGAAACAAGTGTTCATTGATAGTGTGCCTACAGCCCCACAGTGTCATTTACCTGCTCAGATGAAGCCACAGACAGTTATTCATCCTGAAACAAATTTTATATTTTATTTTAGGCAAAATCTTGAATTTTTTACAACATTCAGAGGCTCATTACTCTGTCTCTGTATCACCTAGAGTGTTTCTGACACTTTCACAAGAAACTTCAGAGAGTTTTCTTTCTGGTAAGACCTCATGCATGCATGTAGTCAGAGCGGTTCAGAAGCTACAGTCATTTTAATGTGGGCATGTCATTTTAGGCATTTTTGCTACAGAATGGGGGAGGAGTGCAAGAGTTAAATTTGCTTGATTAATTAGACACTGAATCAAGTGGGCCACTTCAAAAAATGACTGAACCCAAATGAAAGGAGGCTGGAGAACTCGATAAAATTGCAGAGCTTTTAATAAGTTGCAAACCACTCGATTTATTCTTGAGTCCAAGTGGCCGTTTGTGCCAAATATGTTTTATTATGATTCTTACATACATGTACTGTCATATTAATGTTTACAAATAATATATATACAGTCTTTAACTATTTATATTATTCATATTTTATTACTACATATTCTACAGTTACATTTATTGTTATTATTGTTGTTGTTGTGCATCCGTCTGTCTCTCTGGATGTCTCTATGTATTATTGTGTCATATGAATCACTGTAAATTCATTATGTTGACGTGTTCTGTACACACAGCATCTATGGCACGTCTGTCCGTCCAGGCAGAGGGATCCCTCCTCAGTTTCTCTTCCTGAGGTTTCCTACATATTTGAATCCAATTGACACAACGTGGTGCACACAACTGTTTCTACAACTGTTGTACAGCTTTAGCATTACTACTGTGGCCATCATGTCTCTGTGTGCACAAAAACAAAACAGGCTGCAATAATAATCAAAGAATTACAGCAACACAATGCACAGAACAATAAAAAGATACATCATTAAAGACAACATGCACATCTGTTGTGTGTCTGCTGATACTAACAGCCTACATTTAAAATCATATTTTTACATGTCACACGAATTTTAGACAGTTTGAGGCCGTATATCACAGGGTTAAAGAGGGGAGGACATGTGAGAAAATACAATGATAAAAAGATGCGCAACACATTGGGAACACCAGTCATATTAAACCTGCTCTGAACTATTTCAAAGCAAGCAGCAACAGAAAAGTTGAGCAGAGAGGCGAGGTGAGGTGTGCAGGTACTGACAGCTTTCTGTCTCGTCTGTTTAGAGCCAGAAAAACAAACTTTAAGGATCTTTATATACGTGTAACAGATTAACAGTACAGGACATGAGATACCAAGAGTGGCATGAGTCAGCCCATAAATGTTCTGGACTGTTGTGTCATCACATGCCAGTTTAACGATAGAGTAGTAGTCACAGTACACTTTGTGAATAATGTTCCCACACAGCTGTAAAGGCACAATTAAAGATACCAAAACAATAAATGCAAGAAGAGGGAATAACCAACTCAGAGAAATGAGCACAACAATCTTATGATTTGTCATACGTGTGATATACTGCAGAGGATAACAGATAGCAAGATATCTGTCATAAGAAATGATGGCTAAGTTTAAAAGTTCTATACTTCCATAAGAGTACACACAATAAATCTGCAGGAAACAAGCTGAAGCAGAGACAGTGTGAATGTCAGAGAGCATCTGAAGCAGCAGCAATGGAAACAACCCTGTACTACCATACAGTTCATTTACAAACAGGCTGCACAGAAACATGTACATAGGTTCATGTAAGCTTCTGTTCACACAGATAACCACAATCAGCAGGAGGTTGGCACAGATAATCAACATGTATAGGAACATGACGATCAAGAAACATAAGTGTTTAAACAGCCCAGTGTCAAAGTAGGCAGCAAACATGAAACATGAAATTTGTGTAGAGTTAGTCATGAGCCTCCTTCTGCTTCACCACAACTCTGCTGTGTACACAAAGCAACAGAGTTGTTAAAATCTTGTAGATTCAACTGGTAGTTACAGTGAGTCTGGTTGTTTGGCACAATGTGCAGCTTAAACATGAAGCACATATAAACAGATCCATTGTGACAGGAAAAATGTTATCAACCAACCCCAGATGTATCGTTTCAATTTCAGAGTCAATGAAATCCTTTGGTCAGAAATTAGAAGAAAACACTTTTGTGACGTTGTGTCAATGTGAGCCTTCACCTGCTGCAGTCATACTGAGAGTCCCTCCTCACTGAGCTGAAACTCTGCTTTGACTCCTCTGAAACTTTTCCAGACAGAGGACACCCACAGCAGCAGAGCGACCTCATTATAAAAGGGCACACTGATTCATACTCACGTTTAATTAATGCCAGCAAAACACTGAACTCTGTTGAACAACTTATTTTATACTTAATATAAAGTAAAAGGAATGATTTTGGTCCTGTACCATAAAACAACATGTTTCAGTCAGCTGACCCTTTGCTAAGCCCCGCCCCTTTATGATGGTCCATCAGGCTGTTGGAGTTAGCACGGAGCCCCGACTGTCACTAACTGCACTCCCTGAAGAAACAATGTCCAATTTAAAAAAAAAATGCACAAAAAAAGAAAATGCGATTTCAAAAAGAAGCATACACAAGGTCTACAATATGTGGTTCAAGGATGTATCAGAATGTCAAACTCACAAAAAAAGGTCACAGAGATTACAGTCGATTGGAGCTAAAGCCGAACTGTAGGCTACAGATCACAGTGCAAACCTGAACCACCACATTACCGGTGAATTAAACAGGGCAGTTTGCCAATGTTTAACCGGCTGTGTGTCATCGCAGTGTGTGCAGATGAATAGTGTTTGGCTTCCCCATGCAACCAGTGCGTGGATCTCCACTGCTGCACGGGCAGGGAGCTTCAGGGGAAGCCAAACACTGTTTATCTGCACACACTGTGATGTCACAGAGCTGGTTAAACATTGGCAAAGTTTCCCTTCACTGGTTTCTTTAGAACAGGTCGGCCTTTATTCATTGTTGTATTCATTAACAAGCAGCATGTGTATACATTCAGTAGGCTTTATCTCCTGCAGCTAGCTAGCTAACCCTGCACTCTCTAGTGTTTGATTTTGTTCTTGGAACAGGAAAGAAATGTATATCTCTGTCCATTGAGTGTCATTAACACACGATGAGCTCCTGGCACAATGTTTAGCTCCTAATCCACAAAACCAGCCTGAAAAAGAACAAGACCTGAAACAATCATATTAAAGTCTACAGAGCACAGCCGTGTTGTTGTTGGACTCATGTTGGAGCCAGCCAATGCTACGCTATAATTGGCCAGTCTGCATTTAAGGTGCAGGCCCTAACAAAAGGTCAATCATGTCCATTTTAGCCAAGCATTCATTTAACCTGTTTATCCTGCTCAGGGTTTTGGGGATGAGTGGTGACGATGACTACCATCATCTAATCAGTTCATCCTTGAGTCACAGTGGATGATATTCTCTCAAGGCCTTCTTGAGATATCACATTCATGAGAATGACATGGATGCAAGGTCACAGCCACCATTATCCTAACAGTTCATCCTTGAGTTCAAGCAAACTTTTGTGCCCAATTTCAAAAAAATCCCTCAAAATGTTCTTGAGGTATCTTGTTCAAGAGACTGAGACAGACACATGGTCACAGTGACCTTGGCCTTTGACCTTTGACTACCAAAATGCCGTGATCCTTGAGTCCAGGCAGAGGTTTGTACCAATCTAGAAGAAAATCTCTCAGGGCCTTCTTGAGATATAGACGCAAGGACACAGTGACCTTTGAGTTTTGACTGTTTAACCTCTAACTCCGCCAGGACAGCGACATCCTCGCTCCCCCCCTCCGCTGTTAAATGGTATCTCCCAGGCGCACTCCGTCATCAAACCATGTGATGTTTGGTATTGCTGGATTCAGGAAGCTCTCGACTTTTCAAAAATAACATGGTTTTTCTTTTATTTATTATGTATTTGGCACCAGAGCAGCCTGAACACACAAAGTCCAAAATCACGATGAGTGGTGACAAGTCATGTCATGCCGTTTTTCGAGGGGAAAAGTTAAAGGATTACTCGTGATCTTATGTGGAGCTGTTAGCGGGGACTTAGCTGGTTTATAAAAGGTAAGAGTCTCACTCCTACCACTATTTTTGGCTGAGATACACCGTCTAGAAAGTGGGATCATAACTTTCACGTTTCATATGGCTTTATTTGGTGATATTTTATGGTGTTTCTGTGTCATAAACAACATCAGCTATCATAATCACACCTGATTTCAATAAGGTACAATGTTTGAAGCTGGCTGAGTGTTGTTTGATCACTGATAGTACTGTTTTGAAGCACAGTGACCCACTTGTCATTTGGAGCTCCGCCTGGATCTTTCCATGGTAAAAACACTGTAGAATGGTCATACTTTGAGCAGTCTTCTTCAAATTTGAAACAAGTGTTCATTGATAGTGTGCCTACAGCCCCACAGTGTCATTTACCTGCTCAGATGAAGCCACAGACAGTTATTCATCCTGAAACAAATTTTTATTTTATTTTAGGCAAAATCTTCAACTTTTTACTGACTTCAGAGGCCCATTACTCTGTCTCTGTATCACCTAGAGTGTTTCTGACACTTTCACAAGAAACTGCAGGGAGTTTTCTTTCTGGCAAGACCTCATGCATGCATGTAGTCAGAGCGGTTCAGAGGCTACAGTCATTTTAATGTGGGCATGTCATTTTAGGCATTTTTGCTACAGAATGGGGGAGGAGTGCAAGAGTTAAATTTGCTTGATTAATTAGACACTGAATCAAGTGGGCCACTTCAAAAAATGACTGAACCCAAATGAAAGGAGGCTGGAGAACTCGATAAAATTGCAGAGCTTTTAATAAGTTGCAAACCACTCGATTTATTCTTGAGTCCAAGTGGCCGTTTGTGCCAAATATGTTTATTATGATTCTTACATACATGTACTGTCATATTAATGTTTACAAATAATATATATACAGTCTTTAACTATTTATATTATTCATATTTTATTACTACATATTCTACAGTTACATTTATTGTTATTATTGTTGTTGTTGTGCATCCGTCTGTCTCTCTGGATGTCTCTATGTATTATTGTGTCATATGAATCACTGTAAATTCATTATGTTGACGTGTTCTGTACACACAGCATCTATGGCACGTCTGTCCGTCCAGGCAGAGGGATCCCTCCTCAGTTTCTCTTCCTGAGGTTTCCTACATATTTGAATCCAATTGACACAACGTGGTGCACACAACTGTTTCTACAACTGTTGTACAGCTTTAGCATTACTACTGTGGCCATCATGTCTCTGTGTGCACAAAAACAAAACAGGCTGCAATAATAATCAAAGAATTACAGCAACACAATGCACAGAACAATAAAAAGATACATCATTAAAGACAACATGCACATCTGTTGTGTGTCTGCTGATACTAACAGCCTACATTTAAAATCATATTTTTACATGTCACACGAATTTTAGACAGTTTGAGGCCGTATATCACAGGGTTAAAGAGGGGAGGACATGTGAGAAAATACAATGATAAAAAGATGCGCAACACATTGGGAACACCAGTCATATTAAACCTGCTCTGAACTATTTCAAAGCAAGCAGCAACAGAAAAGTTGAGCAGAGAGGCGAGGTGAGGTGTGCAGGTACTGACAGCTTTCTGTCTCGTCTGTTTAGAGCCAGAAAAACAAACTTTAAGGATCTTTATATACGTGTAACAGATTAACAGTACAGGACATGAGATACCAAGAGTGGCATGAGTCAGCCCATAAATGTTCTGGACTGTTGTGTCATCACATGCCAGTTTAACGATAGAGTAGTAGTCACAGTACACTTTGTGAATAATGTTCCCACACAGCTGTAAAGGCACAATTAAAGATACCAAAACAATAAATGCAAGAAGAGGGAATAACCAACTCAGAGAAATGAGCACAACAATCTTATGATTTGTCATACGTGTGATATACTGCAGAGGATAACAGATAGCAAGATATCTGTCATAAGAAATGATGGCTAAGTTTAAAAGTTCTATACTTCCATAAGAGTACACACAATAAATCTGCAGGAAACAAGCTGAAGCAGAGACAGTGTGAATGTCAGAGAGCATCTGAAGCAGCAGCAATGGAAACAACCCTGTACTACCATACAGTTCATTTACAAACAGGCTGCACAGAAACATGTACATAGGTTCATGTAAGCTTCTGTTCACACAGATAACCACAATCAGCAGGAGGTTGGCACAGATAATCAACATGTATAGGAACATGACGATCAAGAAACATAAGTGTTTAAACAGCCCAGTGTCAAAGTAGGCAGCAAACATGAAACATGAAATTTGTGTAGAGTTAGTCATGAGCCTCCTTCTGCTTCACCACAACTCTGCTGTGTACACAAAGCAACAGAGTTGTTAAAATCTTGTAGATTCAACTGGTAGTTACAGTGAGTCTGGTTGTTTGGCACAATGTGCAGCTTAAACATGAAGCACATATAAACAGATCCATTGTGACAGGAAAAATGTTATCAACCAACCCCAGATGTATCGTTTCAATTTCAGAGTCAATGAAATCCTTTGGTCAGAAATTAGAAGAAAACACTTTTGTGACGTTGTGTCAATGTGAGCCTTCACCTGCTGCAGTCATACTGAGAGTCCCTCCTCACTGAGCTGAAACTCTGCTTTGACTCCTCTGAAACTTTTCCAGACAGAGGACACCCACAGCAGCAGAGCGACCTCATTATAAAAGGGCACACTGATTCATACTCACGTTTAATTAATGCCAGCAAAACACTGAACTCTGTTGAACAACTTATTTTATACTTAATATAAAGTAAAAGGAATGATTTTGGTCCTGTACCATAAAACAACATGTTTCAGTCAGCTGACCCTTTGCTAAGCCCCGCCCCTTTATGATGGTCCATCAGGCTGTTGGAGTTAGCACGGAGCCCCGACTGTCACTAACTGCACTCCCTGAAGAAACAATGTCCAATTTAAAAAAAAAATGCACAAAAAAAGAAAATGCGATTTCAAAAAGAAGCATACACAAGGTCTACAATATGTGGTTCAAGGATGTATCAGAATGTCAAACTCACAAAAAAAGGTCACAGAGATTACAGTCGATTGGAGCTAAAGCCGAACTGTAGGCTACAGATCACAGTGCAAACCTGAACCACCACATTACCGGTGAATTAAACAGGGCAGTTTGCCAATGTTTAACCGGCTGTGTGTCATCGCAGTGTGTGCAGATGAATAGTGTTTGGCTTCCCCATGCAACCAGTGCGTGGATCTCCACTGCTGCACGGGCAGGGAGCTTCAGGGGAAGCCAAACACTGTTTATCTGCACACACTGTGATGTCACAGAGCTGGTTAAACATTGGCAAAGTTTCCCTTCACTGGTTTCTTTAGAACAGGTCGGCCTTTATTCATTGTTGTATTCATTAACAAGCAGCATGTGTATACATTCAGTAGGCTTTATCTCCTGCAGCTAGCTAGCTAACCCTGCACTCTCTAGTGTTTGATTTTGTTCTTGGAACAGGAAAGAAATGTATATCTCTGTCCATTGAGTGTCATTAACACACGATGAGCTCCTGGCACAATGTTTAGCTCCTAATCCACAAAACCAGCCTGAAAAAGAACAAGACCTGAAACAATCATATTAAAGTCTACAGAGCACAGCCGTGTTGTTGTTGGACTCATGTTGGAGCCAGCCAATGCTACGCTATAATTGGCCAGTCTGCATTTAAGGTGCAGGCCCTAACAAAAGGTCAATCATGTCCATTTTAGCCAAGCATTCATTTAACCTGTTTATCCTGCTCAGGGTTTTGGGGATGAGTGGTGACGATGACTACCATCATCTAATCAGTTCATCCTTGAGTCACAGTGGATGATATTCTCTCAAGGCCTTCTTGAGATATCACATTCATGAGAATGACATGGATGCAAGGTCACAGCCACCATTATCCTAACAGTTCATCCTTGAGTTCAAGCAAACTTTTGTGCCCAATTTCAAAAAAATCCCTCAAAATGTTCTTGAGGTATCTTGTTCAAGAGACTGAGACAGACACATGGTCACAGTGACCTTGGCCTTTGACCTTTGACTACCAAAATGCCGTGATCCTTGAGTCCAGGCAGAGGTTTGTACCAATCTAGAAGAAAATCTCTCAGGGCCTTCTTGAGATATAGACGCAAGGACACAGTGACCTTTGAGTTTTGACTGTTTAACCTCTAACTCCGCCAGGACAGCGACATCCTCGCTCCCCCCCTCCGCTGTTAAATGGTATCTCCCAGGCGCACTCCGTCATCAAACCATGTGATGTTTGGTATTGCTGGATTCAGGAAGCTCTCGACTTTTCAAAAATAACATGGTTTTTCTTTTATTTATTATGTATTTGGCACCAGAGCAGCCTGAACACACAAAGTCCAAAATCACGATGAGTGGTGACAAGTCATGTCATGCCGTTTTTCGAGGGGAAAAGTTAAAGGATTACTCGTGATCTTATGTGGAGCTGTTAGCGGGGACTTAGCTGGTTTATAAAAGGTAAGAGTCTCACTCCTACCACTATTTTTGGCTGAGATACACCGTCTAGAAAGTGGGATCATAACTTTCACGTTTCATATGGCTTTATTTGGTGATATTTTATGGTGTTTCTGTGTCATAAACAACATCAGCTATCATAATCACACCTGATTTCAATAAGGTACAATGTTTGAAGCTGGCTGAGTGTTGTTTGATCACTGATAGTACTGTTTTGAAGCACAGTGACCCACTTGTCATTTGGAGCTCCGCCTGGATCTTTCCATGGTAAAAACACTGTAGAATGGTCATACTTTGAGCAGTCTTCTTCAAATTTGAAACAAGTGTTCATTGATAGTGTGCCTACAGCCCCACAGTGTCATTTACCTGCTCAGATGAAGCCACAGACAGTTATTCATCCTGAAACAAATTTTTATTTTATTTTAGGCAAAATCTTCAACTTTTTACTGACTTCAGAGGCCCATTACTCTGTCTCTGTATCACCTAGAGTGTTTCTGACACTTTCACAAGAAACTGCAGGGAGTTTTCTTTCTGGCAAGACCTCATGCATGCATGTAGTCAGAGCGGTTCAGAGGCTACAGTCATTTTAATGTGGGCATGTCATTTTAGGCATTTTTGCTACAGAATGGGGGAGGAGTGCAAGAGTTAAATTTGCTTGATTAATTAGACACTGAATCAAGTGGGCCACTTCAAAAAATGACTGAACCCAAATGAAAGGAGGCTGGAGAACTCGATAAAATTGCAGAGCTTTTAATAAGTTGCAAACCACTCGATTTATTCTTGAGTCCAAGTGGCCGTTTGTGCCAAATATGTTTTATTATGATTCTTACATACATGTACTGTCATATTAATGTTTACAAATAATATATATACAGTCTTTAACTATTTATATTATTCATATTTTATTACTACATATTCTACAGTTACATTTATTGTTATTATTGTTGTTGTTGTGCATCCGTCTGTCTCTCTGGATGTCTCTATGTATCATTGTGTCATATGAATCACTGTAAATTCATTATGTTGACGTGTTCTGTACAAACAGCATCTATGGCACGTCTGTCCGTCCAGGCAGAGGGATCCCTCCTCAGTTTCTCTTCCTGAGGTTTCCCACATATTTGAATCCAATTGACACAATGTGGTGCACACAACTGTTTCTACAACTGTTGTACAGCTTTAGCATTACTACTGTGGCCATCATGTCTCTGTGTGCACAAAAACAAAACAGGCTGCAATAATAATCAAAGTATAACAGCAACACAATGCACAGAACAATAAAAAGATACAATATCATTAAAAGACAACATGCACATCTGTTGTGTGTCTGCTGATACTAACAGCCTACATTTAAAATGAGATTTTTACATGTCACACGGATTTTAGACAGTTTGAGGCCGTATATCACAGGGTTAAAGAGGGGAGGACATGTGAGAAAATACAATGATAAAAAGATGCGCAACACATTGGGAACACCAGTCATATTAAACCTGCTCTGAACTATTTCAAAGAAAGCGGCAACAGAAAAGTTGAGCAGAGAGGCGAGGTGAGGTGTGCAGGTACTGACAGCTTTCTGTCTCGTCTGTTTAGAGCCAGAAAAACAAACTTCAAGGATCTTTATATACGTGTAACAGATTAACAGTACAGGACATGAGATACCAAGAGTGGCATGAGTCAGCCCATAAATGTTCTGGACTGTTGTGTCATCACATGCCAGTTTAACGATAGAGTAGTAGTCACAGTACACTTTGTTAATAATGTTCCCACACAGCTGTAAAGGCACAATTAAAGATACCAAAACAATAAATGCAAGAAGAGGGAACAACCAACTCAGAGAAATGAGCACAACAATCTTATGATTTGTCATACGTGTGTTATACTGCAGAGGATAACAGATAGCAAGATATCTGTCATAAGACATGATGGCTAAGTTTAAAAGTTCTATACTTCCATAAGTGTACACACAATAAATCTGCAGGAAACAAGCTGAAGCAGAGACAGTGTGAATGTCAGAGAGCATCTGAAGCAGCAGCAATGGAAACAACCCTGTACTACCATACAGTTCATTTACAAACAGGCTGCACAGAAACATGTACATAGGTTCATGTAAGCTTCTGTTCACACAGATAACCACAATCAGCAGGAGGTTGGCACAGATAATCAACATGTATAGGAACATGACGATCAAGAAACATAAGTGTTTAAACAGCCCAGTGTCAAAGTAGGCAGCAAACATGAAACATGAAATTTGTGTAGAGTTAGTCATGAGCCTCCTTCTGCTTCACCACAACTCTGCTGTGTACACAAAGCAACAGAGTTGTTAAAATCTTGTAGATTCAACTGGTAGTTACAGTGAGTCTGGTTGTTTGGCACAATGTGCAGCTTAAACATGAAGCACATATAAACAGATCCATTGTGACAGGAAAAATGTTATCAACCAACCCCAGATGTATCGTTTCAATTTCAGAGTCAATGAAATCCTTTGGTCAGAAATTAGAAGAAAACACTTTTGTGACGTTGTGTCAATGTGAGCCTTCACCTGCTGCAGTCATACTGAGAGTCCCTCCTCACTGAGCTGAAACTCTGCTTTGACTCCTCTGAAACTTTTCCAGACAGAGGACACCCACAGCAGCAGAGTGACCTCATTATAAAAGGGCACACTGATTCATACTCATGTTTAATTAATGCCAGCAAAACACTGAACTCTGTTGAACAACTTATTTTATTTGGATGTTTGTGTCAGATTTGAAGAACGTCTCACAAGGCTTTATTCAAATATCGCATTCAGTAGAACAAGACAGATGCAAGGTCATATCTGCATTGACTTTTGACCACCAAAATCTAAAAAGTTTATCTTTTAGTCCAAAAGCCATGTTTGTGCCAAACTTCCCTTTAAGAGTACTTCAGATATTGCATTCATGAGAAAGAGACAGAAACAAGGTCACAATGACCTTGACTTTGATCTTTGACCAAAATCTGACCAGTTCATTCTTGTGTCCAAGAGGAGATTCATGCCAAATTTTAATAAATTCCCTGAAGGGGAAGGAGAAAGATATTGTCTTCAGAGAATGGAGCAAACCAGGTCACAGTGACCTTGACCTTTGGCCAACAAAATCTTTCCAGTTCATTGTTGAGTCCAAGTGAACCAGTCTGCCAAATTCAAAGAAATTAAGAAAGATAGTGAGGACGTGGAAAAATCTGTAAATTGGCAGGTTGCTGCCAGTGTGTGAGAGTGTGAGTGTGAACAACCAAAGACAAAATGGCTGACAGCATAGACTACAAATGTGTTGGCTAGATCAAAGATGGCCTCAGAGTGGGGGTGGTTATGTCCAACCACATGTGGTCAGTCAGGGACAAAGAAACAATGGAAACCTGTGAGGCGGAAACTATGTTGAGAGCCAAATAACAGCATATGTGTATGTGATCTATGTCGTGAAAAGGTGTTGGGTAGTAGAAAGGATTTTAAGTTGCGTGTGAGACTCTGTCTGTGCAATGCACTAGCAAACTAACATCAACTTAGCTTTGGCAAGGGGCGTTGGTGGCTTAGTGGTAGAGCAGGTGCCTCATGTACAAGGCTGTTGCTGCAGCGGCCCGGGTTCAACTCCAGCCTGTAGCCCTTTGCTGCATGTCACTCTCTCTCTCTCTCCCCTCCTTTCATGCTTGTCTGTCCTGTCAAATAAAGGCTAATAATGCTCCAAAAATATCTTTTAAAAAAACATAGCTTTGGCAAAGCCAGCTAACCAGTAACCTGACTACAAAGAGATCACAACAATAAACTCATTAAAACATTAAAATCAAAACATGTTACACATATAGTGACAAAAGTTAACAGTCTTGCTTAACCTGTACTACTGTGCTAATGTGAAGACTCGTTGTTACGTTACCAGTCCATGAATGGAGGGAAGAGTTGATTGTTGTTGTGCTGTTTGTTAGCTGGATGAGCAAAGCTGAAAGAAGTGTGGCTCCTGATGCAATCCTTGCTGTGCTGTGCTCCAGTGGTGCAGAGGAATCTGTTCACTGTGTGTAAGCACAGAGTTAGCAGTTTGGTGCTAACTCGGTACAATGGTGTCTTTGTTTTCTGACATTAGTTCAACATCAGTGAGAATCAGTGGCACCTTAGCTGCTCAGATCTCCCGTCCCTTCCAATGGACATAACCTTTCTAGGATGTCTAGCTCTATGATTTCTGTCATCTAACTACACTCAGATGGACAGACTTATTTGATGGGATGTCTATAAACCAATCACAGCCTTCCACATCATCTTTTTTTAACAAGCAAGGTCAACTGTTAGACAAGGAGGAAGCGCAAGACACATTTCAGTTTATGTATCATATTATTAAAGTACAAAATTTGTGTTTAAACTGTATGTAAAGTAAACGTGAGGTGTTATTTTACTTTTACATTTAAAAAAAATCATGTGAAATATTTATAGATTTTAATAAGGATTTTTTTCAAAAATATCTGCCCTTTGGACCCAAGTGTCCCCAGAAAATGAAATACTGTTGAAACAGGGAAATACTGTTCTGAATTGATTTTGTACCATCAGCTTATATAGCATTTTATTGATTCTGTACATTCATGAGGAGGTTTGTTTAAAAAACGTCTGCTGAGACCATTTACAATCATTTTTCCTGTGGGGTGATTCAGTATCTTTGTCCAGTGGAATGGAAAGGAAAAAAAAACATTTGTTAAGTAATTAGTATCCTCATTAAAAAAAATAAAAATACTAATAATTTGTGGGTGCATTTAGAGTAGAAATCTAAAATTAAAATATTTTTTGTGTTTGGAACATATCATAAAAATAAAAATAAAAATAATAATAATTATTATAATTATTAGTTGTTATTTTTAACTAATGAGAAGTGTCTTTGAGTACTATGAAAAGTGCTTCATAAATAAAATTTATTATCATCATTATTATTATTAAAACAAATTCCATTCCCTAATGGATTCTTAATGGGTTAGATAATGACGTCAGTCTGCTGCTGTGGGGTGGAGCCTGCCTTTTTTTGTTGAGCGTTCGACCTCAGTTGGGACAGGCTCACAGTGCAATCACAGCAGGTCAGCAGCCAAATGCAGAGTTTCACACAATGCCATAAAAAATACTATAAATAACCAAATGTTATATTGACTAAAAAGAAAATGGTGCCGTCGGAATATTTGTTTTCCCGGATAATGACTCGATTATAACATTATCATGACACTGGCTTCTGTTCATGTGTGTTTGAGGTATTCGCTGCATGCTGGGAAAAACAAGTGTGACTTTAAATCAATTAAATATGTTTGAATCTAAAGCAAAATGCAACATGATCAATAGTCCATGTGCTCAGTGAAACTGTTAAATAAGAAAAAAATAAGAGACTCATGGTAAACTCGACGCAAAGTTCATATTTTGCACTTGTTGCCTACTTTGACACATTTGGTTATTTTAAATATCATTACATATATTTCATGATTGTAATGTCTCTATATGTTTTGATTCTTTGCTCCAACCTCCTGCTGACTGTGGTTATCTGTGTGAACAGAAGCTTACATGAACCTATGTACATGTTTCTGTGCAGCCTGTTTGTAAATGAACTGTATGGTAGTACAGGGTTGTTTCCATTGCTGCTGCTTCAGATCCTCTCTGACATTCACACTGTCTCTGCTTCAGCTTGTTTTCTGCAGATTTTCTGTGTGTACACATATGGAAACATAGAATTTTTAAACTTAGCCGTCATGTCTTATGACAGATATCTCGCCATCTGTTTTCCTCTACAATATAACACACGCATGACAGCAAAAAAAGTTGTTGTTCTTATTGCTCTGATATGGTTACTCACATTTTTTGTTAATATTTTCACATTAACTTTGATTGTGCCTTTACAGCTGTGTGGGAACATCATTAACAAAGTGTACTGTGACAATCACTCTGTAGTGAAACTGGCTTGCTCTGACACAACCATCAATAACATTTATGGACTCACTGTTACTTCTTTATCAGTTTTCTGTCCTCTGTTTTTAATCTGTTACACGTACATAAAGATCTTTAAAGTTTGTTTTTCTGGCTCTAAACAGACGAGACAGAAAGTCGTCAGCACCTGCACACCTCACCTCGCCTCTCTGCTCAACTTTTCTTTTGGTGCTTGCTTTGAAATAATACAGAGCAGGTTTAATATGACTGGTGTTCCCAATATGTTGCGCATTTTTTTGTCATTATACTTTCTCACATGCCCGCCGCTCTTTAACCCTATCATGTATGGTGTGAAACTGTCTAAAATCCGTGTCTTATGTAAAGGTATGATATATTTTAACTGGAACAAATCGTAGGTCACATATCAGCCCAATCCTGCCTCTGTTTGTTGGTTGCCAGTGAACTTCAGATTTGATTTTAAGGTTCTTTTAATAATTTTTAAAGCTCAGTGTGGTTTGGCTCCCAGTTATATAGCTGAGCATTTGACTCTGTGTGCTGCAAGTCATGCACTTAGATCCTTAAGCCAGCCCTCAGTAGTTGCTGGGCTGTTGCCATCAAGGCCCAAGGTTCTGGAATTCTCTGCCTGAGTAAATCAGGCTTGCAAGCACGTTACTTGTTTGTTTTATTTCCTTTTGTTCTGTTTTTGCACATGATTTGTCTTTGTTCTTAACATTGTTTTTAATTATTGTAATCTCTATTTTTATTAGGCTAATTGTTATTCTTATTATCCTTGTTTTATTTTCATACACTGTGTGAAATACTCTGTAACCTTGTTTAGATAAGTGCTTCACAAATGAAGTTATTGTTGTGTTATAAAATGTATTCTCTTTCAGTGTGAAGAAATAAACACATCTACTGAACTGTAAATAATCCGTTAATCTGCTAATCTATTAATACTAATAGCAATGCAACACTTTTGAAAACATTGGTGGGCACCATGATTACAGACCAGCTGCCTTGAAAAGAGACTGAGTAAATATAATTCACATGCTGATGGTGAAAGGACGGCTTTTTCGTCAGTGTCTGACACGGAAGTTACTGCCCAAACGCCAATATTCAGCAACTTGGGAATGCAAAAAAGCATTCATGGAATCAGTTAATTTCCCTTCGTTTCCTGAATCAGCTAACATTACCACTTTCACTAAGCTAACACCCAGCTGTAAAGAATTTAGTGAATTCACATCTACAATCCATAATATTATCAAAATATTTCGAGAATCTGGAGAAATCTCTGTATGTAAGGGACAAGGCTGAAAACCAACACTGAATGACCTTTGACCCCTCAGACTGCACTGCATTAAAAACCAACTTAACTGTATAAAGGACATTACTACATGGGCTCAGGAACACTTTGGAAACCACTGTCAGTAAACACATGGCTGCATCTACCAATGACAGTTCAGACTCTACCATGCAAAGTGAAAGACAGATATCAGAGCCAGGTCTCACTCTCACTTGGGCAGTGACTTGCAGCATCATAAACCAACAAAAAAGGCATCCTTTAACACTGGCATGATACGCAGCTGGTTGTTGTTATAGTTTAATGTTGCGTGGCGGCCTCAGGGGGAAACGCAGCAGGACAAGGACGAAAGTTAAGGTGGTAAAAAGTCCAAGTGGAGTAGGAAGGAGGGGTAGTAAATCAACAGCTCACTGCATTCACTGCTTTTCTCATCAGTCATAGTTAACTTACAGACATTAGGGTTGATTAACCAGGTAAAGTGACCCAGACCTTTAGAGAGTCTGAAGATCGGATGTTTGACAGTAGGGAGACATCTTCCAATCCGCTCCTGTTTTCAGCTGCTTCACCTTATAATATTATAATTCTGACTAAACATAAAGGTGACTAAATGTTTAATGTGATTGATAATTTATTGGCACGATGAAATGTTTTATAAATTAATTAGAACCAGTGGCTACTTGGAGGCTGGACATCAATCTAAAAATTGGTGATGATTTGAAAATTGATCAGTGGGGACAGAAACTGTATCTGTGCTTATTTGGATAAAACATGAAAAAGAACTGTAAACTGTTGTAAGTTTTCCTCCTTCCTTCTTTCACTTTCTCATCTTTTTAATCTGCCAATTATACATCAGTGTGACGGCTGCCGCAGGAACAGATAATAAAATAAAACATTACTTTTTCCTCTGGTCACTACACAGGAGCATAAACACCCAGAGCGAAGGCCTGAAGCAGCTGTGTGTTCAGCAGTAACCATGGTTACAGCAGTCTCCTCCCATGATTTCCCATGATGCACAGTGTGCTAATTGGCCTGTTATGGAGCTGCTTAGAGCCTCCAGAGTGTCCAAGTGTCCACAGATGCCTCTGGGGTCTGGTGTTGTTTCTCCTCCCGGGCTCATTACCGTCAGATGAAACAGTAAACATGATGAAATCACACACCAGAGTCCCCACTGCCCACTCTCTGTCCACCAAACATCACACAAACAACAACAATGAATCCATCTATGACCTTCACTGACCTTGAACAGGTCGACGTCATGTGTTAGTGCGTTCAGGTCCTTGTTTCCTGTAAACTGTTGATTTCTGAGCTTCTTGAGTTCAGATATTTCCAAAAAAGTTTGGTTTTTGATGCAGAGACACAGAAGACACGAGAGCCTCCTGCTGAATGAGCTGCAGATATTTTAACCCTTTATTGAAATAAAGGAAAATAAGTACAAGTATGTCCACAAGTTACTTTTAAAGCTCTTCATTTTCTCTCTCCCAACTATATCTCAGACCTCTTAATTCTGTACATGTTGGTACATACTCTGAGATCCTCGGGAGCAGAGGTCCTCTGTCTTTTTCAGAGGCCCGGCTGAGAACTAAAGAGGACAGACTGTTTGCAGCCAGGACTCGAGGCTCTGGATTGATCTGCACAAGGAAATCAGGTCAGCCGAGTCCATTACTACAGTATCCAAAATAAAACAGAAGAAATGAGAGAAACTAGCACAACCAAAAAAGATAAGATAAAAAAGATATAATTTCAATGATGAGATTTGGACACACTGGTCTGAATAGTGCACTTAGGTTAATTGGTAAAAATGAAACAGGCATGTTTGAATATTGTAACATGCAGGAGACAGTCGAGCATGTTATAATGAATTGTCCAAAGTATTGGCAGGAAAGACACATCAAACTGGAACTAAAGGAAATGCTACAGTTGAACTCAGGGCATGTAGGTTATAGGGCAATATTTACATTTTTGGAGAGCACAAGGATAAGCAGAATAATATAATGTAGGCATGAGGCTGCTCCGATCCACACTCCATTTCAGAAGGTGGTAGTAATGCACCTAAAAGCTGTTTGCCAACCGACTTTAAACATCAGAAGAAGAAGAAGAAGAAGAAGAAGAAGAAGAAGAAGAAGTAGGTCGGCCGAGTCACTGATATCTTTTAAGTCCCTTCTTAAAGCATACTTTTATCTGACAGCCTTTCCTGATTTACTTGAGTTCTAATATCCTACAAACCAGTGGTGGCTGCTGGTCTTTCAAACAGGGGAAGCTCACTTTAAGTTTACATCATAACATGTGTCATATTGTAGCTAGGCAGTAACTTATAAAAGGAACATTTAATTGAAGCAGTTTTTTAACCACACTCATGCCGTAGAACCACAGCAACACACACCTCAGAGATTTTTTAATCACCTCAAAGATGGGTTTAAACACCTGAACTGTACAAACAGTGAAAATGAGCTATATGGGACTGAGCTCCATGCCAGTGTGTATTTCCAAAGCACTGTCAATCACAAAGGGGTTCAGCCTTTTAGACAATTCCTCCAATCAGCATGCAGACACCGAGCGTCCTCTCCCATCTACCGCTCGATCAGGTCCCAGGGAAGCTGAGCCTCCCTGGAAGTGACGATTTTGTCACATTTATCCAATGAGCGTCTCGCTTTGCTGCATGAAAAAACCTGCTCAGCACTGTCTCATAGGAATGCTTGGACGCTCCACGTCCACGGTGCTGAGACCAGAATGCATGACAGGGAGGTTGCGTTTTAAAACTGTTGATAAACAGGTGACGTATGAACATCATAGTCATGATGTGAAACGCATCTTAGCGCACGTTTAATGCAATGTATATTCTTATTTTAATGTAAATTCAATAGTGCATATTTGACCATTTCTTCTATGAAATTTTAGGGGAAGTTCAGCCTCCCTTGTTGTCTCAGAGCAATTGGCCCTGCTACAAATTGTCTTTTATTTTCTTGGTTTTCTACAAATTCGTGCCATATAAGGCCCTCTTGAGATATTGCATTCATAGAATGAGATGTACACAAGGTCACAGTGACCCTGTCCTTTAACCACCAAATTTTAATCAGTTCATTCAGGCCAAGTGGACATTTGTGCCAAACTTGAGGAGTGCCCTTAAGGTGTTCTTGAGATATCACATTCACACATTCATGGTGTTCTTTTCCTGTGAGAATGTAAAGCCAAACCCTGTTCTTTTTTCCTAAATGTAACCACGTGCATGTGTTGGCTAAACATAACCATGTGTGTCTTGGCTAAACATAACCACGTGTGTGTCGGCTAAACGTAACCACGTCTGTGTGTGTCAGCTTAACGTAACCATGCATGTGTGTGTGTTGGCTAAACATAACCATGTGTGTGTGTTGGCTAAACATAACCATGTGTGTGTGTTGGCTAAACGTAACCATGTGTGTGTGTTGGCTAAACATAACCATGTGTGTCTTGGCTAAACGTAACCACGTCTGTGTGTGTCGGCTAAACGTGACCACATGTGTGTGTGTTGGCGAAACGTAACCACGTGCGTGTGTCGGCTAAACGTAACCACATATGTGTGTGTTGGCGAAACGTAACCACGTGTGTGTGTCGGCTAAACGTAACCACGTGTGTGTCGGCTAAACGTAACCTCGTGTGTGTCGGCTAAACGTAACCACGTGTGTGTCGGCTAAACGTAACCTCGTGTGTGTCGGCTAAGCGTAACCACGTGTGTGTCGGCTAAACGTAACCACGTGTGTGTCGGCTAAACGTAACCTCGTGTGTGTCAGCTAAGCGTAACCACGTGTGTGTCGGCTAAACGTAACCACGTGTGTGTCGGCCAAACGTAACCACGTGCGTGTCGGCTAAGCGTAACCACGTGTGTGTCGGCTAAACGTAACCACGTGTGTGTCGGCCAAACGTAACCACGTGCGTGTGTTGGCTAAATGTAACCACGTGTGTGTCGGCTAAACGTAACCACGTGTGTGTCGGCCAAACGTAACCACGTGCGTGTGTCGGCTAAACGTAACCTCGTGTGTGTCGGCTAAACGTAACCATGTGTGTGTGTTGGCTAAACGTAACCACGTGTGTGTCGGCTAAACGTAACCACGTGTGTGTGTTGGCTAAACGTAACCACGTGTGTGTGTTTGCTAAACGTAACCACGTGTGTGTGTTGGCTAAATGTAACCACGTGTGTGTGTTGGCTAAACGTAACCATGTGTGTGTGTTGGCTAAAGATAACCACGTGTGTGTGTTTGCTAAACGTAACCATGTGTGTGTGTTGGCTAAATGTAACCACGTGTGTATGTTGGCTAAACGTAACCATGTGTGTGTGTTGGCTAAAGATAACCACGTGTGTGTGTTGGCTAAACGTAACTATGTGTGTGTGTTGGCTAAAGATAACCACGTGTGTGTGTTGGCTAAACGGAACCACATCTGTAGTGCTTTTATTTTGAAAGAGACTTTATCAAACTGTACATTTCTGACACATTCAGTCTGACTTTGTCTCTGCAGCCAATAGCAGCCTCAGACAGCGGGTATTAAAGTGCTGAGTCAGTGGTTCAGCAGGAAAGAGATGGACGCAGCAGTCAGCAATTTACCTCTTTAGCCTACAGACGGGACAGATTTACTGATGAACTCCGCAACACCCAGAACAAGTAAAACCTTTTGATCTCTTTTTGTACAGGGCTTAACTGTCAGCATCTCACAATGTCTGAGTCCTTAAATCTTTATTTTCTTCAAACAAGAGAAACATTGTAGAGATAATTTCACCTCAGATTATTTCAGACTTTTGCTATATCTGCATATATTTTGACTCTTGTGATTTGATGTGCCTTACTGTAGATGTTTTTGAAAAGTGATCTGACTCTACTGGCTGAATTTTTTAATTATCGTTGTTCTGTTTACAGTATTTTTCAGTTCTCTCTTCAATGTGAAACCCAGCAGCCTAAGGAGAGATGAGCCAGCTTTTTATGTTGTTGCCTTGTCATATATTTGCTTTTGAGTCCTTTCAAAGCTCCCATGAAGCCAGATGACACTTGAATGTGAAGCAATGTGAAGAAATGTGGTAAATGTTGTGGTGTTTCTGTTAGAAGTTTTTGTTCAATACAGTCTAATTTATGTGAATGAAAATCATTTTTTTCTCAGACATCCTCACAAACAGAACAACATTTAGCACCCTCTGTCCTTGGACCTCAGATTAGGATCAGTAAACACTCAACCTTTTTTCCTATTAAAGGATTTAACCTAGGAAGAGCAACAGAGCAGGGTTCCCTCCACCAGGATATCGTCTCCACAAAATAGACAGATGGACCTTGAATACAATCACAATATGGAGAAACACAAAGTGAGTGTTTGGTAAATAGTAATAATTTAAAGAGTTTTAGGAAGAGTGTTTGTAAAAGTTTTTTAGAGTGAAGACTGTGAGTCAGAGAACACAGAGCATGGCCCCAAAAACAGGATCAGGCAACATCACCAAAAGGTACCGACAAACCTTAAATGACAAGACAATCCTGATGAGTTTGGGTCTTATGATATCGCAGACCTGTTGGTCTTTCTGCTGAATACATCCAGAATTTTGGCAGGTGTCACAGCTGTGCCTCACTCTGTGCTTTTGCTAATTAAAACTACAGAACTACAGCTAATGCTGAATTGTTTAAAGAGTAGTAAACTTACTGTTTTAGCTAAGCTTTGGGCCAAATAAAAGTTGCAAAGGCTTTTGTTAAAAAAAATTGTTGGTCACATTATAGGCAGCTGAGCTGTAAGGACGGTGAGGAGGAAGTTTAGATATAAAATCCATGATCCAAATATTAAAAATCAGCAGGTCATCAATGCAACACAAAAGATTTCATTATAGCGAGTGAAAAAAAATCTTCAAAATATGATCTTTAAACCAAATAAGTCAAATCAGGAAAGACTGACTATGACAGATTTATACCCATTACAGCGATTGTTTTAAACGTTTAATTTTTTTTTTTTTTTTTTTTGACGCAGTAAAACACAAAATGATTGTGAATGAATGAATGCAATGTGATTTCCTAAACAAAAACCAGACCTTGAAATGGTCACTTGGCTATGTGCCTACTAAAATGTTACAGTTCTATTCACATAATGACACAAAACATTATAAGTAAAAAGTCACCATTATGTGATTATGTATTTAAATGTATTTCTTTACTCAACATTGTAATTCTAGGACTGGTCCAGCTGTCTACTCTGTAAAGACAATATCAATGCTCAGTCAAGGAATACAGACTGTTGTTCATTTTACATGATACTGTTAGTGTTGGCAGTAGCAAAATTAACAACAGTCACTGACTATGTCTACATGCACACTAATATTACTGCTATTATTCTGAATAGTTTTCTGGATTTGATACGGGTCTTGTAAAAAGAAATATTCGGCTTAGAGATTCTAAATTAGGATTTATTTAGAATGTACCATTTTCCAATTAAGACATGCAAGATATGCTGATATTATTCAGGCTTTAACAGTGTTCTTTGGACATCTTTACTGTATAATGAATTCAGAATATGTTTCTCAGGTGGTGTTTTTACTGTGACACACAGCCTGTTGTCTGTTTCCTGTCAGCCCTAAATCACAAACTCATCAACAGTTTTTCAGGCTGGTGAAGAAATGCATGGTCGGAAGAAAAATCCACATATCTGACTGGAAAAACAAATGCACCTATTTTTAAACATGATGAAAGACTTGGATAGCAGCAGGTTTCTGGGTATGTGCACAGATCAAAGCGCCAACCTTTTGGAGAAGATAGTTGGAGGCTGCATTCACACAGTCCAATAAGTTCACCACCTGTGGAAAACTGAAAAAATCCTATGTTGATACAAAGAAGCAAAATGACACAAGCGGCTTCAGCTGTTCCACTTTACTATAGTTTGATGTGACAAATGACATTTTAGGATATGTTAATCAGAGTATGTACAGCTGCATACAAACAGGAATATTAGTGGAATATTCACTTACACAGCTTTACAGTTAAGTAGGAATGTTACCTTTTTCAGAATAAGGGCAACAAAACAATTTGTGCATGCAAATGTAGTCAGTGAAGCTTGTTAGGGAGCTGCAGGTGAATCTATGGCTTCAGCTGTGTGTGAGACACATTCAGGAAAATTGTCACGTCAGTGTCAGTCAACTGAAAGTTACATGTTATTTATCTTGGCTGGACACGAAAAGCACAGGTGTCGTCACAGAGCTCAGGTCCACTCCAGGAAGCAGGTTTAATAAACTCAGAGTCTAACCCTGAACCCTGAGATGGAAAACTGAGTTTTCAGTTTCATAACAGCTGATCTTCAGTCAGTTTGGTCCACTCTGAGTATGGTGACTGTGAGTTAAGCTTGTGTACGGTGAAAAAGAAAAGCTATCATCAGTGGAGCTCCGATTCTAAGATTCAACATGGCAGTGGGTCAATAACAGGCAGAGCCTCCATTTTAATCCAGACCACATAGTGATATTAATAACTGGGATCGCAAACTCCATTGCTGGGTGTTGGCAGAATTATGATGAATTTGACATATATTTGTCAGCAGATATACAGACTGTGCACATTTATCTTTTTTTTCTTTTTAAACTGAGTCAGAAAGCAGAAAAGTGTTGATAAATAAGAACAATAAAGTTAGATTCCGTGTCCATTAATTCATCATTTAGGCTTCAGGCTACATTATATCTTAAATCTTTAAGTTCAGCTTTAATTAATGAATTTAATTTGACGGGGACAAAGCACAGGGGCAGAAAATGAAGATGGCAAAAATGGTAAAAGTTTTAAAAAACATATAAATCAAAGACACAGAGACATAATTATAACCAGGTCCAGGATATAATGTGGTTAATGATTAATAATTGAGGAACAGGATACAGTAGAGCCTTTGGCTACTACAACAGATGTAATAAATGTTAACATTTAAATGAAATGCTTCTAAAACATATTCAGACTATAAACGCAATCTATTTAACAAAACCTCACATTCATATTCTGCAACTGCGCCACCATCCTGCTCACTCAGAAATAGCCTGTTAACATATGATGTCCAGTATTATAGGAATAATGTTCCATTAGTGTGGCCAATCACATCATTAGTGGTGAAGAGAATTATTAATTGATCCGATGTGTCAGACGCTTCTTACCGATTTTTACAGTTCAAACTGAGATGACACATTATGTGCAATAAACACTTTAGTGTAACAGCTTTACCAAACTGACAACTAACTCAGAGTTTCCCTTGTCTCAGGGTTAACTAACTCAGAGTTTTTACTGAACCCGCTTTCTGGAATACACCCCTGGACATGTTAATGTTTGAATGTGTATTTTGTTTATATTCACCTTTGAAGAGGTGACAGAACTTTGAGAAATGTTTCTCTGATTCCAGGTAATCCAACTAAAACCCTGAACAAGGAGTAATGAGGAGGGGAGGATGGAGAATGTCTCTTTACACACACATTTCATCCTCGATGGCTTCAATGAACTCGGAGTCCTAAGGCGTGTCCTCTTCATCCCATTCTTCATCATGTTTGTTGTGGCGCTGTCGGCCAACTCCATGCTACTGTATGTCGTCATTTCACAGAGAAGCCTCCACTCACCGATGTACATCCTCATTGCCGGCATGGCATGTGTGGACCTGAGCGTCCCACTGGTCATCGTCCCCAACATGCTGCTGAGCTTCCTGTTTGACTGGAGGGGAATCTCTCTGATTGGCTGCCTGGTTCAAATGCACTTCATTCACTTTGTTGCATCTTTTCAGTCCACATTGCTGGTGTGGATGGCACTGGACCGCTACTTTGCCATCTGTACGCCTCTCTACTATCATGAACGCATGGCGCTACCACGATTCCTCAAGTTTATCATCCCCCTTGTGGTCAGAAATGTCTTTTTGGTCACACTGTTTGTGTGTCTGGCAGGATCATTGTCATTTTGCGCTTCAAATGTAATGAACCACTGTTTCTGTGAGCACATGGCCTTAGTGGAGCTGGCCTGTGGAAGCACCGCCATCAACAACCTGGCTGGTTTACTGACCATATTTCTCAACCCTGTGGCCGACTTTGCCTTTATCGCTGCTTCCTACGTGGTCATATTCAGCTCTGTGCTCAAGTCCAACAGGTCTGGGGTCAAAGCACTTCACACCTGCATCACCCACATCGTGGTCATCACCGTCAGCCTGACCATCGCACTTGTTGCTTTCCTGTCTTATCGTACCAGAAATGTACTTCCTGCTGCCATTCGGGTTTTCTTTAGTACCATGTATGTGTTGTTCCCGAGCTGTTTCAACCCAATCATCTATGGCATGAGAACTACAGAGATCCGACAACACATCCTGAAGACCCTGACGTGCTGTCGCTTTGTCCAAACTGTTCCCCATTCCTAAGGAACGATTAAAAATCTGTAATGTAAAATGTATCATATCATCATATTTTTGTCACATGGAATTAATACAAGGTACAATTCCAATAAAATATCATGCTTTGACTTGTGCACTGTGATTTAGTTCTTTTTTATGTTTTCTTACATTCTTATCTGTTGCCTTATTCTCCAGGATTCTGCATGGTTTCTGGTTGTGCTGTCCACAAATCTCACGCAGTGCTGCTCCGCAGTGATCTCCACACTGTGAAATATTATGATGGTTATCCATGGCAGGAACAGGACAGCACCTCACATTCCCGCCAACACACCACTCCTTATATGGCAAAAAACTCACTCCTCTCCATCTCTCATCAGAGTCCTCTGCTTCGTCGGATCTGCTTATAGAAAGGAAGCCACCTGGTTGAACAGAGCTGTACAGGATTTAGCCAAGTTTCAGTCAATCAAAGGATATTACAATTCCTGATTAACCCCTGTACAGTGGCTGGCAGGATGTTAGTTTAGCTGGTGCTAATCTACATCTTTTTCTCAGTGTTTATTGACGTTTACATTTGGAAACATGGACTTGACTAGCTAGCAGCTAGAAGTCAGCAAGAGGAAAGTTTACAGACTGGTGAGTTGATTTCCTCATCCTGATGAGGACCTACAGCTACATGCCATTAACTAAAGACAAAATGGATGACCAGAGACAACTACAAAGATGTCCAAATCAAAGCAGGGAGGGTTCTTCCTCACCACATGAGATCATTCAGAATAGAGCATGTGAGAGTGGAAACTATAGGCTCCCTCTCTACATGTGTAGCTGAGTGTAAAAGCTAAATTGGTATGTATATTTGTGATCTGTGCTCTACATGTTTAGGTGCATGTAAGACTGTCTGTGTGAAGCGTTGGCTAACTAACATCAACTTAGCTTTGGCAAAGCCAGATAACCAGTGACCTGAGTACAAAGAGATCACAACAAGAAACTCACTGGAAAACATTAAATCAACACGTGTTACACATGCATTGACAAAATCTAACAGTCCTATTTAGCTTGCACTGTTGAACCAAAACTGTGCCCAGTTGTTACTGTAGTGTATTGTCATTTGCTCTGAAGTTTTGGAACAGATGACCAGTAAGGAGCCCAGGGTCAGAAGTATATATGGTCAAGGTCAAAGAAGATATTTATAGCGTAGGTGTAGGGTTGGAGAAATCCAACAAGAATGTCTCTCTGTTGTCTGTTGTGCTTTGTCTCACATTTCACAGAAACAGCGAGTGTATATAATGGGAGTAATTTGGGGCTGTTTTTCAGAGCAGTTCACATTGGCCGAGAACCTCTCCAAGCATCCTGGATGCTTGATAGATGCTGTACTTCTTGTAATAAATCCTTTTCTTTCTCCTTCATCACCTTCACATCATCGCTATTTAAGAAACAACATTACGTTACCAGTCCATTAATGGAGGGAGAGTTGATTGTTGTGATGCTTCTTAGTCAGCAGTTATCTCTTTTGATGAGCCTGGTTTAGATGAGTTTTGGTTCCAGTGCTGTCATTGCTGTGTCGTGTGCCAATGGTGCAGATCAGAGGAATTTAATTGCACTGTGTCTCCTTACAGAGTTAACAATTTGACACTAACTCTGCTTTGTTCTGCTTTGCTTGGAAAGTTAGCCAGTAAACTTTGTGTCTGTTTTGAGCGATAACTCGTCTGGTCTCTTCTACCATTCAATAGAGTTTTTGTGTCTGTTTGAGCCAAGTTCAGAGAGCTATTGTTTGCTACTTCATATAGCAGAGGTGGGAAGAAGTGGGGGATGGGCGTAGAAGCTCTATTAACTGTGGACTTCAAGTCCTGACAGGGTGGAGTTTGTGCAGTGAAATGCTGAAATACTGGAGTGCAATGTACAACTTGTGAAAAAAGGCCGATTCACTAAAGCCAGATTGTTCTCATAGACTGTTCTTACATATACTATGAGAAGTAATGCACCAGAATTCGTATATGACCTACCTAATCAGGTAGGCTGCAGTCAGGTGACCACTGTGCTGATGGAAGTAAAGAAAGTAGAAAGTACGAACACAGGACTTTCCCCCAGGAGACCTGTGCCCATGTCCTGTGAAACCAAGTGAACTCTGAGTTATTTTAAGGCTCGTCATCACCATCTTTCTCTCTAAACCTTTACATTTAGTATGTGACTTTACATTAAGTGCGAAACGTGGGGCCCTAATTTGTTCATATGAACAGCTATATGAGGATATGGTGCTAAACTACAATGGCTCACACTCACGATCACTTAGTACTGTACACAGCAGAGTCAGAGAAACTGACTCCCTTGTGTGATGTCATTTGATGGGGTGAGGGCCAAAAAGCGTTTTTAAGAGCATTGCTCACCCTCTTTGTCGTCTGAATTGCTGCCCTTATGTCTTGCAAAATAAATAAATAAATGCCTGGATTCTCTGTTTAAAAGGAAATTTCCAAGAAACTTTACATTTATTTAAAGAATTCGACTTGTAAGTTTGTCTGTGTGATGCTGCTGCACTCTGGGATTTTCAGTCCATCACACCAACAGCATGACTAGGTGTTGGACCTCGACTCTGTAGCCAATGACCCTCAGCCAGAGGGTATTAAAGTGCTGAGTCAGCGTTCAGCAGAGACAGGTGGATGGAGGAGAGTCAGCGGCTGACATCATCAACCTGCAGACAAGATTTACTGACGAACTCCCAAACACCAAGAACAAGTTAAACCTGCTGATCTGTTTGCTTCAGAGCTGAACTGTCAGCAGCTCATGTTTGAGTCCTGAAATCAGATTTCTTCAAAGCAGCAGAACAATCACAGCAGGGGGAGATTATTTAACCTCAGCTTGTTGTCAGACGTTTTCTAAAATAATGTTAATGTCATATATCTGGATTCTTATGTGTATGTTGCGGGGGCCTGGTGTTCTCTTTTACTTTTTGATGCTGACATCTCTGGAAAACTCTTAAAACGAGAGAACCTGAACTGAGCACAAGTTGAATTATTTCACTTCATTCACTACATTTTTCTTCGCTTCAGTGTGTTGTCAGTTTTCTCTTCGATGTGAAACCGTGAAGAGTGAAGAGCCACCTCCGCTCTTTGTCAGGTTTGTTTGCTGTAATAACTAATGGTCCTGGTGGGATTTTTCCCTGACAAATATTTGCTGTGAAATATTTCAAAGCTTCCATGTACGGACTGGTGAATGTGAATGTGCTGTGTTTGTGGTCGACATGATTTCTCAGCCTCCTCTGTGTCACCTCCTCTGTGTCTGTTGTTCTTATGTTGCTCATAGTTTTTTTCCACTAATGTTTCCACAGTTGTTTGTGGTGGCTCATGTTGGTTATTCAAACTTCAAAAATAATCCTGCAACGTAAGGTGAGCTTTCAGGTGGGGGTCAAATCTAGAAAGTGGACTCATTTAATGTCACATAAATGTCCTTTAAATGCTAGTGTGCTGATTTAAAAAATACAAGGGGAGATACAAGATCATAATGTTGGAGGTTAGTTAACCTCAAACTGGATTTCCCACAGTCAGAACCAACCTGAGCTGTGAGGTACAGTCTCAGATGTAGTAGTACTAGTGTTAGTAGTAGTGGTGTTACCAGCAGTCAGTGAGGCCTGTTAGGTGAGATAGAGCACTGTGTGTCCGGAACTTTTTCTCATCAGTGTCAGTCAACTAAAAGTTCCATTTTATTTCTGTTGGATTGATGTCAAAATCACAGGAGCCCTCACAGAGCTGAGCATCAAAACTGTGATGCTGTTTTTTTAGAGCCTGAGCCTTTATTTGAATTAAATGCTACAACTGTGTTAATATTCATGAGGGAAATTATTTAGAGAAGCAAATTCATTAAAGTAGGAATTTATTGCATTGCGATACCCAGAATAGGTCTCCCAGTACACAGTCTCATTCAGTGGCTCCTAAACTTTTCCCTTTAGGGACCTTTTACTAAGTGACATATTTTATAGATATTTCATATTAAATTCAATGCACAACAATAACAGTACAAAATAACTGATATACTGTGAAATTAACAGAAGAAGTGAATGCATAACTGCACAGTGTTTGTGTAAAACAAGCAATTTGGATGCATTTTGAGCACATTTGTCCTGTGAATATGTCATCGGAGATGAGTTCTCCTGATATTTTTAGAAATGTTTTAGACAATTCTCTCTGTTTATTGTGTTTTGTTTTTCAGCAACCATACTCAATATGTTTCCTTTTCTTTTTTGACAAATTCATTGTTTTTGTCTCCCTGATGCTCGGCCATTGTTCTATCAGCTCTTTGGTCGTTGTAACTGTTTTAACTTTCCTGATGCAGGACACTTATATCTTGGAAGTTTATATCTTGAATAATAATCTAAACTTTAAAAAATGAGTTCATTTTATTTTGTTCACAAAAATGTATAAAATATTGAGATGTAGGCACACGGTATTTTGAATTATATATATGATTTTAATATATATAAGGCTTCATGACCCCCACTGTAGCTTTGGGGACCCCTCCTGGGGGTTGGGACTCCCAGGTTGGGAACCAGTGGTCTAATAACTTTTATTCAATTTTTCTCTGCAATGTTCATCCTTGTTTTTAAACCTCTTTGGACTTTACATATGCCTGTAACTTATATGAAGTTATTGTTTAATGTTCCATGATGTGTTCGGCTCCATTATTCTGCCCTAACAAAATTAACCACAGTAAGAACACTGAAACTGAGGACAAATGGCTTAAAGATGTTTGATTGTCCAGACAAACATGTTATAGGTAGAAAAGTGATAATTCACTAATTACATGTGTTTATAAAGTAATTTTTATGCCTAAAAACTATGATTGATGATTTCTCCTATGACCCAAAAAATGAACCGAAGCAGATGTTGCTGCACTCTGCCTGTGTATGACCTTAACCAGCTGTATGGGTAATACAAAAGCAAAGAACAGAAACTACAATTTGAAAGACGTATTTTTACATTATGAAGAAAATGATTTTCATGTCTACTTATTCATGTTTTCACTTTTTTTTTTAATCAACATCTGTTTTAAAAAGTGACAGAAACTTTTCAGCAACCCTCAAGTATTACTTTGTGATTATATTTACTTTGTAAAGTTTAACCTTAATTAAGATTACTTGACATCATCATCATCTTCATCACTGATCTTGCTATGGTTATTGTGATGTTATTGTTTTGTTGTTAACATCCTCCTCATTCTCACACTGACTGATGGCTGTCAAACATTCACTGAGGTTTTCCCAACAGAATCCCAAATCTCTGGAGTGTCGTCATGACACTTAATACACTTTTGGTTCCTTTTTGTTGTAACTCCTTTTTTTTAACACCATATTTCCTCTTTAAAAGAACAAGACTGAACCAGAAATTATGTCAGAAGAAAAGTTTTAATTTCAGTCATAACTCAGTTTTGACCAAAGTTGCAGTGACTCCTGTTCGCCTTTGTAGGGCAGTATTGTTTTTGTACTTCTGGTGGTGGGTCTGCTCTTTTGTTAATGTTTAGATGTGGATGTACCTTTAAGAATAAAAGATAAATGTAGTGTGGGTCCTCAAAGCAAGCAGAATAATTTCTAGTGTCTGTGTGCAACTTCAACATACCTTACAGAAATTCACTTTGGAAAAGTGACTGAAGTATTTAAATCTTCTGTTTTCAGGTTGATCAAAGTAAAACCCTGAAGAGGACATTTTAAGAGGAGGGGAGGATGGAGAACGTCTCTTTACACACACATTTCATCCTCGACGGCTTCAATGAACTCGGAGTTCTGAGGCCCGTCCTCTTCATCCCATTCTTCATCATGTTTGTTGTGGCGCTGTCGGCCAACTCCATGCTGCTGTACGTCATCATTTCACAGAGAAGCCTCCACTCGCCGATGTACATCCTTATCGCCAGCATGGCATGTGTGGACCTGAGCGTCCCACTGGTCATCGTTCCCAACATGCTGCTGAGCTTCCTGTTTGACTGGAGGGGACTCTCTCTGATTGGCTGCCTTGTTCAGATGCACTTCATTCACTTTTTAGGAGCTTTTCAGTCCACACTGCTGGTGTGGATGGCACTGGACCGCTACTTTGCCATCTGTACGCCTCTCTACTATCATGAACACATGGTGCTACCACGATTCCTCAAGTTTATCATCCCGCTTGTGGTCAGAAATGTCTTTTTGGTCACACTATTTGTGGGTCTGTCAGGATCGTTGTCATTTTGCACTTCAAATGTAATGAACCACTGTTTCTGTGAGCACATGGCCTTAGTGGAGCTGGCCTGTGGAAGCACCGCCATCAACAACCTGGCAGGGCTGCTCACCGTCTTCTTCATCCCTGTAGCTGACTTCATCTTTATCGCTGCTTCCTATGTGGTCATATTCAGCTCTGTGCTTAGTTCAGGTAGGTCTGGGGTCAAAGCACTTCACACCTGTGTTACACACATTGTTGTCATCACCGTCAGCCTGACCTTCGCACTTGTTGCTTTCCTGTCATATCGAATAAGAAATGGACTTCCTGCCGCCATTCGGGTTTTCTTTAGTACCATGTATGTGTTGTTCCCGAGCTGTTTCAACCCGATCATCTACGGCATGAGAACCTCAGAGATCCGACAACACATCCTGAAGACCCTGACGTGCTGTCGCTTTGTCCAAACTGTTGCCCATTCTTAAGGAATGATTAAAAATCTGTAATGTAAAATGTATCCTATTAATTAATCATAATTTATTTGTCACATGGAAATAATACAATGTACAACTCCAGTAAAATGTGATCTCATCAGCTTCTTTAACTTGTGCACTGTTGTAGTAATGTTGTGCCCAGTTGTTACATTACCAGTCCATTAATGGAGGGAAGAGTTGATGTTGTACTGCTTGTTAGCCGGCAGCTGTCCATTGTGGATGAGTCTGGTTTAGAAGAGTTTTGCTGCCAGTGCTGTCATTGCTGTGCCATATGTCAGTGATGCCAATCACAGGAATTTGGTTGCTCTGTGTGTCTTTACAGAGATAGCAGTTTGACGCAAACTTGGCTTTGTTCTGATTTCCTTGGAAATAAGCTTACAGATGTGTCTGTTTGGAGTACTAACTTGTCTGGTCTCTTCTACCGTTCAAAAGAGTTTTTGTGTCTGTTTGAGCCACATTCAAAGAGCTGTTGTTTGATGCTTCATAAAGCAGAGGTGGGAAGAAGTGGGGCGTAGAAGCTCCAGCTGCTCACCAACCAAAGAAAGAGGGACAGATAACACAATCCTCCTGTCTGAACTAAGAGCAGTTTTTTGATGCAGCAGTGAAGTCTCGTCTCTTCCGCTGCACCTAACACATCCCGGCATGAATGCTAGTGTCGTTTCTTTCCCTACAAACTGTGGACTTCAAGTCCTGACAGGGTGGAGTTTGTGCCGTAAAATGCTGAAATACTGGAGTGCAATGTACAACTTGTGAAAAAAGGCCGATTCACTAAAGCCAGACTGTTCTCATAGACTGTTCTTACATATACTATGAGAAGTAATGCACCAGAATTCGTATATGACCTACCTAATCAGGTAGGCTGCAGTCAGGTGACCACTGTGCTGATGGAAGTAAAGAAAGTTGGAGTGGTGGATGGGTCAAACAAACACAGGACTTTCCCCCAGGAGACCTGTGCCCATGTCCTGTGAAATCAAGTGAACTCTGAGTTATTTTAAGGCTCGTCATCACCATATTTCTCTCTAAACCTTTACATTTAGTATGTGACTTTACATTAAGTGCGAAACGTGGGGCCCTAATTTGTTCATATGAACAGCTATATGAGGATATGGTGCTAAACTACAATGGCTCACACTCACTATCACTTAGTACTGTACACAGCAGAGTCAGAGAAACTGACTCCCTTGTGTGATGTCATTTGATGGGGTGAGGGCCAAAAAGCATTTTTAAGAGCATTGCTCACCCTCTTTGTCGTCTGAATTGCTGCCCTTATGTCTTGCAAAATAAATAAATAAATGCCTGGATTCTCTGTTCAAAAGAAAATTTCCCAGAAACTTTACATTTATTTAAAGAATTCGACTTGTAAGTTTGTCTGTGTGATGCTGCTGCACTCTGGGATTTTCAGTCCATCACACCAACAGCATGACTAGGTGTTGGACCTCGACTCTGTAGCCAATGACCCTCAGCCAGAGGGTATTAAAGTGCTGAGTCAGCGTTCAGCAGAGACAGGTGGATGGAGGAGAGTCAGCGGCTGACATCATCAACCTGCAGACAAGATTTACTGACGAACTCCCAAACACCAAGAACAAGTTAAACCTGCTGATCTGTTTGCTTCAGAGCTGAACTGTCAGCAGCTCATGTTTGAGTCCTGAAATCAGATTTCTTCAAAGCAGCAGAACAATCACAGCAGGGGGAGATTATTTAACCTCAGCTTGTTGTCAGACGTTTTCTAAAATAATGTTAATGTCATATATCTGGATTCTTATGTGTATGTTGCGGGGGCCTGGTGTTCTCTTTTACTTTTTGATGCGGACATCTCTGGAAAACTCTTAAAACGAGAGAACCTGAACTGAGCACAAGTTGAATTATTTCACTTCATTCACTACATTTTTCTTCGCTTCAGTGTGTTGTCAGTTTTCTCTTCGATGTGAAACCGTGAAGAGTGAAGAGCCACCTCCGCTCTTTGTCAGGTTTGTTTGCTGTAATAACTAATGGTCCTGGTGGGATTTTTCCCTGACAAATATTTGCTGTGAAATATTTCAAAGCTTCCATGTACGTACTGGTGAATGTTAGTGCTGTGTTTGTGGTCGACATGATTTCTCAGCCTCCTCTGTGTCACCTCCTCTGTGTCTGTTGTTCTTATGTTGCTCATAGTTTTTTTCCACTAATGTTTCCACAGTTGTTTGTGGCAGCTCATGTTGGTTATTCAAACTTCAAAAATAATCCGTCAGTGAGGCCTGTTAGGTGAGATAGAGCACTGTGTGTCCGGAACTTTTTCTCATCAGTGTCAGTCAACTAAAAGTTCCATTTTATTTCTGTTGGATTGATGTCAGAATCACAGGAGCCCTCACAGAGCTGAGCATCAAAACTGTGATGCTGTTTTTTTAGAGCCTGAGCCTTTATTTGAATTAAATGTTACAATTGTGTTAATATTCATGAGGGAAATTATTTAGAGAAGCAAATTCATTAAAGTAGGAATTTATTGCATTGCGATACCCAGAATAGGTCTCCCAGTACACAGTCTCATTCAGTGGCTCCTAAACGTTTCCCTTTAGGGACCTTTTACTAAGTGACATATTTTATGGATATTTCATATTAAATTCAATGCACAACAATAACAGTACAAAATAACTGATACACTGTGAAATTAACAGAAGAAGTGAATGCATAATTGCACAGTGTTTGTGTAAAACAAGCAATTTGGATGCATTTTGAGCACATTTGTCCTGTGAATATGTCATCGGAGATGAGTTCTCCTGATATTTTTAGAAATGTTTTAGACAATTCTCTCTGTTTATTGTGTTTTGTTTTTCAGCAACCATACTCAATATGTTTCTTGTTTTTTTCTCCCTGACGCTCAGCCATTGTTCTATCAGCTCTTTGGTTGTTGTAACTGTTTTAACTTTCCTGATGCAGGACGAGGCTGTTTATCAGACAGTGAAGGCTCTCTGAGCACAGATGTGTTCAGGTCTTCACTGTGTCGTCATCCTGTGAGATGTTTTCATGTTTATATCTTGAATAATAATCTAAACTTTAAAAAATAACAAGTTCATTTAATTTTCTTCACAAAAACGTATAAAATACTGAGATTTAGGCACATTGCATATTTTGAATTATTTGAATGCCTGTAACTTATATGAAGTTATTGTTTAATGTTTCATCATGTGTTCGGCTCCATTATTCCGCCCTAATAATATTAACCACAGTAAGAACACTGAAACTGAGGACAAATGGCTTAAAGATGTTTGATTGTCCAGACAAACATGCTATAGGTAGAAAAGTGATATTTCACCAGTATATTAAATATTTTTTATGTCTGAAAACTGATTGATGATTTGATGATGCAACTTCAACATACCTTACAGAAATTCACTTTGGAAAAGTGACTGAAGTATTTAAATCTTCTGTTTTCAGGTTGATCAAAGTAAAACCCTGTAGAGGACATTTTAAGAGGAGGGGAGGATGGAGAACGTCTCTTTACACACACATTTCATCCTCGACGGCTTCAATGAACTTGGAGTTCTGAGGCCCGTCCTCTTCATCCCATTCTTCATCATGTTTGTTGTGGCGCTGTCGGCGAACTCCATGCTGCTGTACGTCATCATTTCACAGAGAAGCCTCCACTCACCGATGTACATCCTCATGGCCAGCATGGCGTGTGTGGACCTGAGCGTCCCGTTGTTCTTCGTCCCCAACATGCTGCTGAGCTTCCTGTTTGACTGGAGGGGAATCTCTCTGATTGGCTGCCTGGTTCAGATGCACTTCATTCACTTTGTTGGAACTTTTCACTCAACTCTATTGGTGTGGATGGCACTGGACCGCTACTTTGCCATCTGTACGCCTCTCTACTATCATGAACACATGGCGCTACCACGATTCCTCAAGTTTATCATCCCGCTTGTGGTCAGAAATGTCCTCTTGATCACACCATTTGTGGGTCTGGCAGGATCATTATCATTCTGTGCATCAAATGTGATGAACCACTGTTTCTGTGAGCACATGGCCTTAGTGGAGCTAGCCTGTGGAAGCACTGCAATGAACAGCCTGGTGGGGCTCTTGGGCGTGTTTCTCATCCCCGTGGCAGACTTCATCTTTATCTCTTCTTCCTATGTGGTCATATTTACCTCTGTGCTGAGGTCAGGTAGGTCTGGGATCAAAGCACTCCACACCTGTGTCACACACATTGTGGTAATGACTGTCAGCCTGATTTTTGCACTTGTTGCTTTACTGTCTTATCGGATCCGAAACGGTCTTCCTGCCGCCATTCGGGTTTTTTTCAGCACCATGTACCTGTTGTTCCCAAGCTGTTTCAACCCGATCATCTACGGCATGAGAACCACCGAGATTCGACAGCACATTGTAAAGACCTTGACATGTTGCAACTTTGTCAGAACTGTTCCCCATTCTTAAAAGAAACTATAATCTGCCATGTAAAATGTCATTTTCATGAGGAAAACAAAAATAGATCAGAAGTCAGTCATGTCATAAACGACAAATGCACAACATAAAAATTAAAGCAAACTATTTTAGAATCATTTGATGCTCGATTCTGTCTTTTCTAAGAGTTGCCCATGCTGAAAAGTGCCAGGCAACAGTGGGGATAGTTATCGAGCCCAGTGCTTATTTCTGGACTGCTTCATCCAAACACACATCATGATGAAATCTGCAGCTGTAAGTCTTAGAAACTTGGCTGAAGAGAGGAGTGGGGCTGTCAGCTGATCAGCACCTGGTGTTGAGTTTAGAACTTAGATTCTCTGCCCAAGCCCGAGCCCAGCCCCAAATAAAGAGAGAGAGAAATGGCTACAGGTTGGGGGTTGCAATTTACACATACAGAAAGAGAGGAAGAGGGGGGTGGTAGAGATAAGTGGGAGGGACAGCGGCTTTCCATGCCTCCAAAAAATAGGCCCTATTCATTGAGTGTTTACCCAACACACTCAATACATGGACATGCAATGACAAATTGTCATTAACTTATTACGTTGTAAAAAACGATGAATATATGGACTTACCCATCTTTAAAATGACCTGTTGAAGTGAAAAAACGAGTACTGACGGGAACAGACGAGTGGAGTTGATGTTTAACCGGCGCAGAGAGTGCAGGAGAAATGCGCTGCCTGTGTGGACAGTCAAGCATCTGCGAGTACACTCGCAGGACTTCCGTGGCACTTACGCACTCGGTGTGTCCTTAGCATTAATTATAACAGCCAACTTATTGACAAATGTCGGGTTTATATCGGGCTCGGGCCCACAGTTACAGTTAATTGGACGGGCCGGTCCATAACGTGCACGGGTCGGGTCGGGCTGAATTTTTTGGGCCCAATCTAAGCTCTAGTTGAGTTGGATGAGGTGGGGGGGGAGGCTGCCAGACGGATCTGGTAAACTCAAATGTGTTATGAGGGTGAGTTCCTCCAATTCTCCAACACCATCTCTGGAAGATTTTTCCCTAAATCTTTGGGAAGGCTAGGAATATGGAATCAGATTGGGCAATGTTTTAACTCTCCACTGTGAAGGAAGCTGCTGGCAGTTGAGGTCATAAGGTTATTAAACCCTTTTGTTGTGGTAACCTGAGACCCTGCAAAGAAGAATCTCTAGACTTCTCCTCAAGTCGCTGAATAGTACCAGGACATTAGAGGGGCTGCAGCTTGATAATCACTGAAACAACTCCTGCATGTGGAAGGACTTCAGGGAAGCCATGGAGAAGGGAACCAGGAAACTGCTAGACTTGACTCGGGGCATTGAAAACATTGGGGAACTTCTGAACCAACATGAAGAAAAGCAAATTTGGAGGACTCAGGGAAAGCCTTACCCAGAGATCAGTCAGGTAGCTGTCAAGCCCTGGAATTGCCAACTGCCAAGGGTGGATGATATTTGCCCTTGCCCATGCTGAAAGGGTAATGTTGGGCTGTCTCATGTGACTTAGGTGACCTTTTTAATGTTATGTGGTGGATGGGGATAGTAAATTTGGAATGGCAGGGATCGGGAGGGTCTGCTCTGATTATTGAGGTGTCACGTTGCTGAGTCCCCTCTGGAAAGTATAGGCCAGGTTGCTGGAAAGGATCCCGGCATGGCTTGTTGACCTGGATAAGACTGTGTCCCTTTGAGTTTCTCCGTAGAGACTGCATCTCTGCTTTTAAAAATTCATCAACCTGTGACCTCCAACAGGAATTAATGAATTTCAGCCTGAATGCACGTTTTCTCCAATCATTGTTGAAACAGAGCAGCTAATGTTGCTGCAAGAAGTTAGCAGAGTGAGTGCCAGCCAAACAGGAAACATTACATGATGTTCAATCTCATAACAGCATTTTTTACAAACATCACACTGCTGATTTATTTCTCAGTAAATATCCGTAACCTCATTGTTTTTTTCTTGGCTGTTTGCCGCCTACCTGCAGCTGTTTGACTGTGGCAGATTTTCAAAATAAAGGCATATCCAAGGGATGATGATATGGTTGAATGTTTTCACTTTGCATCCATGATATTAGATTGTTGATCAATAAATTGATGTATTGATCCAGGTCAGTGGATTGTTACCAGTGCAGGGCAGTAACGCATTATTAGTAACGCGTTACAGTAACGCCGTTAGTTTTGGCAGTAAGTAATACTCTAACGCATTAGTTTTTAAATTAAGTAACTCAGTTACCATCACCAAACACTGGGGACTCGAGTCATTGTTACCTGGACTCGAGTCGACTCGAATCGCTGTTTTGATGACTTGTGACTTGACATGACAAAAAATAAAAGACTTGAGACTTGACTCAGACTTGGAAGTTAAAGACTCGGGACTTGACTTGAGACACGATGACTTGAAAGATGTTTTCGGTTAGAATATAAAATCAATAAATTAATTTAAAAAATAATGTTGATTACCTGGTAGGAGCGCAGACTGAGAATGGCGTTGTCATGAGTGGATCACTACCCTGTCAATCAGTCATGCCCTCTCTACGTACCTTACGTGTTTATTGGAGAAACAGGCCCTCTTATATCAGATAGACATCAACATATCAGCGGGAGGGGCACTGACAGTCATCGTCTTCGGCTTTCGGAATTATCATTATTACGGCAAAAGACGAACAGCACAGTGCAAGACATGCAGCATAAACATCTCGGACAGCCAGACGACAACTTCAAACTTCGTTCGCCATTTTGTTTTTAATTTATTTGCTAACAGTAACCCCAGAAAACATGAGCGAACATTCCGACCAGTTCATCACAAGACCGGCTGTTCGTTTTATGAACGAGCAACACAGGGTTAAATGAGCTAAATGGGTGATTTTGGCCGTTGCCTTGGTTAGTGTGTGTGTGTGTGTGTGTGTGTGTGTGTGCGCGCGTACATGGGGTCGTCCCTGCAAAGTAAACATTTCAGCGATGAAGTCACCTAAAATTTGGTTAAAACTGAGTAACCCAAGTAACTTAGGTTGCAAAGTTGAGTGAATACTGTTTGAGATGGACTAAATGAAGTATTCAGATTTTTATATGTTTGCCTTTTTTTTCTTGGCAACTAAAATATTTCAAACGCTGTTAGCAGAAGTGATCTTGTTTAGATTGAAAGCCATCAATAAATAATTTTATGAAGTTATTTTTTCTGTTTTGTTTGATTCCATGATGTATTTTACTAAATATCAGTAATTACAATACAAACCCAAATTATTGTCATATTTTTAAAAACAGGTTGGACACATTGGCCAATGGTGTTTACTGACAGTTACTTATATCTTGTCTTTTCACTTTATTAAGATCAGATTCTGCAGGTAAAATTACAATAATAAGGTGACTTGACTTGACATAACCTGTGACTTGACTTGACTTGACTTGACTTGACTTGACTTGACTTGACTTGACTTGACTTGACTTGAGACTTGCACATGTGTGACTTGGTCCCATCTCTGGTCAAGTCAGAGGTATATGAAGCTTCTTAATGAAACACGTCTCTCACCATCTCTGAAGTCACTGTCAACCTGCTGGCCTCACCACAGTGCTGTAACGTTACATTAAGCCGTAGCGCTTCTGTAGATTTTAAGTCCCAGTAACGTTGTATCCAGTGACGTGATATCCATTGTCATCCTGAGGAAGCTTTTGTTGTGGACAGACAGTGTCTGTGGTGGGCGACGGACTTGACATCATCATGTAGCTCTTCAAATGCTCTCTTTAGCTCATTTTCCATATTTGTATCCAAGTACCGTAGTTGTAAAATGTTTAGCTGCCTGACAGCGAGTGACTCCCCTGTAGAAGACATGTTGCATGTTTCCTATACTGTTCAATTTGTTTGTCAAGTTGTAGTCTAACAGTCCCTTTGTTAAACTCCATCGGCTGTCACTTAGGCGATGTAGCTACGTGCCAATACAGTTAGGAAATGTTTTGGTCTGCAGGGCTGAGTTCTTCTTCTTCTTCCTCTACTGTTTAATGGCAGTTGGCAAACAACGAATTGGTGCATTACCGCCACCACCTGGAATGGAGTGTGGATGAAAATGACTATTACACCCACAGATATCATATACAGTAGATACCTCGTTGACGGCTTTGGCCCGTTTCAGCGATGCATCAATGTTGCCGCCATCTTGGGGAGGGCACGGCTGGCTGGCTAGTACTGGTGTGTATGGAGATAAGTCTTCAGCAAACTTGGTGTGCTCACTCAAAAGTCTCAAAGTGTAATTGGGTGCCAGTCCAAAAAATTACAGCAAAGCAGAAAAACCCGACAGCACTCTCTAATAAGTATAATATTTTTCATATACTGGACTGCACAGCAGCGGTCGAACGGACGCGTTTCAGCTCATAGCTGTCCTCAGCCATCCTCACGGTCCTCAGTCGAGGGCTGAGTTTCCCAAAACATGGTCCTTCTTAGCAACGTTGTCTTCTTTGTGGCTTAGAAAAACTACACTGCAAAAAAAAAAAAAAAAACACCTGGCGCCGTCTACCGTCCCCACTCAGTCAACTACAGCCAGGACATATTCAGAGTTATAGATGACATGAGTGTGCGTGCGTCAAGGTCATGGCGTGATGGCGAGTTGAGTTCATAACTAAAAAGTGACTTTTCTCAGTAACACATTACATTTTGGTTTAAGTAACTGAGTTACTAACTGAGTTACTTTTTAATGAAGTAACTAGTAATGGTAACTAGTCACTATTTTTCAGTAACTAGCACACTAACACTGGTTGTTACACATGTGTACAGTACTACAGCTGATGAATACCTTGTTAACAATCATGACTTGTAGTTCTTAGATTTTTTTATTGTGAATTGGCTGAAATGGAATGAGGTGTTGAACGTCATCTGGCAGCATCAGACGGAGGGTATTAAAGTGCTTAGTCAGCATTCAGCAGGGACATGTGGTCGATGGATGGATGGAGGACATTAACACCTGGCAGACAAGACAAACACCAAGAACAAGTAAAAGCTGCTGATTTCTTTTCTACGGAGCAGAACTGTCAGCAGCTCCTCTTGTTAAATGTTTCATGGTTGAGTTCCCAAATCTGATTTTCTGACAGTGGGGGAGATATTTCACCTGGATTGTTTCAGACATTTCCCAGAGTTGATGATATGATCAATGATATGCTCTATGATGCCATTTTTAGATACTGTGAAAATGATTGTCTGAGTCTTCTAATGAATTTGAGTGTTTTCAGTGTTCTCTGTGATGTGAAACCAAACACTCTGAGGAGAGATGAGCCAGCTCTGCTTCTGGTGAGGTTTGTTTGTTAAAATGTGTGATGGTGCTGATGTGTTGTTCCTCTAACAAGTATATGCTTTTGAATCCTTTCAAAGTTTCCCTTCAGCCAGCAGATGCATTAACTGATAATGTTCTTGCTGTTTTTCTGATACAAGTTATTTCTCTGCAGTCACTCCTGTACCTGTTTTCTTGTCGCTCGTATTTTCCTCTCCAACAAAACAGTCAAACCCTCGCAAAATGTGGAAAGGTGATATTGGGAGACAGATTTGACTTCTGTGGGTCTAGACAAAGGCAGCTAAGTCACAAAGATGGTCAAAAGAGAAAATATGAAGAATTTCAGGAGGCGGTAACAACTCTGACTGCAGGCCTGAATTTCTTTTCCTTTCTCCGTCCCTGATGAATTTGTTGCTTTGTTCTGTGGTCACTGAAGAAAAGTAGTTTCTTGTCAGAAAGTTTAGTTATCGTAGATAAAATTACAAGTCCAGTTTTTAAATACTTGAATTTTAGTGACAATATTTCAGGGTGTAGGATAGGAGTCTTACAGGTACAGTCACTACTGAAAATGTTTATAAAAGGGTAGCCCCATAAACAAACTACAAACCACAAAACTTTCTTTTTAAACCTTAAACATTTTAAATTATTTTCTACAAAAAATAAATGCAAGAGAATCTTGACCAAAAGTGTGTGTTTAGATTTTGCAGTAAGAGAGTAAATTCCAGATGACTGCAATTTAACCAAGAAACAGAAAATAACTAACTAGGGAGAGGGAGAGCGTGGGGCATTTTTATATATGTTATATTTCTATGTTGTTGCAGACATAGTAGTAGTAGTAGTAATGTTAGTAGTAACAGTAGTAACAACTAAATGGTTAAAGACAACCTACTTTCATTTAAAATAAAATGATGGAATATGAACTTCACAGAAAAGTTAATTTAAAATAGAATCTTTCCAAATGTGCAGATGGACCCTTTTTACATGTTCTGAACCTTTAACACAAATGTACATATCTACACATGTTCATGTTCAGCAGTGTTTCTTCACTTTTGTTTGGAGAGATTGAGAGCTGCATCTGTATCTGTGGCTCTAGATTCCACTACATATTTCAATCAACCAGCAAATCAAATGTAAAACTTACATTTGATTTTAAAAATGTTGGCATTTAACATTTCTGTAAACCACAGATAAGTTACAGTTGTATGTAATTTTGTAGCAGATACATTGAATCTTAATGCTTCTCAGCAACGCTGAGGTTAACATGTGGTTAGGTTTAGGCAAAACTAGAATTATATATTTGCACAAAACAAGATCTAAGTACAGAGCCAGTTTCACTTGATGGTCAATATGTTGAAACTGTGGAAAACTTTAAATATCTCGATACGGTTCTCGACTCTCAAGTGAAACTTTGTGGCCTCATTGTTAGCCAGCAGATTGTAGACATCATGCAGTAAATTATGGTTGAGAGTGTTTTTACCTTTCTGCTTGATATGGTCATTTTATCTCTATATCTAGGAAAAAAACTCTCTAGGACTTCATCAATTGAAAGCATAATATTTGCCAAACCATAAAAGCCCTTGAGCCAACTCTTTACAGAGTGGACAAAGAAGAAAGCGAGGAGTATTTTAGCTGGTAGCTGCCATCCTGTCTTCAGCCAGTTTGAGCTCTTGAGCTTTGGAAGGCATTGCAAAGTCTCTTTGGCAACTAAAAATGTATTAAGTCCCTAATCCCAAATGCCATTAATATTCTTAACTCAGCGACATGACCAATAAGTTAAGAACCACAGACAGACACAGACATGAACTGATTTAACGTGTTAAGTGTTTCTAATGACCTTGTCTATATTACACTTTATTTTGAAAAATATTGGTATTTTATATTTCTGCCAACCACAAATAAGTTACAGTTGTACAGTATTTTGTTGTGGATACGTTGAATCGTGATGCTTCTCAACAACGCTGTAGTTAACGTGTGGTGAGGTTCAGGCAAAGAGACCTTTTGGTTATGGTCAAGAAAAGTTCACATTTTGGTGTAAAATATCTACATTTGAAAAGCAGAGACGGGTCATTGAAAAACACAGATTTTCTGTGGCTCAACACCAATGGAAACGTCACAAAGGGTTGCCAACAATCCGTTTTCTTGTTTGTTGTCAGCAGTGGTCTGCAGTTTGGCAGGCATCATCTAGGATTCATAGAACCTTAGTTACAGATGAAATACAAAAATGTAACATAGTTGTGTTTGCTGACATTTTCTTCTGATAATCGGCCTGTTTGAGGTGTGTATGTGTGTTTTGACTTTATTCAGATCACAGATTGTGTCTTTGAGGGGTGAAGGAACTTTTAAAAATGTTTCTCTGTTTTCAGGTAATCCATTTAAAACCCTGAATGAGGACGTTTTAAGTGGAGATGGAGAACGTCTCTTCACACAAACATTTCATTCTCAATGGCTTCAATGAACTCGGAGTTCTGAGGCCCGTCCTCTTCATCCCATTCTTCATCATGTTTGTTGTGTCACTGTCAGCCAACTCCATGCTGCTGTATATCATCATTTCACAGAGAAGCCTCCACTCGCCGATGTACATCCTCATTGCTGGCATGGCATGTGTGGACCTGAGCTGGTCATTGGTCATTGTTCCCAACATGCTGCTGAGCTTCCTGTTTGGCTGGAGGGGAATCTCTCTGATTGGCTGCCTGGTTCAGATGCAGTTCTTTCACTTTGTTGCAGCTTTTCAGTCCACATTGTTGGTGTGGATGGCACTGGACCGCTACTTTGCCATCTGTTCGCCACTCTGCTACCATGAACGCATGGCGTTACCACGATTCCTCAAATTCGTAATTCCACTTCTTATTAGAAACATCTTCCTTACTATACTTGTGGTGGGTCTGGCAGGATCATTGTCATTCTGCTCTTCAAATGTGATAAATCACTGTTTCTGTGAGCACATGGCCTTAGTGGAGCTGGCCTGTGGAAGTACTGCCAAAAACAACCTGGTTGGGCTGTTGGGTATCTTCCTCACCCCTGTAGCAGACTTCATCTTCATCAGTTCTTCCTATGTGGTCATATTCACCTCCGTGCTGAGTTCCGGTAAGTCGGGTGTTAAAGCGCTCCACACTTGCGTCACTCACATTGTGGTAATGACCGTCAGCCTGACCTTTGCACTTGTTGCATACCTGTCATATCGGATCAGAAGTGGTCTTCCTGCTGCTGTACGGGTTTTCTTTAGTACCATGTATGTGTTGTTCCCGAGCTGTTTCAACCCGATCATCTACGGCATGAGAACCACTGAGATACGACAGCACATCATGAAGACCATGACATCCTGTCGCTACTATTAAAAATCTGAAATATAAAATGTCAATTTAATGAGAAAAACAAAAATAGATCAGAAGTTTGTCATGTCATAAATGAAAATGCTCATGGAACGTAGAAATTAAAATGAACTGTTTTAAAATTATGTGATGCTTGATTCTCTTGATTTTTGATTCATCATCAAATCACCAGCTGTAAGTCTTACAAACTTGGCTCAAGAGAGGAGTGGGGCTGTTAACTGGCCAACACCTGGTGTCCCTTTATTGGCAACAGGAAACAACATATCTATGCTTTCATTCACTTTTCCCAGCAGGTTGACCAAATCAACCTCAAATTTACTCAGAGAAGTCTCAAGACTTTGATGATGAGCCAGCTCTGCTTCTGGTGAGATTTGTTTGTTAAAATGTGTGATGGTGCTGATGTGTTGTTCCTCTAACAAGTATATGCTATTGAATCTTTTCAAAGTTTCCTTTCAGCCAGCAGATGCATTAACTGATAATGTTCTTGCTGTTTTTCTGATACAAGTTATTTCTCTGCAGTCACTCCTGTGCCTGTTTTCTTGTCGCTCGTATTTTCCTCTCCAACAAAACAATCAAACCCTTGCAAAATGTAAAAATGTGACATAAGGAGACAGATTGACTTTTGTGGGTCTAGACAAAGGCAGCTAAGTCACAAAGATGGTCAAAAGAGAAAATATGAAGAATTTCAGGAGGCGGTAACTACTCTGACTCTGCAGGCCTGAATTTCTTTTCCTTTCTCCGTCCCTGATGAAGTTGTTGCTTTGTTCTGTGGTCACTGAAGAAAAGTAATTTTCCATATCATTCATTTGGCATAAAGTTTAGTTATCATGGATAAAATTACAAGTCCGGTTTTTAAATACTTTAATTTTAGTGACAATATTTCAGGGTGTAGGATAGGAGTCTTACAGGTACAGTCACTACTGAAAATGTTTATAAAAGGGTAGCCCCATAAACAAACTACAAACCACAAAACTTTCTTTTTAAACCAGTCATTTGTGTGTGTGTTTAGATTTTGCAGTAAGAGAGTACACTGTCCACAGGCCTGATGTAGTTTTCCCTTTCTCTGTCTCTGATGAAGTTATGCTTTATTCTGTGGTCACTGAAGAAAAGTAGTTTTCCATATTGTTCTTTTGGCTGAGTTTTTGCTTTCTTTGTTACAAAGTTTCGTCATTGTGGGTAAAATGACAAGTCAGTTTTTTAAATATATTCCATTTTCAGTGATGATAATTCAGGTTTAGGAGAGGAGTCTTACAGGTACAGTCACTGCTGAAAATGCTTACAAAAGAGTAGCCCCATCAACAAAATACAAAACACAAAACTCTCTATTTCAACCAGTCATTTTAAATTATTGTAGAAAAGAAAAGAAAAGCAAGAGAATTTGACACTGCACTTTAACCAAAAAAAAATAAAAAATAACAGTAGATCTGTGTCTGTCAGCTGATCAGAATTTAAAAAGGTTGTCATGCTTCTCAGCTGTGTTTACTAACATTACTGATGTAAAGAAATGTATATCGTTGATACGGCCGCTGGCCAGTGTTGTTTTTCTTTGTGTCCCCTTCCCTTTTTTTTTCCTCCAGGTCCCACCTTTCCCCATTTACAAGTGGCTTCAGCCACATGTCCAGTCTGAGAGAAGTGTTTCAGCGGCGTTTTCTGTGCATGGCAGGTTACTACCGTTGTTTCTGCAGGAATTTTTCTGTGGTGGTTGCTCCCCTGACCAGGTTGTGCAGTCCTGCAGGTCCATTTGTGTGGAATGATGAATGTCAGCATGCTTTTGAGGCTGCCAAGTCTCTCCTTTGTAGTGCTCCTTTGTTGGCTGCCACTAACTTTTCCCTGCCTTTCCAGCTACAGGTGGATGCCAGTGCCTCTGGAGCCGGTGCCGTACTTTTGCAGGGTGGTGAAGGGGGGCGTGTGCCATCCAGTATGTTACTTCTCTTTTAAGTTCAAGTGCCATCAACTGAACTACTCCACCATTGAGAAGGAGACACTAGCCATGCTCCTCGCCCTGCAGCTTTTTGAGGTATATGTTGGCTCTAGTGCAGTCCCAGTTGTTTTCACTGATCACAATCCTCTGATTTTCCTAGCCCAGATGTATAATCACAACCAGCGGTTGATGCATTGGGCTCTACTGGCATAGGGGTACAACACTGAGATCAGGCACAAAAGAGGAGCAGACAACGTGGTAGCCAACATAGACCGCAGAACCGGGGGGGCCAGGGGGGCCATGGCCCATGTAACTTTTGTACTATGACATAGAGGGCTGCATTGGGATTGGGACCCGCTGGGTCCTGTGGGTCCCCATTAAACAGTAGAAGGAGAAGAAAAAGAAGAAAAAGAAGAAGAAGACGATGTAGCCTAGCGACAGGATGTCAACACAGGAACTTGGTGCACATGCATGACCATTTCCACTCCATTATTTATTCATAAATGGACAAATATGCCCTGAACCAGCTTTCATACCAATTTGCCGCTTGCTCCACCTGTCTGTCTGTCTGTCAGCTCCATCTGTCATGAGACAAACATAAAAGAAGACAGTTTGTGTTTCACCAGCGACGAGCTGTCATTACGCGCGACAATTATGCACGGCTGCGCGCTCTTTATAACTCACCTATGTTGCATAATAAAGATTTGCCCCCTCGCAATTTTTAGCTGCCCTCTCAGTAACTTCATCCTGGCGCCAGGCTTGCCTTAACCTCAATCACTGCATGATTATATAAAGGTAGAAAAAAGCTTAAATAAATACAGAGGAGGAGAATAGAATATGAAACAGCCTTTAGGCCTATTTCATTAAAAACTAAATGAAAACAACGAAATAGGAGTGTTATTCCTGACCAGTGAGTCAAAAGACATGCAGGCCAGGGAAACGAAACAAACAACCCCATGAATCTCTTTATTAATAGCCTATAAAATGATAAGTTTTCTCCTGCGGGACAGGAGAAGACACAAAATCAGTGCATCTCTATTATGGTGCGGGCATAAATTCTCCGAGTTTTGCGGTTGTGGGCAGTAATGGTCAGAAATTCAGCGTTCTGGTTACTTTTCAGTAACTGCGCAGCTGCGCTTGTTTTGTTGTTGTGTGGGTGGGTGGGTGTGCAGCTCTGCACATCAGTCTGATATGAGTGCTGACTTGTGATGATAATGAATATGATGTTGATTTAGATTCAAGGCAGCAAGATGAGTTTTGGTTATGGCTGTGGACTGGATGAACTTTGTTGTTTGCTATAGTTTCATCTGTGCGTTTATGTGTAAATAGGCTTGGCCTGTTGTGTGTGAATGTTAGAGTGGGATCAGAGAGGTTAATCTGAACAAGCATGTGTTCATGTTCATGCGTGTACTGTAGATGTGACTGTGTGGCGTCGGAATAAGAAAAAGTGCTCCACAGTGTTATTTAATACATCAGTAATATTGTCTGTTTCAATGCATATGTCCCCCCACCCCCTCCGCGTGACATGAAATTATGCCCCCCCCTGTTCAGATGCATTACACGGTCCATGGTAGCCGACACACTGTCCCGTGGGTGAGGTGACAACCCTCACTGTTGTTAGTTAGTGGTAATATTTTTTGTAAGAGGTGCACTAAAATGTTTGCTGCTCACATGTTCAAGTAATGGGTGAAAATTGTGACTGTATTTAATGTGAGGTAAAACTTTAGTGGAAATGAGACAGTATTATTTTCGTATAGGTGGACTTAAACTATATGTTTGTATTTAAGGGAGGGAGTGTTACGGCTGCTGGCCTGTGGTGTTTTTCTTTGTGTCCCCTTCCCTTTTTTTCCCTCCAGGTCCCACCTCTCCCTCATTACTAGCTGTTGAGCACACCTGAAGCCATTTGTATGGGGAACCATAAAACCGGAAGGACTGGCTGCGTCCGGGGTTCAGTGGACCGTGACAGCAGAGCTGTGTGTGGCGTGTGTTGTCTGGTAGAAATATTTTCGCGTTGAACGACTGGTGGTCTGGCTACTCATTTTAGAACAGCTCGCTTTACATTTTCATTATATTGTGTTTTTGTAAATAAATCATCATTAAGTTAATGTTGACCTGCTCTCCTCTCTCCTTCTTCCGAAGATAACCAGTAAACATTTTATATGTTACTCCCCTCATCCCCTGGGCTCAAACGGGGACGTAACAATCGTCTTAAAAAATATGGATAATTATTATTAGTTAATGTCCAGTGTTGGTCGCCGTGTTAAAAGTCCTGTAGTTCATCAGCAAATATATTTCAAGTACCAAAAGTAAAAGTACCCATTAATCAAAATGGACAGTGTCAGTGTGCATAAATATGGTAAATAGTTGGTGATAAATATATGAATAAATAGGATTTGATAAAAGGTTAAAAAGGGTGAAATACATACATGAAATACATTTCATTGTTTGGTAAAATCTCAAGTTCATGTGTTAAAAATGGTAAAAATGCTTAAAAATGTTTAAATTGCTATATGTGTTTTATTTCATTTAATTTGATAAAAAGCTGATTATTTCTACGGTACTCTTTCTAAAGAAATGCTTTCTCTTCACATGAGTTGTTTTTATTTTTGAAACGTTGGCTGTGGGGTGCATCCAGGTGAGAGAGAGGTGAGAGGGAGAGGACGGGAAGTAAAGGAGAGAATGCGGTAAATTTTTGGGTGGACGTCTGAAGTTGTGAAATAACAGTTTGTATAGTAGATGTCTTAGATTTTCAACAGGATAATCTGTAAAAGGACGTTATATTGAGAGTTACTGAGAACGTCTGCCCGATGTTTTGCAACATTGTAACCTCGTGGACAGTTTCCAACCAGGAGACAAGGGACATCCACCAGATAGCGCTCTGAGCCATCGAGGGTGCTCAGAGTTCCTCTGGCAACGTTGGATATCCACCCAAACTCCGTGAGTGTGTCCTCCTGCTGTCTCCTGCTTCCTGGACAGACGGCTGTGAACTGTTAGCTTCCCTGGATGACCACACAGCTCCTGAAAAAAAGGTACCTACAGCTAATTTATTTTCTGCTCAGCTGAGAGTGAAGTGACCGCTGACTATTTGGTCTCAACGAACACAAGCAGCGATACAGGCCTGCAACAAAATTATGTTATTAAATATTATTATTTTGCCAGCTTAGAATAGCAATAATTGGTGTGTGCACTGTGTTTGATTACTGTTGAAACTTTGTTTGGACACTAAAACCTATAAAAAGGGACAATATATTGTATGGTTTCAAAGAAAACTGATATAACCTGTGGACTTGTGAAAAACAAATGAGCACACTAACCTTAAGTTGTTATATTTATTTTGCCTTATTATTCAAGTAAAATCGTACTTTTAATTGGGAAGTTGATTTCTGAGTGTGTTTTCTAACTTTAAGAGGTTTGAGGTCCTAATATCTTGCATATATTTAACTGTTGTGCCTGTGAATATTTGATAAAGGGTCATTACACTTAACTATTTTCATATAAGGAGGTCACTAACATCTGGTTATATCCAGTAGCTCTAAGGTTGTCAAAGGACCCAGGATAAATAATATTGAGTTAGTCAGAGTTAACCCACTAAGGTTAAGTGAAGTAAAGAACTCAGGGCCCCATCTACATATATTGAGGGTAGACAGGCTACATATATTAGATTTGAAAATTGTTGGCATGATTGGCACTGATGAGTTACAGTTGTACATGATTTTGTAGCAGAGATGTTGCATCTTAATGCTTCTTAACAATGGTTAATGCGTGGTTAAGTTTAGGCACAAAAAATAGAATTAATTATTTGTAACAAAACAAGACTTAAGAACAGACCCAGTTTCACTTGATGGTCAACATGTTGAAACTGTGGAAAACTTGAAATATCTCAGTACGGTTCTCGACTCTCAGGTGAGCTTCTCTGGTAATACAGAGTATATTAACAGGAGATAATAAGGTAAGATGAGATGAGATGACATAATCCTGTATTTGTCCCACAGCTGGAAAATTTGCAACATTAGAGTTGCAGAGTGAAAAAGGAAGTGTCAGTCGTAAAAAAACTCAAAGCGATTTATAAATAAGACATTTTCTTCTGATGACCGGGTTGTTTGATGTGTGTACATGTGTTTTGATTTTATTCAGATCACAGATTGCGTCTTTGAAGAGGTGAAAGAACTTTTAAAAATGTTTCTCTGTTTTCAGGTAATCCAACTAAAACCCTGATCAAGGACATTTTATGAGAAGGAGAAGGAGAGGTCTCTCTACACAAACATTTCGTCCTCGATGACTTCAGTGAACTCTGAGTTCTGAGGCCTTTCCTCTTCATCCCGTTCTTCATCATGTTTGTTGTGTCACTGTCGGCCAACTCCATGCTGCTTTATATCATCATTTCACAGAGAAGCCTCCACTCACCGATGTACATCCTCATGGCCAGCATGGCGTGTGTGGACCTGAGTGTCCCGTTGTTCTTCGTCCCCAACATGCTGCTGAGCTTCCTGTTTGACTTGCCATCTGTATGCCTCTCTACTATCATGAACGCATGGCGTTACCACGATTCATCCCGCTTGTGGTCAGAAATGTCCTCTTGATCACACCATTTATGGGTCTGGCAGGATCATTATCATTCTGTGCGTCAAATGTGATGAACCACTGTTTCTGTGAGCACATGGCCTTAGTGGAGCTAGCCTGTGGAAGCACTGCAATGAACAGCCTGGTGGGGCTCTTGGGCGTGTTTCTCATCCCCGTGGCAGACTTCATCTTTATCTCTTCTTCCTATGTGGTCATATTTACCTCTGTGCTGAGGTCAGGTAGGTCTGGGATCAAAGCACTCCACACCTGTGTCACACACATTGTGGTAATGACTGTCAGCCTGATTTTTGCACTTGTTGCTTTACTGTCTTATCAGATCCGAAACGGTCTTCCTGCCGCCATTCAGGTTTTTTTCAGCACCATGTACCTGTTGTTCCCAAGCTGTTTCAACCCGATCATCTACGGCATGAGAACCACCGAGATTCGACAGCACATTGTAAAGACCTTGACATGTTGCAACTTTGTCCGAACTGTTACCCATTCTTAAAAGAAACTATAATCTGTCATGTAAAATGTCATTTTCATGAGGAAAACAAAAATAGACCAGAAGTCAGTCATGTCATAAATGAAAAAAAACATAAAAATTAAAGCAAACTATTTTTAAAATTATGTGATGCTTGATTCTGTCTTTTCTAAGAGTTGCCCATGCTGAAACATGCTAGGCAACAGTGGGGATAGTCACTGAGCCCAGTGCTTATTACTGGACAGCTTCGTCCAAACACACATCATGATGAATTCTGCAGCTGTAAGTCTTAGAAACTTGGCTGAAGAGAGGAGTGGGGCTGTCAGCTGATCAACACCTGGAGCTCTAGTTTCGCAGACCGGGTGAGGCGGGGGCGCAGCGCACCTGTGCTTTGCCAACTGGGTGTGGCCAGGTGGATTTTGCAAGTTTGGCACACCGTGTGCCTGGCGCAGCTCCTCCTCTTTCCCACCTCCGTCCCTCCTACCTGCACAAGTCGGAAAGAGGGAGGAGAGGCATGGAGTGGGTTTAACACACATCACACCAATCAAATGAGCCCCTCTCCTCGCCCTTAAATGCGCCACGCGAAGGCGTAATGAGAGTTTACTCAATTCGCCATTGCAGAAGAGAGCAGCAGCGTTTGCGCTGTAGTAGTTGGTATATATAGGGCTAGTACATGTTCTTCCTCACTAATAATAGCTGTTGCTATCCTGCGCACCTGCACGGCGTGGTGATGAACTGTCTTATTGATTTCTGTTGCCGTGCTATCCTGCGCGAATGCACGGCAGAGTGATACTGGCTAGAAAATAGTCCCAACTGATAGCAAGGTCTGACGTAATGCGGGGATGTTTTAAAATTATTGAAATACTCTAATAAAACACATACACGCACAACAACGCATACTTTTTTGTAGCTGAAAACCTTTTAGTTACGTGTCCCCCGTACATCTTCAGAACTACTTTTTCTCCGATAAGCTACAGGCCATTTCTCAGAGCAGGAGGCTCATTGAGAGTAGTGACACTGTCACATCAGAGCTACAGATGGTCAGCGTTTCACACAACTTCATGTCCAAAAACCTGAACTATCACTTTAACCTCATCAATAAATTGATGTATTGATCCAGATCAGTGGGTTGTTACACATGTGTACAGTACTACAGTTGACGAATACCTTGTTAACAGTTGTGAGTTTTAGTTCTTAGATTTTTTTCATTGTGAATTGGCTGAAATGGAATGAGGTGTTGAACGTCATCTCTGCAGCCTATGGCAGCATCAGACGGAGGGTATTAAAGTGCTTACTCAGCGTTCAGCAGGGACATGTGGTCGATGGATGGATGGAGGACATTAACACCTGGCAGACAAGACAAATTCCCAAATACCGAGAACAAGTAAAAGCTGCTGATTTCTTTTCTACGGAGCAGAACTGTCAGCAGCTCCTCTTGTTAAATGTTTCATGGTTTAGTTCCCAAATCTGATTTTCTGACAGTGGGGGAGATATTTCACCTGGATTGTTTCAGACATTTTCCAGAGTTGATGATATGATCAATGATATGCTCTATGATGCCATTTTTAGATACTGTGAAAATGATTGTCTGAGTCTTCTAATGAATTTGAGTGTTTTCAGTGTTCTCTGTGATGTGAAACCAAACACTCTGAGGAGAGATGAGCCAGCTCTGCTTCTGGTGAGGTTTGTTTGTTAAAATGTGTGATGGTGCTGATGTGTTGTTCCTCTAACAAGTATATGCTTTTGAATCCTTTCAAAGTTTCCCTTCAGCCAGCAGATGCATTAACTGATAATGTTCTTGCTGTTTTTCTGATACAAGTTATTTCTCTGCAGTCACTCCTGTACCTGTTTTCTTGTCGCTCGTATTTTCCTCTCCAACAAAACAGTCAAACCCTCGCAAAATGTGGAAAGGTGATATTGGGAGACAGATTTGACTTCTGTGGGTCTAGACAAAGGCAGCTAAGTCACAAAGATGGTCAAAAGAGAAAATATGAAGAATTTCAGGAGGCGGTAACTACTCTGACTGCAGGCCTGAATTTCTTTTCCTTTCTCCGTCCCTGATGAATTTGTTGCTTTGTTCTGTGGTCACTAAAGAAAAGTAGTTTCTTGGCATAAAGTTTAGTTATCGTGGATGAAATACAAGTCCAGTTTTTAAATACTTGAATTTTAGTGACAATATTTCAGGTTGTAGGATAGGAGTTTTACAGGTACAGTCACTACTGAACATGTCTACAAAAGGGTAGCCCCATAAACAAACTACAAAACACAAAACTCACTATTTACACCAGTCATTTTAAATTATTTTCTAAAAAAAAATGAAATGCAAGAGAATCTTGACCAAAAGCGTGTGTTTAGATTTTGCAGTAAGAGAGTAAATTCCAGATGACTGCAATTTAACCAAGAAACAGAAAATAACTACTATTGTGTCTGTCGCTGATCAGAATTTAAATATGTTTACCCTGCTTTGTTTACTAACAGTACTGATGTAAATAAATGCATATTAAAAAATAAATTAAAGTGTCAGGAGTATTTTACTGTTTTATAGAGGGAGAGGGAGAGTGTGGGACATTTTGTATGTTATATTTCTATGTTGTTGCAGACATAGTAGTAGTAGTAGTAGTGTTAGTAGTAACAGTATTAACAACTAAATGGTTAAAGACAACCTACTTTCATTTAAAATAAAATGATGAAATTTGAACTTCACAGAAAAGTTAAGTTAATTTAAAATAGGACCCTTTTTACATGTTTTGAACCTTTAACACAAATGTACATATCTTTATAAAACATGTTCATCAGTTTTTCTTCACTTTTGTTTGGAGAGATTGAGAGCTGCATCTGTATCTGTGGCTCTAGATTCCACTACATATTTCAATCAACCAGCTAAAAATTACATTTGATTTTAAAAATGTTGGCATTTAACATTTCTGTAAACCACAGATAAGTTACAGTTGTATGTAATTTTGTAGCAGATAAATTGAATCTTAATGCTTCTCAACAACGCTGTAGTTAACGTGTGGTGAGGTTCAGGCAAAGAGACCTTTTGGTTATGGTCAAGAAAAGTTCACATTTTGGTGTAAAATACCTACATTTGAAAAGCAGGGACGGGTCATTGAAAAACACAGATTTTCTGTGGCTCAACACCAATGGAAACGTCACAAAGGGTTGCCAACAATCCATTTTCTTGTTTGTTGTCAGCAGTGGTCTGCAGTTTGGCAGGCATCATCTAGGATTCATAGAACCGTAGTTACAGATGAAATACAAAAATGTAACATAGTTGTGTTTGCTGACATTTTCTTCTGATAATCGGCCTGTTTGAGGTGTGTATGTGTGTTTTGACTTTATTCAGATCACAGATTGTGTCTTTGAGGGGTGAAGGAACTTTTAAAAATGTTTCTCTGTTTTCAGGTAATCCAACTAAAACCCTGAATGAGGACGTTTTAAGTGGAGATGGAGAACATCTCTTCACACAAACATTTCATTCTCAATGGCTTCAATGAACTCGGAGTTCTGAGGCCCGTCCTCTTCATCCCATTCTTCATCATGTTTGTTGTGTCACTGTCGGCCAACTCCATGCTGCTGTATATCATCATTTCACAGAGAAGCCTCCACTCGCCCATGTACATCCTCATTGCTGGCATGGCGTGTGTGGACCTGAGCTCCCCACTGGTCATCGTCCCCAACATGCTGCTGAGCTTCCTGTTTGGCTGGAGGGGAATCTCTCTGATTGGCTGCCTGGTTCAGATGCAGTTCATTCAGTTTTCAGGGGCTTTTCATTCCACATTGTTGGTGTGGATGGCACTGGACCGCTACTTTGCCATCTGTTTGCCACTCTGCTACCATGAACGCATGGCGTTACCACGATTCCTCAAATTCGTAATTCCACTTCTTATTAGAAACATCTTCCTGAATACACTTGTGGTGGGTCTGGCAGGATCATTGTCATTCTGCTCTTCAAATGTGATAAATCACTGTTTCTGTGAGCACATGGCCTTAGTGGAGCTGGCCTGTGGAAGCACTGCCAAAAACAACCTGGTTGGGCTGTTGGGTGTCTTCCTCACCCCTGTAGCAGACTTCATCTTCATCACTTCTTCCTATGTGGTCATATTCACCTCCGTGCTGAGTTCCGGTAAGTCGGGTGTTAAAGCGCTCCACACTTGCGTCACTCACATTGTGGTAATGACCGTCAGCCTGACCTTTGCACTTGTTGCATACCTGTCATATCGGATCAGAAGTGGTCTTCCTGCTGCTGTACGGGTTTTCTTTAGTATCATGTATGTGTTTTTCCCGAGCTGTTTCAACCCGATCATCTACGGCATGAGAACCACTGAGATACGACAGCACATCATGAAGACCATGACATCCTGTCACTTCATGCGAACTGTTCCCCATTCTTAAAAGAAAATATTAAAAATCTGAAATGTAAAGTGTCAATTTAATGAGGAAAACAAAAATAGGTCAGAATTTTGTTATGTCAAAAATGAAAATGCTCATGGAACATGGAAATTAAGATGAACTGTTTTAAAATTCTGTGATGCTTGATTCTCTTGATTCTTGATTCATCATCAAATCAGCAGCTGTAAGTCTTACAAACTAACTTGGCTCAAGAGAGGAGTGGGGCTGTCAACTGGCCAACACCCGGGGCTCCACCAGTCAGCCAAAATACGGCTTACACCGCCTGCGCTCTGCCTGCGCTGACAGTAGACCTGGTTTCAGATGGCAAGCTTTTAGCGTACCTTCGGCGAAGCCTTTTGGCATGAAACTGTCACTGCGCCAAGCTGGATCTGTCGACACCTCCCCCTGCTGCGCCGCCACACCCATCTCAGCGCACTTCAGTCTGCCAAACAACCAAACTGCTCGCGCCTCGGGTTGTGCTGCTCGAAACTAGCTCTGCACGGGGTTCACCACCCTGCACCACCTGCGCTGCGCCGGGAAACTAGAGCCCCTGGTGTCTCTTTAATGGCAACAGGAAACAACATGGTTTATGCTTTTCATAAAACCCCAAAAATCTCAAGACCTCAGGATGCTTTCAGATGAAAATTATGAGCTTTCATCTAATGGGTTTGATATGGCAAAGCAGCCATTTTGCATGTTTCATCATAAAACAGGAAGTTGTAAATTAAGCAAACATTGTCCAATCTGCCCCAAACATGGCATGCTTCTTCACAGTCCGGGCCATGTGGCACCTGCATGCCAGAATGGACTTATGGTTATAGCTCCACCTACTGGCCACAAGAAATGGCATGTTATTCACTTTGATGTACACCTTCCAGCCCCTTCCAACCCATCCATATCAAAGTCAAGACCTTTATGATGCTTACTAATGTGCTTTGGGGTTGTATTTTGATGTATCAAAGGCGCTATATAAATAAAGTTTGATTGATTTATTGATACTAATGAAGATTGTGAGTTTACATTGAATTATGTTACCTTGGCGAAACAGTAAGTTCATGTAACTTCATGTGTACCTTGTCCAGTCTGCCCCAAATTTCATTCGTTTCATATGGCCCCAGACATGAAGGCATCAACATGCCAATTAGGTTCATTAATACCTGAATTTATAAAACAAATGTGCCATGCTATCATAGCCACTGTTCTCATCTGAAAGAGCCATCTTGATTGCTGTCATAATCTCTGCTGCCTGCGTAGAATCTTTCTGACCCTGATTTGCACTTGCACATTGTATTAAACTGACTTTATTATCTAGTTTACACTTGTGCTCCCTGCCAAAAAGATCGGAGACCTCTAATATGTTCAAAGAAATGATACCATCATTAAACTCCACCAACTTCTTTAGAGATTCCCCATTCTTCAACAGATCATCACTTGGCTTTTGGGATGTACAACCCCTCATTTCCTTTTTGTAGTGCAATAGATATATTTGTCACAACCTGTTCAATCTCAAACAATCCTGTAATTGAAATAAGGCGACAATGTCGATTGATATGGTCGACTTTTATTGTATGTATAATGTCTCTATGGAGATAACACTGGGAAGCATCTGGCTTTGTTTGTATTATCAGAAAGCAATTTAATAGGATTATTCCCTTCAGCTGATACCACATTCAATATATCATCAAAATACTGATCCAGATAGTGGGACTTCCGGTTAAGTGACAAGGCATGGCGGACTGATCAAGCTCTCCACGCCATCAATCAAACAAACAAACAAACAAACAATTTGATGCTTTGTGCACACAACTAATCTTGAGACTAATTATGGGCGAATAAACTTAAGTGAACAAACTCAAAGAAAGCCGACCCATATGAGTAAAGTAAATACCAGAAGACAACAGTGAGAAAAAGAGAAGAACATGAGCTCGGACATACCTGCTCTTGCTGAAATAAAGACAATCCTTGCTGAACTAAAAACAGATTTCAGGTTGGATCTGAGGTCTGAAATGAAATCACTTTGTGATGAGATGAAAAATGGATTTGAGTGACTGGAAGAGAAAGTGACAACGCTGAATAAAGCAGTTAAAAAATTTGATGGCTGACTTGAAGAGGCAGAAAGTCGGATAAATACTTCAGAGGATCACAACGCTGCCTCGGAGAGATTGATATTCTTCCTCTTGCAAAGTATTCAATATTTGCAAGAACAATGTCAAGATTTGGAAAACTGAGAGCAACGCAACAACCTGAGGATTTATGGAGTGGCGGAGGACACGGAGGCTGCAAATATGCTGAAGTTCATAGATTCGTTCATTAAAGGGCTCATAAATTTACCACCCGACGGCAATCTGGGGATAGAAAGAGCACACAGGTCACTCCAGAGGAAACCAATGAACCCGATGGACCCTCTGAGATCAATTTTCAAGCTCTCAAATTAAAGAAAGTGTCCTACATGGTGCTTGAAAAAAGAAGAAACTGGAGTTCAAAGGGAAGAGGATTTTTCTCGATCATGATCACTCTAATTCCCTGCAGAACAAAAAGAGAGAATACATCGAGATTGAGAAGCAATTAAAATGGCAAGAAATCAGATTCCAGTCACGCTATTCCAATAAGCTTAAAGTTTTCCTGGAGATGGGAGCAGTGGTGTTCAACTCAGTTTGGGAAGCAGCAGACGGCCTATGTGGGCATGGGATTAACTGTAAGGTGTCTGAAGCAGAACTTGCCCAAAAAGAACTGCATGGACTGGGCCGGTCGGCTAAGTGGGACACAAGGTTCGAGCCTGAACTGAAAGGCCAGACCATTAAAGACATTGTCACACTTTTTGGGAAGGACTAACTCCAGACCGATCATCTGACAGACTGGTATTTGCATAGACATGCACGCACAGTGCTGACGCACATGCACACGTGCATGCTCTCTCTTTCTCTCACACACACACACACACACACACACACAGACACACACTCACACACACGTGCATGCATAACGTTATACAAGCGTGCTCATGTACGCCCATACGAACACATAGAGAGTCTGTAGTATTATGAACTCAGTTTTTCAAGGTGTGTGGATATATTTTTTGTTTTGTAGTGCTTGTCTTAAGTTGATTTCTAAAAGGCCAGTTCAATGGGTTGGCTTATTACCTACTTTTTTTTTTCAACATATGTACAATAATAACTGTACTCTATAATGAATGACTATATTAAAAGGAACTTATACCCTAGATATTTTGTTATAATTGTAACTGTAGCATTCATTTTGTCTGTACTGATTTTTTTTTTTTTTTTTTTTTTTTTGATGGTGGTTTTTGACGTCACGGTAACGTTTCCTCAAACCACAAAAAATGTTTAAAGTACTTATTAACTAGATGCAAATATTCTTTGGGCCTGTTTTTAAAATCTTGCAGCTCTGGGTCTTTACTAAAGATCCTAGCATCCATACATGGACACAAGCATGGAAGACTGTGGATAGCTACCTTATGTATGGTAGCCCAAGTGGAAGTCATAATGGAGGTTGAAATTGATTGATTGATAATTTGTTGTCTGTTTTTTTTACATATATATATATATTTTCGTATGCATTTTTGGTTATCAAAAGAATTCCGAGGATGGATAAAGTACTTTCTATACAAATAAGGCACTTAAGTCTACAGGATATAATGCTGAATGAATTTGGTAGACTTGTGAGTACAAGCAATAGAACTGCAAAACAGAATATACGTGTGTGGCGTGTGTGGACCTGAGCGTCCCGTTGTTCTTCGTGCCCAACATGCTGCTGGGCTTCCTGTTTGACTGGAGGGGAATCTCTCTGATTGGCTGCTTGGTTCAGATGCACTTCATTCACTTTGTTGGAACTTTTCATTTGACTGTATTGGTGTGGATGGCACTGGACCGCTACTTTGCCATCTGTACGCCTCTCTACTATCATGAGCGCATGGCATTACCTCAATTCCTCAAGTTTATCATCCCGCTTGTGGTCAGAAATGTCCTAAATGGCTCTGGCAGGATCATTATCATTCTGTGCGTCAAATGTGATGAACCACTGTTTCTGTGAGCACATGGCCTTAGTGGAGCTAGCCTACTGCAATAAACAGCCTGGTGGGGCTCCTGGGCGTGTTTCTCATCCCTGTGGCAGACTTCATCTTTGTCTCTTCTTCCTATGTGGTCATATTTACCTCCGTGCTGAGGTCAGGTAGGTCTGGGATCAAAAGGTGCCAGGCAACAGTGGGGATAGTCACCGAGCCCAGTGCTGATTGCTGGACAGCTTCGTCCAAACATCCATCATCATCAAATCTGCAGCTGGAAGTCTTAGAAACTTGGCTGAAGAGAGGAGTGGGGCTGTCAGCTGATCAGCACCTGGTGTTGAGTTGGATGAGGTGGGGGGGGAGGCTGCCAGATGGACCTGGTAAACTCAAATGTGTTATGAGGGTGAGTTCCTCCAATTCTCCAACACCATCTCTGGAAGATTTTTCCCTAAATCTTTGAGAAGGCTAGGAATATGGAATCAGATTGGGCAATGTTTTAACTCTCCACTGTGAAGGAAGCTGCTGGCAGTTGAGGTCATAAGGTTATTAAACCCTTTTGTTGTGGTAACCTGAGACCCTGCAAAGAAGAATCTCTAGACTTCTCCTCAAGTCGCTGAATAGTACCAGGACATTAGAGGGGCTGCAGCTTGATAATCACTGAAACAACTCCTGCATGTGGAAGGACTTCAGGGAAGCCATGGAGAAGGGAACCAGGAAACTGCTAGACTTGACTCGGGGCATTGAAAACATTGGGGAACTTCTGAACCAACATGAAGAAAAGCAAATTTGGAGGACTCAGGGAAAGCCTTACCCAGAGATCAGTCAGGTAGCTGTCAAGCCCTGGAACTGCCAACTGCCAAGGGTGGATGATATTTGCCCTTGCCCATGCTGAAAGGGTAATGTTGGGCTGTCTCATGTGACTTAGGTGACCTTTTTAATGTTATGTGGTGGATGGGGATAGTAAATTTGGAATGGCAGGGATCGGGAGGGTCTGCTCTGATTATTGAGGTGTCACGTTGCTGAGTCCCCTCTGGAAAGTATATGCCAGGTTACTGGAAAGGACCCCGGCATGGCTTGTTGACCTGGATAAGACTGTGTCCCTTTGAGTTTCTCCGTAGAGACTGCATCTCTGCTTTTAAAAATTCATCAACCTGTGACCTCCAACAGGAATTAATGAATTTCAGCCTGAATGCACGTTTTCTCCAATCATTGTTGAAACAGAGCAGCTAATGTTGCTGCAAGAAGTTAGCAGAGTGAGTGCCAGCCAAACAGGAAACATTACATGATGTTCAATCTCATAACAGCATTTTTTACAAACATCACACTGCTGATTTATTTCTCAGTAAATATCTGTAACCTCATTGTTTTTTTCTTGGCTGTTTGCCGCCTACCTGCAGCTGTTTGACTGTGGCAGATTTTCAGAATAAAGGCATATCCAAGGGATGATGATATGGTTGAATGTTTTCACTTTGCATCCATGATATTAGATTGTTGATCAATAAATTGATGTATTGATCCCGATCAGTGGGTTGTTACACATGTGTACAGTACTACAGTTGATGAATGCCTTGTTAACAATCTTGACTTTTAGTTCTTAGATTTTTTTCATTGTGAATTGGCTGAAATGGAATGAGGTGTTGAACGTCATCTCTGCAGCCTGGCAGCATCAGACAGAGGGTATTAAAGTGCTTACTCAACGTTCAGCAGGGACATGTGGTCGAAGGGATGGATGGAGGACATTAACACCTGGCAGACAAGACAAATTCCCAAATACCGAGAACAAGTAAAAGCTGCTGATTTCTTTTCTACGGAGCAGAACTGTCAGCAGCTCCTCTTGTTAAACTTTTCATGGTTGAGTTCCCAAATCAGATTTTCTGACAGTGGGGGAGATATTTCACCTGGATTGTTTCAGACATTTTCCAGAGTTGATAATATGATCAATGATATGCTCTTTGATGCCATTTTTAGATACTGTGAAAATGATTGTCTGAGTCTTCTAATGAATTTGAGTGTTTTCAGTGTTCTCTGTGATGTGAAACCAAACACTCTGAGGAGAGATGAGCCAGCTCTGCTTCTGGTGAGGTTTGTTTGTTGAAATGTGTGATGGTGCTGATGTGTTGTTCCTTTTAACAAGTATATGCTTTTGAATCCTTTCAAAGTTTCCCTTCAGCCAGCAGATGCATTAACTGATAATGTTCTTGCCGTTATTAGTTATTTCTCTGCAGTCACTCCTGTACCTGTTTTCTTGTCGCTCGTATTTTCCTCTCCAACAAAACAGTCAAACCCTTGCAAAATGTAAAAAGGTAATATTAGGAGACAGATTTGACTTCTGTGGGTCTAGACAAAGGCAGCTAAGTCACAAAGATGGTCAAAAGAGAAAATATGAAGAATTTCAGGAGGCGGTAACTACTCTGACTGCAGGCCTGAATTTCTTTTCTTTTCTCCGTCCCTGATTAATTTGTTGCTTTGTTCTGTGGTCACTAAAGAAGAGTAGTTTTTCGGCATAAAGTTTAGTTATCGTGGATAAAATACAGGTCCGGTTTTTAAATACTTGAATTTTAGTAATGATATTTCAGGTTGTAGGATAGGAGTCTTACAGGTACAGTCACTACTGAACATGTTTACAAAAGGGTAGCCCCATAAACAAACTACAAAACACAAAGCAAAACACAAAACTATTTACACCAGTCATTTTAATTTATTTTCTAAAAAAAATTAAATGCAAGAGAATCTTGACCAAAAGTGTGTGTTTAGATTTTGCAGTAAGAGAGTAAATTCCAGATGACTGCAATTTAACCAAGAAACAGAAAATAACTACTATTGTGTCTGTCGCTGATCAGAATTTAAATATGTTTACCCTGCTTTGTTTACTAACAGTACTGATGTAAACAAATGTATATTAAAAAATTAATTAAAGTGTCAGGAGCATTTTACTGTTTACTGTTGTCTCTTCGGCAACTAAAAATGTATTAAGTCCCTAATCCCAAATGCCATTAATATTCTTAACTCAGCGACATGACCAATAAGTTAAGAACCACAGACAGACACAGACATGAACTGATTTAACGTGTTAAGTGTTTCTAATGACCTTGTCTATATTACACTTTATTTTGAAAAATATTGGTATTTTATATTTCTGGCAACCACAAATAAGTTACAGTTGTACAGTATTTTGTTGTGGATATGTTGAATCGTGATGCTTCTCAACAACGCTGTAGTTAACGTGTGGTGAGGTTCAGGCAAAGAGACCTTTTGGTTATGGTCAAGAAAAGTTCACATTTTGGTGTAAAATACCTACATTTGAAAAGCAGAGACGGGTCATTGAAAAACACAGATTTTCTGTGGCTCAACACCAATGGAAATGTCACAAAGGGTTGCCAACAATCCGTTTTCTTGTTTGTTGTCAGCAGTGGTCTGCAGTTTGGCAGGGGTCATCTAGGATTCATAGAACCGTAGTTACAGATGAAATACAAAAATGTAACATAGTTGTGTTTGCTGACATTTTCTTCTGATAATCGGCCTGTTTGAGGTGTGTATGTGTGTTTTGACTTTATTCAGATCACAGATTGTGTCTTTGAGGGGTGAAGGAACTTTTAAAAATGTTTCTCTGTTTTCAGGTAATCCATTTAAAACCCTGAATGAGGACGTTTTAAGTGGAGATGGAGAACGTCTCTTCACACAAACATTTCATTCTCAATGGCTTCAATGAACTCGGAGTTCTGAGGCCCGTCCTCTTCATCCCATTCTTCATCATGTTTGTTGTGTCACTTTCGGCCAACTCCATGCTGCTGTATATCATCATTTCACAGAGAAGCCTCCACTCGCCAATGTACATCCTCATTGCTGGCATGGCGTGTGTGGACCTGAGCTCCCCACTGGTCATCGTCCCCAACATGCTGCTGAGCTTCCTGTTTGGCTGGAGGGGAATCTCTCTGATTGGCTGCCTGGTTCAGATGCACTTCATTCACTTTTTAGGAGCTTTTCAGTCCACATTGTTGGTGTGGATGGCACTGGACCGCTACTTTGCCATCTGTTCACCACTCTGCTACCATGAACGCATGGCGTTACCACGATTCCTCAAATTCGTAATTCCACTTCTTATTAGAAACATCTTCCTGAATACACTTGTGGTGAGTCTGGCAGGATCATTGTCATTCTGCACTTCAAATGTGATAAATCACTGTTTCTGTGAGCACATGGCCTTAGTGGAGCTGGCCTGTGGAAGCACTGCCAAAAACAACCTGGTTGGGCTTTTGGGTGTCTTCCTCACCCCTGTAGCAGACTTCATCTTCATCACTTCTTCCTATGTGGTCATATTCACCTCCGTGCTGAGTTCCGGTAAGTCGGGTGTTAAAGCGCTCCACACTTGCGTCACTCACATTGTGGTAATGACCGTCAGCCTGACCTTTGCACTTGTTGCATACCTGTCATATCGGATCAGAAGTGGTCTTCCTGCTGCTGTACGGGTTTTCTTTAGTATCATGTATGTGTTGTTCCCGAGCTGTTTCAACCCGATCATCTACGGCATGAGAACCACTGAGATTCGACAGCACATCATGAAGACCATGACATCCTGTCACTTCATGCGAACTGTTCCCCATTCTTAAAAAAAAAAACTATTAAAAATCTGAAATGTAAAATGTCAATTTAATGAGGAAAACAAAAATAGGTCAGAATTTTGTTATGTCAAAAATGAAAATGCTCATGGAACATGGAAATTAAGATGAACTGTTTTAAAATTCTGTGATGCTTGATTCTCTTGATTCTTGATTCATCATCAAATCAGCAGCTGTAAGTCTTACAAACTAACTTGGCTCAAGAGAGGAGTGGGGCTGTCAACTGGCCAACACCCGGTGTCCCTTTAATGGCAACAGGAAACATGGTTTTTGCTTTTCATAAAACCCCAAAAATCTCAAGACCTTGATGATGCTTTCAGATGAAAATTATGAGCTTTCATCTAATGGGTTTGATATGGCACAGCAGCCATTTTGCATGTTTCATCATAAAACAGGAAGTTGTAAATTAAGCAAACATTTTCCAATCTGCCCCAAACATGGCATGCTTCTTCACAGTCCGGGCCTTGTGGCACCTGCATGCCAGAATGGACTTATGGTTTTAGCTCCACCTACTGGCCACAAGAAATGGCATGTTTTTGACTTTGATGTACACCTTCCAGCCCCTTCCTACCCCATCCATATCAAAGTCAAGACCTGGATGATGCTTACTAATGAAGACTGTGAGTTTACATTGAATTATGTTGCCTTGGCGACACCTTATTTGCCATGAAACAGGAAGTTCATGTAACTTCTGTGTACCTTGTCTTCCCCAGATTTCATTTGTATATAGCCCCAGACATGAAGGCATCAACATGCCAATTAGGTTCATTAATACCTGAATTTATATAACAAATGTGCCATGCTATCATAGCCACTGTTCTCATCTGAAAGAGCCTTCTTGATTGCTGTCATAATCTCTGCTGCCTGCGTAGAATCTTTCTGACCCTGATTTGCACTTGCACATTGTATTAAACTGACTTTATTATCTAGTTTACACTTGTGCTCCCTGCCAAAAAGATCGGAGACCTCTAATATGTTTAAAGAAATGATACCATCATTAAACTCCACCAACTTCTTTAGAGATTCCCCATTCTTCAACAGATCATCACTTGGCTTTTGGGATGTACAACCCCTCATTTCCTTTTTGTAGTGCAATAGATATATTTGTCACAACCTGTTCAATCTCAAACAATCCTGTAATTGAAATAAGGCGACAATGTCGATTGATATGGTCGACTTTTATTGTATGTATAATGTCTCTATGGAGATAACACTGGGAAGCATCTGGCTTTGTTTGTATTATCAGAAAGCAATTTAATAGGATTATTCCCTTCAGCTGGTACCACATTCAATATATCATCAAAATACTGATCCAGTGATTCCTGACCAATCTCAACAGGCATAACGCATGTATCCTGGAATATACAATGTTGCTGTCTTTCATGAAAAAGCTTATCTTCACATCTGTAGATGTTTCTCCACTTTTTATATTAGTATCACCCTGCTTTCCTAAAACCTCATTATTTTGTTCCCTACAAAACTCATTGAGCCAAGCTTTATTAAACTCTATGTTTTTATGATGCAAATTTGTCGATTTTGAATATTGCAATGCTTGCTTTATGTGCATAGTGTCAACACACTAATAATCATAATGCCCTTTATAAGTTAGCTAATGCTTCAGTTTTACACACAGCAAAGATCTGTTCATATGACAAAAAGGGCAACAAATTGTTAGCGTGCACAACATTTGCTGGAACACATCAACAACAAGTCAAGATACTCCATTTTGCCCACGTTTGGGTAATGCTAACATTTTCATAAGTCGTATATGTCTGGCAATCAAATGTTTCTTAAAGTTATTCAAACATGCCAATTCTGTCGGAATATGATAAACTGTCATATTGTTCATATCACATTTAGGTGGTATTGCAGCTGTATCAATCTTGTAGTGGTACGTGAAACAAATCCACAACTGATTTAGGTGTCATGGTGATCCTGCCACCCACTGGCAACAGGAAGTAATTGTTGTCTGAGAATTACAATTTGATTTACATTAAATTTGCATGCTGTGATCTATGATTGATTTAGAGCAACATGATGTATAATTCTTGGGTTCTCCAGCATGGCATGGTGGACACAGGAAGTGGAATCACTGTGAATTAGCTTATTCCAGCACCCACAAATTATAATACTTATTATTAATTACTATTATTTTTATGAATATTATTATTTTCATTATTATGATGATTATTATTGTTATAATTGTTATTATTATTACACACAGTACTACAGCAGCTGACAGATACATTGTCAGCAGCCATAACTTGTACAGGGGCGTTAAAAAGTTTGGGCACCCCTGGTCAACGTTTCATTTACTGTTACATAAGATATGATCTCCAGTTACATAAGATATGATCTCCAAATGGCATTAAATTAAACATTTCTTCAACATTCTAAGCAAGATTACTTTTTAATTTTGATATATTACAATTTCAAAATAACAAAAAATGAAAAGCCAAAGTTTGGGCACTCTGCATGGTCAGTGCTCAGTAGCGCCCCCTTTGGCAGGTACCACAGCTTCTAAACACTTTGTGTATCCAGCTCAGAGTCTTTCAGTTCTTGTTTGGAGGATTTTCAGCCATTCTTCCTGCAAAAGGCTTCTAGCTCTGTGAGATTCTTGGGCCGTCTTCATGCTCTGCTCTTTGAGCTCTATCCACAGATGTTTAATGATGTTTAGGTCGGGGGACTGTGAGGGGCGTGGCCAAACCTTCAGCTGGCTCCTCTTGAGGTCGTCCATTGTGGATCTGGAGGTGTGTTTAGGATCATTGTCCTGTTGTAGAAGCCATCCTCTCTTCATCTGCAGCTTTTTTACAGATGCTGTGATGTCTTGAATTTAACTGAATCCATTCTTCCCTCTACCTGTGAAATGTTCCCCGTGCCACTGGCTGCAACACAAGCCCAAAGCATCATCCATCCACCCCCGTGTTTAACAGTTTGTTCTCCAAACATACCTGTGCTCACACTGTGCTCAGAAAGTTCTGTTTTACCTTCATCAGTCCACAGGACTTGTTTCCAAAAAGCATCAGGCTTGTTCACATGTTCCTTTGCAAACGTCTGACGCTGAATGTTGTGGTGAGGACACAGGAAAGGTTTTCTTCTGATGACTCTTCCATGAAGCTCATATTTGTCCAGGTGTGTCTGCGCAGTAGAACAGTGCACCACCACTCCAGAGTCTGAGAAATCTTCCTGAGGGTTTTCTTGGTCTTCCAGACCTCAACTTGACCTCCATAGTTCCTGTTGACTGCCATTTCTTAATGACATTACCAACTGAGGAAACAGCTCCGTAAAAACACTTTGCTATCTTTCTATAATTTTCATATATAGAGGGAGAGGGAGAGTGTGGGACATTTTGTATGTTATATTTCTATGTTGTTGCAGACATAGTAGTAGTAGTAGTGTTAGTAGTAACAGTATTAACAACTAAATGGTTAAAGACAACCTACTTTCATTTAAAATAAACTGATGAAATGAAATGATGAACTCCACAGGAAAGTCTCTGGCAATAAAAAGGTTTCTCAGTATCTTAATTTAAAATAGAATCTTTCCAAATGTGCAGATGGACCCTTTTTACATGTTTTGAATCTTTAACACAAATGTACATATCTTTATAAAACATGTTCATCAGTTTTTCTTCACTTTTGTTTGGAGAGATAGAGAGCTGCATCTGTATCTGTGGCTCTAGATTCCACTACATATTCTCTGCAGCCTATGGCAGCATCAGACGGAGGGTATTAAAGTGCTTAGTCAGCATTCAGCAGGGACATGTGGTCGATGGATGGATGGAGGACATTAACACCTGGCAGACAACACAAACACCAAGAACAAGTAAAAGCTGCTGATTTCTTTTCTACAGAGCTGAACTGTCAGCATCAACTCTCATCTCGTTGAACTTTTCATGGTTCAATCAATCAATCAATCAATCAATCAATCAATCAATCAATTTTATTTATAAAGCCCAATATCACAAATAACAATTTGCCTCACAGGGCTTTACAGCATACGACATCCCTCTGTCCTTATGACCCTCACAGCTGATCAGGAAAAACTCCCCAAAAAAACCCTTTAACGGGGAAAAAAATGGTAGAAACCTCAGGAAGAGCAACTGAAGAGGGATCCCTCTTCCAGGACGGACAGACGTGCAATAGATGTCGTACAGAACAGATCAGCATGATAAATTAACAGTAATCTGTATGACACAATGAGACAGAGAGAGAGAGAGAGAGAGAGAGAGAGAGAGAGAGAGAGAGAGAGAGAGAGAGAGAGAGATGCAGGACAGACGGTAATGACAGTAGCTTACAACAACATTAATGAAAGTAATATTATAATTATAGTTCTGGCTACTGTGGTACAGTATTTTTAAAGTATATATTAATATCTGATAGTATATATATGTGACAATAATCATATGTGTATAACAACAGTAGAAGTATGACTAATGACTAATGATGGCAGCAGCAGCAGCAGGAGGCATCTGGCAGGACCACGGCAGCAGCACAACCATTGAGTTCCCAAATCTGATTGTCTGACAGGGGGGATATATTTCACCTGGGATTGTTTCAGACGGACAGACAGAGTTGTTTTCATCTTGATTCTTGTGCAATGATATCCTCTTTGACGCCATTTTTAGATACTGTGAAAATGATTGTCTGAGTCTCCTGATGAATTTGAGTGTTTTCAGTGTTCTCTGTGATGTGAAACCAAACACTCTGAGGAGAGATGAGCCAGCTCTGCTTCTGGTGAGGTTTGTTTGTTGAAATGTGTGATGGTGCTGATGTGTTGTTCCTTTTAACAAGTATATGCTTTTGAATCCTTTCAAAGTTTCCCTTCAGCCAGCAGATGCATTAACTGATAATGTTCTTGCTGTTTTTCTGATACAAGTTATTTCTCTGCAGTCACTCCTGTACCTGTTTTCTGTTGCTTATATTTTCCTCTCCAACAAAACAGTCAAACCCTCGCAAAATGTGGAAAGGGGATATTGGGAGACAGGTTTGACTTCTGTGAGTTTAGACAAAGGCAGCTAAGTCACAAAGATAGTAACAAGAAAAAATATGAAGAATTGGGGGGGTGGTAAAATCTGACTACAGACCTGATGTAATTTTCCCTTTCTCTCTCTCTGATGAAGTTATGCTTTATTCTGTGGTCACTGAAGAAAAGTAGTTTTCCATATCGTTCATTTGGCTGACATTTTACTTTCTTTGTTACAAAGTTTAGTTATTGTGGATAAAATGATTTTTAAACTATATTTAAATTTCAGTGATGATATTTTCAAGGTTTAGGAGAGGAGTCTTCAAGGTACAGTCACTGCTGAAAATGCCTACAAAAGAGTAGCCCCATCAACAAAATACAAAACACAAAAATCTCTATTTCAACCAGTAATTCTATATTATTGTCGAAAAGAAAAGAAAAGCAAGAGAATCTGAGACTGCACTTTAACCAAAAAAAACCTAAAAAATAACAAAAAAAACGAATATATTCTAAGTACCAAAAGTAAAAGTACCCATTAATCAAAATGAACAGTGTCAGTGTGTTGTATTCTTCTATAAATTTGATTTGGATTATTATTCAAAGTAAATTCATGTGTCAGGAGCATCTCAGTGTTTTTTAGACACTTTGATGTATATTATATTTCTCTGTTTTTGCAGACACACTAGTACTAGTGTTAGAAGTAACAGCATAAATTGTTGAAGACAACCTGCCTTCATTTAAAATAAAATGATAAAAAAGTGCTTCTCTGGTAATACAGAGTATATTAACAGGAGATAATAAGGTAAGATGAGATGAGATGACATAATCCTGTATTTGTCCCACAGCTGGAAAGTTTGCAACATTAGAGTTGCAGAGTGAAAAAGGAAGTGTCAGTAGAAAAAAACTCAAAGCGATTTATAAGTATATATTAATGAAAAGACCATAGAAGGTCCTCAGGAGTGCCACCTGTCCTCTGATGGACCTGAGTCTCCTCAGCAGATAAATTCTGCTTTGTCCTCTCCTGTATAGTGCATTAGTGTTGTCTATCCAGTCCAGTTTATTGATCAGGTGAACACCCAGGTACTTGTTAGAGTTCACCATCTCAATGTCCATTCCCTGGATGTTCACTGGTATGAGGGGGGAGTGTTTGCGCCTGTAGAAGTGAAAGTCCACTGACAACAGAGCTGTATGTGATGACTTGAGATGAGAATATGTTGCCAGACGACAAAGTCAGCTCATACATTATATCACTTTAGAAATGTTGATATGATATTGATGAAACATAAAAATGTAACTTTGCTGACATTTTCTTCTGATGACCAGGTTGTTTGATGTGTGTACATGTGTTTTGATTTTATTCAGATCACAGATTGCGTCTTTGAAGAGGTGAAGGAACTTTTAAAAATGTTTCTCTGTTTTCAGGTAATCCAACTAAAACCCTGATCAAGGACATTTTATGAGAAGGAGATGGAGAGGTCTCTCTACACAAAAATTTCGTCCTCGATGGCTTCAACGAACTCGGAGTTCTGAGGCCCGTCCTCTTCATCCCGTTCTTCATCATGTTTGTTGTGTCACTGTCGGCCAACTTCCTGCTGCTGTATATCATCATTTCACAGAGGAGTCTCCACTTGCAGATGTACATCCTCATGGCCGGCATGGCATGTGTGGACCTGAGCCAACCAGTGTTATCTATCCCCAACATGCTGCTGAGCTTCCTGTTTGGCTGGAGGGGAATCTCTCTGATTGGCTGCCTGACTCAGATTTACTTTGTTCAGCTTGTAGCAGGTTTTCAGTCCACATTGTTGGTGTGGATGGCACAGGGCCACTACTTTGCCATCTGCACGCCACTCCACTACCATGAACGCATGGCATTACCATGATTACTAAAGTTCATGATTCTAATTATTATTAGACACATCTTCCTGAACACATTAATGGTGAGTCTGGCAGGATCGTTGTCATTCTGCTCTGGGAACGTGAAGAACCACTATTTCTGTGAGCACATGACCTTAATGGGACTTGCATGTGGAAGCACCGCCATCAACAACCTGGTTGGGCTCATGGGCTTGTTCCTCGTCCCTGCAGCAAACTTCATCTTTATCACCACCTCCTACATAGTCATATTCACCTCTGTGCTGAGTTCTGGTAAGTGGGATGTCAAAACACTTTCCACCTGCATTACCCACATCGTGGTCATGACCATCTGCCTGACCTTCGCAATTGTTGCTTTCCTGTCATATCAGGTCAGAAACGGTCTTCCTGCCACCATTCGAGTTTTCTTCAGCACCATGTACGTGTTGTTCCCGGGCTGCTTCAACCCGATCATCTACGGCATCAGAACTGCAGAGAATCGACAGCACATTGTGAAAATACTCACGTGTTGTCGCTTTATCAAGACTATGCATTATTCTTAAAGAAACACTTTGCCTTTTTATAGTTTCTGAGATCTAAGATGTCACTTGTATACATCAACCTGGTCTCACTCCGAAGATATTGAAAATCTATGCCTGGTCATTGACTTGCAGTGTCAGACACTGATGAAAAAAGCTGTCCTTTCACATCGGCATGATACGCAGCTGCTCACCATTATTGTTAAACAATGCCTGGCGACGTCATGGGGAAATGTGGTGGGACAATAATGTAAGTTAAGGGGGCAGGAGTTCGGAGGCCAGTGTTCACATCCTTAATTTTATTAGAACTGTACTTTATTTTACTTATCTTACCTATCTTACTTTAAGAACAGCACTTCTACTAAAGTTATCATATCAGTAAGTTATTTATCTAAATATTTAAGTTAATATCTAACTTTATTAACTGTGATTAACTTTATCAGAACAGTACTTTATCTAACTTTGTCATGACAACACTTTGTTGAAATGTATTATCACAGTATGTAGTTTAACTTAACTTTTAACAACACTTGATTTAATTTTTGTCTAACAGTACTTTAACATCATAACAGCATTTTATTTAACGTTAGTAAAACAGCACTTTATTTTACTTTATTATAACAGCATATTTATCTTTAATGTATCAGTACTGTTTTTCACATTATTGTAACCGTAGGTACTTTATTTAACTTAAATGTATTAGTTCAGGATTTAAGTACAAGAGGGGATACATATTGTGTGTTGTGATAGGGGCTGCAAAAATTGTGATATTATTTTTTAAGCCATATCGCCCAGCTGTAATTTCTCGTCATTGTTTTGTATTGTTGTTGTTGTTGTTTTTTTTTTTTGTTTGTTTTTTTGTGTTGTTTTTTTGTCAACCAGTTAGATACTGGTTAGTCTCGCCACCAGACAATCAGAGATCTCCACCTTCTGATAGTCTGGGGACACTCCTTTCTAAAGTGTGTTTGACACACCGGCGAAAACGGCTGGCAACAAAGCAACGCCTCTTGCATTTTTGAAAAGGACACGCCTTCTCGGAAATGTGCGCTCCCCCTTTTCTTGTCCGCAAGGAAACAAACACACAGAGAGCTTGAAAATGGATGCTGAGAGATTTAACTTGTTTTATCAAACATGTGCTCATCCGTGAAGAAAATATTTTTTCCAGCGGATGTCTTAGTTACAACATGATTGAGCTAACTGGAGTAGTTTCATGTCATATCCGACAACGGGAGGCTTTTAACAGATGACGTCCTGATGTTAGCTTTGCTGCTAGTGTTAGCTGTCTCTGTCAGCTGCAGCCACTGATGCTTTCTAGACATCGTCATTTCCCAAAACTGAATAAATACCACACATAGCAACACAAAACTGCTTTGCTAGCTCAATCATGTTGTAACTAAGATATCTGCTGGAAAAGATATTTTTTCACGGACCGTTTAATGAGTTATTACCTATTACGGACACTGCTAACGGCTAACAGGGCTAACAGCTAATGGTTAGCCCAGCTAAATGTGCACACAGAAATAGTAATGTTTGTTCAATCATTGTGTTTATAGACTTTACAAACATCGGATTAGTCTAAACGGTGATACAGTGAAGTGAAAAATGTGATATATATATATATATATATAGCTAAATTTAAAACATACAGAGTTAAGGGGTGTGATAACCCCTGGTTTCCCCCTGAACTAACTGAATTTATTCATGCACGTAATGTGGCTTGGGCAAAGGCAAGGGCAACAGGTTCTGCTACTGACTGGACTATTTTCAGACAACTGAGAAACAAATGTTCCTCTCTTATCAAGAAAGCAAAATCAGAATATTATTTGTCTGTCACCACAAAAAATTTAAATGATCCAAGGAAATTTTGGAAAGACATAAAGTCCTTTTCTGTCAGTAATCATTCCCTAACAGTGCCCAACCTTGTTATGAAGGATTTTGTTGCTATTCATGACAAAATGGAAATTTTGAACTGTTTTAATGAGCATTTTGTGGCTACTGGCTCCCTGTTTGACTCTGCTTGCAGTGCGTCTGTGAAACCCAGTACTGATGTGTCTGTCTGTGTTGGTCAGTCTTTTAACTTTGTGCCTTTCTCTGCACAGGCAGTTTGTAGGGCTCTAAAAGAACTAGACCCAAGAAAACCTTCAGGACCTGATTTGATTGATCCTTATTTCTTGAAATTGGCAGCCGATTTTTGTAGCCGAGCCTCTTACATATCTTTTTAACCTAACTTTGCTGACTAAGGAAATTCCAAAAATATGGAAATCTGCCTTTGTCCTCCCCTTATTGAAAGGGGGAGACCCAAGTATTTTAAATAACTACAGGCCAATATCTAATTTGTCAGTACTGGTTAAAATTTTAAATGCAGATAAGACGAAGCTTATGTTGTTTACCACCTCAAAGGCTAGGTTACAAAATGTACCTGTGGTGGTCACTGTTGATGGAAAGGAGATAGAAGCTGTTAACTCGTACAAGTACCTGGGTATCTTAATCGATGACTCCCTTAATTTTAAACCTCATGTGCTGAACCTGGTGAAAAAACTGAGGCTAAAACTGGGTTTTTATTTTCGGAATAGGTTGTGTTTTTCTTTTAATGTAAAAAAAGCGTCTAGTTGCTGCAACTTTTTTACCTGTATTAAACTATGGTGATCTCTTGTACATGCATGCCTCTGCTCAATGTCTCCATATGGTTGACTGAACCTACCATGCGTCCCTAAGGTTCATTACAAATTGTAAAGCACTGACTCATCACTGTGAGTTGTACTCTCGGGTAGGATGTAGGATCTTGATTTATTGATAGTTTTTTTCTTTATGCAAATTTTAGTGCTTGTGAATTATACTTTGTTCTCCCCGTGTGTCTCTGTCTGCATCTTTGTGTTTTTGCTGCTGACCGTCTTGGCCAGGTCTCCCTTGAAAAAGAGATTCTTAATCTCAACGGGACTAACCTGGCTAAATAAAGGTTTAAAAAAAAAATAAATGCTCTGCTGGCGATTCAACAAGGCGATTCCCTCTATAGTCCGGCCAGACGGATGAGTCATGGCCTTGTAAAAGATTATGTTTGTTTCTTTTAGAAGAATGTGTCGCCTAACATCCACGAACTTTGACGGAGTTTTCTGCGAGCGCGGCTGAGCCATTTTGTACCGCTACACGTGTTTCTAGTGGGACTATGTTTACAAGCACAAGAGTTCAGCGAGGCACCGAAGGACCGCCCTGCAGATTTACTATTGATTCTGCAACGTAGGGAGTTTTTTTAAACTCTGAAATTGTATCCGCCCATCTAAACACAAAATCAGGGAGAAAGTCATCAGTCTTTAGTTAAGCAAAGCGTCTAAAGACTGACTTGTGAGTCTACATACTGGTTATTGGTGTCGGTCTATTGGAAGCCAAATTAACCAAAATTGACATCCCTCATGGAAGAAGTGCAGCTAAGAAGTGCATTAAATCAGACAAATTTATTTGAAACTCTGCTTTGTAACTTTGATTAGAATTAAGAATTTGACGTAACCAATTGGATTACTCTGTGCTTTTTGCAAAAGCCCTGCCCTTGTCTTTAATTAATAATGTATTGACATATTTTTACAACACATTAAAGGCATTAACATGGAAACTCACATATGCCAAAGACATATTTCAAAGGTTTATTGGATATATGTGGTAAAAGGTACATTTTTCACAGTACATGTACATGATCAAAAACATGTAAGAAATACACTTAATGCTTTCAGAATTATTGTCATGTATATCTATTTACAAAACAGATATTCCTGCTGCATATTGTCACACATAGTTTTTGATGTTTTATGGGAAGATCTGATCTACATCACAGACAAACACAATTGAATGTTCAATAAATGTAATGACTTTAATTTAATGTTTTAATGAAAACATTTAATGATATAGCAAAATATAATCAGTTCAATCATAAAAGCATCTTGTTTTTACCTTTGCAGTCACCTCAGTGCAACCTACAGGACAGTTAGTTGCCAACTTTGCTTATCTGCCAGATAATGATGGTTGATGGTGAGAATGATGGTATTTTTATTTATTCTATTTTTATTGTTCTGTGTATTTCTTGAAATTACCATTTCATTTGCTGTAATCAGCAGTTATAAATCTGGGAACAACAATGTAAAGCACTTTATTTTGAAAAGCGCTTAATTTATAAGGTTCATCATTGTTATTTTCATCATTATTATTAATTGTAGTTACAATAAGAAAATTCTGCAATTGTTATGTGCAAATGAAATGAATTTTAACATTTAAAGAATCTTGTTAAAATGAAATTTTAGCAAAGCAGAAACATTTCCTGTATCAATCAATCAATCAATCAATCAATCAATCAATCAATCAATCAATCAATCAATCAATCTTTATTTATAGAACACTTTTCATACAATAAAATGTAGCACAAAGTGCTTAACATGTTAAAAGCAGAGGCCCTCCATCCCCAACAGATCACCCACAGACACCCTCACCTCCCTCACCCCCATTCCGATGTGATAAAAAAAAAAAAAGAAGAAAAATAAGGCTGAGCACGGAAGAACCAGAGAGGAGACACCATCTCACGGAGCCGTCTGCATCAGGGGGTGTAATGACAATATGATTTAAACATGATAAACTGATTTTGTGTTTTCTGATGATACAATATTTGTTATAACAAGATAACTTTGTTGTTAAATCATTTGGATAATGAAAATCATGTTATAAAGTGAAAAAGATCTTACACTGAGCAAATATTTTATTAAGATGGTTGCCACAGTACCAGAGCGATAATGCAAATTATTACAAGTGATTATAGTCACGTCTGTAGATTACAGAGGCAGCTGTAAACTGACTTTACCACAAACTGAAACATGACATTGTGTAAACTATAAACAGGAAAGAGTGCAGTGCTACAGTAGATGTGTCTGTATCCATCACTAGATGTCACTATACCACCATCACATTTTCTCTGTGAGCTGCTCACTCACCGTCCAACCTGCTTCAACAGATATGAAGTCATCAGAGGCAATGATCATCACCTGGTGACGACTCAGCCTACATCGAGTGCCTGTCATATTTGCAGTTTGGTGTTACCACAGCTTCACAGCTGTGTGTGTGTGTGTGTGTGTGTGCGCGCGCGCGCGTGTGTGTGTGTGTGTGTGTGTGTGTGTGTGTGTGTCTTTGTGGTTGTGTTTGTATGTTTGGGTCACAACAAGGTTTTATAACTGATTTTAAATTATGTGTCAAAAAGCTTCAAAACACAAATGTTCTGGTCTGAGAGAGATAACGAGAGGGTGACGGACATTCACACAGCACAGGTATGCAGAATGATACTGCACCATCTTTACAAATAAAAACATATAGAACTCAGCTGGAAATCTGAAGATGGTAAATAGCAATTCTATAACTAATATATATAACTAATATTGACAATAAAAAAATGAAAATTGATATTTGGAATGACATAGGAAATATATTTTTTGTAGATGACGTGTTTCCTACCTTTGAACAACCGCAAAATAAATGTATCACAATCTCATTTCTACAGATTCCTCCAACTTCGTAGTTTTAAAAGTCATTCACCTTCTTTTCCCAACTTGCCAGTAGAAACACCAATGTAATCTCTGTTTTCTTTTGAGCCCTCCAAACGGGTGCAATATCTTTTATTTAAAAGTTTTTTTCTTCAAATTTACAAGACTCATCACTCAAATATCTGAGATCTATATGGAGATGGAGTTGGGGTTGGCTATGACAGAGGAGCAGTGGGGAAGAGCCCTCGTGGAAGTCCACACGGCCTCCATCTGTGCTCAGCATGGCCCCATTCAATTTAAGGTGCTGCATGGCCTTCATTATTCATAAGTCAAACTTTTTAAATGTTTCCAGATGTTAATTCCACTTGTGCGTCCTCACAGAGCGCCGTATGTGAGGGGAAAAAAAGTATTTCTCATGTGAGGATCAGAGATTAATTCTACTAAAATATGAGGAGGAGAAAAGCAACATTAGAGAAAAGGCCAACACCGTGGCAGCTGCAGGAGGAGGAAACATGCGTGGCAACGCATCACGGGATGAATAATGTTTAGTTTTAGTTTAGATTAGTTTATTTGCACATAATGTTAAAAACAGACAGTATAACATTTACAAGATTAAAAAAAGAAAAGTGCCAGAGAGGTTAGAAGCCACTAAAAGCTTATCAAAGAAATTCCCCTGTCAAAACATCAATGAAATCACATGATAGAGAAGAAAAGAAATGGGTGAGGAAAGAAGAAATAGATGAGAAGATAGGGAAAAATCAAGACAAAACAAGGCAGCAAATAAAATGATGTGGAGGTTAAATGAGTAGCTACAGTACCTGTACCTGTACATCTGACACTGATCACACCCTTGAATCCCATGAAATCAATGCTGCGCAGATGAATTGCGTGTATTACAATTATCGTCTAACATCATTGCGTCTGATAAACTGGTCTTCTTTGTCATAACGTTATATATGCTACAATGAAGGCTACTTTCCACATTTCCAGCAGCAAAGCTGTCAATTAGGCCCATTATCTTTAACAGGGATCATTTCCTCCAACAAAACAAAATGTTGGCACTAATTAATGGTGCGATTAAGTGTCCGCAAATTATCAGTTTCTTTCTTATGAAGGGGTGGGATGAAAGTTCCACTTCTTTCCACTCCTTTTTGAACATTCTTTTGATTGTCTGTTGTTGTTGCTTTCTTTTCTTTTTAATGTTCAAAATAAACTTTCAAATCAAAATCAGTCAAATGAATTAAACTTCCCGTCATGACTGGGCTGCGTTTCTGTCAGCCATCAACAGCTGATTGTCCAGTGGGTGGTGCCTTGTATAGGATCAGATTCAACCCTGAACTTACCCTGCTCCGGAGCAGGATAGCCGTTCAGAGTAAGTTACCATGGTGATCTACCCCGATAAGAACTGAACCGGCTTCGTGAGACCGAAAACCCAGGGTTAACCCTGAAGTTACCTCGCTGAGACATTAATCCTGCTTTGTGATACAGGCCCCTGGACTCAGTGGTTGAGGGGAGAAATTCAACATCTTAAACTTGAGAAACAAAGATTCACATTAAATGGCTCTTCTGATAAATTTATGAGAATTTGGAATCCATTTTTGGAATATGTAAAAGCTAGACTCTAAACTCCCACTTCATTGATAACTCTACGTGAGGTAAAGGACAACTTCGGTATTTTTCAACCTGGGCTCTATGTCCCCATGTGTATGTGTGTGTATGATTCATGGGTACCACTCATTCTAAAACTGGTTCACTACTGAGCCGCGAAACGAGCTTAAACGGTAATGGGGGCAAATGCATCCCATATAAACGTGCTTTTTTTCACCACTGACCGGTTCAGATCAGGACAACTTCTGCTGACTGACAGCTGACTCCACTCATTCACACTCACCACTGCCCCAGGGCCGCTGTCATATGCTATTTACAGAGATAGCACTGGCGATCTGAATCGGTCAGTGGCGAAAAAAAACGCTTTTGTACGGGACGCATTTGCCCCCATTACCGTTTTAGCTCGTTTAGCGGCTCAATACTGAACCAATTTTAGAACGAGTGGTATCATACGCACACATACACATGGGGAAATAGAGCCCAGATTGAAAAATACCTAAGTTGTCCTTTAAGTCACACTCACTTGTTTTTTGTTGTTGTTTTTTCCAAATGTATTTATTTATTTACATCTTGTAGCCAATCACAATAGGATAGGCCCTGATTATCTTCTGCAGCTGCCTGTTCATGTTTATGTGTATACTTTTGCATATGTAAACTTTTTTTTGCTTTAGTAATGCTGTATATCAGTTTAAAACTAATAACTGCAATTTCTGTAGTGTGAAGAGAAGAGAGGCGACTGACAGCGGGAAGGAAACATGACCTGGAAGTCAACATGTTGCCAAGGAGCTCGTTGCAGCCTTTTCTTTTACTAAGAAGAGAGGAATTGGCGATTAACCAAACTGGAAGAATCTCGTTTAATCTGGACAGACAGTCTCAAAACCTATAAGAGGGGCCTCCGCAATGCCAGAGCAAACTATTACTCAGCATTAATAGAAGACAATAAGAACAACCCCAGGTTTCTTTTCAGCACTGTAGCCAGGCTGACTGAGAGTCAAAGCTCTATTGAGCCTTGTATTCCTTTAGCCCTTAGCAGTAATGATTTTATGAGCTTTTTTAATGACAAAATTCTAACTATTAGAGGCAAAACTCATGACCTCCTGCCCTCAGATAGTACATATCTAACCTCAAACACAGCTGTAAAACCTAATATATATTTAGATTGCTTCTCCCCAATTTCTCTTCAAGAATTGACAGCAGTGATTTCTGCTTCTAAATCATCAACGTGTCTCTTAGACCCCATCCCAACTAGGCTACTTAAGGAGGTCTTTCCTTTAGTTAACACTCATATATTAGATATGATCAATATATCCTTATTAACAGACTATGTACCACAGTCTTTTAAGGTAGCTGTAATTAAACCTCTACTAAAAAAGCCCACCCTGGATCCAGAGGTGTTAGCCAACTATAGACCAATATCTAATCTTCCCTTTATGTCAAAGATCCTTGAGAAAGTAGTCGCAGACCAGCTGTGTGATTTTCTCCATGATAATAATTTATTTGAGGAATTTCAGTCAGGATTTAGAGTGCATCATAGCACTGAGACAGCACTAGTTAAAATTACAAATGACCTTCTGATTGCTTCAGACAAAGGACTTGTCTCTGTACTTGTTTTATTAGATCTTAGTGCGGCGTTTGACAAAATTGACCATCAAATTCTACTGCAGAGACTGGATCACTTAATTGGCCTAAAAGGTTCTGCACTGAGCTGGTTTAAATCTTATTTATCTGATCGTTTTCAGTTTGTTGACGTTCATAATGAATCATCCTTACGTACCAAAGTTTGTTTTGGAGTTCCGCAAGGTTCTGTGCTCGGACCAATCCTTCTTACTCTATATATGCTTCCTTTAGGTAACATCATTAGAAATCACTCTATAAATTTCCATTGTTATGCAGGTGATACTCAGTTGTATTTATCGATGAAGCCAGAAGAAAGTAATCAATTAACTAAACTCCATAACTGCCTTAAAGACATAAAAACCTGGATGAGCACCAATTTCCTGATGTTAAATTCAGACAAAACTGAAGTTATTGTTCTTGGCCCCAAACAACTCAGAGACTCTTTATCTGATGACATAGTTTCTCTTGATGGCATTGCTCTGGCCTCTAGCACTACCGTAAGAAACCTCAGAGTAATATTTGATCAATCAATCAATCAATCAATCAATCAATCAATCAATCAATTTTATTTATAAAGCCCAATATCACAAATCACAATTTGCCTCACAGGGCTTTACAGCATACGACATCCCTCTGTCCTTTGGACCCTCACAGCGGATAAGGAAAAACTCCCCAAAAAAAAACCTTTAACGGGGAAAAAAAATGGTAGAAACCTCAGGAAGAGCAACTTATCAAGATTTGTCTTTTAATTCTCATTTAAAACAAACCTCACGGACTGCATTTTTTCATCTGCGTAATATTGTGAAAATTAGGCCTATCCTGACCCGAAAAGATGCAGAAAAATTTGTCCACGCTTTTGTTACCTCAAGGCTGGATTACTGTAACTCTCTATTATCAGGTAGCTCTAGTAAGTCCTTAAAAACTCTCCAGCTAATTTAATTAGTTTCAATAGTTTTAGTTTTAATTTAATTTAATTCCAACTCTAGAGCTCAAACTTGTGTTTAATTGAATTGAACAGTTAGGGCTGGCTCAGGCTTGCCCTGTACCAGTCCCTAGTTAGGCTGACTTAGGCCTAGTCTGCTGGAGGACCCCCCTATAATACACCGGGCACCTTCTCTCCTTCTCTCTCTCTCTCTCTCTCTTTCTCTCTCCTTCTCTCTCTCTCTCTCTCTCTCTCTCTCTCTCTCTCTCTCTCTCTCTCTCTCTCTCTCTCTCTCTCTCTCGTACTCTATTACTGCATCTTGCTAACTCGGCCATTCTGGATGTCACTAACTCGGCTTCTTCTCCGGAGCCTTTGTGCTCCACTGTCTCTCAGATTAACTCATATCACAGTGGTGCCTGGACAGCGTGACGTGTGTGGTTGTGCTGCTGCCGTGGTCCTGCCAGATGCCTCCTGCTGCTGCTGCTGCCATCATTAGTCATTAGTCATACTTCTACTGTTGTTATACACATATGATTATTGTCACATATGTACACTATCAGATATTCATATATACTTTCAATATATTGTACCACAACAGCCAGAATTATAACTATAATATTGATTGATTGATTGATTGATTGATTGATTGATTGATTGATTGATTGATTGATTGATTGATTGATAAGACAAACAAACAAGTCCTCATACACAAACAGCAAAACAACATGATGTTAGCGTCAAGGACACCTCAGGGGAAAACATTTTCAGGCCCTGGTTTAGGGATGCATGAATTTGGATTTTTGCCAATATCTGATATGCTGATATGTAACAATGCAACTTACCTATAACCCGATACTGATATCAATAAGTACAGTTTTTTCCCCACCTAATATTAGTGATCATCAATTTTCTTCTGTAGTGGAATTAACATCATATTATACATATATACTCTGATCATGACGGCCCACAAGCAGATGGAGACATGAAATACTTTTCAGCATATGTAATATTCATTCATTTTGCAATGATTTCCAATATTATTGTGCATCCCTACCCTGGTCTGTTTTGAGATTTGGGGCTCTTTTGGTTCCATCACATGTCGTCTTTCAGACCAGTGGAAAGAAAATGCCTGACATACACATTTAAGTTTATTTTAGTTCAGGTTTCTGTTCTGAAAACCCATGCAAAAAGGACATATTTAATTAGATACTGCCTCATTTGCAAATCTAAAAATAACATTTCTGAAACCTTGTAATACAAAAAAAATATTGTGAAAAAGTAATTATTTAGCTGCAAAAGATTCATTCTGATTTCTGTTAGTTAAAATTTTAGTCAAAATTAGCTTTTTCCTCTGAGTCATAAATTTCCACCTCAGCAGCTTTGACATCCACCAAACTGTCCAGTTTAACTCCTGTATATAATCTAAAGGTTTTTCCAGAGCGCTTTGTTCATTTAATATTAACAGCCTGATTTATGGAACATTTTATTCCTAAAAACATGATGAAAATGTATTTTTTTCTAATGGTTGTTGACAGTGTTTTCTGATTTGTGGAGTGATAAAAAGAGACATCCAAAATCCCCTCCAAAAAAAACCTTTGACTTCAATATGTCAACAAAATGAAACAAGAATTTTGAACCAGACTTTCTCCAATGTTCAGATTTATGTTTGAGAAATCTATACATGCATTTTTAATTAGATTCTGCCTCATTTGCATATTTAAACACATATTTCAGAAAACTTATAATACAAAAGAACTTGTAACACGAAAGATAATTGTCTTGATGTCAGTAATCAACGGGGAAGTTTTATGGTGATATCTGTTAAAGGCTTTACATCATGCACCTGTGGTGCCTCGCCTTAACTGGTTTTGTATGAAAATGTTTTGTTTCTATAAAACACTGTTGTTCCTGAGTCTGTGATGTTTGACTGATCTGCAGTGCTTCAGTTGAGTTGTCAGAGGTGTTCATTTACAAAACCTGGAGTCACAAAAATCTCATTACAGCTGCAGCTCGAAGTCCCAGCAGTCTGACTGAAGAGACTAATGAAGCAGAGCAGATAATTAATCCCAGCATCCTTCTCAGAGGAAACTTTACTCCGCTGTTTTGACCTCTGGGCCAATTTGCTTTGAGAAACAGTGACAACAAAATGGATCCTGTAGGGATGAGCTGCAGACTAATTAGATTTCACGGTTCAAACCTCAGAGGAAACATGTTCCCTCCTCTGATTTACTGTTTCAATATTGAGGTTGGAGGAGATAATATCAGAATGTGATATCATTTTGATTTCAGGGATGTTCTTTGGCAGGAAACACTGCCGTTTATGTTACACACACTGTCACTGGCTTTTGTACTGACGATTTAAATCAATCAATCAATCAATCAATCAATTTTATTTATAAAGCCCAATATCACAAATCACAATTTGCCTCACAGGGCTTTACAGCATACGATATCCCTCTGTCCTTAAGACCCTCACAGCTGATCAGGAAAAACTCCCCAAAAAAACCCTTTAACAGGGAAAAAAAAAATGGTAGAAAGCTCAGGAAGAGCAACTGAGGAGGGATCCCTCTTCCAGGACGGAGGGACGTGCAATAGATGTCGTACAGAACAGATCAGCATGATAAATTAACAGTAATCTATATGACACAATGAGACAGAGAGAGAGAGACAGAGACAGAGAGAGAGAGAGAGAGAGAGACAGAGAGAGCGACAGAGAGAGAGAGAGACAGAGACAGAGAGAGAGAGACAGAGAGTGAGAGACAGAGACAGAGACAGAGTTAGAGAGAGAGACAGAGAGACAGAGTTAGAGAGAGAGAGACAGAGAGAGAGAGAGAGAGAGAGAGAGAGAGAGAGAGATGCAGGTAATGACAGTAGCTTACAACAACATTATTGAAAGTAATAATATTATAGTTATAGTTCTGGTTACTGTGGTACAATATGTTGAAAGTATGTATTAATATCTGACAGTATACATGTGTGACAATAGTCATATGTGTGTAATAACAGTAGAAGTATGACTAATGACTAATGATGGCAGCAGCAGCAGCAGGAGGCATCTGGCAGGACCACGGCAGCAGCACAACCACACACGTCACGCTGTCCAGGCACCGCTGTGATATGAGTAAGTAACATGGTCCATTATACAGCAGTAACATGTGTAACAACTTCAAATGTACATTTGTAATATTTAGTATTATAATTACCAAAATTTGTTTCCGTTGTGATTACCTGACACTCACAGGCCTCGTGGAACATTCGACACTCACTTTCTGTATCCCTACGTTCACCTTTGGGGGTATTAATTTTCTGTAACAGCATATCATGTTGGGGGTCACAGGGGGGTGGAGCCTATCCCAGCTGACACTGGGTGAGAGGCAGGGTTCACCCTGGACAGGTCGCCAAACTATCACAGGGCTGACACATAGAGACAGACAACCGTTCACACTCACATTCACACCTACGGACAATTTAGAGTCACCAGTTAACCTGCATGTCTTTGGACTGTGGGAGGAAGCTGGAGCACCTGGAGGAAACCCACGCTGACACAGGGAGAACATGTGGGCGCACCTGGAGGAAACCCACGCTGACACAGGGAGAACATGTCAGAGCACCTGGAGGAAACCCACGCTGACACAGGGAGAACTTGTCGGAGCACCTGGAGGAAACCCACGCTGACACAGGGAGAACATGTCGGAGCACCTGGAGGAAACCCACGCTGACACGGGGAGAACATGTCAGAGCACCTGGAGGAAACCCACGCTGACACGGGGAGAACATGTCAGAGCACCTGGAGGAAACCCACGCTGACACGGGGAGAACATGTGGGAGCACCTGGAGGAAACCCACGCTGACACGGGGAGAACATGTGGGAGCACCTGGAGGAAACCCACGCTGACACGGGGAGAACATGTGGGAGCACCTGGAGGAAACCCACGCTGACACGGGGAGAACATGTCAGAGCACCTGGAGGAAACCCACGCTGAGTCATGGTCATAGTATAGTATGTTTAAAAAAGTCAAGGTCCAGTATGGCGAAAAAAGTCATTGCATTGTGTCACACAAAAAGTCATTGTCTGGTATGTTATAAAAAAAAAAACCTGCTGACTTAAACTCCAGAGAGCCTCCTGTAATTGGCTATGGGACATTTTAATTGGTTCAAACTGGTTTCAGCTCATTAGAGTGCTGCTGTGTTTGGGAGCCGTCCCGTTCCCATGGGATGTTTGTTTTTCTACTATAAGATGAAGTGAGAGCGGTCAGAGCTCTTCCTGTTGACCAGCTGACGAGCCGCAGCAGGTAAGAAAGTTCACTTTTTTATTCTGTGTGATAAAAACAGTTTTCAGTCACTGTCCAAACCTGAACTGAGGAGGCCATGTGAGTGTTTTAGAGTACTCCTACTTAAATCTGAATTATCAGACATGAAGCTCAACAGGCTTGTTAATGTTCTCATGTTCACACCTTCATCTCTGCTGTTAATTAGTAATTAGTTTATCTGTTTTCTGTGTTGAGGATTTTATTTCAAAGTTAAATGGATGGTTTCATTGTCTCTAATCTGACTAATATTAAATATAGATATTCAGTCATTTAATTCCACTGCAGAGAGTCAAGTACAGTTTAGTTATTTCATGTTTCCTTGTATTTTCATTTTATGGACTACTTCACTCCTTTACATTTGACCTGTATGTCATTTTTAAGACTTTTTAATGGATTTTGGGTTGTTTTTTTTTTTTTTTAACAGCTGTGGTAACAAACTTTTGGACACTTCATTTTTCATTCTGGTGAATTTTCACACACAAATCTTTGTTTTTCCTGTGTTCATTTTGGGAGAAAATGTCTTGAATGTTGTCAAAATAAAATGTATATTTTTTTTATAATTTGCATAGAGGATAATAACACGTGTGCCTGTTGGTTTGTGGTCTCCTGTTTTAAAGCCTCAAGTTCAATAAAAGCCTAATGTTAGATTTTTACTCCTGACGATTGTCTGTTATATTGGAAATGGAAATTATATTTATTATAAACATTAAATCATTTACTCCACTGCAGAGAGTCATTTACATGCTTAGTTTCCTGAAGTATTTCCATTTTATTCTGCTTCAACTTTCACCTGTATTTTGTTTTAGAGAGAATTATTGTACTCAAACATATTTCTTTGACAGCTGTAGTAACTGTGATCATCAAACCTTCAAAACTAAGAGTGCATGTTACTCATGCTATTGCTGCACTCTGAACTGGAGTATTTCAACATTGTTGTATTTTTAGTTTTACTTCTGTAAAATGTAAATTCTTCTTCCACCACTGTTTATCATCAGAGATGACCCTTTGTTTCTTTTCTCTTCCCTGTTTTATACCTGTATTTTTTTTATCATTTTAGTTTAATTTTTACGACGTTTATTCCATCAGTGCAGCGGTCAGGGCATGTTCATCACTCTTTTTAACAATTATATGATGCTCAGTTTGTTCTGTGTTGTTGTTCTTATGTTTGCTCTGACTTTTCTCTCAGTGATACTTTCCTTTCAGTGACACTGCCATCATGCCCGAGGGTATCATCCCTGCCTTTCCTGTCATGCTTAAAATTCAATTTAATTCCTCCGACATTAGCTTAACAAAGCGTAGCTGAAAAAAGAAAGAACGACAAATGACTGAAACTCAGAAGCAAGAACAGTTTTTATATTAACAGAAAATCTGATGGAATTATTTCTGTGTAATTAACATTAAACTGACACAAATGTTGTGTTTGATGAGCAGTTGTTAGAGTCTGTCCTGTATCATTATTTAAAAATATCACCTGTACAGTGAGTTATTATTTTATCTGCAGTTTCTCAGTTGTTTCCCATCGCTATGTTTCCAATATACAACAAAACATTATATTGATTTGTGTTTTTAGCGTAAAGACAAACTGTGCAGTCACTGCTCCAGGATGGTAGATGCAGAGTATATTTATATGTAAATACACACTGAAATATTATCTGTGTTACTGGATCCCTGCAGGTTTGTATCTGTTAAAGAGTAGATATACACGTTTGTTTTTGATTAATATGATTTAAAAATATCTCTTTCTTTTTATGCTATTTTGATTTACTTCTGCCTTGTTTGAGTTTCTGTGTTTATATGTATATACATATATATATATATATAAATAAAAAAAACATTATATAAATTACAATAACATAACTTCTCCTGTTTTCTCAGACACAAACGGGGGTCTGCATGGCCCGCTGAGGTAAGTGACAAAATATCTTTTGTTTGTAATTTGGGTGAAATGATAATTTCAGTTATCATAATTCATTAACTTATCCACCAACAGTCACCTTACGGTGGACCCATTCCAAAGGAACTCTGGTGCGGTTGGTTTGTGGTGAGAAGGTGTTCCAACCTGGATGTGAAGCAACTGCAGTCACATGACACATTGTTTGGGTTAAACATGAGCATGTTACAGTCCTGGAGGATTATTAATGTGCACCTCCTCCTGTACTGCCTTAATATGCACATTCAGCACATCCAATGCATCAAAACATTGTTTTCTAGTTGGAGCCGCGGGTCCAACAACCTCCGACTTTCACCCGGGAGAGTGGGGTTTTGTGTGTTTGTTGCCTAACTCTAACCATGTGTGTTGTTGAAGACAAAAACATCAGTTGGTGGTGTTGTACTGACGTCATGCTTTTATTTTGAAAGAGACTGTATCAAACTGTACATTTCCTGTGAAAACAGAAGTGTATTTTGAAAACAGACAATGCATGTAACAGGCTGAAGTTGACACGGCGTCCCAGAACATCAACAACCAACACACCCAGGGTACCTTGGACGCCATATGTGGACGTGGAAAGTCCATGACCAAACGTGGACATGTGACGAGGTCACAGGTCGAATAAGTTCTCCCCAATAAGCAGTGATGCGGCGTTGATGACTACGGCTTTTATTATTGTATACTCGTCACATATCGGCACTCTGTCAGTGGACTTTTACGTCTATATATTATGTGCTAGGTATCCTCCTCTAACTGCTGTTGACATTCCAGGATGCTGCAACCAACGCTGTCAACAAAAGCACATGGCAACTACATTTATTTCTGCTGTGTGATGGGCTGTTAGAGTTACAGATGGAGAGAATCGAGACTTTAAAGCAAATATGTTACTGAACAACCCTCCATAGACTTTTATGAAAAACACAGAATGACTCAAAAATATAAATGTAATTGTAATGAGTTCATTCACAGCTGATGGGTGTGTAATTATCAGCAAGTATCAATACTGTCTGCAGCTGTCTGCAAAGAAATTGGTATGATTTGATGTATGCATCGTCTCATTAGCACTAAGACTAAAATGTACCAAAGTTGTCTTTTAAATGTTTTTCAGCAACAGCTCATTGATTTTGATCATTTTATAAACTGTGTTTTTTTTTAAAGACATTTTAGCCTTCAATGGACAGGACAGGTAAGGGGGAGAGACATGCAGCAAAGGGCCACAGGCTGGAGTCGAACCCAGGCCACTGCGGCAACAGCCTTGTACATGGGGCGCCTGCTCTACCACTAAGCCACTGACGCCCCAACATTTTATGAACTGTTTGATAAATGAACAGAACATGTTTCATCACAGTTCAGACGTTCAAAGGGCTGAAACACTTGTTTTCTTTTTTCTTGAGAAATTCTTATACAAATTCCCCTGAGATAGATCATCGTATACACATAACATTTTGTGTTTAAATGTGTTTGAAATATTACACCAATTGACCAGATGGGGGCGCTAAAATCAAAGTCCAAAAATTTAAAAATGAAATTCATAAAGTCTGATTGACTTGAAAGAACCAATACAGTTGACTAGCAAAATTTTCCTCCATTTTGAATTTTTTGAAAAAATACATTTCTGAGTCTGTCTCCTAAATCATATGTCCAATTTGTACCAAGTTTTCTGTGGATCATCATTGGGCCAAGCTTATTGACCGTTATAAAAATCTTGTTGATATCTTGTTGACTTTTGAAGATATTAACCAATAAGCTTTAAAGGAGGTGTGGCTCAGGCATAAATAGACCCAACTCCATAATCATCACGAAACTTGCAGGGAATGTCTAAAAAGGTAACAGCAACACACCCTGAAAGTTTCATTCAAATCTACCACTAGGGGATGCCAAAGGTGTAAAAAAATAGACACAAACAGACTTTAAATCAGAAATTGTTTGTTCAATCATCACAACACTTGCAAGATGTGTTAAATCATAATGTTCAACCATATGCATAAAATTATTTTGAAATCAGTCAAAAGGGGGCACTGCAACGCTGTTTTAATTTTTAGGAAAAACACATTTTCTCCTGAACTGTAGGTCTGATCTGTATCTGGATCATTATTGGACCAGACTTATCAAAAGTTATCAAAAGCTTGTTGATGTGTTCATTAAGCACCTTAAACATATCCTGAATGTTTTATTATTATTTATTTATTTATAATTATTTGTCCAATCATCACAAGAGTTGCAGGTTATATCAAATTTTAATGCTGAATCACGTGTGTCAGATTATTTTGAAATCTGTCAATAAGGGGCGCTGCAACCCCATTTTGATTTTTATGAAAAATACATTTTTGACATCTCCTGAACTGAAGGTCTGATTAATATCTTGAGCATCACTGGACCAAGCTTATGAAAGGATATCACCAATGAACTTTAAAGGAGTTGTGGCTCAGAACATAGATAGACCTAACTCCATAATCATCATGAAATGTCTAAAGAGGTACCAGCAACATACCCTGAATAGCCAGTCGACAACTTGGGGGTGCCAAAAGTTCAAAAAGAGGGGAAGTGGCACGACACTAATCAGATTATAAATCAGAAATTGTTTATTCAATCTTGAGAAAACTTGTAGGATATGTTTTTTTTTAAAAAAAAAATGCTAAACCATGTGTGTGAAATTATTTAGAACTCAGTCAAAAGGGGGCGCATTTTGATTTTTTTTTTTTTTTTTTTTTAAAACTTCTCCATAACTGTAGGACTGATTTGTAGCTGCATCATCTTAGGACAAAACTTATCAAACATTAAAAGCTTGTTAATGTGTCCATAAAGTACCTTCAATGTATCTGAAAAGTTTCACACAAATCAACCACACGGGGGCGCTAGAAATGCAAAAAATGTGTGTTAATACACATATCAGACTATAAATCAGAAATTCTATGTCTAATCATGACAAAACGTGTGTAAAATGATTTTGAAATTAGTTAGTACGTGGCACCACCAAACAACTGCATTCGCCCTCCACAAAATTTTGGCCATAAATGAGTTTGATCAAACATCACTAAACTTGATGGATATTTTCAACCTAAGCTATTAAAGCATGTCACCAAAATGTTTTCAACTGACCAATAAATAGGACTGCCCCCCAAAGGTCCACCGATGTTAGTTGACCAGAAAGGTCACTAGTCAGCCAGATTTCATTGGTCGCTTAGTCACAGGAATGAAAAAAAAAAACATAAAACTCTATCAGGAGCTGCACCTTGTCAAAATAAACCCAAACCTATATGACTGGACCATGTGGGAGTTTAATGTGAAAGGACAGACACAGGAAGTGTCCACACTCAGCAGTCAGACAGGAGTCAGGTTAATCTCCAGGGCTGGTACCTGCTGTTATTCCACAGGCTAGTTAATAACATGTCGGGCAGGAAATCCAAAGTGTGGGATCATTTTGAGAAGGTGAAGGACGAACCCAAGGTGATATGTAAACTCATCTTCATTGGTCGACTACAAACATGACGTATCATCTGAAACATGGAAGTAGCTACATGCCCATTAGCCCACAGCGTCATTAACAGGCGGCTCGCTCAGTGTGTGACGTGCACTTGGAGATAAAATATAGGCCTATATTAATGAAGGTTCATTAGTACGGTTTTGTATTTCTCTGTAATGTAGCACAGTGTTAACAATGTTACTGATACTATTCTTTCTCACACCTTCAACTCAAACCACCAAAATATATCATTTAATCATTACATTCATATCAGAAACATGCAGGAGACTAGTCCACTGATGGACCCTGATGAGGACTGTTGGTCCACTAGGAATATTCTTAGTCGAGGGGGGGGCAGCCCTACTAATAGCAAGTGACGGTGCTTCCATAGAAGGGTGTAGCCCAGTAAATGAATGATGAACGAGCATCTGTTCGATTGTCATAAAACCTGTTGGTTATTTTCAGTGCAAATGTAAACTGTCAAAAGGACTGATCACAGCGCTCAACTTTTAAGATCGATGCTACTTTGAACCTGAAATCGCTGCTTTTAGCTTTAGTAATCCTCCTTGTTGGTGTCTGACTGTCTCTGCTCAGGTGAAGCCGGGGCCATGTTGGAGGCGTCACTGGACAGGAACTTCTCCCACAGCACCTTCTTGTTCAGAGGTTTTCCTGAGCTGCACAAACACCGACGGCTGCTGGCGCTGCCGTTTTCCACGTCCTACCTGACAGCGCTGCTGGGAAACTCTCTGCTGGCGTACGTGATCCGAAGCGTGGAGAGTCTGCACAGCCCCATGTACCTCCTCATCTGCACGCTCTGTGTCGTCGACATCCTTGTGGTGACCGCCATCATCCCCAACATGCTCCTTGGCCTCCTCTTCGATTGGGACGAGATCTCACTGGGTGGCTGCTTGACTCAGATGTTCTTCACTCACTTCCTGTCCTCGTTGGAGTCAACATTGCTGCTGGCGATGGCGCTGGACCGCTATGTCGCCATCTGCCAGCCGCTGCGCTATGCCAAAATCATCAACTCCTCCATGTTCGTGAAGCTGCTGCTCTTCACTCTGATCCGCAGCGGCTCCATCATGGCGACGCTGGTCGGTTTGGCGAGTTCGCTGCGCTTTTGTGGCTCAAACACGATCCAACACTGCTACTGTGACCACATGGCGCTGGTCAGCCTGGCGTGTGGCAACACGGAGAAAAACAGCACAGCAGGCCTCGCTGTGATTGTCTGTTTTGTGGGCGTGGACATACCGCTCATCTTCTTCTCCTACATGAAGATCTTGAGCGTTGTCTTGCGAGCGGCGGCAGCTGGTGAGGACCGCTGGAAGGCGTTTCACACCTGTGGCACTCATCTGATCGTCATGATGGGTTTCTACCTGGTGGGCAGTGTCACGTTCCTCTCTCATAACCTGAACATCCCCATCCCAACGGACGTCAACACCTTCATGGGACTCATGTACATTCTGTTCCCGGCGACAGTTAACCCCATCATCTACGGTGTTCGGACTAAAGAAATCCGAAATGGCTTTTTAAGGATTTTTAAAGTGCGAGTGGAAAAACTTTTGATGGTGAAAGTTTCTCCGGCTGGAAAAAGACAAACGTGACAAAGTTCCTCTGCTTCAAAAAAACTCCCCTGGATTCTCCAGTCAACTGTTTGTGTCTCTGAGTCACAGATTCTCTAATGTTCACCTGAATGTCTCCTTGTTTCAGAGATTTTTGTCCATTTCATGAAAGAAAATAAATAACTGACTAAATCTAAATTAACACGTTTAGTCGCTGAATTTAAAAACATTTCAGTTCTTCGTTCTTCGTTAGAGTTTGATCGCTCAGACCCATTTTCTGTTAATGTTTCTTACATGTGTCATATATGTTCAGCTTTCTTTGTATTTTGACCGATGTAAAATTTCTTGTATTTCTTGTATGTACTCTGCCCACTGACACAGTGTTTAAAACTCAATGTATTCATCCATTCATGCAGTCACACATTCATTCAAACTCATTAATTCATTAATAGATACAAACATACATTCATACATAGACAAATCAATTTCATACATTCATACATACATTTTTTTCATTCACTGATTCATTCATCCACACATACATAAATACATTCATTCACTGATTCAAACATAAGTGCATTTATTCATACATCCATTCATTCATTCATTCATTCATACATACATACATATTGTATTCATTCATTCATTCATTCATACATACATACATACATACATACATACATACATACATATTGTATTCATTCATTCATTCACACACAACATTAGTTTTTAACCATGCTCTATAATTAAACCTGATTGGCCTCGTACCCTGATGATGAGTCCTGCAGGTGGAGCTAACTGATGGAGTTTAACTCCAGCGCCACCGCGTGGACAAAAAGTTCCTCTGACACAGAAAAATGATGATGATGATGATGTCAGCAACTGTCACTGAGTTTAAACTCTGAACTGCAGAAGTGCAGTTCAGATTATCATCATCCAGACATTATCAGAGGTGTCTGAAGTCATTTACAGGGTCTGTCCACCACAGGGCGCCAACAGACATGTAAACTGTCCCGAACCAGTTCTTTAAAATACTTTATGTTCATTAATATCACAGACTGATATCATCTGATGTCTCATTACCTCAGAATCCAGCAATGAGTTTATCGTCACACCCGTCACACACACGTGACGAAACTCAAACACACACAGGCCACACACGTCCTTTTATTAAAGATGCATCAGAATATACAGGTTTCCTCCAGGCCCTGTCAAAATAAAAGTCAAATCAAAGCATGTTAGAAATAATAAAGATGTTTTTGGTGTTTTTGATCTTTACCTGTGATGATGTCATGATTCAGTCTCTCTCTCTCTCTCTCACACACACACACACACACACACACACACACACACACACACACACACACACACACATTTCAGTGACTGTACTTAAAATGTTCAAATTAAAAATGCGTTTTTCAAAATAAAAGCTCAGGAATGACTGTATTAAAGGGAAATTTAGATTTTTTTTCAACCTGTCTCCTATCGTCCTAAATTTGTTTCAAGTGACTAGTGACATAAAAATAATAGTTAGCATGTTAGCCGTTAGCCTAGATACAGCCGGGGCGCATAGTAGCATCAGACCTGTTAAAACGTAAGTGAACGGGCAACCTTCAAGTGTAAAGTTAGTCCACTAAACAAGCTTTTTTTCCACAAAGACCGCCTCATATCGTTAGGATAAATGTCAGAGAACATATAGAAAACGACATGTAAACGTGTTGTCTTACCTTACCGGTGTGCTGCCATGTTTGTTTACCATCTAGCTCTGCTTTCCAAAGTGCAGCCGAAATATATCTGGTGAGCTCTCGCGAGAACAAGCAGCAACAGCTGGAAGGCAGAACCGGACAGTAGCCTGAAAAGTTCATTCATTTATTTTATGAAAGATTTATAGAATAATGGCTTTTTGCCAGACTTCGACTTTGTGGAGGAGGAATTTGATTTTGCAGTTTGATGGCCGCCCTTATTTATTTGAGCCAGAATACACTGACGAAGAGCTGAAATTGAAGAACGGAGGAGGAGAGAGAGAGAGAGAGGCGCAACAGGTAGAGGACGAGAGAGGAGGAATGGCTGCTGCAAGGCTGCGTAGCTCTGGAGATTGGTGGTGTACCTGTGAATGCTGTGCCCCAGTGACCACAGAAGAGGAATGCCTCTGTTGCAAGGAATGGGACCGGTTGCAGCCTTATTTTCAAGGTCTGGATGTGACCGAAGACGAGACACCTCCACCTGGAGTAGTATCCAGCTGGGCTTTATCTAGAGCTCACCAGATATATTTCAGCCGCGCTTTGGAAAGCAGAGCTAGATGGTAAACAAACATGGCAGCACACCGGTAAGATAAGACAACATGTTTACATGTCGTTTTCTATATGTTCTCTGACATTTATCCTAACGATATGAGGCGGTCTTTGTGGAGAAAAAGCTTGTTTAGTGGACTAACTTTGCACTTGAAGGTTGCCCGTTCACTTACGTTTTAAGGGTCTGATGCTACTATGCGCCCCGGCTGTATCTAGGCTAACGGCTAACATGCTAACTATTATTTCTATGTCACTAGTCACTTGAAACAAATTTAGGACGATGGGAAACAGGTTGAAATAAACTGAAATTCCCCTTTAATCTGATCCAGTCTCCTGATGCGTCACATGAAAAACACGTTCATTAAAGGACCAGACTGTTTGTTGTTGTTTTTTCACATGAACACATCCTGTTTACATCACATCAGCTGATCATTTCCTGTTCATCAGTTTTTAAACACACTTCCTTCTTTTGTCTTTATTTTTGTGACAGACAGAAATTTAACCCTTTACTTTTCATGAGATGCTCATGATGCGTTCAGGGACGCCTGCACATCACAGACCTACTGTCGTAAAGAAGTCAAACTGTTATAATTATCATAAATATAATTCATTATAATAAAGATAATTGAGCCCATTCTCACTCCTAACTCGTAAATACTGCCACTTTGTCAGTGTATTTGGCGTCAGATATACAGAGAAACCCTTTCACGACGGCATGAGAAGCATTGGGTGGCGGCTATGTCTTGCCCTCTTTCACATAGGTGGCGCCACAGAGCTGTTAGGATGTCCCATCTTCACGCTGTGTTTAAATGTTTACACAGAACCAAACAACAGTGGCATCGTGTCACTACAGTGTGTGATTCTTAGACAGCATGATGACATCACATGATCAAAATTTAATCATTTTTTAGGGAAATTTTATTTAAAAAATAAAATAAAATAATAATAATAATGAAATATTATTTTTTGGACATTTCATTGACATTTTTTGTGATATTTTATTCATATATATCAAAATTGAAATACAATTTTTGGACAAATTTCACTGTAACAACTGTGTGTGACCATCACTTTAGTTTTTATATGACACACACTTTTAGTAATGACTTAAATATAGATTGATTTGGAGCGGATTATGTGAAGGTCATATATTCTAATCCTCACTTCCTGTGGGCTACAGCAACACTAAACCCCTGAGCTTGCCTGAGAAGGACTAAATACACAAAGCTGCTATTTTTAAATATCCCATGGAGAGAGACTCTCACTGCAGCCTGTTGTATTTTGTTGTGAAAATGTGGGCGTGCAGCCTTGTTCTGTGGACGATAAACCAGGTGCAGACTTCCATCTGTGTCACCGCTGATGAGGAAATACAGCGAGTGCTGGACGGAGCAGTGAGTGACAACAACCCCGCCCACATTTAAGAGGACTGTCTGAACAGACCCAGGGTCTAGGTACCATGTCTGAAGGGTTACTGCTGGTTCCAGAGGTGCTGGACTGAAAGGGTTTGGGGGAGACGGGGCTAAAGTGTAGCATGCTGCGCCAATGACGTCAGTGAGATGAAATTACATCAGTAACAACTGTATGTATTTTCCTGTACTGACTTTAACCTCTCCCGAATTGATCATCTTGTCGATAGCGCCATAGGCTCGCTGCGAACAACACTCGACTCTGTAGCTCCTCTTAAAAAGAAGTTAACAAAGCAAAGAAAGTTCACTCCTTGGTAGAACTCTCAAACCCATAAGTTTAAACACATATCGCGAAAGTTTTTTGGCAATTAACCAAACAGGAAGAATCTCGTTTAATCTGGACAGACAGTCTCAAAACCTATAAGAGGGGCCTCCGCAATGCCAGAGCAAACTATTACTCAGCATTAATAGAAGACAATAAGAACAACCCCAGGTTTCTTTTCAGCACTGTAGCCAGGCTGACTGAGAGTCAAAGCTCTATTGAGCCTTGTATTCCTTTAGCCCTTAGCAGTAATGATTTTATGAGCTTTTTTAATGACAAAATTCTAACTATTAGAGGCAAAATTCATGACCTCCTGTCCCCAGATAGTACATATCTAACCTCAAACACAGCTGTAAAACCTAATATATATTTAGATTGCTTCTCCCCAATTTTTCTTCAAGAATTGACAGCAGTGATTTCTTCTTCTAAATCATCAACGTGTCTCTTAGACCCCATCCCAACTAGGCTACTTAAGGAGGTCTTTCCTTTAGTTAACACTCATATATTAGATATGATCAATATATCCTTATTAACAGGCTATGTACCACAGTCTTTTAAGGTAGCTGTAATTAAACCTCTACTAAGAAAGCCCACCCTGGATCCAGAGGTGTTAGCCAACTATAGACCAATATCTAATCTTCCCTTTATGTCAAAGATCCTTGAGAAAGTAGTCGCAGACCAGCTGTGTGATTTTCTCCATGATAATAATTTATTTGAGGAATTTCAGTCAGGATTTAGAGTGCATCATAGCACTGAGACAGCACTAGTTAAAATTACAAATGACCTTCTGATTGCTTCAGACAAAGGACTTGTCTCTGGACTTGTTTTATTAGATGTTAGTGCAGCGTTTGACACAATGGACCATCAAATTCTAGTGCAGAGACTGGATCACTTAATTGGCCTAAAAGGTTCTGCACTGAGCTGGTTTAAATCTTATTTATCTGATCGTTTTCAATTTGTTCACGTTCATAATGAATCATCCTTACGTACCAAAGTTTGTTTTGGAGTTCCGCAAGGTTCTGTGCTCGGACCAATCCTATTTACTCTATATATGCTTCCTTTAGGTAACATCATTAGAAATCACTCTATAAATTTCCATTGTTATGCGGATGATACTCAGTTGTATTTATCGATGAAGCCAGAAGAAAGTAATCAATTAACTAAACTCCATAACTGCCTTAAAGACATAAAAAATTGGATGAGCACCAATTTCCTGATGTTAAATTCAGACAAAACTGAAGTTATTGTTCTTGGCCCCAAACAACTCAGAGACTCTTTATCTGATGACATAGTTTCTCTTGATGGCATTGCTCTGGCCTCTAGCACCACCGTAAGAAACCTCGGAGTAATATTTGATCAAGATTTGTCTTTTAATTCTCATTTAAAACAAACCTCACGGACTGCATTTTTTCATCTGCGTAATATTGTGAAAATTAGGCCTATCCTGACCCGAAAAGATGCAGAAAAATTGGTCCACGCTTTTGTTACCTCAAGGCTGGATTACTGTAACTCTCTATTATCAGGTAGCTCTAGTAAGTCCTTAAAAACTCTCCAGCTAATTCAGAATGCAGCAGCACGTGTACTAACAGGAACTAAGAAATGACATCATATTTCTCCTGTTTTAGCTTCTCTGCACTGGCTCCCTGTAAAATCCAGAATTGAATTTAAAATCCTACTGTTAACTTATAAAGCTCTAAATGGTCAAGCTCCGTCATATCTTAGAGAGCTCATAGTGCCATATTATCCCACCAGAACACTGCGCTCTGAGAACGCAGGGTTACTCGTGGTCCCTAAAGTCTCCAAAAGTAGATCAGGAGCCAGAGCCTTCAGCTATCAGGCTCCTCTCCTGTGGAATCATCTTCCTGTTACGGTCCGGGAGGCAGACACCGTCTCCACATTTAAGACTAGACTTAAGACTTTCCTCTTTGATAAAGCTTATAGTTAGGGCTGGCTCAGGCTTGCCCTGTACCAGCCCCTAGTTAGTTACAGGACCCCCCTATAATACACCGGGCACCTTCTCTCTCTCTCTCTCTCTGTCTCATTGTGTCATACGGATTACTGTTGATTTATCATGTTGATCTGTTCTGTACGACATCTATTGCACGTCTGTCCGTCCTGGAAGAGGGATCCCTCCTCAGTTGCTCTTCCTGAGGTTTCTACCGTTTTTTTTCCCCGATAAAGGGTTTTTTTTGGGGAGTTTTTCCTGATCAGCTGTGAGGGTCATAAGGACAGAGGGATGTCGTATGCTGTAAAGCCCTGTGAGGCAAACTGCGATTTGTGATATTGGGCTTTATAAATAAAATTGATTGATTGATGTATTTGAAGCCAAACCGTGAAGTTTTTTTCTTAACCTGACTGTATATGAACATCTGAATACGACGCAGGAGGGACCCAGAGTGTTGTATATTGACATTTAGCTCCACTGACAAAGCGGCCATATTTGAAGAGTTTGGATGAGAACGGGTCAGATGATTTATCTGGTGACTGTTAGAAAAGTTTGTCGTCTCTGAAAGTTGATTTTATGTGAGATGAGGTGCAACCAGCAGGTGAAGGAAGAACAATAAACACTGATGAAGATTTTAAAAAAAACATCAACATGTAAACAAACAGGTTAAAATCCGGGCCATCCTCTACAAAGGTTGATTATTCATGATGTTAATAAATCATATAAAGTACTGATGTATTTCATGCAAACGAGGCCACCGGTTCCTCTCAGCTGATTGGTGGCACTCTCTGTCAGGACGTCCTGCAGCTTCATCTGCACGCAGACCGCCTGTGAACAAAGACCTCCGTCAGCTGATGTCCACGCCGAGCGGTGAAGTGTCCGGATCGACCCGAGTTGGCAGTGTTGTTGTTGTTTATGAAGACCCTCTGATACGACACATCGAAACTAATCTCAACACAACAGTATTCCTGTTCGTCCCTAATGGAAACACGTACAACTAAGTGACATTAGAGGCATGCTACCAGCCGTCGATACAACGCTGCCGTCCAGGTCTCCGGCCAGCTGGCGAAGGAGTGGAGAGCTGCTCCGTCTGAAAACACGACCGACGTCTAGGCTGCGGTATTCTAGCTTTTCACACCCCAGTAGGACGCAGAGAGGACGAACATGAACGAGAACACAAACACGGCACCACCGAGTGTTTGAAGGTGTCCAGACTGTGGTTTGACCTAAAGGTGACCTCTGTCAGCTCCACACTACGAACAGCAGCGAGACAACAACAGCAGCGGTGGTGGCGGCGGCACTCCGAGCCTTTATCTGTCATCCAGTTTGGGTGAGTCCACTGGCTCCTCCTCTTCCTCTTTGTCATCCTTTGCCCCAATCAGCCGCTGGCGGGCAAAGTCTTCGAAGATGATGTCGTCGTCGCTGAGCAAAAGAAGGGAGGAGGGAGTGAAGGAGGAAGGGAAGGAGGGGAGGAGAGAAGAGGTGGAAGTTCATTTATAACAATACAAAGAAACATTAAAAAAGTCCTTTATAATTCTACATTTATATCGCCACATATTTATTTATCTATTCGTGTAATTATCTTTTTTAATATTGCCTTAAATTGCGTTCCATAACGTGCAGCCTGTCGGGTATCATCCTGCCCTGATACTGTGTTCACATGATGCACTGAAATAAATAAAGTTGTGTTGAATGGGACAAACAGGACTCCTTCAGTCTTTATTTGAGCTGTACAATCTTTTTCATATGAAACAGATAATGAGCCGACGGGGAGATGATCTGTGCAGTAATAATAAACTCCTCTCTGTTGTTTCCCTGTGGTTGTGTGAGTGTGAAATAATGAGCTGTAAACGCAGAGTTACTGTCTGTCGTTTTTTGGAGGCTCTGCTGACGGCAGGATGAGTTTCCAGTTTACAGCCCATTTCCTGCAGCAGCTCACATTAAGACGCATTAAGGCTGAGACTCCGGAGACGAGTCCATCACAGTTAATGCTTCAGCAGGCCGAGAGGAAAACCCTCTCTGCTGTCAGGGTTATCGACCGGGCCGTAAACCAGAGCAGAGCCAATCACATCACAGGGCTGAGGAGGAGGGAGAGATGGATGGACAGACGGACAGAGACAGCTGCTTACTTTGTGTCAAACTCAATCAGGTTTGTGTCGATTGGAGCTTCATCAGGAGCTGCAGAGACAGAGAAACAGACACGTTACATTACTGCTCAGGTTTCAGATTATCATAACAAATATTCATTATACCGATGTGTACGGCTCTGTCATCTCAGCCCACATACATGTTTTCATATTATCGTTTGGTTGGACATAAAGTTGGAATATTCACGTCTAGTGTTGAGTTTATTGATCAAATATTAATAAAGGCTACTCACTTCTTCCGACTCCCTTTCAGGCATGAAGTAGTCATGAATGATATTTATTCTTGTTTTCTTCTTCCCACTTTCCCTTTAAGTCATTTATGTTTCTTGACTTTTGTAGTATTTGCTTTTATTTTGACTTTTCCTCTCAAAGGAATTGTTCTTGCACCAAAACAAGAGAAATAAATAAGTCTGTTTCACCTCTAATGAATGTGTGTTACATCCTCTACAAACTGCTGATTATTTCCCAAACTGTATTTATTTTCCTGCAGCAGCGACCACTTTCACTTAATTTCTGTGGAAACAAACGGGCAGACACACAATCCATCTCATCATCTGATCTTATCACCAGACAGGAAGTTGATATTGATCCATCCTGCAAAACCAATTAACCATTTTAAAACTCATGCTTTCTACAACATGTGTGCACGCAGTGCCGGCGCCATCCAAAGGCCAAAATATCTGGAACACTGTTATGAGATATGTTGCATCAAAGCTGAACGTACAGCATCAAACATGTCGGATCTTCCCAAGTGCAAAGGATGCTTTTATATCTGAGAGGAGACTGATGGATCTAAAACATGTTTCCCTTATCACATATCAGGGTTCACTGAAACAAAAGCTCTGCCCAGTCATGGTAAAAATGTTGGTAGGTTTCTGCAAAGCACACATACATTAGATTTGCATGTTACATACGCATCATATCAACATTTCTAAAGTGACGTAGTATCAGAGCTGACTGTGTCATCAGAAGGTGGAGGGAAGGTGGATGGTGTGACACCTCGGAGAGACGCCTGCCGATCTGCAGACACTGTTTAACACCAACAATATGACTGGTTGATGTTTACCGAGACATCACTGCGTTTGCTGCCAGGCCAGTGCCACCCAAAGTGGTATCTAAAGCCAAAACATGATCTTTTCTGACCATAACCAAGTGGTTTGTACCTAAACTTCACCAGACGTTAATCAATCAATCAATCAATCAATTTTATTTATAAAGCCCAATATCACAAATAACAATTTGCCTCACAGGGCTTTACAGCATACGACATCCCTCTGTCCTTATGACCCTCACAGCTGATCAGGAAAAACTCCCCAAAAAAAACCCTTTATCGGGGAAAAAAAACGGTAGAAACCTCAGGAAGAGCAACTGAGGAGGGATCCCTCTTCCAGGACGGACAGACGTGCAATAGATGTCGTACACACAGCATTGTTGAAAAGTTAAGCTCCAACATATCCGCTACATGATGTGCAAATGTATGGGTGTTGCTGGTTTGTAAAACCGCACGATGCCAACATTTGTCCCTGTGACTGGGCTGATGACACCATTAACTGTGAAAAAGATCTTAAATTTAAAAAATGAAAATAATTCTGTGAACTTTATCATTCAGAGACAGAAGATCAGAGGCTGCATGGAAACGAGTGGGTTGTAAAAACGGCTCACCGTCTCTGTAGATGGATTCTTCCAGCGGCTTCGGGTGCATTAATGTGAAAGGCAGCTCGACAGAGACGTCGCTGAAAAACAAATCATCAGATGTAAAACAGAAAACACACAGCAGCTTTATTAAAGACATTTATCTATGTGAGCATCATCAGTGAGATGTTCAGGTGACCTTTGTAAATCTCAGTGTGGTTTGTATCAGTGTGTTCATCCATGATCTCAGTGACGTGACAAAACATGAAAGGTTACCTTGCCGCCAGATCTCCCAGGAGCCTGAAATCGATAAACATTTAACACCGTCAGCTTCAAAGCAGCAGCATAGTGTTTCATTCTGTGTCATGGAGCTGTTAAAGACCAGCTGTGTGATCTGAGCGTCCTTCTGTTCACCCTCTGAACACCATCTGCTCTTACTGACATTATCATCAGTGAATCCACAAGTCTCTGGGTGAATTTCACCACTTCATTTGTGAAACAGTGAAAACAAAAAACTTCAGCAAGAAATATGCTACATTACTTTTCTGTAGACTTCATTAGGACAGGAAGGAAATCATCGTATTGAGATGTGGTTTTGTTCCTGAACTTTATCTCCAGAAACAACAGTAAAAACAGAAACTGTCTGCAGACTATGATGGACGATGGGAAGGATGGAATAGAACTACGGATTCACACTGAAACTGAGCTTCAAAACGAAATTCAACTTCTTGTCCTTTTGTGTAAGAAAATATAAACTATGATCACATTACTGTATTGTTTCTCACCGAGTAACGTCTGAAGTCATGGAAAAACGTACAGAGTTAGAGATAAAGTATGAAGTCAAGAATGACAAAGTCAGAGAGTAACGTGTGGTGACAGAATAACTAACAAAGTATTTTTTTTTTGTTGTTATAATGACTCAGTGCATTGATACAAAGACAAAGAGACCCTCAGTTCCAGTTTAATATAAAACCAGCAGATATACTCATAATAATTTTCGGCTAATTATAGATTTCAGTTTGACCTTAAAGCTCCTCTCAGCTGATTATATGTGGCAATAAGTTGAAGAAAAAGTGCACTGACCCGCCTCGAGACACCACCAGCTTCACTTTGACTTTGTACGACACTATGATGCCGAGGATCTCCTTATTGGCTCCTTCTCTTAACCTTACAGACACAGAAAACATACAGGACTCAGGTTGATTCACTCGTCTTCCTCGTGTGGTGACGGCACACGGCACCTTACTGAGAGTTTTCACAGGGAGAACTGGAGTCTGGGATTAATTATATGGATGCATAAAACCAGGAGAGCAGTCGTTAGGAAAGAGGTGAGGAGGAAACTGAGTAAAACTTTAGGTTTATGATTGAAGGCGAAGATGACGTTATCAACCAGCCTGAGTTCTTCATTTCCAAAGTTTTACCAAAGATCTGCAATAAACCAGTCAGTCCCCTGAACTCTCCTCAGACATTCAGCTCTGTTGATGCTGTGATGTTGTCGATTATTCTGAAACCCCAACAGTCTGGAAAAAGGCACAAAACTCAGACTCTCCCTGCAGATAGAAAGATTCATGACCGACAGGCACCACCGAATGTTTCACACCCTCTTTCCCGGACTGACTGGGAGCATCTCTGTATGTACCTCATTACTGACGTCCGATAACCTCCCAGCGACACCACCCTGCTGCTCCAAACATCAGAACTCCGACCTGACTAACAGCCATGTGTCCGTGGAGAAAACATGGGTAGCTTTATAACGTCTTCACTGCCACTGTAAAATCACTGCTGCATGAAACACTACCTAACCCCAACCAGGGGGGACGTTTTGTTCGATTAAATATCAGACTCTATGATGTCTCACGGTGGCGTGACCCGCCTAACTCTGACTCTAATTGGCTTATCCTAATATTCTTACCCTAACCAGTGTCTCTCTTCATGATTAAACACAACCAATGAAGGCACAGAGTACGAGCCGAGCTGTCAAACTGACATTTTCCAGACTGTTAGTGTTTCAAAATAACAAGCCGTCAGAACAAAGGTTAAAAACATCAGATGAGAATTCTCCTCTGTCCTACAGGCCTGGAAGGCATCACAAGTGCTGTTGGACTCACAGTGTGCTGGAGGCCAGGTTTGTGTCCTCGTGCTTCAGTTTCCCATCCAGAGCGAGGCCTCGTTTCTCGCGGTTGTTGGCTAGAAACGGCGTGAGAGTGAAAACTTTGCAGAAAGTCGAACTGGGAGAAACGACGTCACTGAAGACAGAAATATGAACCCAGATATCACCTTCTGACTTGATTCACTGACTCACAAAGTACTCCAACAGAGACTACAGTCATATGTTTGGTTATGGTGATGTCACTTCCTGGTAAGTAAGGTAAGGTAAGGTAAGGTAAGGTCAGATGAATTCGAAATATTCAAATTAAGCACTGTGAATGAAGCAAGCAGCGCAATTTTGCATCATACTCTTGTTTGAGAGAGTTAAAAATCTGAACTTAAGCGACTAGTTTGCGCCATGAAAGCCAATTAGCATTGAGATCCTCCGGGGACACAGGTATGACACAGAGGATATACTGGCGGAAGTTCATTAATCAATTCAGCGGTTTCATGCGCCTATGATGCAACTTATTCGTTCATATAAAGTGAGTCAATACAAAATATTCTGGCATTCAAACTGGCGTTCCAGCAACCACCAAACTTTTGGTGCAGGTTGGTGGTCCCAGTCATCATATCATGACCTTACCTTAACTTACCTTACCTTTTCCTACCTTTCCTTTCCTTACCTTACTTTTTCTTACCTTACCATACCTTACCTTTCCTTATCTTACTTTACCATACCTTACTGTACCTTACCTTCCCTTGTAACACTTTACCTTTTCTCAAGTAAGCGTTAACTATACAAGGGGGGCTCTTTTCAAGAAAATAGAAAACTCTTGGGAAAAATAAAAAATATTTACCCCCCCCCCCCCCAAAAAAAAACAACAACAATGAATAGTAAGGAATAAAGATATATGAAACTCTCAACAGAGTGTATAAAGTCAAATAACACACGTTTAATTAATTCCTCCCCCCAGCGACTATACGCACGTCACGCGTAGGTTTAAATGAATAAAAAAAAGTCACATCACAAAGACAATCTCAGTCTTTGCAATCCCCAAAATAAACTCACAGTCCCAACTAACGAAAAATACAATACTGTCCATTTTCAATAACTTTTAAATGTCTTTTGATTATTTTTGAGTCCGTGACGCACGCAAACGAAACAGTCACTCCTCCAGGCGTGTCAAACAAAATAGCGCAGATCCACACAGCAAAAACCGGTGAAAAAACAAAAATGTGTGATCGATCGCTGTACCTCTGGTATACCAGGAAAAATATATAAAAGAAACGATCTCACCCAGGGACCGCGCAGTCAATCAGGGAAAGTAATCCAGCGGTTTGGTCCTGGGCACATGCTCCGTCCTGTCCAGCAGGGATACCGTGAAAGGACGGGTCTTTAAGGTAACCACTGATGAGTTTCTTTTTAATGGTCTTTTTAATTTACTTAATATCCACAGCTCGTTACTTTTACTTTATATTCAGGTCCTAACGTTTAGGTCCGCCAGCTCTATTGTTCCTTTTCCCGGTCCCTTCTTCTCCGCCTCTTCCTCCCTAAATAATTTTTGTAAATTATCATTTTACACATACAGAAATTTACACCCACGACAGCGGATACCCCATCTTACCCTTATACATATACAGGGAATTATTTATTTATTTTTTACATAATTGAAGAAACCTGTTGTTTCCCAGATATCTCCATATCTCCCTCAGTGTATATGGTGACTACGGCCCTGTCATGAATGCATAATTAGGCTGCAGTTGTCTGGGTGCGCAAAGGTGAAGTGGCTGGTCTCCATAAATTGCATTTAATTCATGATTAGGTGACTCTGTCACACCCTTACCATTCTCTACCTTACCTTACCTAACCTCGCCATACCATACCTTACTTTACCATACATTACCTTACATCACATGACCTTACATTACCTAACATTATCATACCTCAGCTTACCTTACCTTACAAGTCATTGCCTTGCCTTACTTTACACATTGTCTCTTTTTAACTCTCTGCTCATAAATATAACCAGATCTCAAAAACTGAATTATGTATACTGTTCAGATAACTCATGGAAATGTATTAAAAGTTTTATTTTGGAAAATTGGTGGTTGCAAGAACTATCACGTGTTCACAATAAGGGCAATGTGAAAATTGGCAATGTGTTTGGTATGAACACGACTTTAGCTTCCTGCTGCTAAAATAATGAACCCTGTCGATGTTCTGGTTCTTACATTTAAATCAATTTAAACAGAATCATAAAAACAATGACATCCTTTGCCCATCTGTGGGGCGTCTGTTTTTACAGGTTTAAAGATCTATCATGACAGCTGGGTAAACTGAATCCACTGAAGAAAACCAGCTGAAAGCTCCAGAGCAGCTGCTGATTCGACCTGAGGGGAGGTTTCTGACTGAACTTTAAATCACAGCAGAGAGAAATTAAACTGACTCTGACTCCTCGGTGGCCACCGGACATTTGTACTGAGCCGTGTTGAACAGGCAGATGTCAGCGTACTGTCGCACTGTGGAAACACAAACCAATCGATCGATCAATAACACAAACTGATACCCAGATCAACAGAGAGTACAGGTGCGTTTGGGTACCTGAGATCTTCATCTTCTTCACAGTCTTGTTGGTGTTGTTGGTGACATGGACATTGACGCTGATCGGTTCGCCGTGGTAATAAATCTGACAGAGAAACATATTATTAGAATTATCATAATCATCACTAAGCAGCAGATCTGAAAACTAAATGTTCTCGTTCTTTTTCATCTTCTTGGTTTTTCTTTGTTAAACCTGTCAGACCACAAGGCACCAAAACCAGCAGGTGTGTTGCAAATTCCCCTCAAGACACAGGCACATTATTTACTGTCACTGACCTCATGGTGGCGCTGTAAAAATCAAGTTCTGGCATTTATCTCGACAGCTCATTAGTGCCTTAGTACCACAGAGGGACAATAGTGGATGTAAAGTGTGCGCCCGCTGAGTGCTGCGAAATTCGATTAAATACAAGAATCAATATGACACATTTGATATCGTCACTAATTGTGTTTTCAAGTGCATTCCACACTGATCTCCCTCTGCACCGTCTCAGCTCAGATAAGATGATGAGCAAAGTAGGAAACAGTGAAAATGAAAACAGAATATCAGTAAGTGAGGTGCAAACAACAAATGTACACAGTATCAAAGTGTAACAGCTTAATGGTAATGAATATGAATGAGAGATGACGTACACTGCTCAAACAATTAAGTGAACACGTCAGATCTTCATGAACAAGTGATTCCAGTGAAAAATCTTTGCTGATGTACGTTGTATAATTACTTGAGAACAAAATGACGTAACAACGGTCGGTGGAAACCAAAATCATCCTCCCAGACGTCCCATAGGTGCTCAACTGGAATTAGGTCAGGGGAACGAGAGGGCCAGTCAATGACATCACTGCCTTCATCATTCAGGAACTGCCTACACTCTGGACACATGAGGCTGCACCAGGAGGAACCCAGGGCCCTCTGCACCAGGGGGAACCCAGGGCCCTCTGCACCAGGGGGAACCCAGGGCCCTCTGCACCAGGGGGAACCCAGGGCCCTCTGCACCAGGAGGAACCCAGGGCCCTCTGCACCAGGGGGAACCCAGGGCCCTCTGCACCAGGGGAACCCAGGGCCCTCTGCACCAGGGGGAACCCAGGGCCCTCTGCACCAGGGGGAACCCAGGGCCCTCTGCACCAGGGGGAACCCAGGGCCCTCTGCACCAGGGGGAACCCAGGGCCCTCTGCAGCAGGAGGAACCCAGGGCCCTCTGCACCAGGGGGAACCCAGGGCCCTCTGCACCAGGGGGAACCCAGGGCCCTCTGCACCAGGGGGAACCCAGGGCCCTCTGCAGCAGGAGGAACCCAGGGCCCTCTGCACCAGGGGGAACCCAGGGTCGTCTGCACCAGGGGGAACCCAGGGCCCTCTGCACCAGGGGGAACCCAGGGCCCTCTGCACCAGGGGGAACCCAGGGCCCTCTGCACCAGGGGGAACCCAGGGCCCTCTGCACCAGGGGGAACCCAGGGCCCTCTGCACCAGGGGAACCCAGGGCCCTCTGCACCAGGAGGAACCCAGGGCCCTCTGCGCCAGTGTAAGGTCTGACAGTCGCTCTGAGGATTTCATCCCAGCCCAGTACCTGACAGCAGTCAGGGTACCGTTGGCTATGACATGGAGGTCTGTGTGACCCTTTATTTATATTTATTTAAAGGACTTAAAGAACAAAATCCAATTTTTTCTTCCCTCCCATTCTTTCATTAATCTGAATAAAGCAGAGATACCCCCAAAAATACTTAAGTACTGTAACACAGTATCATTACTTGGTGACATTATGCCACCGGCCCACAGTTTCGGGGAAACAGACTGGATGTTTTATCTTTCCTGTCAAAAAAGAAAAAAAACCTTTGTAACTTCTGTTTCCCACTTCTGCACTGTGTGTGTGTGTGTGTGTGTGTGTGTTACCTCTTTGTCCAGAGAGGCCTCCAGGTGCAGAGGTTTGTCTGACATCAGGAACTGTCTGGTGGTCTCTGCAGTCGGCTGAGGTCCAGGTTTCTCTGGAGCGTACTGAACCTTACGTATCACCAGACGCACTGAGTTCCTGCAACAGCAACACAACACTGATGCTACACCTATGAATTCATAGTGACTGTGGGTGTTTACTGACTCGGTGAACGGTACGTGGACTCAGTGTGGATGTGACTCTGGATGGTTGTGGTTTTATCCCCTGTGAGCAGCGCTCCTCTCTCTGTAGGAAGCTGCTGATGCACCATTTCACTTTCATTCATAATTCATTTCTTTCTTCTGTCAGCACTCACGTTTACCTTTTGTGGATTTTTTCTTCAACATTTTCTGCACAAAAAGCTTTCACCTCGAAGTCGACTCCACAGGCCTGAAGACACAGAATGGCAAGAGGAATAATGAAGTTGATTTCTTTCATTTGATTTTCAGACATGAAGGTTGGATGAGGTGTTTGCCAGGAGCTGCAGACTGTATGAACAAACATGTCTTTACCTTCCCAGTGTCCTCGGGGCCCGGCTGCAGGGTGACAGAGCATGGCAGGTTCAGAGGAATCTGAAAACACAGGAAGGAAAGCTTGAAACACCACCCTGTGGCTGTATGACTCCGCCCACCAGTCCACCCTGTGGTTGTATGACTCCGCCCACCAGTCCACCCTGTGGCTGCATGTTCATGAGATGGATTGACAGACTAGTCGGCTGTGGCCAGCACACAGGCATGAAAAGTCTGAGATTTTTATTATTTTTAACGACCTGAAACTGACCTGGTCACTGAGACAACCGCTGCCTGACAGGATAAATTCAGGGCAACATGTCTCTCATGAAGCTTAATGAAGAAGATGACTCATGAATAAACACACAGCTCAGCAGGTCAACATGACTCGGTACCTCAAAGGTGAACGGGTGGGCGTGCTCTCCCAGTTTTTTAATCAGGCGCTCCTGAAGACGAGTCAGGCTCTTCTTCTCTTCGGGCAGTGGAGGAAACGCTTGGACATTCGCCACAAACAAGTCTTTCCGAAATGTCAACCCAAGGACATCCAGGTCCTCACGACCATAACGGAACGCACAGGTCAGAGTCACGAACACTGATGGGAACAAGAAACACGAAATCACATCCAGATTTACAAACAATACCAAATATTATCTAAATTAAAAAATAAATGGGCTAGGCTGAGAGTTTCTTTTGTACTAAGCTAGGCTAACACATCCTGGATCTTTCTCTGTAGTGGACACACAGGAATGTAAAAGAAAACAAGATTTATTAATGTTAAAATGTTCCGTTAAATCTATGTTTTAACAGAAAGAACAGAGGCTCCAGGACGGTTCCCTGAGGAACTCCATGACTTATTAAAGACGGAGAAGACAAGGATTTTTAAAGAGGATTAAATGTTGGACCATTCCTTTAACCAAATAATTCTCTGAGCAGGGGTTTTGGATCCTCTGAACTGTCAGAAGATAAATGAAGCATTTAACTGGATGAGGAAAAAGATAAACACATGTTTGTGCTTCAAAACATTTAACTGTGTTGGTTGTGAATTAACCCTGTGGACCCTAGGCGTTTTTGGGGTATTTTTACTGCCTTTACTTTTAAGCTCATATCACAGTCATTATAAAGGCTACATACACATGCTGTATCTTTTTTTTTCAGGCCAATCAGGGCTAACCAGATTTGCCATCATTCCATGTCCTTCTATGTGCCTGTATTTTATATTAATTTTTATATCAATGAAAAAAACAAATCTGTGTGACTAAATCCTTTCATTTTTACATGTATCTCACCATAGCAAGTTGGAAGAAGACATATTCTGCCATATATGAAGAGGAGAGACTTTCTGGATTCTGGCAACATAAGAACCATGATGGTGGGACAATCTGTCACTTCACAGCTGTCCAAAACATGTGGTTTGTGCCAGGCGGACATGATTGACAGTATTTTTTCATTATTGCAAGAAATTCCATTGACTCATTCACAAGTCAAAAATGTGTTTTATTTGAAAGAAACATGCAATATTTACATCTAAGATCACAGAAAAATAGTCAACCAAGTGCAATGATGTCCTCCAAGATTTGTTTGCCACTTTGTTTGCAGCAAACAAAGTTTGTTGTTGTTTTTCAGTTTCAGTTATATACTGGGGGGGCATTTTGGGAATTGGGGGGGACACATGTCCCCCTCAGTGTATATGGTGACTACGGCCCTGTCATGAATGCATAATTAGGCTGCAGTTGTCTGGGTGCGCAAAGGTGAAGTGGCTGGTCTTGTCATACAAAGTTTGATGGAGTGTCAACTGGACAATATGGAGATATTTGCATCTTGAAAGCCGGACTACAAATGTGGATAGATGCGTTGTTCGGGCCCATAGGGTTAATAGATAATTTTACATCTTCAGACTTTAAAAAGTATTTAAATCAAACAGTCTGAGGTGGAGAAATTACTGCTTGGGAGAAGTGGCTCTGTAGACATATGCAACCAGTGACAAAGGTTATTTCATTGCTTTGAATCAACCTGGTGCGATCTCAAATACCTTCCACCTGCAGCTCTCCTTGTTAATTTGCAGTTATAGTAAATTTGTTGTAACTATGATGCTTTAAGGGTAATTATAGATAGATCGGGGTGTCATCAGCATAACGGCGAAAAGAGAAGTCATGTTTTTGGATAATATGACCTTATGGAGCATATAAATGGAGAAAATGAATGGACTGAGTAAAGAGCCCTGAGGGACGCCACAGGAGATGGAGGACGTAGAGGAGTCTTGGCTCCAGCTGCCATTGAGGAAACAAAAACACAGAGGTCATGTCCTCTGTGTTTTTGCCAGGAATTTATCTGTTTTAGTGAAACTGCATAGGAGTCATTCTCTAGGATTAAAAACCTGGAGAGTATTTACAGACTTCATACTTAAATCTGGCAACTTTTAAGGCAAACAAAAAGTGACATATACTCCCCAGCTGAAGCATCTGTTGGTAAAATATTACAACACATCCTCACTGTGACCTCGTCACATGTCCACGTTTGGTCATGGACTTTCCACGTCCACATATGACGTCCAAGGTACCCTGGGTGTGTTGGTTGTTGACGTTCTGGGACGCCGTGTCAACTTCAGCCTGTTACATGCATTGTCTGTTTTCAAAATACACTTCTGTTTTCACAGGAAATGTACAGTTTGCATACAGTCTCTTTCAAAATAAAAGCACTACGTCATGTGTTACATGTTTTCCTTCAACAACACACACACATGATTACATTTAGCCAACTCACACACGTGGTTGGGTTTAGGGAAAAAGAACAGGGTTTGGTTTTACAATCTTACAGGAAGTGAACACCGGCCTCCTGGGTGACAGTGTGTTTATTGTCTGACGCCACAAGTCACTGTCCATGACATGTTTTAAAGTGCATCAACTGAGAATATTTAACCTCCTGGAGAGTGTCTCACCTTTCCTCTCCTTCAGGTACTCCGGGTCAATCAGGACAACACCGTCTGCAGGAAAAAAACAAAGTCAACAAGCAGCAAGAGGACAGACGATGTAACCATAAAGTCAGATCAGCTGATATCAAAGAGTAGCCAACAGCAGAGGGACACCTCAGCTCAGGGAATTTACTCTGACAGTTTGATAACAACAAACAAAAAAAATAAATCTGAGTAAAGAACTGATCTCACCGACAGGCTCCACTAGGTCCACGTGGTCCACAAAGTCTCTCTTTCCCAGATAGACGGTGAGCTGAGGGAGGACCGCAGCGGTCAGATCAGCCAATCAGAATCAACTATCAGTACATCCAACAGCCAATAAGAAACAACAGTCAATCTGCTCAAAGCAACTTTAAGGTCCAGACTCTTTCACACATATTCACATATGTTCACATATATTTTTGGGGTGTCTGTTAATCTTTTTTGGGTGTTCAGATACATTTATAAGAATTTAAATTCAATGGTTTCCCTTCAGATTTTTGAAGAGGTGGAACACACACAAGAAGAGAACTCACCTTTCCATTGGGACTGGCTTTCTTAAAAACTCTGCAAATAAAAACAGACAGAAAAAAGCAGGTCAGTGAAACTGTTTCTGGGTTTGGTCATCGTCACATGTTGCTGATATTTGTTTTATCTTTTGCTTTTCAACAGAGGCGTCATCATTTTTAGAAATGTCATATTTTCGGAGTCACGTGGGACCGCCGAGAAAGATGGCAGCACACTAGGAGAGCTTCTGACAACCATCAGTTAATAACATAAATTTGGAAACATACACTTCGCTTATTGGCAGAATATCAGTGTCCTCTACTAAAGTGGTGTTAGTATCAGTATCTGACCGACAACTTGCAGCCTCACAGAGAAATGGCAAACAATAGCAGAGCAAACTTTCTCAAAAGACGTCAGAAAGAAGCCCTCCGCCAAGTAAACCCAAAACCGACGATACTACTGCTGGAAGGAAGAATGACGATGGAAACATGTTTGAGGAAATACTAAAGATGAACGCCACTCTACAGGTAGTGGCAGTGAATGTGGTCTCAATTAAGGAGACAACGAAGGAGCTCAAAGACTCGGTGGAGAACATCCAGATAAGACTTGGAGAGGTAAAACAACGGATATCGGACATAGAGGACACAAACGCAGAGATGGAGAAAAATGTGGATAAATGTGACAAGAGACTGGAAACGCTGTGGGCATGGGTGGAGGACCTCGAAAACCGCAGCAGGAGGAATAATGTCAGGATGGCGGGACTGAAAGAAGGCAAAGAGGAGACGGGCAAAGTGATACAGTATGTGGAGAGGATTATTTCTGAGGTGCTCCGTCTCATCGGTAACGAATTCGAGATTGAACATGCCCATCGCTCTCTCGCCCCCATGCCAAACCCAGATCAACTGCTGACCATAATGATGCGCTTCATACGTTCATCAGCCCGAGACAAGGTGCTACAGGTGGCTAAGGAGAAACGCGGAACCGAGTGGGAGGGCTGTAAGCTGTCTTTCTTTGAGGATCTGACGAGAGAGCTGGCGGAGAAAAGGAAGGCGTTTATTCCCATGAAGAAACGTTTGCACGAGCTTAACGTGAGGCACTGGCTGGTGTACCCTGCAACACTTATCTTTACATGGAAAGGACAAAAGAAAACATTCCAAGACAGCAAGGAGGCAGAGAGGTTCATGCAAGATGCTAAATAGAGGACCATGGGACTCGATACTGAAAAATGGCGAGGTGTATGTCAATCTTTGGAAGTAAGGTAACTTTTTTGATGGGTTTGTTGAGGGCCAAGAGGGTTGTGTTGCCTAGGTAACCGCCAATGCACCTCACGGACTGAGTGAAGTTTGTTTAGTTTAGTCCATGTTCAGTCAGGACGGGACGTGATGGCTTAGCAGCACCATGGTCTGTGTTGCTTTGCTTGAGGGTTTTTGTGTTTTGTGTTTTTTGTTTATGTTTGATTTTTACACTAAGACAGCATATCTGAGTAGGCATGATAATGTTTTGGATAACTTGAAGAATATTTGTTTTGTTAATAAAATTAATGCTATGATGAGTAAATGGCAGTCACAACCACAGAACTCTTACAAGCTTGAAAAGTATGGCTAACAGGTACATTAATATAATATGGAATATAAATGGATGTGGAAACCAAATTAAAAGGAGGAAGGTTTTGGCATATTTGAAAGCCAAAAATACAGATATAGCATTTATTCAGTAGACGCATGTAATAGTGGATGAGGAAACAGTGAAATTCTTTCACATGGTTCAACTACTAATGGACAGGATTGCTTTTCAAACCCAGTACTGGCTTATTCTAAGACAGTCTGGAGAGAAGTACACAGGATGTGTGGTGTGTCGCACTTAAGACAATCATATGCCTCTATATGACACAACCCTGCCATACGGATCGGGAAAAGCACTGTCTATGGGAATGAATGGCTTATAAAAGGGATACACAAGATAGGTGACCTATATTTGGACGGAGTGTTTATTTCTTTTTCTGAACTTAAGCAAAAATATAATTTAGAAAGTAAAGATAATTTTTGGAAGTACTTACAGATTAGAGACTGTATAACTAAGGGCCAATTTATTCAGACAAGAGTCCAGTGATGGAATTTCTGGAACTGCCTTGTATAGCACACAGGGCAGCTGTGTTTTACAAAATCTTTAGTGGATTACAAAAAGATATTTGTAAAAATCTTAGGACCATCTGGCAGAAGGACCTTGGGTGTGACCTGAGGGATGAGGTCTGGCTCAAAATATTATCAAATACTGGGAAATATATAAAGGAGGCTACGGGGAAATTTACTCAGTATAGGATAATACATAGGTTTTATTTTACCCCTTCTAAGCTCCACAGAATGGGTTTAATGGTTAATAACCTATGTTGGAAATGCCAGACAGAAACAGGAATATTTTTACATGCAATGTGGGAATGTAAACTTGTTAACCCAGTCTGGGGAAAGGTACTAAAATACATAGGGGAGTGGGTGGGTTCAACGATACCCATATCGCCAAGATTATGCCTACTGGGGGACCAAACAGAGCTACCCAATATATCAAAATACGACCTTGCAGTGATAAAGGTAGCGGTGGTCACAGCTGACCGAATGATCCTCAGATTGTGGAAAAGTACATCCTTTCCAGGTATTAAAAAATGGATGGAATCAATGCTAGAGGTCGTGTCATATGAACACATGTTGGCTAAGATCAATGATGATACTGAGAACTTTAAGAGGTCATGGGACCGCTTTCTTGTTTGTAACACTGCTGTGACACTGTGATGATCTAACTGGCTGCACTGATATCAATATAATGGTTGACTGTCTGTTTTGGCTGAAGTATTTATCACAGGCCTTTGGATGTCATGTAACTAAAAGTAATACAGTCTGTTTATATATGTTATGTTTAAAGAAATAAAAACCCCATGTTCAGAAAAATGTCTTTACTTTGAAAAAAAAGTTTCAATTTTCCAAAAATCTTAATACTTTTTTATATAATTGTCAAAAATGTCCTCAAATTCCAAAATGTTTTACCAACAAATGTCCACAATTTTCACTTTAAGTTTCTTCTCTTTTCAAAAAAGTCCACAACATTCAAAATGTCCTCACTTTAGACTACCATTTTAATTTTACGTAAACACTTGTAATTTAAAAGACATTTTGCAAATGTCCCCAAATTACAAAAAGTCTGAAGCCACATTTTCTCAAGAGTGTAGTTGTTCCTAAAATGTGTCCACCTAAAAAGTCCTCACTTTTCCTAAATGTCCAAAATTTTTAGAAATGTCCTTTTACTTGACAAATGTCCTCTGACTTTCCAAAAATATCATTTTACAAAAATGTCTTCAATTGTCACCGTATGTCTCCACTTTTTTTTTTTAAAAAAAGACAGAACTTTAAAAAGGCCTCATTTTCCACAAACACTGAGAATTCACAAAAATGTCCCATGACCTCATATCTGGAAAAATTGTTCATAATTTTTGATAAAAAATTGTTATTGTCCTCAAGTTCCAAAATGTCTTTACCAATAAAGGCCCTCATTTTGTCTCACTTTCTCACTGTCCTCACTTTTCCCAAATGTCAACATCTTTTTAAACTCCTCTTATTTGACAAATGTCTTAACTTCCCAAAATTGTCCAACATTTTTTCAGTAAGTTTCTCTGTTTAAAACCAAAAAAATACACCATTTCCAAAAATGTGAGATTTTCTCAAAATGTCCTCAAATTTGGAAAAATATCTTTACTTAAAAAATGTTTACTTTTCCATAAATGTTCATAATTTTAAATAATATTGTTATTGTCAAAAAATCTCCTCAAATTCAAAAGTGTCTTCACCAATAAAAGGTCCACAATCTCATCTGATAAATGTCCTGACTTAAAAAAAAAAATGTCCTCAGTTTTCACAGTAAGTGTCTCCACTTTTCAAAATGTCCCCACTCGTCTTTCTCAGAATGTCCAAGCTTTTAAGAAATGTCCTCATTTTTCTCCCAAAAACAGAGAAACAAAGAGCAGCCACTCTCAGATCAGTTTGTTCTCTGCTGGGAGTGCTGCTGTCAAATATCCTCATCCTCATCATTCTCATCACCATCAGCACCAGCTTCCTGTCTCTAATGCTGTCAGATGCCCCCCCCCCCCCCCCCCCCCCCCCCCCCCCCCCCGTGCTAATGTTGTCATAAATTAGCTGCTGCGGCTCCATTAGCTATCAGCTTCCTCCTGAGTGGACCTTCTTCAATCAGCAGCATCACAACGCCGCTTTACCGGAAACCGCCAGGACTCCTGGGAGCTCGCTCAGCACGCGATTACCTGCTCGCCATCGTCTCTGCAACCTCGTCTCAAACTTCTCGTGTCCCAGATCTAACCTCAACTTCAGTGTGAGCGCTGCAGAGTTATTCCATCACTTTAAGACGTTTATCACTCAATCAATACATTTATTGATCAGAACCTCCAGCAGATGTTATCCTGTCACAACGAACCAAATCTCTGTGGACGTCTGAGACGTCATGACAAAGACAATTGATCAATTATTAACGGAAACAATAATCACTACATTTATTGATCATTTAAAAGTTGGAGCTCTGCGTCACAAACAATAACAATAAATTGAATGACATCTTTTAGAAACAACAATTTATTTTAAATATTTAAAATATTAAGCAGATAAAGATTTTATTATTGTATCAGTGAAATTGAAAGCTGATTAAAGTATTTAGAAATCCTTCCATCCATTTTCATCCTGTTATCCAGGGTCTGGTCTCGGGAGCAGCAGACTGAGCAAAACACCCAGACGTCTCTCTCCTCACCTCCTTCCTCCAGCTCCTCCTGGAGGACCCCGAGGTGTTCCCAGGCCAGATGAGATCTATAATCCCTCCAGTTTGTTCTGGGTCTGCCCCGGGGCCTCCTACCAGCTGGACCAGGAGGATCCAGATCAGCTGTTGAACCACCTCAACATGAAGGAGCAGCGGCTCTACTCCGAGCTCCCTCCAGATGTCTGACTCCTCCCCCTATCTCTAAGGCTGAGCCCAGACACCCTACAGAGGAAACTCATTTCAGACGCTTGTATCTGTGACCTCATTCTTTCAGTCACTACCCAGAGCTCATGACCATAGGTGCGGGTTGGGACAGAGATGGACCAGGAAATCAAGAGCTTTGCCTTCTGGCTCAGCTCCCTCTTGACTACAACGGATCAACAAACCACCGATCCATCTCGCGCTTCATTCTACCCTCACTGTGAACAAGACCCTGAGAGACTTGAACTCCATCTCTTGAGGCAGTAACTCTCTCCCAACCCAGAGGGAACAATCCACCGTTCTCCAGCAGAGAACCATGATCTCAGACTGGGAGGAGCTGACTCTGCACACGCCCCAGGTCATGCTGGAGGTCACAGTGTGATGAAGCCATATTTAAAAAGCAGATCTACTGGTGATGTTTAAATAAATACAAAAGTAAAGATTTGTGGTGAAGTCACTGACAGGAGTTGAATGAATTCTTTTAGCTTTGACAACACTTCTTTACATTAATAATGAGCAAGATCCTGAACCCCAAAGTGCTCCTGACAGCTGCTCATCAGTGTGTGTTACACTGAGGAGCAGGTGGCTCCAAGTATGGCAGCCTCGACCACCGGTGTGTGAACGGGTGAATGTGACTCGTAGTGGTTTGAGTGGTTGGAAGCCATGAACGGGTTCAAGTTTGGATTGTAGTGTTATTTAATCAGTGAGCTCATCTGGAGCTTTAAAAGCTTCTTGTCTCTTAAAAGATTTTTTAACAACAAATTTGGCTTCTCTGCCAACTTCTCTCTCCCACCCATGTGTTGGTTCATGATTCATCATCGTCCTGCACCTCCTGAAGTCATGTCCACATACTTTGTAGTTTTACAGTAAAGTGACGTCGTCCTTCAAACGGGCGTCTTCCTCTACTGTCCCCTACATTACAAACCTGTTGTTGTTTAGTGCTGAAATGTCTTTGAGAAGCTCCGCCCTGAAAACATTCAGTCAGAAATGATAGTAAAGTTTCTGAAAGCTTCTCCGTCTGGCACTTAGCGCGATCGGCCCGACGCCAACAACACACAGAGGAAGAGAAGAAAATGACACGATTGGAGATGGACTCCAATAAAAATGTCAGCTGAAGGTTCAGAGGACAAAAGTGTGTAGAGAAATGACAGGAGGATGAGAGACGGAAAACTCAAAGAAAAGTCACGACTGATGAGGTTCAGTGTTGAAACGTGACAACTTCCTGTCACTCCATGTATCAGCATGTCAAACACAAGGATTAACGAGGTTTCCTCTCTGATCACTGAGGAGCTTTTTAATGACACAAACAGACTGCAGCTCCTCAACTTCTTCTTCTTCTCTCACTGAATGAAGTGTCTGATCGATCAGGACACTCACAGACAGGAAACACTGACTGATCAATACCTGACGATTATGTCAGCGCCGCCTGAAGACTCCCCTGACACCAAGAGCTCACACCTGAGTTATCATGTCACACCTGAACACCACGACATCATCACGTCACACCTGAACACCACGACATCATCACGTCACACCTGAACACCACGACATCATCACGTCACACCTGAACACCACGACATCATCACATCACACCTGAACACCACGACATCATCACATCACACCTGAACACCACGACATCATCACGTCACACGTGAACACCACCACATCATCACGTCACAGCTGAACACTGTGACATCAAAGTCACACCTGAATACCACGACATCGTCACATCATACCTGAACACCACGACATCGTCACGTCACACGTGAACACCACGACATCATCACGTCACACCTGAACACCACGACATCATCACGTCACACGTGAACACCACCACATCATCACGTCACAGCTGAACACTGTGACATCAAAGTCACACCTGAATACCACGACATCGTCACATCATACCTGAACACCACGACATCGTCACGTCACACGTGAACACCACGACATCATCACGTCACACGTGAACACCACGACATCATCACGTCACACCTGAACACTGTGACATCAAAGTCACACCTGAATACCACGACATCGTCACATCATACCTGAACACCACGACATCGTCACATCATACCTGAACACCACGACATCGTCACATCATACCTGAACACCACGACATCGTCACGTCACACCTGAACACCACAACATCATCACGTCACACCTGAACACCACAACATCATCACGTCACACCTGAACACCACAACATCATCACGACACACCTGAACACCATGACGTCATCACGTCACACCTGAACACCACAACATCATCACGTCACACCTGAACACCATGACGTCATCACGTCACACCTGAACACCACAACATCATCACGTCACACCTGAACACCACAACATGATCACGTCACACCTGAACACCACGACATCATCACGTCACACCTGAAAACCACGACGTCATCACGTCACACCTGAACACCACGACGTCATCACGTCACAGCTGAACACCACGACGTCATCACGTCACACCTGAACACCAAGACGTCATCACGTCACACCTGAACACCAAGACGTCATCACGTCACACCTGAACACCACGACATCATCACGTCACACCTGAACACCACGACATCATCACGTCACACCTGAACACCATGACATCATCACGTCACACCTGAACACCATGACATCATCAAGTCACACCTGAACACCATGACATCATCACGTCACACCTGAACACCATGACATCATCACGTCACACCTGAACACCATGACTAAGTCACACCTGAACACCACGACATCGTCAGGTCACACCTGAACACCATGACATCGTCAGGTCACACCTGAACACCACGACATCATCACGTCACACCTGAACACCACGACATCATCACGTCACAGCTGAACACCACGACATCATCACGTCACACCTGAACACTGTGACATCAAAGTCACACCTGAATACTACAACATCGTCACGTCACACCTGAACACCACGACATTGTCACATCATACCTGAACACCACGACATCGTCACGTCACACCTGAACACCACGACATCGTCACGTCATACCTGAACACCACGACGTCATCACGTCACACTTGAACACCACGACGTCATCACGTCACACCTGAACACCATGACATCATCAAGTCACACCTGAACACCATGACATCATCACGTCACACCTGAACACCATGACATCATCACGTCACACCTGAACACCACGACATCGTCAGGTCACACCTGAACACCATGACATCGTCAGGTCACACCTGAACACCACGACATCATCACGTCACACCTGAACACCACGACATCATCACGTCACAGCTGAACACCACGACATCATCACGTCACACCTGAACACTGTGACATCAAAGTCACACCTGAATACCACGACATCGTCACATCATACCTGAACACCACGACATCGTCACGTCACACGTGAACACCACGACATCATCACGTCACACGTGAACACCACGACATCATCACGTCACACCTGAACACTGTGACATCAAAGTCACACCTGAATACCACGACATCGTCACATCACACCTGAACACCACGACATCATCAAGTCACACCTGAACACCACGACATCATCACGTCACACGTGAACACCACGACATCATCACGTCACACCTGAACACTGTGACATCAAAGTCACACCTGAATACCACGACATCGTCACATCATACCTGAACACCACGACATCGTCACATCATACCTGAACACCACGACATCGTCACATCATACCTGAACACCACGACATCGTCACATCATACCTGAACACCACGACATCGTCACGTCACACCTGAACACCACGACACACCTGAACACCACGACATCGTCACGTCACACCTGAACACCACAACATCATCACGTCACACCTGAACACCACAACATCATCACGTCACACCTGAACACCACAACATCATCACGTCACACCTGAACACCACAACATCATCACGTCACACCTGAACACCACAACATCATCACGACACACCTGAACACCATGACGTCATCACGTCACACCTGAACACCACAACATCACGTCACACGTGAACACCACGACATCATCACGTCACAGCTGAACACCACGACATCATCACGTCACACCTGAACACTGTGACATCAAAGTCACACCTGAATACCACGACATCGTCACATCATACCTGAACACCACGACATCGTCACGTCACACCTGAACACCACGACACACCTGAACACCACGACATCGTCACGTCACACCTGAACACCACAACATCATCACGTCACACCTGAACACCACAACATCATCACGTCACACCTGAACACCACAACATCATCACGACACACCTGAACACCATGACGTCATCACGTCACACCTGAACACCACGACACACCTGAACACCACGACATCGTCACGTCACACCTGAACACCACAACATCATCACGTCACACCTGAACACCACAACATCATCACGTCACACCTGAACACCACAACATCATCACGACACACCTGAACACCATGACGTCATCACGTCACACCTGAACACCACAACATCATCACGTCACACCTGAACACCATGACGTCATCACGTCACACCTGAACACCACAACATCATCACGTCACACCTGAACACCACGACATCATCACGTCACACCTGAAAACCACGACGTCATCACGTCACACCTGAACACCACGACGTCATCACGTCACAGCTGAACACCACGACGTCATCACGTCACACCTGAACACCAAGACGTCATCACGTCACACCTGAACACCAAGACGTCATCACGTCACACCTGAACACCACGACATCATCACATCACACCTGAACACCACGACATCATCACGTCACACCTGAACACCATGACATCATCACGTCACACCTGAACACCATGACATCATCAAGTCACACCTGAACACCATGACATCATCACGTCACACCTGAACACCATGACATCATCACGTCACACCTGAACACCATGACTAAGTCACACCTGAACACCACGACATCGTCAGGTCACACCTGAACACCATGACATCGTCAGGTCACACCTGAACACCACGACATCATCACGTCACAGCTGAACACCACGACATCATCACGTCACACCTGAACACTGTGACATCAAAGTCACACCTGAATACCACAACATCGTCACGTCACACCTGAACACCACGACATTGTCACATCATACCTGAACACCACGACATCGTCACGTCACACCTGAACACCACGACATCGTCACGTCATACCTGAACACCACGACGTCATCACGTCACACTTGAACACCACGACGTCATCACGTCACACCTGAACACCATGACATCATCAAGTCACACCTGAACACCATGACATCATCACGTCACACCTGAACACCATGACATCATCACGTCACACCTGAACACCACGACATCGTCAGGTCACACCTGAACACCATGACATCGTCAGGTCACACCTGAACACCACGACATCATCACGTCACACCTGAACACCACGACATCATCACGTCACAGCTGAACACCACGACATCATCACGTCACACCTGAACACTGTGACATCAAAGTCACACCTGAATACCACAACATCGTCACGTCACACCTGAACACCACGACATTGTCACATCATACCTGAACACCATGACATTGTCACATCATACCTGAACACCACGACATCGTCACGTCATACCTGAACACCACGACGTCATCACGTCACACTTGAACACCACGACGTCATCACGTCACACCTGAACACCATGACATCATCACGTCACACTTGAACACCACGACATCATCACGACACACCTGAACACCACAACACACCTGAACACCACAACATCATCACGACACACCTGAACACCATGACATCATCACGACACACCTGAACACCATGACATCATCACGTCACACTTGAACACCACGACATCATCACGACACACCTGAACACCACGACATCATCACGACACACCTGAACACCACGACATCATCACGTCACACTTGAACACCACGACATCATCACGACACACCTGAACACCACGACATCATCACGACACACCTGAACACCATGACATCATCACGTCACACTTGAACACCACGACATCATCACGTCACAGCTGAACACCATGACATCATCACGTCACACTTGAACACCACGACATCATCACGACACACCTGAACACCACGACATCATCACGACACACCTGAACACCATGACATCATCACGTCACACTTGAACACCACGACATCATCACGTCACAGCTGAACACCATGACATCATCACGTCACACTTGAACACCACGACATCATCACGACACACCTGAACACCACAACACACCTGAACACCACAACATCATCACGACACACCTGAACACCATGACATCATCACGACACACCTGAACACCATGACATCATCACGTCACACTTGAACACCACGACATCATCACGACACACCTGAACACCATGACATCATCACGACACACCTGAACACCACGACATCATCACGACACACCTGAACACCATGACATCATCACGTCACACTTGAACACCACGACATCATCACGACACACCTGAACACCATGACATCATCACATCATACCTGAACACCACGACATCATCACGTCACACCTGAACACCATGACAAAGTCACACCTGAACACCACGACATCATCACGTCACACCTGAACACTGTGACATCGTCACATCATACCTGAACACCACGACATCGTCACGTCACACCTGAACACTGTGACATCAAAGTCACACCTGAACACAACATCGTCACGTCACACCTGAACACCACGACATCATCACGTCACACCTGAACACTGTGACATCAAAGTCACACCTGAACACCATGACATCATCACGTCACACCTGAACACCATGACAAAGTCACGTCACACCTGAACACCACGACATCGTCACGTCACACCTGAACACCACGACATCATCACGTCACAGCTGAACACCACGACATCATCACGTCACACCTGAACACTGTGACATCAAAGTCACACCTGAACACCACAACATCGTCACGTCACACCTGAACACCACGACATCGTCACGTCACACCTGAACACTGTGACATCAAAGTCACACCTGAACACCACAACATCGTCACGTCACACCTGAAAACCACGACGTCATCACGTCACACCTGAACACTGTGACATCAAAGTCACACCTGAACACCATGACATCATCACGTCACACCTGAACACCATGACAAAGTCACACCTGAACACCACGACATCGTCACATCACACCTGAAAGTGTTGACTGACTTTTGTTAAATGTCATTCAAACCAAAGAGGAAGTGATGTTTTTGGACACAAACACAGAAATGAAACCTGAAGGTCGTTCATGTGACATCACTGTTTGTTTTTCCAGCTGCATTTTAAAAGTCTATTTTTCTGTTCGAGGGAATATTTGAGATCATCTGAAGACGGATGCTCTTCACAGTAGAAAGGAACAAACTGAGGTCTGTATAAATGAGCTGCAGTGACGTGTTGTCAGTGTGAGTGAAGTTGTTGGACGGTGTGTGTTGTGAGGACATCAGACTGTCAGGAGCTGCTCAGTATGTCTGACAGATCACACTCAGCTCATTAATATTCTCCTGACGACACACACTGGGATCATTCAGCCTGCAAACACACACATACGTACAGAGCAGAGCACAACAACCTCACAACATTCACACTTCTCTTAAAGACACACTGCAGCTCTGTCCTCCGTTTCATCAGGTCAGACTGGGAACTACAACTACACAGAGTCATCATCATCATCATCATCACACTGATGCTGGTTTACATACAGCTGGTGTTACTGCTGCTACATGATAGTGTACACTACACTGTGCATCACTACAGTGTAAAGTTTAGCTTTGCAAAAAAAAGAAGCATCATCTGCTTCTGTCTTTAGAGAATATCAGCTTTTTTAAATGTTTGATGTGAAGACAAACCAGACTGTATACACCCTTTTACTGTTAGTAAACAGAGTGATGTTTGTTGGTGGGCGGGGCTTAGCTGGAGGCAAAACAGTTCTCCACAGACATTAGCTAGCGCTAGCTAACAAGTTGTGTTGTCTTGTTTTAGACGATGGAGGAAGATGACGCGAGTGGTGTGTTCAGAAACACTCATTGTGAGTGTGGGAGCGCACTCTGACACAAACTGGAGCGTTGATAAATTGGGAGCGCTGTCTGAATGTAGCGTTGGGTTATCCAGAGCAGCGCACTCTCAGAGTGGCAGAGCGCACTCTGGACACTCTGTCTGTGGAGACGGAGCAGCAGAGCGCCGAGCGGAGTGAATGTGATTAACTTAACCGTTGGTTCATTCATGTAGAAATATAACGCTGCGTTTCTTCCACCAACAGGGCTCTCATTTTAGTGTAGAGCGTCAGACTGAATTTACCAACGCACCATGTCAGGTCACTCACTCTCCGGGACCGCCAGTGTTACTTGAATAAGTAAACACTGACCAACGGGACCAGACTGGCCGACCCGTATGCTCTCACTCAGTGGATGGATGATGTCACAGGAAGCCAATCTTACAAAGGAGGACCACACTTGTTTGTTTTGCTATGGAAGCTAATGTTAGCTAATGTGCTAAAAAGTCAGCGTTGCAGAGAAATCCAATCTTCCTCTTAATCCCTCCCCAGTTTCTGATGAGGTGGACATGATAACCCTTAATACACATAACCTTATTCATCCCTACAACAGGAAATACTTTTTCCCTAACCTGATATGAAGTGTGCGCTGCACATGTGAGCATTTTTGATGATGGCCTCCGTCCAGTCCTTTGGTCTTATCACATTTAACCATAGTTGTCTTTGTTTTTGTTGACGGGCAGTGGCGGCTGGTTTTGAGCCATGACTCCTTCTATTCTGGCTCCCAATAACACAACAAGACAAACACACTTTAACACTCCAATGGAGCCTACAGCCCTGTGGGGGAGAGGCAGCTGCACCTCCAGCTGATAACATGATGTCATCGTGACATCACGGTGGCGTCGGCCCTAGAAGGATCTGTTCATGTGTAACTATGTTCATCTCAGTTTTCCAGAACTAAAGTCTTTCTCAGAAATTCACTCATCTTCCACAAGATGCTCTGAGGGCTTTTATCTTCAGCATTCATCAATATTCACTGACATACAGCGGAGCATCTCTGTGGAACAACCTGCTTCCATCTCTACAATCAACATCAACATTATTAAGACTCTTAACACGTCATTGTTGTAAATTGTACAGCTCTAATAATTTTGTGTCACATCCTAGTCTGGAACTTTATTTCAATTCTGCAATCTTCATTTTTATTTTCTTCTCTTTATCAATGACTATAAATTAACAGAGGAGGCATCTTCATGAGACATATTTTAACTTTTAATTTCTTATTCCTGTATTTTCTGCACATGCATTTGCAAATAAACTGAACTGAACTCTATTATGGTTTTACATTAACTCAACATGCATAGGATTTTGCAAACAATCTCTTGAGGCAGTTACGGGGGAAATACCACATTTGCACCACGTGTATGGCGAGGTAACGTGAGGTCATGATGTGACGACAGTGAAGACAGAAGCTTTAACTTTCTGCTGAAAGAAGAACGAACGCTGGAGCTCTTATGGTTTTTACTTTAGATCGATAAAAATCAGGATCACGAAAACACCGACCTCCAACTGCCATCTGCTGTAGGTCCATTACACAGGGTAAATAAAAAATTAGATTTCAAAATAAAGACAGTTTTGTCCCCTTTGTGTTTCCGTACACTCAGAGACGCTTTACTGACTCTGAACTCTGCAGGGTCTCCGTGGAGACCAGGACCAGGACTGATCTGGATCTTTATGTCATTATCAAACTTCCATACAAAAAAACCAAACACACGGTCCAAAGTAAAGCAAGTGATGATTAGTAATGTGATTACTTTCCCTAAAGAGTAACTGATTACACTTCTGTGTCTCTGTATTTCCTGTCCGTCCGTCCTGTCAAAATAAAGGCCCAGAAAAAAAGGAATAACCTTTAGAAAGAGAAGAGCCTCGGCTCACACAGACGTCACAGCGCTGGAGGTTCTGACAGAACGTTATGTAATGTTACAACAACACAGTGTGTGGTTCTCCTGCCAGGACACACACACACACACACACACACACACACACACACACACACTCTGTATTTAAAGCTTCTGTGAGGATGTGAAGGAGCCACAAGCATTAAATCTTACCTGGTTCCTTTATCTCCCATCCTGACGACGCCGACGAGCCGACAGCAGCCGGACGGAGAGATGATGATGGAGGAGCAGGAGGAGGAGGAGGGTGGAGGGATGCCGTCACCGTGGAAACTGAGGGTAGGATGTCTCTCTCTCCCTCTCTCTCTCTCTCTCTCTCTCTCTCTCTCTCTCTCTCTCTCTGTCTCTCTGTCTCTCAGGAAGTCGCCGTCATGCCGTCAGATTCTCCTCAGTGGGACGAAAAAACACTCTCTGCTCTTCCTCCTGCTCCTCCCTCTCTGTCAGACTCATGGACAGTGAAATGTGTTAAAACATAGAAACAGCTGGAGGACAGATTTTATTTCTGTCGGTGACACTAACACCAGCCGGACTTTGACCTCCTCCATCCTTCAGTCACACAGAAACATTCAGTAACATCACAGCTGTGAACTTCACAGAGTCAAACTGCGTCACAGAGACAAACACAGCATCTGTACGGAGGCTCAAATGTGCCAAAGTTTCAGTCTTTAATTAAAGCTTTATTTATTCAGGCATCACAACAAAAAAGCATCTGTCCAAGAGAGGAGATGTTAAAGCTCCAGCATGTCGCATTTAACATGAATATAATCATTGTTTCCTTTAATAAGCTGAAAATAAGCAGCCGTTTACATTAGCACCCCCGACTGAGACTGTTGGAGCACCTGGAGGAAACCCACGCTGACACGGGGAGAAAATGTCAGAACACCTGGAGGAAACCCACGTTGACAGGGGGAGAATATGTCAGAACACCTGGAGGAAACCCACGCTGACACGGGGAGAACATGTCAGAGCACCTGGAGGAAACCCACGCTGACACGGGGAGAACATGTCAGAGCACCTGAAGGAAACCCACGTTGACAGGGGGAGAATATGTAAGAACACCTGGAGGAAACCCACGCTGACACGGGGAGAACATGTCAGAACGCCTGGAGGAAACCACGCTGACAGGGGGAGAACATGTCAGAGCACCTGAAGGAAACCCACGTTGACAGGGGGAGAACATGTCAGAGCACCTGGAGGAAACCCACGTTGACAGGGGGAGAACATGTCAGAACACCTGAAGGAAACCCACGCTGACACGGGGAGAACATGTCAGAACGCCTGGAGGAAACCACGCTGACAGGGGGAGAACATGTCAGAGCACCTGAAGGAAACCCACGTTGACAGGGGGAGAACATGTCAGAGCACCTGGAGGAAACCCACGTTGACAGGGGGAGAACATGTCAGAACACCTGAAGGAAACCCACGCTGACACAGGGAGAACATGTGGGAGCACCTGGAGGAAACCCACGCTGACACGGGGAGAACATGTGGGAGCATCTGGAGGAAACCCACGCTGACACAGGGAGAACATGTGGGAGCACCTGGAGTAAACACACGCTGACACGGGGAGAACATGTAGGAGCACCTGGAGGAAACCCACGCTGACACAGGGAGAACATGTCAGAGCACCTGGAGGAAACACACGCTGACACGGGGAGAACATGTGGGAGCACCTGGAGGAAACCCACGCTGACACAGGGAGAACATGTCAGAGCACCTGGAGGAAACACACGCTGACACGGGGAGAACATGTCAGAGCACCTGGAGGAAACCCACGTTGACACGGGGAGAACATGTGGGAGCACCTGGAGGAAACCCACGCTGACACAGGGAGAACATGTGGGAGCACCTGGAGGAAACCCACGCTGACACGGGGAGAACATGTGGGAGCACCTGGAGGAAACCCACGCTGACACAGGGAGAACATGTCAGAGCACCTGGAGGAAACCCACGCTGACACGGGGAGAATATGTCAGAACACCTGGAGGAAACCCACGCTGACACGGGGAGAACATGTAAGAGCACCTGAAGGAAACCCACGTTGACAGGGGGAGAATATGTAAGAACACCTGGAGGAAACCCACGCTGACACGGGGAGAACATGTCATAACACCTGGAGGAAACCCACGCTGACAGGGGGAGAACATGTCAGAGCACCTGAAGGAAACCCACGTTGACAGGGGGAGAACATGTCAGAACACCTGGAGGAAACCCACGCTGACACGGGGAGAACATGTGGGAGCATCTGGAGGAAACCCACGCTGACACAGGGAGAACATGTGGGAGCACCTGGAGGAAACCCACGCTGACACGGGGAGAACATGTAGGAGCACCTGGAGGAAACCCACGTTGACACGGGGAGAACATGTGGGAGCACCTGGAGGAAACCCACGCTGACACGGGGTGAACATGTCAGAGCACCTGGAGGAAACACACGCTGACACGGTGAGAACATGTAGGAGCACCTGGAGGAAACCCACGCTGACACGGGGTGAACATGTGGGAGCACCTGGAGGAAACCCACGCTGACACGGGGTGAACATGTCAGAGCACCTGGAGGAAACACACGCTGACACGGTGAGAACATGTAGGAGCACCTGGAGGAAACCCACGCTGACACGGGGTGAACATGTCAGAGCACCTGGAGGAAACCCACGCTGACACGGTGAGAACATGTAGGAGCACCTGGAGGAAACCCACGTTGACACGGGGAGAACATGTGGGAGCACCTGGAGGAAACCCACGCTGACACGGGGTGAACATGTCAGAGCACCTGGAGGAAACCCACGCTGACACGGTGAGAACATGTGGGAGCACCTGGAGGAAACCCACGCTGACACAGGGAGAACATGTCAGAGCACCTGGAGGAAACCCACGCTGACACGGGGAGAACATGTGGGAGCACCTGGAGGAAACCCACGCTGACACAAGGAGAACATGTGGGAGCACCTGGAGGAAACCCACGCTGACACGGGGAGAACATGTGGGAGCACCTGGAGGAAACCCACGCTGACACGGGGTGAACATGTCAGAGCACCTGGAGGAAACCCACGCTGACACGGGGAGAACATGTGGGAGCACCTGGAGGAAACCCACACTGACACAAGGAGAACATGTCAGAGCACCTGGAGGAAACCCACGCTGACACGAGGAGAACATGTGGGAGCACCTGGAGGAAACCCACACTGAGACAGGGAGAACATGGGGGAGCATCTGGAGGAAACCCACGCTGACACGGGCAGAACATGTGGGAGCACCTGGAGGAAACCCACGCTGACACGGGGAGAACATGTCAGAGCACCTGGAGGAAACCCACACTGACACGGGGAGAACATGTCAGAGCACCTGGAGGAAACCCACGCTGACACGGGGTGAACATGTGGGAGCACCTGGAGGAAACCCACGCTGACACGGGGAGAACATGTCAGAGCACCTGGAGGAAACCCACGCTGACACGGGGAGAACATGTCAGAGCACCTGGAGGAAACCCACGCTGACACGGGGTGAACATGTGGGAGCACCTGGAGGAAACCCACGCTGACACGGGGAGAACATGTCAGAGCACCTGGAGGAAACCCACGCTGACACGGGCAGAACATGTGGGAGCACCTGGAGGAAACCCACGCTGACACGGGGAGAACATGTCAGAGCACCTGGAGGAAACCCACGCTGACACGGGGAGAACATGTCAGAGCACCTGGAGGAAACCCACACAGACACGGGGAGAACATGTCAGAGCACCTGGAGGAAACCCACACTGACACGGGGAGAACATGTGGGAGCACCTGGAGGAAACCCACGCTGACACGGGGAGAACATGTGGGAGCACCTGGAGGAAACCCACGCTGACACGGGGAGAACATGTGGGAGCACCTGGAGGAAACCCATGCTGACACGGGGAGAACATGTCAGAGCACCTGGAGGAAACCCACGCTGACACGGGGAGAACATGTGGGAGCACCTGGAGGAAACCCACGCTGACACGGGGAGAACATGTGGGAGCACCTGGAGGAAACCCATGCTCCACACAGAAGGGCCCCACCCCACCCCGGGGTTCGAACCCTTTTACAGTGAGGCGACAGTGCTAACCACTAACATTCTAACAAAGTTAATGCATTTATTTTTAGTGGATCCTATGGTACTGCTTGGATTTCTTTTTTTTTTCACTGTGCCTGTTTTTAATAGCGTCATGCCAATATGAAATTTCTATTGTTTGTTGTGTTCTGTGAGGTATGTTGTTTTGGGGTTTTTTGTCTGCATTTTTGTTTTGTTTTTGTTCGTTTCTGTTGTTGTGGTGATGGAGTGATGCTGTTTGTTTGTGTATCGGTTGTGTTGTATGTGATAATTATCTGCTGACTCTGAGCTACACTTAAATAAAAAAAAGCGCAAGAATAAAAAAAAAGAAAATATAGAGAAAAATGGCGCCATGGTTGGGTAAAAAAAAATGGAGCTGAAAAAGCCCATGAAAACACATTCTAATGTGTTCACACTGGGTGTGAAAAAAACTCCAATTCGCACAAGAAAGACGTGATTAGACATTGGTGCTGTGATGGACGAGACAACAATGACTTCAAATTCAAATACTTGAATTAAGTGACGCAAATAAATTGAGTGGCGTGATTTTGCGTCATGCGCTTATTCATGAGTTGAAAAATCTGAACCTCATCCATTGATTCACATGATAGCCAATCAGCACTGAGATCTGCAGCACAAGTTAATTCATCGGTTCAGTGACTTCAGGCATGTATGACGTGAGTTATTCAAAGGGAAGCGAGTTAGCACAAAATATTCTAGCGCCCAATCTTGCATGAGTAACATGACGTGACAATTTGCATCGTGTTTGGTGTGAATATGACATAATGACGGTGCTCCTCGGTCTGACTTGACTAAATAACCCAAATAAATGTTCTTCACGTTGAAGGTCGATCCTCTGAAATCATACAGCATGAAGAACAGAACAAACATCCTCATGGTGGCGCAGCAGCGACAAAATAAAAACCCTCTCCTCTCAGGACTCACAGCGTCGTTGGGATCAGACAAATTATTATTACTTCTGCAGTAATTATTCAGTCCAGATCAGTGGGAGGTCAGCCGGGTCAGTCGGGTCGGAGGCAGCAGCTGTTTCCTGTTTCCTCATTAACAACCTCAGTGTGAAACTGCCTGAAGCTCTGTCATCATCATCATCACCGGTGTCTCGTCGTATTTTTAAAATTCTGTGATGAGACATCGACAGAAACGAATGAAGAAGAGGAGCCGACAGGATGAAGGTCAGACACCAGAGTTTATTAGAGATAAAGTTTGTCGGTCTTTCGACAGCAGCAGAATGTAAACATCACGTTAATACACGTTTCATCATCGCCCACACGTCACAGGGTTAATATGAAGTCATTATTACATCACGTTACAGCCAAGCTGTTCAGACACAAACTGCTGATTCTCCCTAATAATTTAATTCACACATTATAAATATTTGAGAGGAAAATTTGATATTCATGTTTCCATGTCGACGGCGGCAGCAGCTGGTCACTGTGCAGATGAGGGAACGCTTTGTTCAGTTTGACTGGAACCAAAATCACAGTGAGAGGACACAGACAGGAGGTCGGGCTCAGACTGAACGGTTGGTTGGTTCGATCGGAGTGTGGCAATGTGTTTTTTTTAAGGTTCAGACTGTCGGATCATTGACAGGAAGACCAAAACTGACATTTGTTCCGAGGGCTCTACAGTCGGCTGGAAAAAAAGAGGGACAGGAAAGCATCTACAAACCTGTCGGTGTCAGGTGTTGCGAGATGCAACTCGTGTAGGTGCAGGCGACAGGATGTACTGTAGATGAGGATGACAGGACGTAGGCAATGACAGCATGATGTAGGAGATGACAGGATGTAGGTGATGATAACAGAACGTAAAAAACACAGGATTCAGGTGACGACAAGAGGACAGGCAATGACAACAGGACGCAGGAGATGACAAAAGGGTTTGGGTGACAACAACTGGACACAAGAAACAACAACAGGACGTAGGCAACAACGGCATGGGAGATAACAAAAGGACGTGGGAGAGGACAACAGGACGTAGGTGACAATGACAAAATGTAGGAGATGACGCTGGGATGTAGGCGACGACAGCGTGACACAGGAGGTGACAGGACATGGGCGACGAGAACAGGACATAGGCGATGACGACAAGATGTAGGAGATGACAGGATGTAGGAGATGACAGCAGAATGCAGGACATGAGAACAGAACATAGGATAGGACAGCAGGACGTAGGTGATGAGGTGCTGGGGGCGGAGCCTAATCAGTGTAACAGCAGCAAAAGAAAGTTTGCAGCTCCAGCAGGGAGTTCACGCTGAGCCGACTGAGTCTGAGCTGTTTTTCATGAACCTTCATCATTGTCTGAGTTCTCTGTTTGGTTTTGTTTCTCCTGAAGAGGCTATGAAATCACGTCATAGATCACAGATGGCCAAAATAAAAGTGGGAACTTCCTACCATCTCAGCATTTGAATTCTTTCAATTTAGACATTAAAACATCAGTAAAAAGATAAACTGTGAAGAGACCTGACATTTAAACTCTAAACGGACAGTCCAACACGGAGGAAAGTTAGCACAGCTTATTAGCTTTAAAAATCTCTAATAAATACAATAAAATCATTATAAAACTTAAAGACAGTTTTAACACAACTGTGTCACAGCAACATGACTGTGTTACATCCCATAATGTTCACTGGACAGCCTGATCTGTCTCTATTGTGTCATGAAGCCCTCAGTTTGGACTGACAGGCTGATTTGAGCGCAGCAGCAGGTAGACTGAGAATGTGAATCAGCAGTTTGTGTCTAAGCTCAGGTCGAAGACACAAACATCCCCTCATTTTAAACAAAAAAAAATAAATCCCTTTCAAAAAAACCTGAAGGTTCAAAATAAAAGTCATCGAATAAATAACAGAAAACTAAATGCTATCAAAAAGAACATGAACAGGCAGTTGGTGTTAAAACTTCTTTTTACCGTCAGGGGCTGATCAATCAATCAGTTTGTTATGAGGAAACAAATAAAAGCTGCTGAAAAAAGATTTTTATAACAAATCAGGAAAAAGATTTTCTGGTTCAGATCAAAAAAGACACAAAGTTTGTTTTTATTTTCCCTCGTTGGTCTGAACAGGCAGCAGACTTTTAGTTATGACAAAAAACATCAGTGACTCCAGTCTGAGCTGTGAACCAGGACCTGGACTGAACCAGGAACTAGACTGAACCACGACCTGCACTGACCTGTCAGCAGGGACCAGGAGCAGATCTGACTCCACCTGAGATTCATCCAGACCAGCACTTAGAAATGGTGACTTTCAGGTTTGGCATTAATTCATCAATCAGCGTCTGAGCTCATGAACACATGAATTATCTGACGGAGCTGATTTCTGATTGGACAGAGGTGGAAGGTCTGAAGTGGAAGAAGCTATCAAAGCTTATTAGCTGTTTTAAATACAAAAACATGAGAAAGTATCCTTTGGAGAAGCGTTCATACGATCCGCCATATAATGGATCAGCTGAATTAAAACCGACCAATGTACAGTCTGTGTTCTGGTTGGAGGCCTTTGACTCACTGAGGCAGTTGAACATGAACAGTGACACAGATCAGACGAGATGTAAATCACTCTATTTCATGTGGATGTGTTCAGACTCCACCACAGCCCACGGACATCGACTTCTCCCTTTGAAGCTGCTGACTCCACTCTTCAAAGCCGAGAGGCCAAACAGAGGATTACTGCAGACGCCTTTAATATGTAAATCCACAACCAAGAGCTGCCGAGCTGCTGAGCAGTCAGGCTTCAGGACCAGAACCAGACTGAAATCTATTCAGCACTGGACAAGAAAAAACAAAAAGGTTTGATTTTGAAATTGTAAAGCTGCTGTTCAGACATCACCAGCTGATCAAAGAGTTCATCATCATGGTGAGATAAACTGACAAAAAACATCAGAAAACAGCCGGCGAATTGATGCTACGACTCCGAAGCCTTTTAGGAACTTTGATCCAGGAACGGAGGAACCAGGGCAGTAAAATCTGCTGCACCGACTCATCCTCACTGTGACCTCGTCACATGTCCACGTTTGGTCATGGACTTTCCACGTCCACATATGGCGTCCAAGGTACCCTGGGTGTGTTGGTTGTTGACGTTCTGGGACGCCGTGTCAACTTCAGCCTGTTACATGCATTGTCTGTTTTCAAAATACACTTGTGTTTTCACAGGAAATGTACAGTTTGATACAGTCTCCTTCAAAATAAAAGCACTACGTCGGTGCAACATCGCAGATTGCCTTTTCCTTCCCTCAACAACACACACACGTGGTTACGTTTAGCCGTCACACACACACGTGGTTGGGTTTAGGAAAAAAGAACAAGGTCTGGATTTACAATCTTACAGGAATTGAACACCGGCCTCCTGGGTGAACGTCGATGTTTGTTGGACCCATCCGCCACCCCTCCCACCCTATTGGGACTTTTGCCGCCTTAACTTTTGTTTTTGTCCCACCACAATTCCCTTGACACCGTGGAGTGCTGTCCGGCCGCATATCATGCCAACAGCTTTTTTTGTCACTGCCCAAGCGCCAGTATTCGACAACTTCGGAGTGAGAGCACTTTGGCTGCACTGCATCCAGAGAACCAGGCTTATTTACTGCAGTACAACCTGATGAACCTGAACTCCTCAAATGAAGGTCTACAAATTTCTGCACAGCGTGTCCGCTGCTTCAAACATTACAGAAGTATTATTGTGTTTTGGTTGCAAGTTTCCCTTTGTTCAGTTTTTACGGTTAAAAAAAGCTTCATGTTAAACTGTTGCTCCCGTTACATAAGAAAATGCAAAAAAGGCATCGAAAAAAGTTTCACATCCCTTTTGCCCAATCAACAAACAGCTTAATAAAAAATAAAATAAAAAATAAAGGCACAGATGTTCCCTTTAACAGCTCCCAGATCAGTTTGTTCTTTAAGGTGAGGCGTGTTGTGTAGGGCGATGCTGTGACAACGAGACCTCTCTGTGGATTGGCTGTTTCAGATGTCACTCCAGAGGACGGCCCGTCTACTCTTGTCCACACTGATGACGTATTCACCAGACAGAGACCAGGACACAGCACTAATGGACGAACTAAAAAAAAGAAGGAGAGGGGACATTAAAGCTCCAGTAGGCAACATTGTTTTGGTATAATTGAGTAATTTTATGCAATTTATTTATTGTATTAATTTATTTTATTTTATAACATCCTCTCAGCACAATGTAAATCAAGTGGTGTGAGACAAACAATAGATTTCTGCACCTCACCATGGCTCTGTGTTCAGCTTCTAAAGAATCAGTATTGTGCCGATGTGCATCAACCAATCAAAGGTCAGCTCAGACCACTGCGTTCCTATTGGCTGTTCTACTGCATATGCAGTTATCAGCTGGAGGTGCAGCTGTCTCTCCCCCACAGGGCTGTAGGCTCCATAGGAGTGTTAAAGTGTGTTTGTCTTGTTGTGTTATTGGGAGCCAGAATAGAAGGAGTCATGGCTCAAAACCAGCCGCCACTGCCCGTCAACAAAAACAAAGACAACTATGGTTAAATGTGATAAGACCAAAGGACTGGACGGAGGCCATCATCACAAATGCTCACATGTGCAGCGCACACTTCATATCAGGTTAGGGAAAAAGTGTTTCCTGTTGTAGGGATGAATAAGGTTATGTGTATTAAGGGTTATCATGGCCACCTCATCAGAAACTGGGGAGGGATTAAGAGGAAGATTGGATTTCTCTGCAACGCTAACTTTTTAGCACATTAGCTAACATTAGCTTCCATAGCAAAACAAACAAGTGTGGTCCTCCTTTGTAAGATTGGCTTCCTGTGACATCATCCATCCACTGAGTGAGAGCATACGGGTCGGCCAGTCTGGTCCCGTTGGTCAGTGTTTACTTATTCAAGTAACACTGGCGGTCCCAGAGAGTGAGTGACCTGACATGGTGCGTTGGTAAATTCAGTCTGACGCTCTACACTAAAATGAGAGCCCTGTTTATGTACTAGATTTGAACATTTGTTAAGCCGCCTCCTTCTCTTGTATTTTGGGTTCCTGACAGCTTTGCAGTTTATTCATTTTATAAAATGTGAAAAAAGACTTGTAGCTCAGTTGGTGCTGAAAAAAATAAACCATGTCTATGGAGTAACAACAAGTCATAGCAGCGGTTCCCAACTGGCCCAGCCACAGGGTCCAGATTTGTCCTTAGTCTAGTTCAAGGTCCTCAGAGTCAAAAATATCTGGCGTAAAACTTGTGTTTGGCCACGTCGTCGAGCTGGTTTTCTGTCTATGTTAAGAAGCTGTTTGTTAGTCACTCACTCTACAACAGGAAACAGCACTACAAAATAAAAGCTCTGTGTCAAATATTCACTGTACTTCAAAATAGTCCTTTTTGTTTTTTACAAACTTGACACACTCGCAAGTCACTTGTCATTCAGAGTGGACCTGTGACCCACTTTGGGGCTGCGACCCATCAGTTTGGAAACACTAGCTTACAGGGTGTTAAACAGACGGAGATTTAAGCATTGAAAGTTTAAGAAATAACCAAAATTACTTGGACTCTACAGGGTTAAATTAGATAAATATGTAGTAAATCATCTTTTTGTCTGTCTTCAATAACACGGGCGTCCCTCAGGGAATCATCCTCAGACCTTTAAGTTTTCCCATTAAACCTTTTACAGATTTAAAGACACTCTTTCACATTCATACATTCAGTAAAACATTTAGTAAATTTTCTTCTCCGTCTTAATTAACGATGAGCTCCTCAGGGAAGTGTCCTATTTAACCTTACAGAGATTAAGAAAACTGAATAAAATCTGTCTTCACTGATTTGTTTTTTGTTCAGCTGATCAATACCTCTGGTTGGTTACCTGTGTTTGTCAGGTAGGCGGGTCTCCAGGTTGCCGGTGGAGACATTCCAGATGTAAACGGCACCATCAGCTGATCCGGCGGCGAGGAAGCAACCGTCTGGACTGAAGGGAAAATACATTTTTACAACTACATTTACACATTTGTACAACATAACCATGGAGCTGCTGTTTAATCACAGGATCTTTCTCAGGCTGCTGTCAGCCCTAGAGTGGTCTCCTCTGGTCTGAATCAGGGACTCATGTTGTTCCAAAGTTGTATAATTGCCTAGAGTTGGTTGGTGTTCTCACGGCAGCATTTACAAGCGGACCAGATCAAATGCCTTGTGTGAGAAAGCTGCTCTTGATTGGTCAGAATTTCCATGTGGGAAAAATCCAGGAAGTAAAGCAAACGTTGAAGAAGAGTACACTTGCAAGATAAATGTGACACTTTCTAATGTCACAATGGAGGGACAACTACGCAGGTTGATTTTAGCGCTGCTCATCGTGGACTATATTGCTGTCATTGTTCATTTTAGTCAAACCATACATTTTTCAAAACGAGGCGCGGCTCCAACTAGAAAACAATGTTTTGATGCATTGGATGTGCTGAATGTGCATATTAAGGCAGTACAGGAGGAGGTGCACATTAATAATCCTCCAGGACTGTAACATGCTCATGTTTAACCCAAACAATGTGTCATGTGACTGCAGTTGCTTCACATCCAGGTCAGAACACCTTCTCACCACAAACCAACCGCACCAGAGTTCATTTGTAACCGGACTGAGACCACCTCTTCAAGAAGGTCTCAGTCCGGTTGTTTTGCTGTGTTCACACCTGCACAAATGAACCACACTGAGGGGGCAAATGAACTTGAGTTCAACTGAAGTGAACCAAACATGGCAGGTGTGAACGCAGCCTGAAAGACTGATAAGAGGACAAACTGTCTCAGAACATCTTCTTTGTTTTCTCATGAGGTTCTCTGCAGGACATATGTTGGTGTAACCTGAAACTTAAACTGAATTAGTTTTGTGTCCTGTGATTTTAATGCATGATGTTTCACCTCTTGGATCTGACTGAGCAGATTGATGATGACAGGCTTCTGTGAGGAGCCTCAGAGAGAAGCCAGCAGGGAGCCCTGACTGTCTGACTGTGTGTAGAGTCACATTTATATATTTAGTGTTTCTGTCAGAGAGCTGAACAGACACGAAGCATCCTGGTCCTGTTGTTGTCATGGAAACTGCAGAAAATAAGCTACGCAGCACCTCATTCCTCTCTCTGCCTGTTTTCATCTCCTGCTGGAATGTTGGATCAGAAACCCGTTGATCTCCATCAGATCATCACTGAATACAATAAACCTGATGATGAATAAATGATGCACTGACAGTGGTGATAAATAACAGCGCCCTGCTCTCATTGGTTCACCCCTCACTGACAACATTTACATAAACACAAGAAACCAGGATGCGTCAGTAATCAAGCGTTTATATCTGCTGCAACTGGATTTTTTCCGTCAGTCGTGTTTTAATCAACCAGCAACAAAACTGAAAATTTAAACTCCATATTTGCCCTCAGTGTTTTGACTCTCTTGCTATAGATATCCTGCGTTTGCTTTGTTTGTCAAAGCACTTTGTAAACTTTTGTTTTTAAAGGTGCTATATAAATAAAGTTATTATTATTATTTATTCAGTAGTTTTAAGTTTTATAGAAATCTAGTAGTTCAAAGCCGTCAAAGAGCCGCGGTCGTCAGGGAGCCGCGGCCGTCAGGGAGTCGTGCCGAGGACGGCTGAAATATTCTAATATGCTCATCTCTCTGGCAGGAAGTCTCGAGGTGTCCCAGATGCGGCGGTGACACCCTTTGTCTGCCGGTTCAGGATCTGACCTGAGCTGATCGCGACAGGATGATTTGTCACTGTGATGTTTTTGTTTCTCACCTGGTGACGGACGAGCAGGTCAACTCACCTGATCACAGCCTTGGTGCTGTCGCTGCCACATTTAAACCCCTCCGCTCTGACACACACAAACAAACAAACAGCGTCAGTGAAACAAACAAACAAACAAACACTTCGACTCCATCACAGGGCCTTGTTTGTTTCTACCTGAAACACATGCGGTCGTTGCTCCGCCTCCTCAGGTCGGCCAGCTGGAGGCAGTCGTCACGGCAACAGCTGAGCAGCTGACGATGGTCAGAGCTGATGTCCAGCGAGGTGACTTTCCCCTGAGCGGGAAGCTCCTGGACGCAGCTGATCGTCCTGAGAGTGAAGGAGCGAGGTGGTGAGGTGGTGCAGTGGTGAAGACATGTAGGAGTGAAATGGTGATGCAGTGACATGGTGAAGAAATGAAGCAGTGATGCAGTGGCGTAGTGACAAAGTGGAGCAGTGACACAGTGATGTGGTGAAAAGTGAAATGGTGATGCAGTGATGTGGTGAAGGAGAGAAACTGAAATGCGGTGACATAAGAGTTAGAGAGAGAAAGAGTTAAGAGTTGAAAGTGTTATGTCATCATTGATCCCGATCACTTGTAGTTTCACTGTCAGGTCAATACGGTGAAATGTTCTCGTGAACATGAATTCTGTCTCACTGACAGTTAACCACTTCATCTCCTTTCAGTCTGTATGAAAAGCTATAAAGCTGAAGAGCTCAGCTGTGTGACTGATTAACAGCTCTGAAACAAAAGATGAAACCTCAGTACAGTCAGATCAAAAACATAAAATGAAGCCTTGTGGAGTTTCAGAGAAAATGTTTATTATTTTTAAAATGTTGCAGAAAATAGTTTCATTTAATTTGAGTTTTTGTTTTTCTGTTGAGCAGTTTTATATTTTTTCTCTGGTTTTATGACACTAATATTTATGATTTTATTTCCTGTGTGCTCGGTGTGAGTGGATCAGGGTTAAACTCTATTTTAGTTTTTTGTTATTGGTGTTTTTTTAATTTTAGTTTTTTATTCTAGTTTTGAAAAACAACATCACTTAAATCATCCAGATTTCATAACAACCTCTGTCATCAGACCGCAAAACACATAAAAAGATGAGGATCATAAATCCTGACCAATGAGAGCTCAGTGAATGATGTCATCGTCTAATCAGGTGCAGTGAGGGTTGATGCTGGCGTGTGATTGGAGGACAGAGCTGTCAATCATCAGCTGGTTCACACTCTGGAGGAGGAGGGGGTGGGGGGGGCTCTCTGTGGGCTGAGCTGTTGCTAGGTTACGGAGAGAGACGGGGAGTCGCCGTGGCGACAGCCGGAGAGGTTGATGAGCGGTGTCACAGGGTTTAAAATCAGAGCCGTCAGTCGGAGACGAGATTCTATTGTTTCCTCTAACAGAAGTGATACTGAGGAGGAGTGAAGTGGTGAATAAGTGAAGGTATGAAGGTATGAATGGGTGAGGTGGTGAATAAGTGAAAGTATGAGTTCATGAAGTGTTTGAAAAAGTAAAGCAATGAATAAGTGAAGCGATGAATGAGTGAAATGCATCAGGAGAATGAATGAATGAGGGAATGAATCAGTGAAATGTGTGAATAAGTGAAGGTATGAGTGAGGTGTCACCTCGTGTCCCAGACTCTGATCTTGGAGTCGTAGTGTCCACTGATGATAAAGTTCTCTGAACAGACGAGGTCGCTGCAGTACGACGCCACTTCAATTTCCTGCACACCTGCAGAGACAAACCCACCTTCATCACTACACCTTCATCACTACACCTTCATCAGTCATCAATCGTTCACTAGGCACTGATCAGTGATCAGTTATTGATCAGACTCACAGGCTGCTCTCTGCAGGTCCCACAGTCTGATGGTTCTGTCCGCGCTGCCCGTCACCACCTGATGGAGACACCCGCTGAACCTTGCCGCCGTCACCTTCCTGCTGTGACCTGTTAGAGTCAGCTGAGACAGGTGAGACAGACAGGTGAGACAGACAGGTGAGACAGACTGGTGAGACGGGTCTCTTCAGAGTCTCAACAACAGAGGATCTTCATCTCTCAGCCTGACCAGCAGGAGGCACTGTGAACAGGTAAACATTGGTTACCTTGGGAACGGAGTCGTCCAGGCGCCACAGCAGGGCCGACTTGTCATACGAGGCGGCGAGGATCCTCTGACCCTGACGAGTGCACAGGTGAGAGTGAGAAACAGCGAACAGCTCCTTTAACTCCGTCAGGTGAGTCATGTACTCACCGTGGGGTCGAACTCCACGCAGGTGATTCCCTCGGTGCTGCCGTCAAGGGTCGCTCTGTGAGTCAGTGAACCTGGTGACATCATCAGTGAGGTCACGAACATGGAAAACATAATAATAATAATAATAATAACAACAAGAAGTGCGTACCTGCTCGGACCTCCCACAGTTTGATGACCCGGTCAGTTCCTCCGGTGGCCAGCAGGTCAGAGCTGCAGCTGAACCTCACAGCATTGATGCCTTGCTCATGAGCGTCCTGACAGAGACAACAGGAAACCGCCAGAACCAACACGAGGGCGTTTAATTTAGCTTCCTGTACGTCAGTACGACTCTGACTGCGTTACCTGAGGGTTTCCATTTTACACAACATCATACCTTCATCCCTCCAAATATTTTACTGTGATCATTACAAAGGTTTGTTCATTAATACACACACACACACACACACACAATAATTAATATGTAGAGACAGTACAAAAAAATAGTCAAAATATTTCAAGGAAAAATAATGTTTTCAATATTATTTTAATGAAAAAGTTTTCAGAAAAAATAGTCAGAATATCTCAAAGATGAAATACTTTAAGAAAAAGAAAATCATTCCAGATACATTGACTTAATTCCCGTTTCCAATTACTGTCGACCACAAACATTTATTACTGTATTTCATATTTAATATGCTTTATTTTAACTTCTGCATCATTTTATGTCGTAGAATCTATTTTATTTATTTGCGTGATTTTGTATTTTCTCCATATTTAATGAGCACTGTTGGAGGCCGGTCTGAGGTCTAATGACGGCTTCTCCTGCATGAACACTTTAAAACACAGCGTCAGTCTCACACAGCTGACCAATCAGTCTCAGTGCGACACTAAATAACACGCGTGTGGACATTTTCTGTGCAGTTTCATTTCAGCGGCGACACAATGAGTTCTGATAAAAGCAGAACCTGGAGTCTGTCAGAAAACAAAGGAGGTTCTGAGCAGAACCAGACTCAGTGATGCTGACAGAGACAAACCAGGTACAGGACACCAAGGCATGATGGGTAATGAGACGCACACAGAGGAAGTCTTTGTCAAACACACAGGAACTCTCTATGTGTGTGTGTGTGTGTGTGTGTGTGTGTGTTGGTGCAGTTTGTCTTATGTCCACAGGGGGGCGACAGAGTGTCAGAGACTGTTGAGTTCCACCTACATGAGGACAGTAACTCAGGTCAGCAGCTGTGAACTCATCTTTATTTTATATTATCAACCGTTTTCTTTCAGTCAATTCAGTCTGAGATCAAAAAGACACAAACTAAAAAAACTAATGGATGAAAAATATTATTTGTTTGTTTCACACAACGTTCCTCACACACGTCCACACAGGAAGTTATTTTTATAAAATAGAGGCCAGAATATTTCAGGAAAATATTCCACAAAACATTCTGCAGAAAAGGCCAGAAAAATTAAAGACAAAATCCAGAACATTATGAATGAAAAGATGTTGGAATATTTTACGGAGAAATCTTTGAGACTGTTCTGAGGAAAAATGAATATTTGTACTGTGAATACAAGATCAGAAAAACTGGGACTATTACGGGAGAAAAGTTGATACTTGGAAAAACTCCTGTGATATTTCAGTTAAAAAGGAGAGGTGTAAATATAATGATGATCCCCAAAGCATGATGGGACCTGTAGTTCAAACAATAAGAGCAGGTGTGTACTGGGTGTGTACTAAGTGTGTACTGGGTGTGCACTGGGTGTGTACTAGGTGTGTACTAGGTGTGCACTAGGTGTGTACTGGGTGTGCACTGGGTGTGTACTGGGTGTGTACTGGGTGTGCACTGGGTGTGCACTAGGTGTGTACTGGGTGTGCACTGGGTGTGCACTAGGTGTGTACTGGGTGTGCACTAGGTGTGTACTGGGTGTGCACTAGGTGTGCACTAGGTGTGTACTGGGTGTGTACTGGGTGTGTACTGGGTGTGCACTGGGTGTGCACTGGGTGTGCACTGGGTGTGTACTGGGTGTGCACTGGGTGTGCACTAGGTGTGTACTGGGTGTGCACTAGGTGTGTACTGGGTGTGCACTAGGTGTGCACTAGGTGTGTACTGGGTGTGTACTGGGTGTGCACTGGGTGTGCACTGGGTGTGCACTGGGTGTGTACTGGGTGTGCTCTGGGTGTGCACTGGGTGTGTACAAGGTGTGTACTAGGTATGTACTGGGTGTGTACTGGGTGTGTACTAGGTGTGTACTGGGTGTGTACTAGGTATGTACTGGGTGTGTACTAGGTGTGTACTGGGTGTGTACTAGGTATGTACTGGGTGTGTACTAGGTATGTACTGGGTGTGTACTAGGTGTGTACTGGGTGTGTACTAGGTGTGTACTGGGTGTGTACTAGGTATGTACTGGGTGTGTACTAGGTGTGTATTACCAGTACTTGCAGCGCTCTGGCGGGGACTCTGGCCGACAGACAGATTCCCACAGGACACATCAGATCCTCCTCCAGACTGCAGACAGAGTGGCCCCGCCTCTTCCTGCTGACATCACACATGTCACATGACTTCCACACACTGTAAAATAAACAGTTGGCGTCAGGACGACCAACAGAAACTGAGACTCACTCAAACAGCTCTCTGATGGAGGTCAGAATCCTCGGAGACGTCGCCGACGCCGACCTGAGACAGACAAAGGCGGCGAGCTGATTCTCAGACGCATCAAAAACCACAATAATAACAATAATTAATTAATAAATAATTCTGTCGTAACATTTGATAAAGGTGTGTGAGGCCAGATGAACCTGAAGAGTCGGGTGTGTCCTCTGTCTGTGGACTCGTGGTGGTTTTCGGTCTTTGGAGACGTGGATCTGGAGGTCGGTGCGCTCGAACAACTGAAACACAAAACAAAAGTCTTTCGGTTGACAAACGACTCGAGTACGAGGCGACACACATGGGTCAGAAAAATCTGTGATAAAAAACTTTACATTTCAATTCAGTGAAGCTGCTGAAATATTGTGAAATATTCTCATCCAGCCTCTTCTCTGATCTTCTATTATTATTTATACATGATTTGTTGATTATTTACTTTAAGATATCCTGACCTCCTTCTTTTGAAATATTCAGAAGTTTTCCCGTCAAAAGATTTCAACTTTTTCCTAAAAATATTCCACCTGTCTTTCTTTCAGATTTTTCTCCATCTAATATTCAATAAAAAAAATTAAAAATTCTATTTTCTAAAACATGTTTTCAGTTTTTTGTAAACAGCAGATGTTTGAGAGTTTGGGCAGGTAGAGGTGAGTCTGACCTGTCCACCGTGACCTTTGACCTCGCAGCATTCTGCAGCTCCTTCTGCAGGTTCGCTTCTCGTGCTCTGAAACAGAAGAGAACACAACTTTACTGTCAGAGTGCAAGTTTGTCCTCGTCTCATCAAACACATGAAAAACAGACAAACAATAAACAAACAAACATAAACATCATGTTACACTTTAAAAGAATGACGTGGTGTTCTCAGGTGTGTGATGTGTTCTCAGGTGTGTGATGTGTTCTCAGGTGTGTGATGTGTTCTCAGGTGTGTGATGTGTTCTCAGGTGTGTGATGTGTTCAGGTGTGTGATGTGTTCTCAGGTGTGTGATGTGTTCTCAGGTGTGTGATGTGTTCAGGTGTGTGATGTGTTCTCAGGTGTGTGATGTGTTCTCAGGTGTGTGATGTGTTCAGGTGTGTGATGTGTTCAGGTGTGTGATGTGTTCTCAGGTGTGTGATGTGTTCAGGTGTGTGAGGTGTTCTCAGGTGTGTGATGTGTTCTCAGGTGTGTGATGTGTTCAGGTGTGTGATGTGTTCTCAGGTGTGTGATGTGTTCTCAGGTGTGTGATGTGTTCAGGTGTGTGATGTGTTCTCAGGTGTGTGATGTGTTCAGGTGTGTGATGTGTTCAGGTGTGTGAGGTGTTCTCAGGTGTGTGATGTGTTCAGGTGTGTGAGGTGTTCTCAGGTGTGTGAGGTGTTCTCAGGTGTGTGATGTGTTCTCAGGTGTGTGATGTGTTCAGGTGTGTGAGGTGTTCAGGTGTGTGATGTGTTCAGGTGTGTGATGTGTTCAGGTGTGTGAGGTGTTCAGGTGTGTGATGTGTTCAGGTGTGTGAGGTGTTCTCAGGTGTGTGAGGTGTTCAGGTGTGTGATGTGTTCTCAGGTGTGTGATGTGTTCAGGTGTGTGATGTGTTCAGGTGTGTGATGTGTTCAGGTGTGTGAGGTGTTCTCAGGTGTGTGATGTGTTCAGGTGTGTGATGTGTTCAGGTGTGTGAGGTGTTCTCAGGTGTGTGATGTGTTTAGGTGTGTGATGTGTTCAGGTGTGTGATGTGTTCAGGTGTGTGATGTTCTCAGGTGTGTGATGTGTTCAGGTGTGTGATGTGTTCTCAGGTGTGTGATGTGTTCAGGTGTGTGATGTGTTCAGGTGTGTGAGGTGTTCTCAGGTGTGTGATGTGTTCAGGTGTGTGATGTGTTCAGGTGTGTGAGGTGTTCTCAGGTGTGTGATGTGTTCAGGTGTGTGAGGTGTTCAGGTGTGTGATGTTCTCAGGTGTGTGATGTGTTCAGGTGTGTGAGGTGTTCTCAGGTGTGTGATGTGTTCTCAGGTGTGTGATGTGTTCAGGTGTGTGAGGTGTTCTCAGGTGTGTGATGTGTTCAGGTGTGTGAGGTGTTCTCAGGTGTGTGATGTGTTCAGGTGTGTGATGTGTTCAGGTGTGTGATGTGTTCTCCGGTGTGTGATGTGTTCTCCGGTGTGTGATGTGTTCTCAGGTGTGTGATGTGTTCAGGTGTGTGATGTGTTCTCCGGTGTGTGATGTGTTCTCCGGTGTGTGATGTGTTCTCAGGTGTGTGATGTGTTCTCAGGTGTGTGATGTGTTCTCCGGTGTGTGATGTGTTCTCCGGTGTGTGATGTGTTCTCCGGTGTGTGATGTGTTCTCAGGTGTGTGATGTGTTCAGGTGTGTGATGTGTTCTCAGGTGTGTGATGTGTTCAGGTGTGTGATGTGTTCTCAGGTGTGTGATGTGTTCAGGTGTGTGATGTGTTCTCAGGTGTGTGATGTGTTCAGGTGTGTGATGTGTTCTCAGGTGTGTGATGTGTTCAGGTGTGTGATGTGTTCTCAGGTGTGTGATGTGTTCAGGTGTGTGATGTGTTCTCAGGTGTGTGATGTGTTCAGGTGTGTGATGTGTTCTCAGGTGTGTGATGTTCTCAGGTGTGTGATGTGTTCTCAGGTGTGTGATGTTCTCAGGTGTGTGATGTGTTTAGGTGTGTGATGTGTTCAGGTGTGTGAGGTGTTCTCAGGTGTGTGATGTGTTTAGGTGTGTGATGTGTTCTCAGGTGTGTGATGTGTTCTCAGGTGTGTGATGTGTTCAGGTGTGTGATGTGTTCTCAGGTGTGTGATGTGTTTAGGTGTGTGATGTGTTCAGGTGTGTGATGTGTTCAGGTGTGTGATGTGTTCTCAGGTGTGTGATGTGTTCAGGTGTGTGAGGTGTTCTCAGGTGTGTGATGTGTTCAGGTGTGTGAGGTGTTCAGGTGTGTGATGTGTTCAGGTGTGTGATGTGTTCAGGTGTGTGATGTGTTCTCCGGTGTGTGATGTGTTCTCCGGTGTGTGATGTGTTCTCCGGTGTGTGATGTGTTCTCCGGTGTGTGATGTGTTCAGGTGTGTGAGGTGTTCTCAGGTGTGTGAGGTGTTCAGGTGTGTGAGGTGTTCTCAGGTGTGTGAGGTGTTTAGGTGTGTGAGGTGTTTAGGTGTGTGAGGTGTTCTCAGGTGTGTGATGTGTTCAGGTGTGTGATGTGTTCAGGTGTGTGATGTGTTCTCAGGTGTGTGATGTGTTCAGGTGTGTGAGGTGTTCTCAGGTGTGTGATGTGTTCAGGTGTGTGATGTGTTCAGGTGTGTGATGTGTTCAGGTGTGTGAGGTGTTCTCAGGTGTGTGAGGTGTTCAGGTGTGTGATGTGTTCAGGTGTGTGATGTGTTCTCAGGTGTGTGATGTGTTTAGGTGTGTGATGTGTTCAGGTGTGTGATGTGTTCAGGTGTGTGATGTGTTCTCAGGTGTGTGATGTGTTCAGGTGTGTGAGGTGTTCTCAGGTGTGTGATGTGTTCAGGTGTGTGATGTGTTCTCAGGTGTGTGATGTGTTCAGGTGTGTGATGTGTTCTCAGGTGTGTGATGTGTTCTCGGGTGTGTGATGTGTTCTCGGGTGTGTGATGTGTTCTCGGGTGTGTGATGTGTTCTCAGGTGTGTGATGTGTTCAGGTGTGTGATGTGTTCTCAGGTGTGTGATGTGTTCTCAGGTGTGTGATGTGTTCTCAGGTGTGTGATGTGTTCAGGTGTGTGATGTGTTCTCGGGTGTGTGATGTGTTCTCAGGTGTGTGATGTGTTCAGGTGTGTGATGTGTTCAGGTGTGTGATGTGTTCTCGGGTGTGTGATGTGTTCTCGGGTGTGTGATGTGTTCTCGGGTGTGTGATGTGTTCTCGGGTGCGTGATGTGTTCTCAGGTGTGTGATGTGTTCTCGGGTGTGTGATGTGTTCTCAGGTGTGTGATGTGTTCAGGTGTGTGATGTGTTCAGGTGTGTGATGTGTTCTCAGGTGTGTGATGTGTTCTCGGGTGTGTGATGTGTTCTCGGGTGTGTGATGTGTTCTCGGGTGTGTGATGTGTTCTCAGGTGTGTGATGTGTTCTCGGGTGTGTGATGTGTTCAGGTGTGTGATGTGTTCTCAGGTGTGTGATGTGTTCTCAGGTGTGTGATGTGTTCTCAGGTGTGTGATGTGTTCTCAGGTGTGTGATGTGTTCAGGTGTGTGATGTGTTCAGGTGTGTGATGTGTTCAGGTGTGTGATGTGTTCTCGGGTGTGTGATGTGTTCTCGGGTGTGTGATGTGTTCTCAGGTGTGTGATGTGTTCTCAGGTGTGTGATGTGTTCAGGTGTGTGATGTGTTCAGGTGTGTGAGGTGTTCTCAGGTGTGTGAGGTGTTTAGGTGTGTGAGGTGTTCTCAGGTGTGTGAGGTGTTTAGGTGTGTGATGTGTTCAGGTGTGTGATGTGTTCAGGTGTGTGATGTGTTCTCAGGTGTGTGATGTGTTCAGGTGTGTGATGTGTTCTCAGGTGTGTGATGTGTTCAGGTGTGTGATGTGTTCAGGTGTGTGATGTGTTCAGGTGTGTGATGTGTTCTCAAGTGTGTGATGTGTTCAGGTGTGTGATGTGTTCAGGTGTGTGAGGTGTTCTCAGGTGTGTGATGTGTTCAGGTGTGTGATGTGTTCTCAGGTGTGTGATGTGTTCAGGTGTGTGATGTGTTCTCAGGTGTGTGATGTGTTCTCAGGTGTGTGATGTGTTCTCGGGTGTGTGATGTGTTCTCGGGTGTGTGATGTGTTCTCAGGTGTGTGATGTGTTCTCAGGTGTGTGATGTGTTCTCAGGTGTGTGATGTGTTCAGGTGTGTGATGTGTTCAGGTGTGTGATGTGTTCTCGGGTGTGTGATGTGTTCTCAGGTGTGTGATGTGTTCTCAGGTGTGTGATGTGTTCAGGTGTGTGATGTGTTCAGGTGTGTGATGTGTTCTCGGGTGTGTGATGTGTTCTCGGGTGTGTGATGTGTTCAGGTGTGTGATGTGTTCAGGTGTGTGATGTGTTCTCGGGTGTGTGATGTGTTCAGGTGTGTGATGTGTTCTCGGGTGTGTGATGTGTTCAGGTGTGTGATGTGTTCTCGGGTGTGTGATGTGTTCTCAGGTGTGTGATGTGTTCAGGTGTGTGATGTGTTCTCGGGTGTGTGATGTGTTCAGGTGTGTGATGTGTTCAGGTGTGTGATGTGTTCTCGGGTGTGTGATGTGTTCTCGGGTGTGTGATGTGTTCTCGGGTGTGTGATGTGTTCTCGGGTGTGTGATGTGTTCAGGTGTGTGATGTGTTCTCAGGTGTGTGATGTGTTCAGGTGTGTGATGTGTTCTCAGGTGTGTGATGTGTTCAGGTGTGTGAGGTGTTCAGGTGTGTGAGGTGTTCAGGTGTGTGAGGTGTTCTCAGGTGTGTGATGTGTTCAGGTGTGTGATGTGTTCAGGTGTGTGATGTGTTCTCAGGTGTGTGATGTGTTCTCAGGTGTGTGATGTGTTCAGGTGTGTGAGGTGTTCTCAGGTGTGTGATGTGTTCAGGTGTGTGAGGTGTTCTCAGGTGTGTGATGTGTTTAGGTGTGTGATGTGTTCTCAGGTGTGTGATGTGTTCTCAGGTGTGTGATGTGTTCTCAGGTGTGTGATGTGTTCAGGTGTGTGATGTGTTCAGGTGTGTGATGTGTTCAGGTGTGTGAGGTGTTCTCAGGTGTGTGATGTGTTCAGGTGTGTGAGGTGTTCTCAGGTGTGTGATGTGTTTAGGTGTGTGATGTGTTCTCGGGTGTGTGATGTGTTCTCGGGTGTGTGATGTGTTCTCAGGTGTGTGATGTGTTCTCAGGTGTGTGATGTGTTCAGGTGTGTGATGTGTTCAGGTGTGTGAGGTGTTCTCAGGTGTGTGAGGTGTTTAGGTGTGTGAGGTGTTCTCAGGTGTGTGAGGTGTTTAGGTGTGTGATGTGTTCAGGTGTGTGATGTGTTCTCAGGTGTGTGATGTGTTCTCAGGTGTGTGATGTGTTCTCAGGTGTGTGATGTGTTCTCAGGTGTGTGATGTGTTCAGGTGTGTGATGTGTTCAGGTGTGTGATGTGTTCAGGTGTGTGATGTGTTCTCGGGTGTGTGATGTGTTCTCGGGTGTGTGATGTGTTCTCAGGTGTGTGATGTGTTCTCAGGTGTGTGATGTGTTCAGGTGTGTGATGTGTTCAGGTGTGTGAGGTGTTCTCAGGTGTGTGAGGTGTTTAGGTGTGTGAGGTGTTCTCAGGTGTGTGAGGTGTTTAGGTGTGTGATGTGTTCAGGTGTGTGATGTGTTCAGGTGTGTGATGTGTTCTCAGGTGTGTGATGTGTTCAGGTGTGTGATGTGTTCTCAGGTGTGTGATGTGTTCAGGTGTGTGATGTGTTCAGGTGTGTGATGTGTTCAGGTGTGTGATGTGTTCTCAAGTGTGTGATGTGTTCAGGTGTGTGATGTGTTCAGGTGTGTGAGGTGTTCTCAGGTGTGTGATGTGTTCAGGTGTGTGATGTGTTCTCAGGTGTGTGATGTGTTCAGGTGTGTGATGTGTTCTCAGGTGTGTGATGTGTTCTCAGGTGTGTGATGTGTTCTCGGGTGTGTGATGTGTTCTCGGGTGTGTGATGTGTTCAGGTGTGTGATGTGTTCTCGGGTGTGTGATGTGTTCTCAGGTGTGTGATGTGTTCAGGTGTGTGATGTGTTCAGGTGTGTGATGTGTTCTCGGGTGTGTGATGTGTTCTCAGGTGTGTGATGTGTTCTCAGGTGTGTGATGTGTTCAGGTGTGTGATGTGTTCAGGTGTGTGATGTGTTCTCGGGTGTGTGATGTGTTCTCGGGTGTGTGATGTGTTCAGGTGTGTGATGTGTTCTCGGGTGTGTGATGTGTTCTCGGGTGTGTGATGTGTTCAGGTGTGTGATGTGTTCTCGGGTGTGTGATGTGTTCAGGTGTGTGATGTGTTCTCGGGTGTGTGATGTGTTCTCAGGTGTGTGATGTGTTCAGGTGTGTGATGTGTTCTCGGGTGTGTGATGTGTTCAGGTGTGTGATGTGTTCAGGTGTGTGATGTGTTCTCGGGTGTGTGATGTGTTCTCGGGTGTGTGATGTGTTCTCGGGTGTGTGATGTGTTCTCGGGTGTGTGATGTGTTCAGGTGTGTGATGTGTTCTCAGGTGTGTGATGTGTTCAGGTGTGTGATGTGTTCTCAGGTGTGTGATGTGTTCAGGTGTGTGAGGTGTTCAGGTGTGTGAGGTGTTCAGGTGTGTGAGGTGTTCTCAGGTGTGTGATGTGTTCAGGTGTGTGATGTGTTCAGGTGTGTGATGTGTTCTCAGGTGTGTGATGTGTTCTCAGGTGTGTGATGTGTTCAGGTGTGTGAGGTGTTCTCAGGTGTGTGATGTGTTCAGGTGTGTGAGGTGTTCTCAGGTGTGTGATGTGTTTAGGTGTGTGATGTGTTCTCAGGTGTGTGATGTGTTCTCAGGTGTGTGATGTGTTCTCAGGTGTATGATGTGTTCAGGTGTGTGATGTGTTCTCAGGTGTGTGATGTGTTTAGGTGTGTGATGTGTTCAGGTGTGTGAGGTGTTCTCAGGTGTGTGATGTGTTCAGGTGTGTGATGTGTTCTCCGGTGTGTGATGTGTTCAGGTGTTTGAGGTGTTCTCAGGTATGTGATGTGTTCAGGTGTGTGAGGTGTTCTCAGGTGTGTGATGTGTTTAGGTGTGTGATGTGTTCAGGTGTGTGATGTGTTCAGGTGTGTGAGGTGTTCTCAGGTGTGTGAGGTGTTCAGGTGTGTGATGTGTTCAGGTGTGTGAGGTGTTCTCAGGTGTGTGATGTGTTTAGGTGTGTGATGTGTTCAGGTGTGTGATGTGTTCAGGTGTGTGAGGTGTTCTCAGGTGTGTGATGTGTTCTCAGGTGTGTGATGTGTTCTCAGGTGTGTGATGTGTTCTCAGGTGTGTGATGTGTTCAGGTGTGTGAAGTGTTCTCAGGTGTGTGATGTGTTCAGGTGTGTGAGGTGTTCTCAGGTGTGTGATGTGTTCAGGTGTGTGATGTGTTCAGGTGTGTGATGTGTTCTCCGGTGTGTGATGTGTTCTCCGGTGTGTGATGTGTTCAGGTGTGTGAGGTGTTCAGGTGTGTGAGGTGTTCTCAGGTGTGTGATGTGTTCTCAGGTGTGTGATGTGTTCAGGTGTGTGAGGTGTTCTCAGGTGTGTGATGTGTTCAGGTGTGTGAGGTGTTCTCAGGTGTGTGATGTGTTCAGGTGTGTGATGTGTTCAGGTGTGTGATGTGTTCTCCGGTGTGTGATGTGTTCAGGTGTGTGAGGTGTTCTCAGGTGTGTGAGGTGTTCAGGTGTGTGAGGTGTTCTCAGGTGTGTGAGGTGTTCTCAGGTGTGTGAGGTGTTCAGGTGTGTGAGGTGTTCTCAGGTGTGTGATGTGTTCAGGTGTGTGAGGTGTTCTCAGGTGTGTGAGGTGTTCAGGTGTGTGAGGTGTTCTCAGGTGTGTGAGGTGTTCAGGTGTGTGATGTGTTCAGGTGTGTGATGTGTTCTCAGGTGTGTGATGTGTTCAGGTGTGTGAGGTGTTCTCAGGTGTGTGATGTGTTCAGGTGTGTGAGGTGTTCTCAGGTGTGTGATGTGTTCAGGTGTGTGATGTGTTCAGGTGTGTGATGTGTTCTCCGGTGTGTGATGTGTTCTCCGGTGTGTGATGTGTTCTCCGGTGTGTGATGTGTTCAGGTGTGTGATGTGTTCAGGTGTGTGAGGTGTTCTCAGGTGTGTGAGGTGTTCAGGTGTGTGAGGTGTTCTCAGGTGTGTGATGTGTTCTCAGGTGTGTGATGTGTTCAGGTGTGTGATGTGTTTCAGGTGTGTGATGTGTTTCAGGTGTGTGATGTGTTCAGGTGTGTGATGTGTTTCAGGTGTGTGATGTGTTCAGGTGTGTGATGTGTTCAGGTGTGTGATGTGTTCTCAGGTGTGTGATGTGTTCAGGTGTGTGAGGTGTTCTCAGGTGTGTGAGGTGTTCAGGTGTGTGAGGTGTTCTCAGGTGTGTGAGGTGTTCTCAGGTGTGTGAGGTGTTCAGGTGTGTGAGGTGTTCTCAGGTGTGTGATGTGTTCAGGTGTGTGAGGTGTTCTCAGGTGTGTGAGGTGTTCAGGTGTGTGAGGTGTTCTCAGGTGTGTGAGGTGTTCAGGTGTGTGATGTGTTCAGGTGTGTGATGTGTTCTCAGGTGTGTGATGTGTTCAGGTGTGTGAGGTGTTCTCAGGTGTGTGATGTGTTCAGGTGTGTGAGGTGTTCTCAGGTGTGTGATGTGTTCAGGTGTGTGATGTGTTCAGGTGTGTGATGTGTTCTCCGGTGTGTGATGTGTTCTCCGGTGTGTGATGTGTTCTCCGGTGTGTGATGTGTTCAGGTGTGTGATGTGTTCAGGTGTGTGAGGTGTTCTCAGGTGTGTGAGGTGTTCAGGTGTGTGAGGTGTTCTCAGGTGTGTGAGGTGTTTAGGTGTGTGATGTGTTCTCGGGTGTGTGATGTGTTTAGGTGTGTGATGTGTTCAGGTGTGTGATGTGTTCAGGTGTGTGATGTGTTCAGGTGTGTGATGTGTTCTCAGGTGTGTGATGTGTTCAGGTGTGTGAGGTGTTCTCAGGTGTGTGAGGTGTTCAGGTGTGTGATGTGTTCAGGTGTGTGATGTGTTCAGGTGTGTGATGTGTTCAGGTGTGTGATGTGTTCTCAGGTGTGTGATGTGTTCAGGTGTGTGAGGTGTTCTCAGGTGTGTGAGGTGTTCAGGTGTGTGATGTGTTCAGGTGTGTGAGGTGTTCTCAGGTGTGTGATGTGTTCAGGTGTGTGATGTGTTCAGGTGTGTGATGTGTTCAGGTGTGTGATGTGTTCTCAGGTGTGTGATGTGTTCAGGTGTGTGATGTGTTCTCGGGTGTGTGATGTGTTCTCGGGTGTGTGATGTGTTCTCGGGTGTGTGATGTGTTCTCAGGTGTGTGATGTGTTCAGGTGTGTGATGTGTTCAGGTGTGTGATGTGTTTAGGTGTGTGAGGTGTTCTCAGGTGTGTGATGTGTTTAGGTGTGTGATGTGTTCTCAGGTGTGTGATGTGTTCAGGTGTGTGATGTGTTCAGGTGTGTGATGTGTTCAGGTGTGTGATGTGTTCAGGTGTGTGATGTGTTCTCAGGTGTGTGATGTGTTTAGGTGTGTGATGTGTTCTCAGGTGTGTGATGTGTTTAGGTGTGTGATGTGTTTAGGTGTGTGATGTGTTCTCAGGTGTGTGATGTGTTCAGGTGTGTGATGTGTTTAGGTGTGTGAGGTGTTCTCAGGTGTGTGATGTGTTCAGGTGTGTGATGTGTTCTCAGGTGTGTGATGTGTTTAGGTGTGTGATGTGTTCTCAGGTGTGTGATGTGTTCAGGTGTGTGATGTGTTCAGGTGTGTGATGTGTTCAGGTGTGTGAGGTGTTCTCAGGTGTGTGATGTGTTCAGGTGTGTGATGTGTTCTCAGGTGTGTGATGTGTTCAGGTGTGTGATGTGTTCTCAGGTGTGTGATGTGTTCTCGGGTGTGTGATGTGTTCTCGGGTGTGTGATGTGTTCTCGGGTGTGTGATGTGTTCTCAGGTGTGTGATGTGTTCTCGGGTGTGTGATGTGTTCAGGTGTGTGATGTGTTCTCAGGTGTGTGATGTGTTCTCAGGTGTGTGATGTGTTCTCAGGTGTGTGATGTGTTCTCAGGTGTGTGATGTGTTCAGGTGTGTGATGTGTTCAGGTGTGTGATGTGTTCAGGTGTGTGATGTGTTCTCGGGTGTGTGATGTGTTCTCGGGTGTGTGATGTGTTCTCAGGTGTGTGATGTGTTCTCAGGTGTGTGATGTGTTCAGGTGTGTGATGTGTTCAGGTGTGTGAGGTGTTCTCAGGTGTGTGAGGTGTTTAGGTGTGTGAGGTGTTCTCAGGTGTGTGAGGTGTTTAGGTGTGTGATGTGTTCAGGTGTGTGATGTGTTCAGGTGTGTGATGTGTTCTCAGGTGTGTGATGTGTTCAGGTGTGTGATGTGTTCTCAGGTGTGTGATGTGTTCAGGTGTGTGATGTGTTCAGGTGTGTGATGTGTTCTCAAGTGTGTGATGTGTTCAGGTGTGTGATGTGTTCAGGTGTGTGAGGTGTTCTCAGGTGTGTGATGTGTTCAGGTGTGTGATGTGTTCTCAGGTGTGTGATGTGTTCAGGTGTGTGATGTGTTCTCAGGTGTGTGATGTGTTCTCAGGTGTGTGATGTGTTCAGGTGTGTGATGTGTTCTCAGGTGTGTGATGTGTTCAGGTGTGTGATGTGTTCTCAGGTGTGTGATGTGTTCAGGTGTGTGATGTGTTCAGGTGTGTGATGTGTTCTCAAGTGTGTGATGTGTTCAGGTGTGTGATGTGTTCAGGTGTGTGAGGTGTTCTCAGGTGTGTGATGTGTTCAGGTGTGTGATGTGTTCTCAGGTGTGTGATGTGTTCAGGTGTGTGATGTGTTCTCAGGTGTGTGATGTGTTCTCAGGTGTGTGATGTGTTCTCGGGTGTGTGATGTGTTCTCGGGTGTGTGATGTGTTCTCGGGTGTGTGATGTGTTCTCAGGTGTGTGATGTGTTCAGGTGTGTGATGTGTTCAGGTGTGTGATGTGTTCTCGGGTGTGTGATGTGTTCTCAGGTGTGTGATGTGTTCTCAGGTGTGTGATGTGTTCTCAGGTGTGTGATGTGTTCAGGTGTGTGATGTGTTCAGGTGTGTGATGTGTTCTCGGGTGTGTGATGTGTTCTCGGGTGTGTGATGTGTTCAGGTGTGTGATGTGTTCAGGTGTGTGATGTGTTCTCGGGTGTGTGATGTGTTCAGGTGTGTGATGTGTTCTCGGGTGTGTGATGTGTTCAGGTGTGTGATGTGTTCTCGGGTGTGTGATGTGTTCTCAGGTGTGTGATGTGTTCAGGTGTGTGATGTGTTCTCGGGTGTGTGATGTGTTCAGGTGTGTGATGTGTTCAGGTGTGTGATGTGTTCTCGGGTGTGTGATGTGTTCTCGGGTGTGTGATGTGTTCTCGGGTGTGTGATGTGTTCAGGTGTGTGATGTGTTCTCAGGTGTGTGATGTGTTCAGGTGTGTGATGTGTTCTCAGGTGTGTGATGTGTTCAGGTGTGTGAGGTGTTCAGGTGTGTGAGGTGTTCAGGTGTGTGAGGTGTTCTCAGGTGTGTGATGTGTTCAGGTGTGTGATGTGTTCAGGTGTGTGATGTGTTCTCAGGTGTGTGATGTGTTCTCAGGTGTGTGATGTGTTCAGGTGTGTGAGGTGTTCTCAGGTGTGTGATGTGTTCAGGTGTGTGAGGTGTTCTCAGGTGTGTGATGTGTTTAGGTGTGTGATGTGTTCTCAGGTGTGTGATGTGTTCTCAGGTGTGTGATGTGTTCTCAGGTGTATGATGTGTTCAGGTGTGTGATGTGTTCTCAGGTGTGTGATGTGTTTAGGTGTGTGATGTGTTCAGGTGTGTGAGGTGTTCTCAGGTGTGTGATGTGTTCAGGTGTGTGATGTGTTCTCCGGTGTGTGATGTGTTCAGGTGTTTGAGGTGTTCTCAGGTATGTGATGTGTTCAGGTGTGTGAGGTGTTCTCAGGTGTGTGATGTGTTTAGGTGTGTGATGTGTTCAGGTGTGTGATGTGTTCAGGTGTGTGAGGTGTTCTCAGGTGTGTGAGGTGTTCAGGTGTGTGATGTGTTCAGGTGTGTGAGGTGTTCTCAGGTGTGTGATGTGTTTAGGTGTGTGATGTGTTCAGGTGTGTGATGTGTTCAGGTGTGTGAGGTGTTCTCAGGTGTGTGATGTGTTCTCAGGTGTGTGATGTGTTCTCAGGTGTGTGATGTGTTCTCAGGTGTGTGATGTGTTCAGGTGTGTGAAGTGTTCTCAGGTGTGTGATGTGTTCAGGTGTGTGAGGTGTTCTCAGGTGTGTGATGTGTTCAGGTGTGTGATGTGTTCAGGTGTGTGATGTGTTCTCCGGTGTGTGATGTGTTCTCCGGTGTGTGATGTGTTCAGGTGTGTGAGGTGTTCAGGTGTGTGAGGTGTTCTCAGGTGTGTGATGTGTTCTCAGGTGTGTGATGTGTTCAGGTGTGTGAGGTGTTCTCAGGTGTGTGATGTGTTCAGGTGTGTGAGGTGTTCTCAGGTGTGTGATGTGTTCAGGTGTGTGATGTGTTCAGGTGTGTGATGTGTTCTCCGGTGTGTGATGTGTTCAGGTGTGTGAGGTGTTCTCAGGTGTGTGAGGTGTTCAGGTGTGTGAGGTGTTCTCAGGTGTGTGAGGTGTTCTCAGGTGTGTGAGGTGTTCAGGTGTGTGAGGTGTTCTCAGGTGTGTGATGTGTTCAGGTGTGTGAGGTGTTCTCAGGTGTGTGAGGTGTTCAGGTGTGTGAGGTGTTCTCAGGTGTGTGAGGTGTTCAGGTGTGTGATGTGTTCAGGTGTGTGATGTGTTCTCAGGTGTGTGATGTGTTCAGGTGTGTGAGGTGTTCTCAGGTGTGTGATGTGTTCAGGTGTGTGATGTGTTCAGGTGTGTGATGTGTTCTCCGGTGTGTGATGTGTTCTCCGGTGTGTGATGTGTTCTCCGGTGTGTGATGTGTTCAGGTGTGTGATGTGTTCAGGTGTGTGAGGTGTTCTCAGGTGTGTGAGGTGTTCAGGTGTGTGAGGTGTTCTCAGGTGTGTGATGTGTTTAGGTGTGTGATGTGTTCTCGGGTGTGTGATGTGTTTAGGTGTGTGATGTGTTCAGGTGTGTGATGTGTTCAGGTGTGTGATGTGTTCAGGTGTGTGATGTGTTCTCAGGTGTGTGATGTGTTCAGGTGTGTGAGGTGTTCTCAGGTGTGTGAGGTGTTCAGGTGTGTGATGTGTTCAGGTGTGTGATGTGTTCAGGTGTGTGATGTGTTCAGGTGTGTGATGTGTTCTCAGGTGTGTGATGTGTTCAGGTGTGTGAGGTGTTCTCAGGTGTGTGAGGTGTTCAGGTGTGTGATGTGTTCAGGTGTGTGAGGTGTTCTCAGGTGTGTGATGTGTTCAGGTGTGTGATGTGTTCAGGTGTGTGATGTGTTCAGGTGTGTGATGTGTTCTCAGGTGTGTGATGTGTTCAGGTGTGTGATGTGTTCTCGGGTGTGTGATGTGTTCTCGGGTGTGTGATGTGTTCTCGGGTGTGTGATGTGTTCTCGGGTGTGTGATGTGTTCAGGTGTGTGATGTGTTCAGGTGTGTGATGTGTTTAGGTGTGTGAGGTGTTCTCAGGTGTGTGATGTGTTTAGGTGTGTGATGTGTTCTCAGGTGTGTGATGTGTTCAGGTGTGTGATGTGTTCAGGTGTGTGATGTGTTCAGGTGTGTGAGGTGTTCTCAGGTGTGTGATGTGTTCAGGTGTGTGATGTGTTCTCAGGTGTGTGATGTGTTCAGGTGTGTGATGTGTTCTCGGGTGTGTGATGTGTTCTCGGGTGTGTGATGTGTTCTCGGGTGTGTGATGTGTTCTCAGGTGTGTGATGTGTTCAGGTGTGTGATGTGTTTAGGTGTGTGATGTGTTTAGGTGTGTGATGTGTTCTCAGGTGTGTGATGTGTTCTCAGGTGTATGATGTGTTCAGGTGTGTGATGTGTTTAGGTGTGTGATGTGTTCTCAGGTGTGTGATGTGTTCTCAGGTGTATGATGTGTTCAGGTGTGTGATGTGTTTAGGTGTGTGATGTGTTCTCAGGTGTGTGATGTGTTCTCAGGTGTATGATGTGTTCAGGTGTGTGATGTGTTCTCAGGTGTGTGATGTGTTTAGGTGTGTGATGTGTTCAGGTGTGTGAGGTGTTCTCAGGTGTGTGATGTGTTCAGGTGTGTGATGTGTTCTCCGGTGTGTGATGTGTTTAGGTGTGTGATGTGTTCAGGTGTTTGAGGTGTTCTCAGGTGTGTGATGTGTTCAGGTGTGTGAGGTGTTCTCAGGTGTGTGATGTGTTTAGGTGTGTGATGTGTTCAGGTGTTTGAGGTGTTCTCAGGTGTGTGATGTGTTCAGGTGTGTGAGGTGTTCTCAGGTGTGTGATGTGTTCAGGTGTGTGATGTGTTCAGGTGTGTGAGGTGTTCTCAGGTGTGTGAGGTGTTCAGGTGTGTGATGTGTTCAGGTGTGTGAGGTGTTCTCAGGTGTGTGATGTGTTTAGGTGTGTGATGTGTTCAGGTGTGTGATGTGTTCAGGTGTGTGAGGTGTTCTCAGGTGTGTGATGTGTTCAGGTGTGTGATGTGTTCAGGTGTGTGATGTGTTCTCAGGTGTGTGATGTGTTCAGGTGTGTGATGTGTTCTCAGGTGTGTGATGTGTTCAGGTGTGTGAGGTGTTCTCAGGTGTGTGATGTGTTCAGGTGTGTGAGGTGTTCTCAGGTGTGTGATGTGTTCAGGTGTGTGATGTGTTCTCCGGTGTGTGATGTGTTCTCAGGTGTGTGATGTGTTCAGGTGTGTGAGGTGTTCTCAGGTGTGTGATGTGTTTAGGTGTGTGATGTGTTCAGGTGTGTGAGGTGTTCAGGTGTGTGATGTTCTCAGGTGTGTGATGTGTTCAGGTGTGTGAGGTGTTCTCAGGTGTGTGATGTGTTCTCAGGTGTGTGATGTGTTCAGGTGTGTGATGTGTTCTCAGGTGTGTGATGTGTTCAGGTGTGTGATGTGTTCTCAGGTGTGTGATGTGTTCAGGTGTGTGATGTGTTCTCAGGTGTGTGATGTGTTCAGGTGTGTGATGTGTTCTCAGGTGTGTGATGTGTTCAGGTGTGTGATGTGTTCTCAGGTGTGTGATGTGTTCAGGTGTGTGATGTGTTCAGGTGTGTGATGTGTTCAGGTGTGTGATGTGTTCTCCGGTGTGTGATGTGTTCTCCGGTGTGTGATGTGTTCTCCGGTGTGTGATGTGTTCTCAGGTGTGTGATGTGTTCAGGTGTGTGAGGTGTTCTCAGGTGTGTGATGTGTTCAGGTGTGTGATGTGTTCAGGTGTGTGATGTGTTCAGGTGTGTGATGTGTTCTCCGGTGTGTGATGTGTTCTCCGGTGTGTGATGTGTTCTCCGGTGTGTGATGTGTTCAGGTGTGTGAGGTGTTCTCAGGTGTGTGAGGTGTTCAGGTGTGTGAGGTGTTCTCAGGTGTGTGAGGTGTTTAGGTGTGTGAGGTGTTTAGGTGTGTGAGGTGTTCTCAGGTGTGTGATGTGTTTAGGTGTGTGATGTGTTCAGGTGTGTGATGTGTTCAGGTGTGTGATGTGTTCTCAGGTGTGTGATGTGTTCAGGTGTGTGAGGTGTTCTCAGGTGTGTGAGGTGTTCAGGTGTGTGATGTGTTCAGGTGTGTGATGTGTTCAGGTGTGTGAGGTGTTCTCAGGTGTGTGAGGTGTTCAGGTGTGTGAGGTGTTCTCAGGTGTGTGAGGTGTTCTCAGGTGTGTGATGTGTTCAGGTGTGTGATGTGTTCAGGTGTGTGAGGTGTTCTCAGGTGTGTGAGGTGTTCTCAGGTGTGTGATGTGTTCTCGGGTGTGTGATGTGTTCTCAGGTGTGTGATGTGTTCAGGTGTGTGAGGTGTTCAGGTGTGTGAGGTGTTCTCGGGTGTGTGAGGTGTTCTCAGGTGTGTGATGTGTTCAGGTGTGTGATGTGTTCTCAGGTGTGTGATGTGTTCTCAGGTGTGTGATGTGTTCTCAGGTGTGTGATGTGTTCAGGTGTGTGATGTGTTCTCGGGTGTGTGATGTGTTCTCAGGTGTGTGATGTGTTCTCAGGTGTGTGATGTGTTCAGGTGTGTGATGTGTTCAGGTGTGTGATGTGTTCTCGGGTGTGTGATGTGTTCTCGGGTGTGTGATGTGTTCTCGGGTGTGTGATGTGTTCTCGGGTGTGTGATGTGTTCTCGGGTGTGTGATGTGTTCAGGTGTGTGATGTGTTCAGGTGTGTGATGTGTTCTCGGGTGTGTGATGTGTTCTCGGGTGTGTGATGTGTTCTCGGGTGTGTGATGTGTTCTCAGGTGTGTGATGTGTTCTCGGGTGTGTGATGTGTTCAGGTGTGTGATGTGTTCAGGTGTGTGATGTGTTCTCAGGTGTGTGATGTGTTCTCAGGTGTGTGATGTGTTCTCGGGTGTGTGATGTGTTCTCAGGTGTGTGATGTGTTCTCAGGTGTGTGATGTGTTCAGGTGTGTGACGTGTTCAGGTGTGTGATGTGTTCAGGTGTGTGATGTGTTCTCGGGTGTGTGATGTGTTCTCAGGTGTGTGATGTGTTCTCAGGTGTGTGATGTGTTCAGGTGTGTGATGTGTTCAGGTGTGTGAGGTGTTCTCAGGTGTGTGAGGTGTTTAGGTGTGTGAGGTGTTCTCAGGTGTGTGAGGTGTTTAGGTGTGTGATGTGTTCAGGTGTGTGATGTGTTCAGGTGTGTGATGTGTTCTCAGGTGTGTGATGTGTTCTCAGGTGTGTGATGTGTTCAGGTGTGTGATGTGTTCAGGTGTGTGATGTGTTCTCAAGTGTGTGATGTGTTCAGGTGTGTGATGTGTTCAGGTGTGTGATGTGTTCTCAGGTGTGTGATGTGTTCAGGTGTGTGATGTGTTCAGGTGTGTGATGTGTTCTCGGGTGTGTGATGTGTTCTCAGGTGTGTGATGTGTTCTCAGGTGTGTGATGTGTTCAGGTGTGTGATGTGTTCTCGGGTGTGTGATGTGTTCTCGGGTGTGTGATGTGTTCAGGTGTGTGATGTGTTCAGGTGTGTGATGTGTTCTCGGGTGTGTGATGTGTTCAGGTGTGTGATGTGTTCTCGGGTGTGTGATGTGTTCAGGTGTGTGATGTGTTCTCGGGTGTGTGATGTGTTCTCAGGTGTGTGATGTGTTCTCAGGTGTGTGATGTGTTCTCGGGTGTGTGATGTGTTCAGGTGTGTGATGTGTTCAGGTGTGTGATGTGTTCTCGGGTGTGTGATGTGTTCTCGGGTGTGTGATGTGTTCTCGGGTGTGTGATGTGTTCTCGGGTGTGTGATGTGTTCTCGGGTGTGTGATGTGTTCTCGGGTGTGTGATGTGTTCTCGGGTGTGTGATGTGTTCTCAGGTGTGTGATGTGTTCAGGTGTGTGATGTGTTCTCAGGTGTGTGAGGTGCGTTCAGGTGTGTGAGGTGCGTTCAGGTACCTGGACCTGCGTTCGTTGCGGCTGTTCATGCGGGCAGCGGCTTGTTGTTTCAGGTGGATCATGTCCTCCAGCAGGTGTCCCCCTCTGACCTTCTCCTCTCGGAGTCTCTGCTCCGCCCCTCTCTGTCGCTGCAGCAGGGCGTCGTACGCCGTCTTCAACGCCCCGTTCTCCTCCTGAACCTGCTCCACTCGCACCTGCAGCTCCTGACGGACATCCAATGCACCCGCCAGCCGACGCTCCTCCGCCAACAGTCTGATTACAGTGATGTCATCATCAACAGAGTTAAAGGGCCAGTTCACATTAATGACATTCACACTGTCTCTGCTCATGAAACACAACGTTTAAAACATGTTTCAGAATGTATCACAGGGAAAAAATCAGGAACGTGAAGAAAAGACTCCGTCTGAGTGTCAGAGAGAACGCTCCCAGTATTCCGATTAAACAGTTGTTTCTACAAAAACAAGTCGGAATATTCTGAGGACCACATTGAAATATTTTGTAACGATAATCATCTGAATATTTGATGAAATCGTCTTAAAAAGTTGGAATATTTCCAGAAACAGATTGGAATATGTGGGAATACTTTGAAACAAAAGTTGAAATAGACAGAAAAGAGCTTAAAATATTTTTTATAAAAAAACAGTCAGAATATTTCTGGAATAAAAGGTCTAAATATCTTTAGAAAAAGGAAAAATGGCTGGAATATTTCTGGGAAACAAAAGTCTTATTATCTTAATTTCAAAAAGTAGGAATATTTTGAGAAAAGACTGAAATATTTGGTGGAAAAAAAGAAGAAAAAGAAAAGGTCTAAATATTTGAAAATATTCTGAGGATGCAAAATCTGGAGGAAGAAAGTCAGAAAAATTATTGAGAAAAAAAGTCTTAATAGTTAGGATTGTGCTGTGGAAATAAGACAACACCTTGAGAGAGGGTCGGAATATTTGGGACTATTTTGACAGAAAAGATTTGAAGACAAGGTATGGAATATTATAAACAAAAATGTTGGAATATTTAGGAATACTTTGAAACAAGAGTTGACATATTTTAAAAAATAGTCATAAAAAAACTGGAATATTTCCAGAAGGAACAGTCTGAATATTTCAGAAATAAAACCCCAACATATGTTTTAGAAAAATAAAAACAAAAAGCTGAAACATTTTCACAAAAACGTCTGGAATATTTTAGGGAAAAAAAGTCTTTTAATTAAAAAAACTTGGAATATTTGGAGAAGAAAGAAAACATTTTTGACAAAAAAAGTGGTTGGAATATTTGGGAATATAAACGGATACTTAGAATCATCAGAATATTGTTTTTGTTTTTTAAAGTTGGAATACTGAGGAATTATGTGAGAAAAGGAGGTTGTAACTTTTTGAGAAACAAAAGAAAAATTATGTGTAAAACAATTTAGGAATATTTGGGAATATTTGGGATGCTGCTGTGAACTTTGGCTTCAAACTCTGTGTGCGACTGTCACTGAGAAGAGGTGGAATATTTTAGGGTAATTTTCCATGAATGAAATCTGTTCCGTCAGAGTCTGATGTGGAGCCGAGTAAAAGGAACACTTCACACGTTCACCTGCTGAGTTTGCACCAATCAGCTGCGAGGATCCACAGTGACTCACCTGGCATGTTGCTGCTCCAGAACACATTCTTTGATTTTAATCTGCTGCTGCAGCTCCACCACCTGATAGGCCAGCTGAAACAGGAAGTAGAAACATGTCCACGTGACTCTGATATGACTCTGATATGACTCTGTGTGTGTGTGTGTGTGTGTGTGTCTGTGTGTGTGTGTGTGTGTGTGTCTGTGTGTGTGTGTGTGTCTGTGTGTGTTACCTCTCCTGTCGTCTTCTTCAGCTGGTTGTTCTGGTGAAGCAGAGCAGAGATGGAGCCGCTACCAGGAGAGGGACATCTGGGTGCACAAAACAAACACACCCTCATCATCATCATTATCATCATCATCATCATCATCATCATCATCCCCACATACAGTGAATCAGTCTGTGTCAGAGGTCAGGTGTCTCCAGGTGTGATAGCAGGTGAGTTACCTGACGGAGCAGCTCAGCATTCCTTTGGCCAGACTGGTTTTCTCCAACAGCTGCGTGTCTGAAACAGTCAGGAGGAAACAGTCACAGGCAACAACACCTGGAGAGGGGAGGAGCTAAACACCTGGAGAGGGGAGGAGCTAAACACCTGCAGAGGGGAGGGGCTAAACAACCAGCAGGGTCCTTATTTTGCATGTCAGCTTAGCTACAGCGCTAATGAAAGATACCTCAAATACAAAAACTCACTCCTCGTGATATTCCCGTTCTTTCCTCAAAGTATTCCCTTTTTCCTGCTGATATTTGACTTCTGCCGTATATTCCTTCTTTCTTCTTTAAATATTCATTTAAATTCCTTTTCCAAAAACTTTTCTATTTTTCATGTGATATTCAAACTTTTTTCCTCACGTTATTCCCGTTCTTTTCTCAAAGTATTCCGATTGTTTCCGAGAAATATGCTGACATTTGGAAACATGTTCTAAATAATAAAACAGAAAATACAGAGCTGTAATTCTTTCTGTCCACAGTTTTGTCACACAGACATAAAACCAAAGTGAGAAAGATTATTTTAGCTTCTTTACGGATTTCATTTCTGTGTCCTGCGTCTGTGGGAACATCAGCCTGGACACTTTGTTATTTTCCACTCTGACAACAACAGAATGAATCTAAGGTGTTCATCATGAACACTGTGAGCATGACGACCTGTCACAGATGAGTCAGTGAGCGGAGGAAGTGGAACAACATGTGGTTCAGTTCCTCTGACACCTTCCTGTCCGACACAATGAAGGAACAAGAGACTCGTCAGCTGTGTCTCAGCTCGGGACAGACTCTGTCTCATCACCTGAGTGTGTCTCTTACGGCTGTGACGTCAGAGGGGACTTTTAAACACTTCAACCTCGCGAGTTTGATTCAATAAACAGATTTAATTCCTGTCTTTAGCTCCCTGAAACAACTCTGGGACGTGTCGGTCTGTTTGCCAGCTCTGACTCAGGACAGGTCCCTCTGGACCAAACTCCATTTAGGAAACTGCAGATTTTAGTTGGATGGTTTGAGCCTTCGTCAGCACCGAGGCTGCACAGCTCTTAAGTCGACAGATTTCTAAATGGAGTCTGGTGCAGCTTTGGGACACAGTGAGCAACACTAACTCCTCTGCAGCCGCTTCAAAGACACATAAGTCGGTACTTGTCGGTCGTACAGAAGCGGATCAGGTCCTGGAACTTGTCGTGCTGGCTCAGGTCTCGGCTCTTCAGCTGACCCATGATGTGTCTCTTCCAGGTCTCCGCCGATCTGCCGCCGCGTCCCGGAGCCGCGACCCGGCCGCCGCGCTGCGACACCGCGGCTGGATCCGTGATGACGGTGACAGCGGCCATGATGCTGCTCACAACCCGGGCTGCCTCACGCTGTGTCCCCGCGGACAGACGCTCCCAGGCCGGCCCCGAGTCACAGACGGCTCCGTGACGAAGCTCCGGATGTTGTCGGTTCTTCTTCTGTGGTGTTCTTGTTTGTTCCTTGTTTTCAACTTTTTTCCTCAAAAGATTCGTCACCGTGGAGGGGCGGGGCCCAGGAGCCTGCTGCCGGTCCTCTCAGCCAATCACCGCCCGCCCTCTGCTCTTCCTGTTTTGACTCGAGACACAAAGAACAAACGCCCCCTTCACAGGACACGCCCACTTCACAGGTCACGCCCTTTTTACAAGACACGCCCCATTTACAAGACACGCCCCCTGCAGGACTCACCTGTTGAAGTGTTCCTACCTTTGTGAGGTCTTTTTTCTTCTTTTTTTAATGCTTTATTGAACATAGTGCAAATACAAGTATACACAACAATGTGTGTGTATGACAAATGTTAGTGTTATACAACTTGGACAACAGACAGTTCGGTGTTATAAATACGCCAGGGGGGGATAATGTTCAAGGAAAAATGAGATAGAAATAAAAAGAATATCTAAGTACATATTTTGTAAAGCTTGAAAAAATTACAGGTTTTAATTGCTTTCTTGTTCGTACAGTCAGAAATTGAAGAAATGTACTGTTTGATATATGCAGACAACTCTAAAAAATTTGGCTTCTTGTTTGAGAATTTAGACCTGTGAATATAAAATTTAGTCATAATAATAAGCAAATTAATTACATAAAATTTAGAGATAAGATTCTTGTCAAATTCAATGTATCCAAACAGTACATTCTTCCAGCATAAAGTCAAGTGGTGACAGACATGGTCAGTGATGTAACGTGACAGTTTTCTCCACAGCTGTTGAGAGTGCGGGCAAGACCAGAATAAATGAACAAGGGTTTCATTAGAGAATCCACAAAAGGCACAGCTCACATCAATGTCTTTTTTGAGTCTTTGCAGATAAAGATTAGTTGGGTAAAATCTGTGAAGCATTTTGAATGTTATTTCTTTGACTTTGTTTGTCAAGAAGAATTCATGAGGCAATAGCCAGACTTCTTCCCAACAAATGTCTCCAACAAAGGAGGACCAGTACGATATAGCAGAGGGTGTGCTAACAATATCCTGTTGAAAAAGTTGACGAATAAGTTTGTTTCTATTCTTAGTGTTCAAAGAAAAACAAGCTTCTCCAACAACTGTTTTAGTCACATCAGGTGGTGCAGGGCAAGTGTCGTTTGTTTTAAAGTCTTTAAACAGTGACATAACACCTGAAAGCACAGCATCAAATACAACAGAAAAATCCTTAGGTGTAACAGGTATACCATAATGTTGAATGAATTCAGCATAATTGTAAAGTTGCCCATGTTGATTAAACAACTGACTATCTTTGTGAGGTCGGACAGCAGGAGTCCTGAAACATGACGTCACTGTGTAAAGACTGTTGTTGTGACATATTTTCTTATTAATAAAACAAACATAACTGTGATTTTTACAGTCCGTGCTGCATCATTTAAAATCATCTCAGAAACACAAAATGTCTCGTTATAACTCAGCGTGTCGCAGAAACAAGAAGCTCTGAACTCAAATATAAACGTTTAGAGTCAAAATCAGGAGGTAAATATTTAACCTTTAGTATTCATCTCCTCATAAAAAATGAATTGTCTGTTAACTGAATGTGTTTTTTTTAAATCTCAAAATGTTAACTATCTTCATATTCTGACTTCCTTAAAAATATTTGGACTTTCTGAAATTTCTTCAGCTTTTATCCTGATAACGTTCAGACTATTTTTCTCAAAATATTTTAACTTTTTTCTTGTAATATTCCCTCTTTTATTCCTTGTGTTTTGTGGGATATACCAACTTTTTTCCTGAAAAAGATGCTTTTATTCTTTTATTTCTAGTAATATTCCAGCTTTTCTCATCACGTTCTGTACTTGAGATATTTGACTTCTTGACAGTGTTAAATTTAGGTTGTTTTTGAGTGGAACTAATTCACTCTGTTCTATTTTCAGCTGAAAAAATAAATAGAAATAAAAAATATTAAGCTCTGTAAAACACAAACATTTATTACATAGAAACATAAAATTACACTTTATGTACAAACAGTGATCGTGGTAAAAAAAACACATTTTGCTGCCACATAAACAAACATAAGGTGCATTAAATTTAATACTGATGTTGATAAAGTCACTGGGGCTGATGGTGAAGTGAAATTTGTCCCCTTTCAGCCTCCGTACCGACAGCAGCGGAGTGACTGGTCCTGGTTCAGATCCGGTTCAGTTTGTTCTGGGTAAACTGGACCGGCAGATCACGGTATTCCCTCAGCAGACACCTCATCCTCCAGTCAACCAGAGGGGGCGCTGCTGCCCCTCCCGTCTCCTCCCAGCAGCACCGCCTGCAGCTCAGACTGAACAACATCAAACGCTCCCTGCAGGACGGACGACATCTGAAGATGCTGCTCCGGAGCACCGGCCGACACGCTGAGCTACGGGAGGGACACAGAATCATATTTAGATTTAAAAAGCTGAAATTCCAACCACGTTTACGTCCTATTTAATTATTTAATTTGAATCAAACGTAATTTTTTTTTAAAAAAAAAAAGCCTTATTATTTGTGTTGGTTTATCTCTTATTCAGGACCTTTCATTTAAGTTTATCGTTTACATTTTAGTTTTTGAAAGTCACTTGTCGATGCATTGGTTTTAATTATTTTGTTGACGGTTGAATTTCCCCGCACGCATTTTTTTTTAAACAAACTTGAAATCTTTCAAAATTTTTCATCAAACTGTTAAAAAAATTCTAGGAAATTTAGGAAATTATTCCTACGACATCTCATCTTTAAATTCTAAAACTTTTTCCTCAAAATGTCAAAAATAAAAAATCCCAAAACATTTCACTTTTTTTCTCAAAACATTCACTTTTTTTTCCTTACAACATCACAGGTTTCTAGAATTTACAAATTTATCTCAAAATGTTGAAACTTTTTTTAATCGTCTCTCAACACCATCTTTTCTTCATCAGTGCTACTTAGTGTAACTTAATTTTTTTTTACCTTGTTAAAAATTTTCCTGGAAACATTTTGTTTTCGTAAATAATGAGGGTTTTTTTACTTGAAAAGTCTTCGAAGCGATAAATATCTTGAAATTTACAAAATCTTTAAAATATCACAATTCAAGTCTTGATTCAAACTCTGAGGCCGCTCTGAAACACCACCCGAGACCAACAGCAGACCCTCGTTCAGACAGACAGGAAGTTCACCTGTTGGTAGAGGTCTACGGCTCGTCTCGCCGCCTCTCTCAGCTCGTTGGCGACCTGCTGACACTGCTGCAGACTGAGCGTCTCTTTCCCATCACCTGAACCTGCAACAACAAAACATCCTGATCATTTATCTCCTGTTAGAGTCTGAACACCTGCGGGTAGCGCTGCAGGACGGATTGTTAACAAGAGCAGAGTTTATCCTCTGACGAGCAGGAGTGATGATCAGCAGGAGCAGGTCAGTAGATGTCAAGATGTTGCTGTTTAACAGACGGATGTTCCTGTGAGGACGTTACAGGAAGTTACTTGTCTGAGAGGGCGGAGCTACCTTGTACCGTATATTGGCTAAACGTAACCACGTCTGTGTGTGTTGGCTAAACGTAACCACGCATGTGTGTGTTGGCTAAACGTAACCACGCATGTGTGTGTTGGCTAAACGTAACCACGCATGTGTGTGTTGGCTAAACGTAACCACGTCTGTGTGTGTTGGCTAAACGTAACCACGCATGTGTGTGTTGGCTAAACGTAACCACATCTGTGTGTGTTGGCTAAACGTAACCACGCGTGTGTGTTGGCTAAACGTAACCACGCGTGTGTGTTGGCTAAACGTAACCACGCGTGTGTGTTGGCTAAACGTAACTACGTGTGCGTGTGTTGGCTAAATGTAACCACACGTGTGTGTTGGCTAAATGTAACCACGTGTGCGTGTGTTGGCTAAATGTAACCACGTGTGTGTGTGTTGGCTAAATGTAACCACATGTGTGTGTGTTGGCTAAATGTAACCGTGTGTGTGTGTGTGTGTGTGTGTGTGTTGGCTAAATGTAACCACATGTGTGTGTGTTGGCTAAATGTAACCACATGTGTGTGTGTTGGCTAAATGTAACCACGTGTGTGTGTTGGCTAAACATAACCGTGTGTGTGTGTGTGTGTGTGTGTGTGTGTTGGCTAAATGTAACCAAGTGTGTTAAAATTTGAAACGTGACTCACCACCACTGCTATTTTCATCCTGGGACGAGGCAACGTCACAACTCAACTCAGAGCTCACCTGGAAAGAAACGTTTAGTCAGCGATTTTCCGTCACCACACTTCACTAACAGTCACCATGTTGTTGGGTATAACGTGTCAGGCTGTCAGGTGATGCGTTCAGAGTCAGGTGTGTTTGTACCGACGTGCTGCTGACGTTGCTCTCCTCTGAGATGCTCGCTGGGACTGACACAGGAGGCGGAGCCTGGCTGGGCCACGCCCTGAAATCGAAGCAGGAACAGAGTGTTATCACTGTGACGACCAACAGTTCAAACCTCATCTTCACCAGGTTTCTGATTCAGGTCTCTGCTCCGAAATTATGTCCAAAAAATTAAAGGTAAAGGTAAAAGTATTTATCTGCAGCAACGAGGTCTGTGTGGATGATCTGGTCTCAGATAAAAGGTGACACTGAGGAGGTGGAAGCTTCAGCGCTGTGTCAGATACATTAAGAATAAAACAGAATATATTAAAGATTTCATCTCCGCCTGACAAAATGTTTTTACTTTTTGAGGGAATGTTCCTTTGTGATACTTAGGTCACAATTCAATATCACGATACGATTTTTTCACACTAGTCTGTCCTGTACATTAAAGGCTTTAAATGCTCCAAAAATGTCTTGGGAAAAAAAACAAAAACAAAAACAAAAACAAAAAAAAAAAGAAGATGCTTGGGTCGCAATGTGATTTTTTTCACAACACATTATTATCATGATACTCTGGTCATAATTCGATTAGGTCTGTAGTCAACCAAAAAAATCTTGGTTGACTAAAGTTGCACATAATCTTTAACTAATCAATTAGTTGTGGGGGGAAAAAAAATCTACATGTTATTTTTACTTGTGCGGTGGTGTGTCTGTGTCACTCTGCAGTTACACCTACAAAACACTAGTTGGCGGTGGAGGACTGTGTTAAGAGCTGTAGTTGCGCTGTGCTTTAGTTCAAATCAAACTTTATTTATATAGTTGATTCAAACACACATTAAACACACAGTAAACACATAAAACACACAGTAAACATACATTAAACACACATTAAACACAAACACACATTAAACACACATTAAACATGGCTTCATAGAGACAGTTTCAAACACAACTCAGCTTCACTGTAACTCGCAGCATTCACAGACAAACACTTGTCTTTATCTGGACACATTTTCCCCACAAATACAACATGCTAACGTTATTAGCACAAGTCTATGGCATTTTGCATTGTATAAATTAGCCTAGCAGCTAGCGATCTTTTCCTTTACTCATATAAAACCAGGGACAACAGCAACATGTAACCAAGGTAACGGTAGATAATTTGGCTCCATTACAGCTCACAAGGTTCACTGACAAAACAACTGTCTTATACTAAACACGTTTTCCAAGCAAATACAACATGCTAATGTTGTTAGCGTCAGCTTATGGCATTTTACATGGTATACATTAGCCTAGCAGCTAGCAGAGGTTTCCTCTGCTCATATGAAGCCAGGATAAATCACACACAGGACTTAAAATGTTATTTTAGTGGAGGCTTTATTGTCTTCACAATTTATTGTTTCTTATCTGTGAAATACAAGTAAATACAAGCTTTGTTTCCACTGAGGGAAATGGTGTCAGCTGACAGAGACAGACAGGAGGTCTGCGTCACCGCGACGCTGAGCGGGCGGAGTGGGCGAGTTCAACTTTCTGCAGGTGTTTTGAACACACTCCCATTTTCACAGGTAACTTAGCCTGTCCCCCCGCCGCAGGAAATAATAGATTAATCCTGGAAAGCTGTTGATGTAGCTCTTTTCTCCTTATTAAAGTAACACAGTGATTATTCGACCAGTGAGAATTTGGTTGGATGAGAGCATAGCGACCAAATAATCGACTAGTCGACCAGGAGACTACAGCCCTAAATTCGATATCATGATACCTGGGTCACAGTACGATATTATCACCATACGATATTACGATACTCTGTAGAGCTTGGGTACGGCTGTGTCGGTGAATAAACGTGGGGGCGGAGTCACATACCTGGGTTCACGTGTTTTTAGCATGTAACAAAAGCCTTGGTCTTCGACAGCACTGTATGGACGCAGATCTTTGCACAGGAAGTAGGTGACTGACTATGTTATTTTCTGATGGTAGTTGTGCCGAGCTCAGTGTGTCCAGTATTGGTTGATTTTTAGTGTTAGCTTGGCGTGCAGTGGCTAACGCAGCCTCTGGAGGGTGGAGTGTGAGAAACACATTTATGGAGGTGTCCCGCTGCACCTCAGAGACAGAGTTTACTGATGGATCAGACTCGAAGAGGCGGTCGCTTTGGATGAATAATTACAGGCAGCTTTTCGCAACCACATAAACAACAAAGGTAAGACAGTCTGCAGTTGATGTACGAAGGCGAGTTTTTTGGCGGTTCCTCAGGATTTATTGGAGGAGTTGTTTGAGTGGAGAATGAAGTGACAGATACTGGGAGTGTTGGAATGTGATCGTGCACCTGTACGTATGTGAGTGGGCAGGGCCTCTCGAGAAAAACAGTTGTGTCATACCTGTATGTAAGAGTCCCTGAGGACTGTGGGTAGACTGGCCTGATTCTGTCCTGGAAGCGAGACAGGAAGCGGGTGGAGATGCTGAGTCGAGGGTTCAGGTAGTGTTTGTCCTCTGACGGCTGCAGCGTCCTCAGGTCAGCCTCGAACTTCTCTGAACGGTTACAAATGCCACAGTGTGAGGAGACAGCACCGAAACACTCTGATGATGATGATGATGATGATGGAGAGTGTTTGGTACCGTCAGTCAGACTGGACGCCAGAGTGTCAAAGTGGTTCTTCACAGAGTTTCTGTCCTCGTCGTCCTCCAGACCCAAACTGCCCACAGAGCTGGCCTGACTCAGAGAGTCTGTGTCTGACAGGAAAGACGAGCATCACAAGTCTGATTTCACAACAATGACATCATCAAAACCCTACTCAGCATGGCGTCAAGGTCGGCACCAAAGATTAGTGTCACCAGTTCACCATCTGACCCCTCTGTCCCAGAGTAATGATGTTAGGTATAGTCAAAAACATGTTTTGTGAGGTCACAGTGACCTTTGACTCCATGATAAATTGTTTTTGCTGGTCGTAGTGGATGTTAGCACTGAATTTTAGGAAATCTCCCAAAGACACTCCTAAAATGCAAAGTTCACTAGGATGAGACGCAAGGTCACAAACATTGACAACCAAAATCTTATCAGCTCATCCGTTATTCCAGGTGAGTGTTTGTGCCAAATTTGAAAAAAAAAAAAAATTACTCAAAGTGTCTTTTCAATATTGTGTTCATGAAGAAGAGATGGACACAAGGTCACAGTGAGCGTTGACCTTTGACCACCAAACTCTAATCAGGTCATCAGTGATTCAAGTGGACATTTGTGCCAAATTTGAAGAAATTCCTTCAAGGTGTTTTTGAAAAAATCAAATTCACATGAATGTGACAGAACCAAGGTCACAGTTACCTTGACTTTTAATCACAAAAATCTAATAAGTTTTTCTTGAGTCCAAGTGGACATTTGTGCCAAAAATTCCCTCAAGATGTTCTTGAAAAATCAAGTTCACGAGAATAAGACAGATGCTAGGTCACAGTGAGAGTTGACGTTTGACCACCAAAAACTAATCCGTTCATTTGTTACTCTAAGTGTCTGTCAAGGTGTTCTTAAGATATCACATTCACAAAACAGAGACAGATGCAGGGTCACAGTGAGCACTGACATTTGACCACCACAATTAAATCAGTTCATCTGTGATTCCAGATGGATGTTTGTGCCAAATTAGAAAAAAATTCCCTCAAGGTGTTTTTGAAATATCAAGTTCACGAGAATGAGACATCTGCAAGGTCACAGTTACCTTGACAGTTAACTACTACAATCTTATCAATTCATCGGTGATACCAAGTGAATGTCTGTGTCAGATTTGAGAACATTCCCTCAAGACATTGTTGAGATATCACAATCATGAAAAAGAGACGACTCAAGGTCACAGTAACCTCTGACCACCAAAATCTAATCACTTCGTGGACGTTTGTGCCAAGTTTGAAGAAATTCCCCAAAGGCGTTCTTGAGATATCACTTTCATAAGAATCAGACGGACGGACAGATGGACAACCTGAAACCTATCTCCTCCATCCTCAGCTGTTGCCGTCATAGAAGCGTGAAAATAGCGTACGTCCAGTTTCATGCTACGGCTCTCACCAGTGTCGTGCTGCTGCTCCAGACTTCCTCCTGAGTCTTCAGAGCAGGCGGAGTCTGGACCCAGCTGAGTGCTCCACACTGGCTCCACCCTCTGACCTTTGACCTCCAGCTGGGTCAGAGAGCGCTCGGCCACGAGCTCCACATCAAACTCCCTGAAAACACACAGAGTCCGTGACGAAGATGTTTGTTTGTTTGTTTGAGCTTCTTCAGTGTGACGCTCACCTGTCAGCCGAGGTGTCAGTGGTGCTGTTGGTGTCAGTGGTGCTGTTGGTGTCAGTGGTGCTGGGGTAGAGGATGTAGCTGCTCCTGTTCTTTCCTGGATTCTGCAGCACCTGAACATCACACACAGTCAGAGAGACGTCAGGTGTCTGCTCACAGCCAGTCAGCAACCTGCTGAAAATTGCACTTCCTCTAATGACCACTGGAGGCCGACTGGAAGAGTCAGCAAGAACATAACCACAGCCTGGAAACCTGGAACAATTTTCCAGGCTGTGACTGTCATCAAAATAACTGAGCTTAACTTCCTGGAAGCAGCTTCCTCTAATTTGTTCAATCTCTTTATAATCCCAAACATCACTTCTTCCTCCTCTTCCTCCTCCTCCTCCTCATCGTCCTACTCTCTCTGCTCCTCCTCATCTTCCTCCTCCTGACTCTTAGTAGGACTCCAGGAGCAGATGGTCAGAGGGTTCAGCTGCTCCGCCCACTAGCTTTGTACCTGCTCCTCCTCTCCCAGCAGATTCTCCAGCCTCTGAGGGTGGAAGTCTTCCTCCTCCTCCCTCTGCTCCTGCTCTTCCTCCTCCTCTTCCTCCTGACTCTTGGTGGGACTCGGGGAGAAGTTGGAGCAGATGATCAGGGGGCTTGGGTGCTCCGCCCACCGACTCCGCACCTGGCGAGGCTCAGTTCCTGATTGGATGGCAGAAGAGGCTCCGCCCTGACCCTGCTGAACACACACACACACACACACACACACACACACACACACAAAACGTTAAAATCAACGTGTAGGCTGACTGATTATCTGAATACTGATCAGGAACAATCAGATGGAACTGACCAGCTTTCTGAACCACATGGGAAGTTTCCCATTGCTCTGAAGAGGCGGAGCATCTGAAACAACAACAACAACAGGACTCAACCACAAGAACATCACAGACATGTAATCTGACCCCAGACCACCTCCTCCTCCTCCTCCTCCTCCTCCTCCTCCTCCTCCTCCTCCTCCTCCTCTCCTCCTCCTCCTCCTCCTCCTCCTCCTCCTCCTCCTCCTCCTCCTCCTCCTCCTCACATAGAGCAGAGTCCAGTCTGTCTGGACTCCCCAGGTCCTCCTCCTCCTCACATAGAGCAGAGTCCAGTCTGTCTGGACTCCCCTGGGCCCCCTCCACCTCCACCTCCTCCTCCTCCTCAGGCAGCTGAGACGAGGGTCCAGTGATGAAGGTCTCCCTCCTGAAACAACAGACACATCAGCTCCTCCTCCAGCTCCTCCTCCTTCAGCTCCTCCTCCTCCAGCTTGCACTCACCTGATGTTCTGTGGTCTGAGGCTGCAGGTTTCAGGTGCGGTGGTCAGTCTGAGGCCCCGCCTCTTCCTCATGGTGCTGGTCATCTGAGAGTCCAACCTCCACACAAACACACAACTACACGCACACACACACACACACACACAACATTAACTACAATTATTATAATATTAATTATAGACATAATGTCACAGTCAAGCTGACCTTTGACCTCTATTATTTTATCCTGTTAGACATTTGTCACATTTGTCAGAATTAGAGTATGAATTCTTCCGTTGAGGACAAAAGCATGTTTTGTAATGTCACACTGACCTTTGACTTTTGAAATTTCTAATCACTTTATTCATCAGTCCAAGTGGACGTTTGTGCCAAATCTGAAGAAATTCCCTCAAGCTGTTCTTAAGATATTGCTTTCACAAAAATGAGATGGACACAAGGTCACAACAACCTTGAGCTTTGACCCTTGACAACCAAAATCAAATCAGTTCATCCCTGATTCCAAGTGCCATTTGTGCCAAATTTGAAAGAAATAAAAAAAATCCATCAGGTGTTCAAGAAATCTCATTAATAAGACTAAGACGGGCCAAGGTCACAGTGACGTTGACCTTTGACCGCCAAAATCTTTGTCAATTTATCGCTGAATCAAATTCCAAGGAGACATTTGTGCCAAACTTAAAGAAATTCCCTATAAGTGTTCTCGAGATATCGCATTGCTAGACAGATGCAAGGTCATATTGACTTTGATCTTTGTCAAGAAAAATCTAGTCAGTTCATTGTCAAGTCCAGGTGAACGTTTGGGCTAAATTAGAAGAAATTCCCTTAAGATGTTCTTGAGATTAGGGATGCACCGAATATTCGGTAACTGAATATATTTGGCCGAATATTGCAAAAAAACACACATTCGGTATTCCGTGGAATACGTTAAAAACAAGGCCGAATAAAAGTGGCGTGTTTTGATAACGTAATCAAACAGCGTGCCGTGACGGGCGGATTAAAATGTTGACAGTGTGGCGATCCGTCCGTCAAGCACTCACATTTGCGACTAAAAATAGTTTTGAGTGAGCAAAATAGGCTTAAATCATTCAGCAGGCTGTGCAAGCAGCCTACAGATTTCAACCAGCAGCAGAAACAAAAGGCGAATCCCACCGATTGTGGGTTGAATGGGGGTCACAGACACAGACAGTAACGTTAATGTATTCCTGTCAAATACGGCGGCCATCGGCTTACCGGTGACGGAGAAGTCGGTTCCAATAATATCCTCTTCTTGGTGTCATGACTGCCCAAAAGTACCTGAACAGCCGAGCCAGCCGAACACAAGTATGTGACGTGTCAGAGGAGAAACGAGCCGTTCACGGTCCACAAACCTCACCGCACTTTAGGGACTGTTCTTTACTTATGAAGGGACTGTTCTTTACTTGTCAGGGGAGGAGGGTGGCTGGTTGATTCTTATTTTATTTATTTTATTTTGATCCCCCCTAAGTTAATCACTTATTGATGCTGTTTTTTAAGTATGAATAAGTCAATAAGTAATTTATTCATTGAAATATCATTGATGTATTATAGAAAAGTGATTATTCTTTTTATAAATGACAAAAGGCACATCTGCCTCATTTTTGCTGTGGTATCGTGATACCACTCAGAACCATGATATTTTCATTGATATCACACAGTGGGTCCCAATTTTGGTACCATGACAACACTAATCTGGAGGGGTTCATCTGCAAAAACTAATGAAAAACTAAACAACGATATTCAGTATTCGGCCAAGCGTTTAATATTATTCGGCTTCGGCCACAAATTTTCAGTTCGGTGCATCCCCACTTGAGATATTGTGATCACAAGAATAGGATGGATGTACATACATACATGTACTTAAGTACGGACAACCCAAAAACATACTGTCTAAGGCATAAAAAACTACTTACTTCAACCTTCAACCATCAATTTCTTATCAGTTTATTCTTTCAGGTGGACATTTGTGCCACATTTGAAGAAATTCCTTCAAGCTGTTCTTGAGATATTGAGTTGACGAGCATGAGATGGATGCAAGGTCACAGCGACCTTGAGCTTTGACCACCACAATTTTATTGGTTCATTCTTGACTCCAAGTGGACATTTGTGCTAAATATGAAGAAATTTCCTCAAAGGTGTTTTTGAGGTGTCCTTAAAATATCACATTCGGGAAAATAGGTGAGTTTATTGGTTCGGTGTCACACAGTGCATTCTGGGAGTTGTAGGTTTTCTTCCTCTTGAGGAACAGTGACGATCACAGTATTTTTCCTGTTTCCTGTGGTCATGTGACACTTTGTGCTGCACAGTTTGATGACACCACCATCTTTATCTCTGCAGCAGTAAAACACGGACTGATCTGAAGATGAGCTGCAATTCTGACACCTGTACAGTTTACCTGTCTCCGGACACGGTGATGAGGTGTCTGCAGTCCTGAGTGAACCTCATACAGGTGACGATCTCTGAGGACACAAACAAACAAACAGATCGATGAATCAACATCTGAAGAGCAAAGAGAAGGACCTGAGAGAATCTTTGACCAAATCCTTATCAGTTTATCATTGAGTCCTAGTGGATGTTTGTGCCAAATTTGAGGACTGAAATATTGTGTTCACAGACATGAGACAACTGCAAGGTCACAGTGACCTTGACTTTTAACTTTCAAATTAAAATCAGTTTGTTCTTTACTCTAAGTGGATGTCTGTGCCACGTTTGAGGAAACTCCTTCAAGGACATCTTCTATGAACTTCTTGAGATATTGCATAATACACTAAACCTGTGCTTTGACTCTTTAAACCTCTCCTTGTCCCGACTCCTGAACGCCTCTTCCTTCAGCCACCTCAGCTGTCTGAGTTTAGGACTAAACCAGGGTTTGTCATTGTTATACCTCACCATGATGTGTGATGGTATACAGCAGTCCTCACAGAAGCTGATGTATGATGTCACAGGCTCTGTGTACTCATCCAGACAACTGGTGGCGGTCCTGAAAACATCCCAGTCAGTGGTGTCCAAACACGCCTGAAGATCCTCCACAGCATCACTGCTCCGCATCTTAGATGACCTCACAACAGGTTTACAGAGCTTTAACGTCTGCCTGTATGAGGGAATCAGGTGGACGGTGTTGTGGTCAGAGTGGCCCAGTGCAGTGTGGGGGATGGCGTGATAGGCTTTGTTAACAGTTGTGTAACAGTGATCCAGGATATTCTTCTCGCTGGTCAGACGTTTTATAAACTGTTTGTATTTGGGGAGTTCATGTGTGAGGTTACCTTAGTTAAAGTTGCCAAGGACAATAACTAAGGAGTCTGGGTAAAGTCCGCTCCACACACAGTAGCTATCTGGTTGGCGAGCGTGCACTGTGCCTCCTGCACGTTGGATGTAAACACTGACCAGAATGAATGGAGCAAACTCACGGGGGGAGTAAAAAGGTTTGCAGTTGATGAAAAAAGATTCCAGATCAGGAGAGCAGTGCTGCTGGATCACTGTCACGTCATTACACCAGCTGCTGTTAGTGTAAAAACAGATACCTCCACCTTTAGTTTTGCTGGAGAGTTCCGTGTTACGATCTGCTCTTAAGAGTTGGAAGCCTGCCAGCTGCAGCGCAGAGTCTGGTATCGATCCACCCAGCCACGTTTCCGTGAAGCACAAAACTGCAGATGTAGAGAGGTCTCTGTTTTTCACCATCAGTAGCTGAAGTTCATCCAGTTTGTTAGCAAGCGAATGCACGTTGTAAAGAAATATACAGTACAGGCCAAAAGTTTGGACACACCTTCTCATTCAATGCGTTTTCTTTATTTTCATGACTATTTACATTGTAGATTCTCACTGAAGGCATCAAAACTATGAATAAACACATGTGGAGTTATGTACTTAACAAAAAAGGTGAAATAACTGAAAACATGTTTTATATTCTAGTTTCTTCAAAATAGCCACCCTTTGCTCTGATTACTGCTTTACACACTCTTGGCATTCTCTCCATGAGCTTCAAGAGGTAGTCACCTGAAATGGTTTTCCAACAGTCTTGAAGGAGTTCCCAGAGGTGTTTAGCACTTGTTGGCCCCTTTGCCTTCACTCTGCAGTCCAGCTCACCCCAAACCATCTCGATTGGGTTCAGGTCCGGTGACTGTGGAGGCCAGGTCATCTGCCGCAGCACTCCATCACTCTCCTTCTTGGTCAAATAGCCCTTACACAGCCTGGAGGTGTGTTTGGGCTCATTGTCCTGTTGAAAAAGAAATGATCGTCCAACTAAACGCAAACCGGATGGGATGGCATGTCGCTGCAGGATGCTGTGGTAGCCATGCTGGTTCAGTGTGCCTTCAATTTTGAATAAATCCCCAACAGTGTCACCAGCAAAACACCCCCACACCATCACACCTCCTCCTCCATGCTTCACAGTGGGAACCAGGCATGTGGAATCCATCCGTTCACCTTTTCTGCGTCTCACAAAGACACGGCGCTTGGAACCAAAGATCTCAAATTTGGACTCATCAGACCAAAGCACAGATTTCCACTGGTCTAATGTCCATTCCTTGTGTTTCTTGGCCCAAACAAATCTCTTCTGCTTGTTGCCTCTCCTTAGCAGTGGTTTCCTAGCAGCTATTTGACCATGAAGGCCTGATTGGCGCAGTCTCCTCTTAACAGTTGTTCTAGAGATGGGTCTGCTGCTAGAACTCTGTGTGGCATTCATCTGGTCTCTGATCTGAGCTGCTGTTAACTTGCCATTTCTGAGGCTGGTGACTCGGATGAACTTATCCTCAGAAGCAGAGGTGACTCTTGGTCTTCCTTTCCTGGGTCGGTCCTCATGTGTGCCAGTTTCGTTGTGGCGCTTGATGGTTTTTGCGACTCCACTTGGGGACACATTTAAAGTTTTTGCAATTTTCCGGACTGACTGACCTTCATTTCTTAAAGTAATGATGGCCATTCGTTTTTCTTTAGTTAGCTGATTGGTTCTTGCCATAATATGAATTTTAATAGTTGTCCAATAGGGCTGTCGGCTGTGTATTAACCTGACTTCTGCACAACACAACTGATGGTCCCAACCCCATTGATAAAGCAAGAAATTCCACTAATTAACCCTGATAAGGCACACCTGTGAAGTGGAAACCATTTCAGGTGACTACCTCTTGAAGCTCATGGAGAGAATGCCAAGAGTGTGCAAAGCAGTAATCAGAGCAAAGGGTGGCTATTTTGAAGAAACTAGAATATAAAACATGTTTTCAGTTATTTCACCTTTTTTTGTTAAGTACATAACTCCACATGTGTTCATTCATAGTTTTGATGCCTTCAGTGAGAATCTACAATGTAAATAGTCATGAAAATAAAGAAAATGCATTGAATGAGAAGGTGTGTCCAAACTTTTGGCCTGTACTGTACCTGGCAGCGATGTGTGGTATCCACGATGGCAGAGACACATGAGCACACTGGCACGTTTCCCCCTCCTCCGGCGTTTCACTGCACGAGCAAAGGTGAGAGCACCTTTGGCCAAAAAGCCCAATAAATACACTGAAGGCTCGAGAAAAGTGGGGGGGGTGGGGGGACACTGGAGTTGTTCCCCTGATGTTCATAAGCTCTTCTCTGGTGAAAGAGAATCGGGAACTGGCGCAAAAAACAGGGTTTATAAACAAAGCAAGACCATGCGCACCAAAACACAGAAGAAGCCTTCCGTGGCGCCATCTTGACGCCATTCTTGACCTTTGACCAAAAAATCTGATCAGATTATCATAGAGTCCAATCGGACATTGGTGCCAAATTTGAGGAAATTCCCTCGGGACCTTTTTGAGACATTGCATGAACGAGAATGAGATGAACCAGGTCACAAAGATGGTGACCTATGACCACCAATATGCCAAATTTAAGGAATTTTCCATTAGGTCTTTTTGAGATATCACTTTCAAACAATGAGATGGGTACATGGTCACAGTGACCGCTGACCACCAAATTCTAATCAGTCAATCCTTGAATCCAAGGGGACATTTGTGCAAAATCTGAGGAAGTTTCCTCAAGTCCGTGCTAAAATATTGCATTCATACATCTGAGACCAACACAAGGTCACAATGACCTTGACCTCTGACCACCAAATTATAATCAGTTTGTTCTTGACTCTGACAGGACACTTGCTCCACATTTGAGGAAACTCCCTCAGGGCCTTCTTGAGATATCGTGTTGACAAGAATGAGATGGAGGGACAAACGGACAACGTGAAAACACACGTCCTCCAGCCGCGGACATCACACAGTGTCTGTTGCTTTAAAAACAAACATGTTGTTGGATTTACTCACCAGAGTGTCCAGACAGTGTGGAGACACACTCTCCTGACTCGTAGTCAAAGATGGTGATGCTTTTATCAGAGCAGCTCGTGGCGAAGAACGACCCCGACGGATCCATCTGAAGCTGCAGAGCATCGGCCAATCACATGACAGAGGGTCATAAGTTATAACTCTGCGACATGAGACCAGAACCCATCTGATAGGCTGGTTGATAAACATCAGTAATCAGTACATGTCCTGACCTTCAGCAGAGCTCCTTTGTCAATGGACGAGCCTTTCAAACACTTCTTCAGTTTCCCCATTTCCACGCTGTAAACCCTGAAAACAAATCCACTTCAGTCCTCAGCCCATCGTTACACGATGTTACTCTGTCTTGTTTTCTTACTGATGTCTTACCTGACATTTCGGTCCTGACAGGCGATGGCGACGTGCGTCCTTGATGAGTCCAGGTCCATGTCGTACAGCATCGTCTTCTCCACCACGTGGTGACTCCTGGAGAACTCCAGACCCTCCGCCGTCTGGACGTGACATCATAACACAGAGGAGTTTTACCATCAGCAGTTTGTTGCTGAATGAATAAAACAACCCGAGACGCCCCGACAGAACGCCGTCCATATGACTGTACATATTAGCGTGTCCAGACCTGCTCAGCTGTCTGGAAGTAGATGCTTTTGTCGGCTCCACAGCTCACCATTCGGACCTCTGGACTCTCACCTGGAATACACACAGGTAAGACTTTACAGGAAGTGACGGTGAGACCCTGTCAAAATGAGGTATGTCTGTTATCCAACCAGTAATTCTGAGTTTCAAATTTAAAACCAGAATTATATTTATGTTGTTAGACTTGTGTGTGAGATTGTCATAATCAGTGTATGAATTCTTGAATTACGGCCGAAAATATGTTTTGTGAGGTCACAGTGCCCTTTGACCCCCAAATTCCTCTTCATCTCTTTTCAAACCTTTATTTAAGACTCATAAGATAAGACTTCTAATATGTTTACTGTTAATCCAAGTGGATGTTTGTGCCAAATTTAACGAAGTTCCCTCAGGGTCTTCTTGAGATATCATGTTTAAAGAATGAGATGGACACAAGGTCACAGTGACCTCTGACCACCAAATTGTTATCAGTTCATCCTCGAGTCCAAGTGAAGGTTTGTGCCAAATTTGAGGAAATTCTCCCAGGAACTTCTTTGGTGATCACTTGTTATGCGGATGATACAGTTGTATTTATCAGTGAAGCCAGAAGAAAGTAATCAATTAACTAAACTCCATAACTGCCTTAAAGACATAAAAGCTTGGATGAGCACCAATTTCCTGATGCTAAATTTAGACAAAACTGAAGTTATTGTTCTTGGCCCCAAACAACTCAGAGACTCTTTATCTGATGACATAGTTTCTCTAGATGGCATTGCTCTGGCCTCTAGCACTACCGTAAGAAACCTCGGAGTAATATTTGATCAAGATTTGTCTTTTAATTCTCATTTAAAACAAACCTCACGGACTGCATTTTTTCATCTGCGTAATATTGTGAAAATTAGGCCTATCCTGACCCGAAAAGATGCAGAAAAATTGGTCCACGCTTTTGTTACCTCAAGGCTGGATTACTGTAACTCTCTATTATCAGGTTGCTCCAGTAAGTCCTTAAAAACTCTCCAGCTAATTCAGAATGCAGCAGCACGTGTACTAACAGGAACTAAGAAACAAGATCATATTTCTCCTGTTTTAGCTTCTCTGCACTGGCTCCCTGTAAAATCCAGAATTGAATTTAAAATCCTACTGTTAACTTATAAAGCTCTAAATGGTCAGGCTCTATCACTACACTATCAGATATTAATATATACTTTCAACATATTGTACCACAACTGACTGACTGACTGACTGACTGACTGACTGACTGACTGACTGACTGACTGACTGACTGACTGACTGACTGACTGACTGACTGACTGACTGACTGACTGACTGACTGACTGACTGACTGACTGACTGACTGACTGACTGACTGACTGACTGACTGACTGACTGACTGTCTGTCTGTCTGTCTGTCTGTCTGTCTGTCTGTCTGTCTGTCTGTCTGTCTGTCTGTCTGTCTGTCTGTCTGTCTGTCTGTCTGTCTGTCTGTCTGTTCTCTCTCTCTCTCTCTCTCTCTCTCTCTCTCTCTCTCTCTCTCTCTCTCTCTCTCTCTCTCTCTCTCTCTCTCTCTCTCTCTCTCTCTCTCTCTCTCTCTCTCTCTCTCTCTCTCTCTCTCTCTCTCTCTCTCTCTCTCTCTCTCATTGTGTCATATAGATTACTGTTATTTTATCATGCTGATCTGTTCTGTACGACATCTATTGCACGTCTGTCCGTCCTGGAAGAGGGATCCCTCCTCAGTTGCTCTTCCTGAGGTTTCTACCATTTTTTCCCCGTTAAAGGGTTTTTTTTGGGGAGTTTTTCCTGATCAGCTGTGAGGGTCATAAGGACAGAGGGATGTCGTATGCTGTAAAGCCCTGTGAGGCAAACTGTGATATTGGGCTTTATAAATAAAATTGATTGATTGATCACATTAATGACAATGTGATGAACCACATCACAATGACCTTCAACCACAAATTACATGTTTATTCATGTGTTGTTTCTTTATGAAGTAAAAAACAAAGGAGTGTCAGCTACTTCTGTGACAGATGGTGACAAATGCACAGATGACATTGTCACATATTGATCTCAGACTTATTGAAGGTATCGTATCATAATAAAACCAGTTATGAACAAACAGCTCCGGTGTGTTTACCGGTGAACTTGACAGCAGTGATGGAGGCTGAGTGGTCGTTCAGAGTCTGTTCCAGACTGTAGTTCTTCTCCAGGTTGAAGACGTGGATTAGTCGATCCTTGCTGGCTGATGCCAACAGCTTCACACCTGAAAGAACACAAACCAGGTAAACAAATATTTCATGTCTGACTCGTATAAACCTGAAACTGAGCAGGACGTCATTAAGAGTTGACTGAGCCTGCTTACAACTCCTGATTTACAGGCTGTGGTCAAAGGTCAGAGTTCAGTCCAGGTACCGTCTGTTGTTGTTCCAGCCCACTTTAGATGAAACCATGCCCATTTGTGCAACATCAAAACTGCCAGATATTGAAGGCCAATGATTTTCAACCAGCTCTGTGTCATCACAGTGTCAAAGCGCACAGAAATGCCACCTGCCTTCCCTTATTCAGCAGTATTAATAGTATTTCTGGCAATACTGGATGTATTTCTGCTAGTATTAGAAGAATTTCTGTTGATATTCAAAGTATTTCTGGTAGTATCAGAAGAAGTATTTAAGGTAGAATGAGAGGCATTTGCAGTATTTATATAATGAGTTAAGTGTTCCTGGCAGTATTTATATAATGGTGTGGCCGGTGGTTTTCAAAGTATTTATGTCATTATTAAAAAACTTGCACTGGAGGTCCATCTGACTTTTGCCTGCCGACCCTATGATGACACACAGCTGGTTGAAAATTTATTCTTTATCTATCCAAGTCAGTATTTTCAAAGCTTCTGTCAAATTTGGCGAAGACGAACCTTCAGTGTTTGGATCGACTCCGACTCCTCGCCAGATCACCTAACTTTCTACATGGACTGAATCAAAGGGGCCACGCGCTAAATCCATGGGTGCGCTAGCTAGTTAGCAGTGATCTCTTTAAACAACACTGGTAAGCAGTCAGCAGGGAGCCAACAACTGGGCCCTTATGTCTAACAGCCTGCTTTCATCACGCAGAAATGGACATGGCTTCATCTACACTGGCTTGGAAAAACAAAAGACGCGTCCAGCTGATGACCTCTGACCTGATGTCTCACCTGTGGATGCCGGGGAGAACTCAAGACACAACACCTCAGAGTCATGAGCCTCAATCTTCACCAGCTCATCCAGGAACTCCAAACCAAAGATCCTTAACACAGAGGGATGGACAGATAGAGGGACAGACGGACAAAGGGACGGACAAATGACAAACAGACAGACGGCGAAACAGAGACACAAGTGAGACACTTTGTGAGGAGCTGTGCTGTGTTTCAGTGTCATCTAGTGCTGTGTGTCTCTTACCGCACGTTTCCACAGCGGTCTCCAGCTGCCAGGTGTTGTCCATCAGGACTGACACCCAGCACTCTGATCCCTGACTTCCCATCAGCCCCTGCTGCCTTCCCCCTCTCCCCCCTCTCCCCCTCGGCCTGCGCGTCCTCCTCCACATACAGAATCCTCAACAGGTCCTGAAACACACACACACACACACACACCTCATTAAAACACACTGTTTGTCCACTACTGGCGTACTTGTACTCTTGTGTACTCGTGCTGGTGTTACATTGCTGTAGAGGTTCCTGTGTGCAGTGGGGGGGTCGGTGTTCCACATCCTGATGGTGTTATCAGATGAACAGGTGAGGAAGGAGGAGGGAGGCAGACAGGCCTGAGAGACATCTGACAGCTCGGGATACACCTGAACACAACACAACACACACACAACACACACACACACACACACACACACACACACACACACACACACACACACACACACACACACCACTTTATATACACTACTATATATACTCCAGTATATAAACCAATATGAGGTATCTAAAATATATCTGGCAGTACAAGAAGTATTCCTGGTGGTATTTGCAGTATTTGTAGTATGGACTTACTTCAACGCTCCACACACAGCTGCTGTGGTACAGAGCAGAGTACAGCTTCCCGGCGTTCCTCACGTCTTCGACGTCCCACACGTACAAACTGTGGTCATTGTACACACAGGTAAGGTGTCTGGCAATGGGGTCAAAGGTCAGAGCCAGCGTGTTGGGGTACTGAGCACCTGGACTGCAGGTGGAAACAGACACAGTAAGTAATCAGATTACTCAGCAGGTGTTCTGTCAGCAGCGTGTTTGCAGGACTGTACCTGTGCTGTACACTCTGGGTGAGGTCGACGCCCAGGCGGTGTGGGCAGTACAGCGTGGTGATGTACAACATCTTAGACGGACTGAACACTCTGACGGCTCCGTCAGCACAACCACAGAACATCAAGTCCTCACTGACCGCCAGACAGCTCGCCGAGGACGTCTGACAGCAACAACAACAACAACAACAACATTTGGTGTATTATTTTTAGATCAACATATCAACATATATTGGCCATGTTACCAGCAGGCATGGCATATCATTCCATTGTTATGCTGACAACACACAACTCTACCTCCAGACAGATCCCACCCCTTCTGCACTCCTGCCATCTGCCTCACTCACTTCCTGCCTTGAGGAGATAAAGGCGTGGATGAAGCTAAATTTCATACAACTTAACAGCTCAAAGACCGAAGCCATCCTTGATGGCACCCTACACCAGGTCTAGTAAAAACATCCAGAGGCTTCAATACTTCCAGAACAGCGCTGCTAGGATCCTGATGAGGGCACGCAAGCATGACCATATCACACCCATCCTCAAATCACTCCACCGGCTGCCCATTGAACTCAGAATTCAATACAAAGTCTCCCTCCTCACACATCAGTGCATTCATGGACATGCTCCACTCTACCTTAAAGAGCTCCTCACTCCTCAGACTTCCTCATGCACCTGCCACACTGCCAACCTCCTCAACCCTCCCCAGGACCAGACTCCACACCATGGTAGACCAGGCCTTCTGCTTGGCTGCTCCCAGACTGTGGAACGCTCTCCCTGACCACCTGAGAGCACCGCACACTGTGGACGCTTTGAAACACAACTTAAGACTTACTAAACCCTTCTGATGTATTTTATCATGTTGTCTGTTTTTAATTCTTAGCATAGTATCTACACTGCCCTCTGTAGCTTTGAGATTTGGTTTTATGTAAAGTGCGTTACAAATAAAAAAATTACTATTATTATTATTATTAAATAACACTGAGTTCTTATTTTGAAAAGCAACAGGGAAAATTAAAATCTTGTATTCACTGTACATTGTGTGTATTTACCTTACCTTACAGTTTTTGTTGTGTTTTTTAACCCTACACCTGAATTTTAGTCACACAGTTGTGTTTTAAATCATACATGTATTTCACATGTCACAGATGTTTCATTTATTGCCTGTGTATTTTAATCATACAGGTGCATCTTTAACCTTACATGTGATTTATATCGGACTGGTGATCTTTAACTGTGCAGGTGTTTTTGTTTTCTGACATGAGTACTTAAAAATCGTACCAATACAATTTAAATACAGGTATATTTCTAAATCATACAGGTGTATTTTCAAAAGTACAAATTTATTTTCGATTATACAGGTGCATTTTTATCATGTAGGTGCATTTTAAATCGTACAGGTGTATTTCTATACCGTGCAGGCGCATTTTTATCATACAGGTGCATTTTTATCATGTAGGTGCATTTTAAATCGTACAGGTGTATTTCTATACCGTGCAGGCGCATTTTTATCATACAGGTGCATTTTTATCGTACAGGTGCATTTTTTACATACAGGTCTATTATCAATAGTAGAGGTGTATTTTAGATCGTGCAGGTGCATTTTAATCGTGCAGGTGCATTTTTTACATACAGGTCTATTATCAATAGTACAGATGTATTTTACGTGCAAGTCTATTTTTGATCGTGCAGGTGCATTTTAAATCATACAGGTGCATTTTAATCGTGCAGGTGCATTTTAAATCATACAGGTGCATTTTAATCGTGCAGGTGCATTTTAAACAGGTAATGTTTGGTACAGATGTGTTTTAAACTGTACAGGTGTACGTTTGGTACAGGTGTGTGTTTGGTACAGGTGTGTGTTTGGTAAAGGAGTACATTTGGTACAGGTGTGTGTTTGATAAAGGAGTACATTTGGTACAGGTGTGTGTTTGATAAAGGAGTACATTTGGTACAGGTGTGTGTTTGATAAAGGAGTACATTTGGTGAGGCATTTGCAGTATTTATATAATGAGTTAAGTGTTCCTGGCAGTATTTATATAATGGTGTGGCCGGTGGTTTTCAAAGTATTTATGTCATTATTAAAAAACTTGCACTGGAGGTCCATCTGACTTTTGCCTGCCGACCCTATGATGACACACAGCTGGTTGAAAATTTATTCTTTATCTATCCAAGTCAGTATTTTCAAAGCTTCTGTCAAATTTGGCGAAGACGAACCTTCAGTGTTTGGATCGACTCCGACTCCTCGCCAGATCACCTAACTTTCTACATGGACTGAATCAAAGGGGCCACGCGCTAAATCCATGGGTGCGCTAGCTAGTTAGCAGTGATCTCTTTAAACAACACTGGTAAGCAGTCAGCAGGGAGCCAACAACTGGGCCCTTATGTCTAACAGCCTGCTTTCATCACGCAGAAATGGACATGGCTTCATCTACACTGGCTTGGAAAAACAAAAGACGCGTCCAGCTGATGACCTCTGACCTGATGTCTCACCTGTGGATGCCGGGGAGAACTCAAGACACAACACCTCAGAGTCATGAGCCTCAATCTTCACCAGCTCATCCAGGAACTCCAAACCAAAGATCCTTAACACAGAGGGATGGACAGATAGAGGGACAGATGGACAAAGGGACGGACAAATGACAAACAGACAGACGGCGAAACAGAGACACAAGTGAGACACTTTGTGAGGAGCTGTGCTGTGTTTCAGTGTCATCTAGTGCTGTGTGTCTCTTACCGCACGTTTCCACAGCGGTCTCCAGCTGCCAGGTGTTGTCCATCAGGACTGACACCCAGCACTCTGATCCCTGACTTCCCATCAGCCCCTGCTGCCTTCCCCCTCTCCCCCCTCTCCCCCTCGGCCTGCGCGTCCTCCTCCACATACAGAATCCTCAACAGGTCCTGAAACACACACACACACACACCTCATTAAAACACACTGTTTGTCCACTACTGGCGTACTTGTACTCTTGTGTACTCGTGCTGGTGTTACATTGCTGTAGAGGTTCCTGTGTGCAGTGGGGGGGTCGGTGTTCCACATCCTGATGGTGTTATCAGATGAACAGGTGAGGAAGGAGGAGGGAGGCAGACAGGCCTGAGAGACATCTGACAGCTCGGGATACACCTGAACACACACACACACACACACACACACACACACACACACACACACACACACACACACACACACACACACACACCACTTTATATACACTACTATATATACTCCAGTATATAAACCAATATGAGGTATCTAAAATATATCTGGCAGTACAAGAAGTATTCCTGGTGGTATTTGCAGTATTTGTAGTATGGACTTACTTCAACGCTCCACACACAGCTGCTGTGGTACAGAGCAGAGTACAGCTTCCCGGCGTTCCTCACGTCTTCGACGTCCCACACGTACAAACTGTGGTCATTGTACACACAGGTAAGGTGTCTGGCAATGGGGTCAAAGGTCAGAGCCAGCGTGTTGGGGTACTGAGCACCTGGACTGCAGGTGGAAACAGACACAGTAAGTAATCAGATTACTCAGCAGGTGTTCTGTCAGCAGCGTGTTTGCAGGACTGTACCTGTGCTGTACACTCTGGGTGAGGTCGACGCCCAGGCGGTGTGGGCAGTACAGCGTGGTGATGTACAACATCTTAGACGGACTGAACACTCTGACGGCTCCGTCAGCACAACCACAGAACATCAAGTCCTCACTGACCGCCAGACAGCTCGCCGAGGACGTCTGACAGCAACAACAACAACAACAACAACATTTGGTGTATTATTTTTAGATCAACATATCAACATATATTGGCCATGTTACCAGCAGGCATGGCATATCATTCCATTGTTATGCTGACAACACACAACTCTACCTCCAGACAGATCCCACCCCTTCTGCACTCCTGCCATCTGCCTCACTCACTTCCTGCCTTGAGGAGATAAAGGCGTGGATGAAGCTAAATTTCATACAACTTAACAGCTCAAAGACCGAAGCCATCCTTGATGGCACCCTACACCAGGTCTAGTAAAAACATCCAGAGGCTTCAATACTTCCAGAACAGCGCTGCTAGGATCCTGATGAGGGCACGCAAGCATGACCATATCACACCCATCCTCAAATCACTCCACCGGCTGCCCATTGAACTCAGAATTCAATACAAAGTCTCCCTCCTCACACATCAGTGCATTCATGGACATGCTCCACTCTACCTTAAAGAGCTCCTCACTCCTCAGACTTCCTCATGCACCTGCCACACTGCCAACCTCCTCAACCCTCCCCAGGACCAGACTCCACACCATGGTAGACCAGGCCTTCTGCTTGGCTGCTCCCAGACTGTGGAACGCTCTCCCTGACCACCTGAGAGCACCGCACACTGTGGACGCTTTGAAACACAACTTAAGACTTACTAAACCCTTCTGATGTATTTTATCATGTTGTCTGTTTTTAATTCTTAGCATAGTATCTACACTGCCCTCTGTAGCTTTGAGATTTGGTTTTATGTAAAGTGCGTTACGAATAAAAAAATTACTATTATTATTATTATTAAATAACACTGAGTTCTTATTTTGAAAAGCAACAGGGAAAATTAAAATCTTGTATTCACTGTACATTGTGTGTATTTACCTTACCTTACAGTTTTTGTTGTGTTTTTTAACCCTACACCTGAATTTTAGTCACACAGTTGTGTTTTAAATCATACATGTATTTCACATGTCACAGATGTTTCATTTATTGCCTGTGTATTTTAATCATACAGGTGCATCTTTAACCTTACATGTGATTTATATCGGACTGGTGATCTTTAACTGTGCAGGTGTTTTTGTTTTCTTACATGAGTACTTAAAAATCGTACCAATACAATTTAAATACAGGTATATTTCTAAATCATACAGGTGTATTTTCAAAAGTACAAATTTATTTTCGATTATACTGGTGCATTTTTATCATGTAGGTGCATTTTAAATCGTACAGGTGTATTTCTATACCGTGCAGGCGCATTTTTATCATACTGGTGCATTTTTATCATGTAGGTGCATTTTAAATTGTACAGGTGTATTTCTATACCGTGCAGGCGCATTTTTATCATACAGGTGCATTTTTATCGTACAGGTGCATTTTTTACATACAGGTCTATTATCAATAGTAGAGGTGTATTTCAGATCGTGCAGGTGCATTTTTTACATACAGGTCTATTATCAATAGTACAGATGTATTTTACGTGCAAGTCTATTTTTGATCGTACAGGTGCATTTTAAATCATACAGGTGCATTTTAATCGTGCAGGTGCATTTTAAATCATACAGGTGCATTTTAATCGTGCAGGTGCATTTTTGATCGTGCAGGTGCATTTTAAACAGGTAATGTTTGGTACAGATGTGTTTTAAACTGTACAGGTGTACGTTTGGTACAGCTGTGTGTTTGGTAAAGGAGTACATTTGGTACAGGTGTGTGTTTGGTACAGGTGTGTGTTTGATAAAGGAGTACATTTGGTACAGGTGTGTGTTTGATAAAGGAGTACATTTGGTACAGGTGTGTGTTTGATAAAGGAGTACATTTGGTACAGGTGTGTGTTTGATAAAGGAGTACATTTGGTACAGGTGTGTGTTTGGTAAAGGAGTACATTTGGTACAGGTGTGTGTTTGATAAAGGAGTACATTTGGTACAGGTGTGTGTTTGATAAAGGAGTACATTTGGTACAGGTGTGTGTTTGATAAAGGAGTACATTTGGTACAGGTGTGTGTTTGATAAAGGAGTACATTTGGTACAGCTGTGTGTTTGGTAAAGGAGTACATTTGGTACAGGTGTGTGTTTGGTACAGGTGTATTTCACATGGTGCAGGTGTACGTTCCTCACCCACCTTGAGGTCGACCCAGGCCTCCAGCTCCCGGCGGCTGTTGAACCGACACAGCACACCTGAGCTGGTGATGCAGTAGGTGTTAGACGCCATGGGGCCACGCCCACACGCCACCCCGCTGAACAAGTTGTCTTTAAAGTCGCCTAATAATGCCGACCGTCCAATCAGTGGCACCGTGCTGTTCACCTGGACACAGGGAGAAAATGATTAAACTCAGATGACAGTAAACTGAGCTGTGATTGGCTGATAGGAGGTCAGGGTGGTACCCGTCGTTCTTTGGAGGCATCCAGGTACCAGAACTTGACATGTCTGTTTCCTGCGGTGACGAAGTAGCTGTTGTCCTGAGAAAGGGAGACAGCCAAGACTCTGCTGGACACTTTGTTGAACGCAATGATGGAACCTTTCTGCTCAAAGACACGGAGACACAGAGACAAAACGGACAAAACGCCATCAGGACGATTTAGTTATTTACCCAGAGGACACGTGGACAAGTTCAGGCACTTTAAATCTGTGCGTCCTCACCCTCCAGTCCCACACGCTGACGGTCATGTCGTGTTGGTATCCCACGGAGACGATGTAGCTGCTGTTGGCAGAGAACGCCACGCAGGAAACGCCGTATTTATGAGACTGAACCTCGGCCACCTGACACCCGTCCACCTCCCACACCCGCACACAGGGCATGTGACCACTCTGAAACACACACACACACACACACACACACACACACACACACACACACACACACACACACACACACACACACACACACACACACACACACACACACACACACACCCCTGTCCTTCACCTGTCCATCATCTGGTGTCCACACTGACACACCAGACACAGGTGTCTCTTACCTCGCCAGTGACCAGGTGTTTCCCATCATGAGAGAAGGACAGAGCGCTGAAAGGCTTCCTGGAAGACAGACAGACACCGTTTGAGGACCAGTCTGCATGTCCCAGTAACACCAGTACGTCTACTGTGTCTCCTCACTGTCCTCTACTGTGTCTCCTTACTGTCCCCTGCAGTGTCTCCTTACTGTCCTCTACTGTCTCCTTACTGTCCTCTACTGTGTCTCCCTACTGTCCTCTACTGTGCCTCCTCACTGTCCTCTACTGTGCCTCCTCACTGTCCTCTACTGTGTCTCCTCACTGTCCTCTACTGTGTCTCCTTACTGTCCTCTACTGTGTCTCCTTACTGTCCTCTACTGTGTCTCCTCACTGTCCTCTACTGTGTCTCCTCACTGTCCTCTACTGTGTCTCCTTACTGTCCCCTGCAGTGTCTCCTTACTGTCCTGTACTGTGTCTCCTCACTGTCCTCTACTGTGTCTCCTCACTGTCCTCTACTGTGTCTCCTTACTGTCCTCTACTGTGCCTCCTTACTGTCCTCTACTGTGTCTCCTCACTGTCCTCTACTGTGTCTCCTTACTGTCCCCTGCAGTGTCTCCTTACTGTCCTGTACTGTGCCTCCTCACTGTCCTCTACTGTGTCTCCTCACTGTCCTCTACTGTGTCTCCTTACTGTCCTCTACTGTGTCTCCTTACTGTCCTCTACTGTGTCTCCTCACTGTCCTCTACTGTGTCTCCTCACTGTCCTCTACTGTGTCTCCTTACTGTCCCCTGCAGTGTCTCCTTACTGTCCTGTACTGTGTCTCCTCACTGTCCTCTACTGTGTCTCCTCACTGTCCTCTACTGTGTCTCCTTACTGTCCTCTACTGTGCCTCCTTACTGTCCTCTACTGTGTCTCCTCACTGTCCTCTACTGTGTCTCCTTACTGTCCCCTGCAGTGTCTCCTTACTGTCCTGTACTGTGTCTCCTTACTGTCCTCTACTGTGTCTCCTCACTGTCCTCTACTGTGCCTCCTCACTGTCCTCTACTGTCTCCTTACTGTCCTCTACTGTGTCTTCTTACTGTCCTCTACTGTGTCTCCTTACTGTCCTCTACTGTCTCCTCACTGTCCTCTACTGTGCCTCCTTACTGTCCTCTACTGTGCCTCCTCACTGTCCTCTACTGTGTCTCCTTACTGTCCTCTACTGTGTCTCCTCACTGTCCTCTACTGTGTCTCCTTACTGTCCCCTGCAGTGTCTCCTTACTGTCCTCTACTGTGTCTCCTTACTGTCCTCTACTGTGCCTCCTCACTGTCCTCTACTGTGTCTCCTTACTGTCCTCTACTGTGTCTCCTCACTGTCCCCTGCAGTGTCTCCTTACTGTCCTCTACTGTGCCTCCTCACTGTCCTCTACTGTCTCCTTACTGTCCTCTACTGTGTCTCCTTACTGTCCTCTACTGTGTCTCCTTACTGTCCTCTACTGTCTCCTCACTGTCCTCTACTGTGTCTCCTTACTGTCCTCTACTGTGCCTCCTCACTGTCCTCTACTGTGTCTCCTTACTGTCCTCTACTGTGTCTCCTCACTGTCCTCTACTGTGTCTCCTTACTGTCCCCTGCAGTGTCTCCTTACTGTCCTCTACTGTGTCTCCTTACTGTCCTCTACTGTGCCTCCTCACTGTCCTCTACTGTGTCTCCTTACTGTCCTCTACTGTGTCTCCTCACTGTCCCCTGCAGTGTCTCCTTACTGTCCTCTACTGTGTCTCCTCACTGTCCCCTGCAGTGTCTCCTTACTGTCCTCTACTGTGTCTCCTCACTGTCCCCTGCAGTGTCTCCTTACTGTCCTCTACTGTGTCTCCTCACTGTCCCCTGCAGTGTCTCCTTACTGTCCTCTACTGTCTCCTTACTGTCCTCTACTGTGTCTCCTTACTGTCCCCTGCAGTGTCTCCTTACTGTCCTCTACTGTGTCTCCTTACTGTCCTCTACTGTGTCTCCTTACTGTCCTCTACTGTGTCTCCTTACTGTCCTCTACTGTGTCTCCCTACTGTCCTCTACTGTGTCTCCCTACTGTCCTCTACTGTGTCTCCTTACTGTCCTCTACTGTGTCTCCTTACTGTCCTCTACTGTGTCTCCCTACTGTCCTCTACTGTGCCTCCTCACTGTCCTCTACTGTGCCTCCTCACTGTCCTCTACTGTGTCTCCTCACTGTCCTCTACTGTGTCTCCTTACTGTCCTCTACTGTGTCTCCTTACTGTCCTCTACTGTGTCTCCTTACTGTCCTCTACTGTGTCTCCTCACTGTCCTCTACTGTGTCTCCTCACTGTCCTCTACTGTCTCCTTACTGTCCCCTGCAGTGTCTCCTCACTGTCCTCTACTGTGTCTCCTCACTGTCCTCTACTGTGTCTCCTCACTGTCCTCTACTGTGTCTCCTTACTGTCCCCTGCAGTGTCTCCTTACTGTCCTCTACTGTGTCTCCTCACTGTCCTCTACTGTGTCTCCTTACTGTCCCCTGCAGTGTCTCCTCACTGTCCTGTACTGTGTCTCCTCACTGTCCTCTACTGTGCCTCCTTACTGTCCTCTACTGTGTCTCCTTACTGTCCTCTACTGTGTCTCCTTACTGTCCCCTGCAGTGTCTCCTTACTGTCCTCTACTGTCTCCTCACTGTCCTCTACTGTGTCTCCTTACTGTCCTCTACTGTGTCTCCTTACTGTCCTCTACTGTGTCTCCTCACTGTCCTCTACTGTGTCTCCTCACTGTCCTCTACTGTGTCTCCTTACTGTCCCCTGCAGTGTCTCCTTACTCTCCTCTACTGTCTCCTTACTGTCCTCTACTGTGTCTCCTTACTGTCCTGTACTGTGCCTCCTCACTGTCCTCTACTGTGTCTCCTTACTGTCCTCTACTGTGTCTCCTCACTGTCCTCTACTGTGTCTCCTTACTGTCCTCTACTGTGCCTCCTCACTGTCCTCTACTGTGTCTCCTTACTGTCCTCTACTGTGTCTCCTTACTGTCCTCTACTGTGTCTCCTCACTGTCCTCTACTGTGTCTCCTTACTGTCCTCTACTGTGTCTCCTTACTGTCCCCTGCAGTGTCTCCTTACTGTCCTGTACTGTGTCTCCTCACTGTCCTCTACTGTGTCTCCTCACTGTCCTCTACTGTGTCTCCTTACTGTCCTCTACTGTGTCTCCTTACTGTCCTCTACTGTGTCTCCTCACTGTCCTCTACTGTGTCTCCTTACTGTCCTGTACTGTGTCTCCTCACTGTCCTCTACTGTGCCTCCTCACTGTCCTCTACTGTCTCCTTACTGTCCTCTACTGTGTCTCCTTACTGTCCTCTACTGTGTCTCCTTACTGTCCTCTACTGTCTCCTCACTGTCCTCTACTGTGTCTCCTTACTGTCCTCTACTGTGCCTCCTCACTGTCCTCTACTGTGTCTCCTTACTGTCCTCTACTGTGTCTCCTCACTGTCCTCTACTGTGTCTCCTTACTGTCCCCTGCAGTGTCTCCTTACTGTCCCCTGCAGTGTCTCCTTACTGCCCTCTACTGTGTCTCCTCACTGTCCTCTACTGTGTCTCCTTACTGTCCTCTACTGTGCCTCCTCACTGTCCTCTACTGTGTCTCCTTCTGTCCTCTACTGTGTCTCCTTACTGTCCCCTGCAGTGTCTCCTTACTGTCCTCTACTGTGTCTCCTTACTGTCCTCTGCTGCATCTCCTTACTGTCCTCTACTGTGTCTCCTTACTGTCCTCTACTGTGTCTCCTTACTGTCCCCTGCAGTGTCTCCTTACTGTCCTCTACTGTGTCTCCTTACTGTCCTCTACTGTGTCTCCTTACTGTCCTCTACTGTGTCTCCTCACTGTCCTCTACTGTGTCTCCTCACTGTCCTCTATTGTGTCTCCTTACTGTCCCCTGCAGTGTCTCCTCACTGTCCTCTACTGTCTCCTTACTGTCCCCTGCAGTGTCTCCTCACTGTCCTCTACTGTGTCTCCTCACTGTCCTCTACTGTGTCTCCTCACTGTCCTCTACTGTGTCTCCTTACTGTCCTCTACTGTGTCTCCTTACTGTCCCCTGCAGTGTCTCCCTACTGTCCTCTACTGTGTCTCCTCACTGTCCTCTACTGTGTCTCCTCACTGTCCTCTACTGTGTCTCCTTACTGTCTACTGTGTCTCCTTACTGTCCCCTGCAGTGTCTCCCTACTGTCCTCTACTGTGTCTCCTCACTGTCCTCTACTGTGTCTCCTTACTGTCCTCTACTGTGTCTCCTTACTGTCCCCTGCAGTGTCTCCTTACTGTCCTCTACTGTGTCTCCTAACTGTCCTCTGCTGCGTCTCCTCACTGTCCTCTGCAGTGTCTCCTTACTGACAGACTCACCTGGACGTGTTGACGATGTGTCTCTGTTTGTTGGTCTTCGGGTGAAGCAGGACAATGACACACCTGAGACACAAACAGTCCATTCAGGTCATAGCACCGTTACGTTCTTTATGTTCTGTCCAGGTGAGTCAGAGGGGGCGAGCTTACCCTGCAGGATATGCGATGAGCCCAGACGTGGGGTCAGAGGTCAGGCCGCTGCTGCTGGCTGTGCTGATCCCCAGAACCTTCTCCAGACTCACCTGAAACATCAGACACAGACCTGACACTGTAACAGACGCTGAACTGACACGGTTCATTTATCAGACAGATCTGTCAACATCAAACGTCAACATTCAGAGTCCAGTCTTCTGTTTGGAGTACAGTGAACACATTGTCATGTTTGAGATGATGTGAGCTTTGTGACATGGTGCGTTATCCTGCTGGAAGTAGCCATCAGAAGATGGGTACACTGTGGTCATAAAGGGATGGACACGCTCAGCAACAATACTCAGGTAGGCTGTGGTGTTTAAACCATGCTCAGTTGGTACTAAGAAAATCTCCCCCACACCATTACACCACCAGCAGCAGCAGCAGCAGCAGCCTGAAGCGTTGATACAAGGCAGGATGGATCCATGCTTCCATCTGAATGTGGTTTTTCCAATCTTCTATTGTCCAGTTTTGGTGAGAAAACCCGTGTGAATTGTAGCCTCAGTTTGCTGTTGTTAGCTGACAGGAGTGGCACCTGGTGTGGTCTTCTGCTGCTGTAGCCCATCTGCTTCAAGGTTGGACAAGGTGTTGTTGCTTCAGAGATGCTCTTCTGCACACCTTGGTTGGAACCAGTGCTTATTTGACTTCCTGTTGCCTTTCTATCATCTTGAAGCAGTCTGGCCATTCTCCTCTGACCTCTGGCATCAACAAGGCATTTTGGCTCACTGGATATTTTCTCTTTTTGGGACCATCCTCTGTAAACCCTAGAGATGGTTGTGCTGAAAATCCCAGTAAATACTCAGAGCAGCCCATCTGGCACCAACAACCATGCCACGTTCAAAGTCACTTCAATCACCTTTCTTCATCATTCTGATGCTGCGCTTGAACTTCAGCAGCTCGTCTTCACCATGTTTACATGACTACATATTAATGAGCTGCTGACACCTGATTGGCTGATTAGATATTTGTGTTAACGAGCAGTTGGACAGGTGTACCTAATAAAGTGGCATGTGAGTGTTTGTGTAATGTGCCACAATGTTAACAGTAGTGTGTTAAATATTAAAAATATGAAATGTGTTTGTGCCTTTGGCTACAACAGTGTTGTGTGTAAGATAGAAATATAAAAACGTGTATAGAGTTAGAATATACGACACACTACAAACATGACGATGAGTTCACTGTACTCCAACTGCCTCCACAGTCACCAGATCTCAGTACAATAGATCAGTGGTTCTCAAACAGTGTGCCGTGGGATTTTGTGATAACCGCACATTACTATTATTACCATATTAGACTGGGCCTGTACAAAGTTATGAGTGAATTTACTGTATCAGTATGTTGTGCACACACTTCCTAATAAAGAGGCAAACTCAGGTAGATGAGATTGTGTCCAGTGTGAGGGACGATTCGTTTAAAAGCAGAAAGCCGTGAGCAGGACAGTGCATTTAGTTACTGTACGAAGCAAAACACTAAGACGACGAGCTCCCTCTGAGAGACAAAGACAAACTGTCAGGAGACATGAAGTCATGAAGCTACCTGTCTGATTTTGTCTTATCTTTATTGTGTCATGTTTTTGTGAGACTGATGACACACGTTATTGTGCACAGATATAAATACAGGTGAGCGTCAGTCACAAATTTGAGCACCACAGGTACGGAGCACCTTTGGGAGATTCTGGGTACTTTATTTTTTCCATACATATGATTCAGTACTCTTTACATCATCACACTATCACTGAAGTATGTCTGATTCACAAAGTGTGAGTGAGCAGCATTATAATATTGTCATTAATCAACAAAAAGGATTTTAACGTGTTTATTAAATAATCGTGTATTTAATAAACACAAAGTGATGTAACTTAGTGTATCTACGAGCTTTTCTCATCAGTGTGGATCCGTCACACTGATGAGAAACGAGCAGAAACATTTATTGTGTCTTTATATTTTTACTGAAGATGTGATTTTAAACGTGTCATTAAATTCCTCGGTAACAGTCTTCGGTGACACACCGGTGGCCTGCTGCCTCAGTGTCCCAACAGTACCGTTAGCATGTCGCTATAAAAAGTTAGCTCACAAACTAACGTCATAACGGTTTTTATTTAAAAATGAAAACATCCGCAAAGCTGACTTTTATTAACTCTTTGAGTTGTTACATTCTCACACTTTGGTCACAGTTCGTCTTTAAACTTGTCTCCAAACTTTAGCTAACGGCTCCGTGAAGCTAACTGTTAGCCCACGGTTAGCTCAGACTGTCGTTACCCGGCTGCTGCAGCTCCTCTTCGGCTGGCTCTGGCGGCTCTTCGTCCCCGCTGCTGGCTTCCTCTTCGCGGCGTCAGCTCCCTCCGCCATGCTGACACCAGACACACAGGCTACACACCGCGGTGTGGGCGCATCAGAGCCCGTCACTGAGGTCAACAACTCCCCGCCGCCGCCGCCGCTGTTGTTGTTGTTTGTTGTTTGTTGTTGATGACGATGACGATGATGATGATGATGATGATGATGATGATGATGATGATGATGGCCGATTAGCTTAGCTACTTGCTAAGTTAACGAACTAAACGAAACCTGACACCTGACTTATATACGGCGGGATTCTGGTTCAAACTCAGCCCCGCCTACTACTCATCAACCAACCAATGAACAGCCGAGGGCCCGCCCTCTGCCCCAAAACAACCAATGAGCAGACGAGGAGAAAAAATAACCCGCCCACTGTCCGCTAGCCAACCAATCAGTTTTCGTATCAGTGACTCTGTGTGACCCAGTGTTTCAGACGGTATTTGTATTATTGATGTTGGTAAAATAAAAAAATAAAACATCAATAATGAAACTAAAAAAATTTTTTTGTGTATTTGTGTAATAACAGTAATAGTTAATCTTATTAACTATGTCAGGTTTATTTATAATAATAATGATAACAGACAAATGTCTAATGTAAAATCTTATAAATAATCAATGATGGACTGTAACTAAGTACATTTACTCAAATACTGTATTTACCATAGGTGCTGTATTTAAAAAAAATCTTTTTAAGAACTTAAATATCATTATTATTATTTGTTACATAGTAATATCATAGTGACACCATATAAAAACAACAAAAAAAGTCAAGACAGGTACAACTGGAAAAGAAATTAGAAAAAAATAAAAGAAGTGGCTCCATTAATATCAGCTTCTAGGAAATAATTTGAAACTGTTAACTGATGAATTGCAGTCACAGGACAGAGATATTATCCTGACACAGACAGACAGATAGACAGGAACAGTTTTAAGGCACTTACGTACTTATATTGTATCCTGCTTTACACCTCGTCTTCTTTGATGAACTGAAGGCTTTAAAATCATGTCTAGTTTCCTGAGCAGAGACCGTGGACGTTAGGACAGATGCTAAATCTGCTGCACTAAATATTAAGTATTTGCATGTTTAAAACAAACAGCTCTGGGCAGCTATGTGCAACCGCTCCGAGGTCACCAAGTACGTTCAGAGGTGAGACCAAGTCATTGTCTTCTAAGTCACAAGTAAGTTTTTACTCAAGTCCCAAGTCAAGTGTTGAGTCCTTAATATGTCATAATGACGCTCTTCACTTGGTTTAAAAACATTTTCACAACAGAATAATAATATATGAAATTTACAAAAATCATGAGGGATTTTAAAAACTTATATTTATGTGTTGCGTCTCCATCTGTAACCTTCGACCTGCACGTTTTACAGTCTGCTGCTGTCTGATTGCTTCAACATGGAGAATCATTCAACAACATGGAGTTCTTCAGGGACACGTCCTGGGACGTTTTTGTTTCTAATAAATCTGATTTAAAGGAACAGTCCAACATTTAGTACATAATCTTGTTCTCTGTATCTAATAGTGTCGACTTGCTGGAAATCAATCGTGTTGATGTTAGCTGGTTCAGAAAATTAAATTAAATCACTTCATCTGTGGCACACTTTTTAAATAACATACTGTTTAAATAGCGTACTGTTTGGAAATCAAAAGGCTCAAGTCCAATTGAGTCATTGGTGTTAAAGTTCTAGCTGAGTTTTTTTTTATTTTGTCGGATCTGAAGTCAGCAAATTTGTGACAGGAACCTGACTGTAGTCCGAGTCATGTTACTCCTGTCCACACTTCTGCATACATTACACCGTCATCAGTGAACAGAGCATTGGTTTATGGATATGTTTGTGTGATACTGAAAAAAAATCCCTTCACAAAGTATCTGAGCTGTGATTAAAGTGATAAGCCTGAACACCACTGCACTACAGAAACAAACAACTGATGCTAGCACGTTAGCTTCCAGCTGGTCTCAGTGGAGGAAGCTAACAATGCTAACAGATACCTGAAGAAGAGAACAGGATCAGTTCAGACACATAAAACTCTGACAGCGCAGTGATTATGACGTCATTCATTTTTATTGTAGCAGAGGAATCAAAGTGCAGCGTAGCTTCATGTACCACAGCTGAGTTGCCATGATGCCGCTGTACGCGCAGAAGGCAATGGTTACATATGAAATAAATGTGATCCCAGAATGGCTGTATAAACCAACCATCATTCGAAAATCTAAAAAATTCACAAAGAAAAAAAAATCATCCTAAATGACCTCAGGAGAGCAACAACAAAGACAATTCTCTCTCCAGAACAACTTCCTCTTCAACCAAAACAAATTAACTAAAGAAGAAGTTCAAAATGTTTCAGCGTCAACAGATTAGTGCAATCAGAGTCAACAACAAGACAAAGTCAACTTCAAACCAAAGAGTTCAACTGCTGAAGCTTCTGTTCAACCACAAACATACAGAGAGTCTGCTGGTAAGAATTCATCAATCAACTTGTTCTTCAATAACGTGGAGTTACTCAGGAAAGTGTCCTGGGGCCTCTGTTGTTTCTATTAAATAAGACTTAAAGGAACAATCCAATATCTACGAAACCATCTTGTTCTATAGCTTTGTCTCAGTTCAGACACTGCAACCTCTGAAGGATGTCCTTTGAAGACCGCATCAGCCAAACCAAACAGTCTCCGAAATGGGACAGTCTGGTCTGCGGAGGATTTCCCGGTTGCATCACCAGTTGTTCTCGTCCCGACCAATTGGCATTACTGTTAGCTAGCAACCAGCTGCACTTGACGAAAGAAGGAATAAGCTACTAGGTTGGTTAGCCCTAAATCTTGTTATTATACATATTATTTCATACAGTCCTTCAGGAGATGATTCACCACCGGAAACGCTGACATCTGATATATTTCAGGCTGATGGAGCGTTTTAACTTATTAAATTCAAATTGTTTAAGCTGTGTGCTTTTAGCTAACAGTAATGTTAACAACCATTAACTGTTAGCTAGTTAACAACTGTTAGCTTAACTTAACATGTAATTGTCACCAGCACACAATGCATCTTGGGATAGGCTGGGCCACGAAGGATTCAACCGTTGCATCCTCCAAATTCTGGGGAAAAAAGGCTGCATTTCTTGGCCACACTTGAAGGAGCTTTGGAAATGGAGCGGCCTTGGTTGCGTCGATGTGACGCAATCAGTCTTTAAATGTAGCATTTGAAGACTGCAGCCCCTGAACTGAGACACAGCTGTTGTCTTAAATAGGAATAATATAAAAGAGTCCTTAAGGGACATGTCCTGGGGCCTTTTTTGTTTCTATTAAATCTCTTTTAAAAAAAAAACAATCCAACGTTTAATAAAACATCTTGTTCTTTGTCTTTTCGAGACTCAGGTGAAAAGATGGAGATCCAGTGCAGTGACAGGCCCATTGCTTTTATGCAACTTGTCTCCCTTTGTACTTTATTGTCCTAAATTTAGTTGCATTGCTGAGTCTACTAACACTGGAATCATTCCTGATAAACAGTACCTTTTTACCTTTTAAACTACAAATATAAAATCCCTCAAGGTCCCTAAACACCTTAAATTCCCAGAGAAAATAGAGAGGAAATTACCTCACAGGAGGCTACAGTCAAGCTGGTCCAAGGTTAGCTTAGCTAATCAAGACTGTGAGCAGTGGGAAAATGCTAGCCTAGCTTAGCACAAAGTAAAAACATCTATGTATGGTTGTTGAGGCTATTTGGTCCTTGCCATGTCATTGATCCTTGTCCAGCAGGTTTGGGTCCAGTGCCGTACATGATGGTGAGCACTTCCTGTCTCTGCTGCCCCCTGGTGGCAGTCAGATTGACGTACAAGGGGAGGCTAGCGCCAGCAGACAGCTGACTCTAGAATATGGTATGTGTCAGGATGTCATGTTTGATATGTGAGATGAGATTTAAACCCTTAGACTCTTTAAATTTAGGATGCTCAGCGGCAGTTTAAATCCTTTCTACGTGAGCCTGTAATTTATAAATAAGTTCTCGGTGACTTTCAGGAAGTAATCTGGTGCCAGTTAGAACTCAAAATGATAAGTCGGTTAATCGATCAACAGGAAATTAATTCTGATAAATAACTGTTGGATCAAAACTGTGCATGTTTGCTGATTTTGTTCTCCAGTGAAACTCAATATTTTCAGGGTTTTGAATTTAAACTTTGACGGCGTCACCTCAGATTCTTTTTTTCAGACCAAATTAATTGACTGAAAAAATAAACTTCAGATTTACTGACAACGAATCGACCCGTCAGCCGCAGCCATTGAGCAAACTGTAGAAAAAAAGAATACTATCAGACGTTTTATTCTCCACAGGTTAAACTGTGTTTGTCTGTAGTCACAGTTCACATTTTTCACATTGAGCTGATTTTTGTTATTTAGAATGGATTAATCTGAGTGTCTAAATGTGATACCGCCATTATGACTTAATCAGGATAGCGTTTTGAGATTCATCAGGAAACGACAGGCGTGTAAATCAAAGTAAGGATGCACGATACTGGAGTTTTTTGCTGATATCCAACATATAACAACTAATTTGACTTTTAAGTGATAAGTGACATATCCTTTTTTCCCCACCTAATGTTAGTGATCAAGTCTCTTCTGTATTGTAATTAAATATTATACATGCAGATCCTTATTGTGATGGCCCACCAGCAGAGGAGACATGAAATACTTTTCAAAGTATCAACAGGAAAGCGATCCAAAACAGTTTGTAAACTCCTGATGAAGGTCTGCAGTGGTCCAAACATGTTGGCTCTTTTCATGATTTAGCCACCACAATAAAGGCTTTTTAATATTTCCTGTTCTCCACAAGCACCCGACACAAGATTATGCATTTTTGTATAAACAGAGCAACCAGTCATCTCTATCTTTATCTAGTACTCAATGTATGTAATATTCATTCATTGTACATAATAAGAAAAATGTTGGCTGATTCTCATCATGGCTGGGCCCTACGGACAAATGTTCATATCTCTGTATTTTTTTAGGCTGACCAGCGACACATGATATATATCTCTGTATTTTCTACATGTTTTTAGCTGCAGGTCAGAGCCACATCTGAGACTTCAGTTACTTTTATAAAAACAGATTGTGATGAAAATAAAAAACAAAGACAGGGATTATTTTCCTGTTTGAAAATAAACAGCTGCACAAGAAGTTCATGAAGAATTACATCACATAAACTTTAGGGCTGTTCAGTTCTTGTAGTTAATTTTAAAACCGTCATAGATGACGTACTGATTTTATCGTGCATCCCTAAATCAAAGTACTTCACATTATCACTCAACATTTTCCAAACTGTGTTAAACTTTTTGTCCTTGACATCAGAACCAGCAGTCGACGTCTCAGCTGCTGGTTTTGGGGCTTAGGTGGTCAAAAAAAAGAAGAAGAAGAAACGTCGAGTCATTTTGTGTTAGACAGAGGCGTTTGGTTATTCTGCTGTTTGAGGCGGCCGCTGGTTTCCTTTCATATCCATCCATCTGAGAATGTATCTGAAGACTGTCTGAGCTTTTTTTAAATATTAAAATTTGTTAAAAATTGTGTTTCTTTCTGGAATCAGTGACTGATGAGACGGTGTGCGTCTCCTGAGGACACAGTCGGAGCAGAGACAACAGAAACAATCTGAAACAGTTTGGAAAATGGAAAATGTGTCGCTCCAGTATTTGAAAAGTTTTTACTGGATGTCGGTGTAACGCAGAGGATCTGAGGGGAAACAGCAGCGTTCAGATCCATCAGGCGTCTGAAGGTAAAGGTGTGACTGACAGGTGGAGCACCAATCACCTGAGGCTGGGGGCAGGGCTCAGTGTGTGTGTGTGTGTGTGTGTGTGTGTGTGTGTTATTATCCTGCTGATAATCTGATCTGAAGGCAGTTTAATGACCATGCTGATGTCCTGTTTCTGATTGGCTGCTGGTCTAAAGCAGCTTTAGTTTAGATTTAATACAGCGACGCCGCTGGGACGCAGACGTCTGCACAGGTTATGACATCACTGAGATATTTTTACAGTGTGAGCTCACTGCGGACTGTAAACAGAGCCGACTGTGACCAGAACACAGTCTGTGTGTTTTACACTGAGTTTAAGGCGACGTGGTGATGTAATGATCTTGGACCTGCCTCACCTGTCGAGGTAACGTTTCTCTTTGGTAGGTTCCCGCCCCCCGCCCCTTCAGTGTTTCACCGCTGAGATGGCGTCCAGGGGACGAGCTGCTGAAGGCACAAAGGATTCCTGGTGGATGATTCAGAGATGTGGAGTCGGTCTGTACGTTCAGTGTTTGTGTTCAAACAGCAGCTCTGCAGGCCGACGCTCACAAAAGGTCACTTCTTACATTCTTCATTTTATTTACACTAGAAAAATAAACACATCTGTGGAGGAGGTCCCTTCAGTTTGCACTTTATTGCTTTGGAGACAGTCGGTCCTGCAGAAGAAGAAGAAGAAGAGTCATGGGTGTGACATTCAGAGCATTAACACAGCTGTAAGCCGCTGATATTTACAGTGTCATTCAAAAGTTTTTGCCCCCTGGTCAACACTTCGTTTACTGTGAATAGTTCAGAAGAAAACGAGCTGATCTCCAAAAGACATGAAGTTAAAGGATAACTTAAGTATTTTTCAACCTGGGCCCTATATGTGTGCGTATGATTCATAGGTACAAGTCATTCTAAAATTGGTTCAGTATTGAGGGAGCTGCGAAACGAGCTAAAACACTAACAGGGCAAATGCGTCCGGTATAAGTTTGTGCATTAAAAGTGCTTTTTTTCACCACTGACCGGTTCAGATCGCCAGTGCTATCTCTGTAAATAGCACACTAAGCGTTTCCCTTACTTCTGGGCTGTGTGACGTCATCTCACAAGAGCTTTGCTTGTTGCCGGAAGAAAGCAGAGGAGCCATGCTGAGCGCCGCTCAGAGTGGTGCTGGTTGTCCCGGAGTACAGCTGAGAGTTTTACTGCATCGATTGAAAACAATGGTTCGTGTTTGTGCTTATCTGAATTGCAAGAAGAGGATGTGGCGCAACACCCCGTACAGCTTTCACAGGCTGCCTTTGTCGGACGGCGAGATGCTGAAGTTGTGGCTAGTTGTGCTACAAATGGATGCTAACACTCCTGTTGAAAAGACATCCAACCCTGAAACACCTCTTCCTCAAGAAAACGGCTGTCTCACGAGAAGAGAGAGCTACAGACACAGTGGAGGTAATGTTATATAAACAACGCTCGAAACGCTTAGTATGCTATTTACAGAGATAGAGAGTGGAGATCTGAACCAGTCAGTGGCGAAAAAGAGCACAAACTTATACGGGACGCATTTGCCCCCATATCTACCTCGCAGCTACCGGCTGCATCCGCCTCCCTCAATACTGAACCAATTTTAAAACGAGTTGTACCTATGAATCATACGCACACATACACATGGGGAAATAGAGCCCAGGTTGATCTCAGAGTGGAAAAAAACCTGCACACACACCTGCCCTGTTTGGTTCAAGTTTGTTTGCCCCCTCAGGCCCCGATCACAGACGAAGTGTTTCAACAGCTGGAGGCGTCTTTTTGTAACAGTTTTTTAATGAGATTGAAGCTATTTCCTCGCTGTTTTGGCGTTGCCACGTGTCTTGTCTATCTGCCCTCTAGGCGCCTGGTGTTTCTGCGCTCTGAACTGCTCGAGTTGAACAAACTAGTACTGAACTACACACAGTAAACAAACCTTTGACTGGGGGACCAAAACTTTTGCACAACACTGTAAAGATGTAGCACAGAATGACGTCACATGGCCTGTCAGGATAATCATCGACCTGTCATACGATACCTAGACATGACCACGATCATTCTGCCAACAAATACTAGACTCAACCTACATCAGGAGAAAACTTTAAAAACCTGAGACGGCGCTATTTCTGTCAACAAAAACTATGGTGATCAAATATGTGACGACCTTTCCCCCCCAAACCAAAATGTGTCTGACAGTGAGAACATTTAAAATAGGAAGTGAGTTGTTTTGGTTGGACTGGAATCAGACGCAGGTGTGTGGCGGTGGTGTAGTTTACCCAGGTTCAGGACCGGAAGACGTGGACAGCTCGGACAACGTACTGGCGGCAGATGGGACATTCGCTCATCCTCTTGCCGCACTTGGTGCAGGTGATCATGTGACCACATTCCAACAGGACACAGTCGATCGGAGAGTCCATACATATCTTACAGAGGTTCTCCTCCAAACCTGCAGGACGGCCACCACCGCCGCCAGACTCTGGAAGGAGACACAGAGACGTACAGGGAGGCACTGTGAGAAACAACAGCTCATAAAGGACTAACTTTATGTCTGATCAATCTACAAGATGTTTCATCAATGAACCATTTGGACTTTAGAACGTCAGAAAAGACTAAAAACAGGAAACAGGAAACTCACCTGCAGCGTTCACAGTGTTGGCAGCTGGAGGACAAACAGGAAGTGACATGTTTTCATTTGATTTCAACAAAACAAACTTTCTGCTCAATGTTCAACTTTTTATGCCCAATAATATGTTCTGCTGGTCCTGGGACTGACTCTAAACTCACCCAGTGGGTTCTGCTGGTCCTGGGACTGACTCTAAACTCACCCAGTGGGTTCTGCTGGTCCTGGGACTGACCCTAAACTCACCCACTGGGTTCAGCTGGTCCTGGGACTGACCCTAAACTCACCCAGTAGGTTCTGCTGGTCCTGGGACTGACCCTAAACTCACCCAGTAGGTTCTGCTGGTCCTGGTATAGCCGGGTCACCCTCTCCATCAGCTCCCACTTCTCACAGCAGCCTTTGTAGTTGACAAAGTTCCTGGCGAGGATTTCCTTCAGCTGGCGGACGCTGAGAGCCTCAATGTCTTCCACACAGCTCAGGTCAGACAGAGATGCCCTGCGACCCGAAACTGGGGCCTCCTCCGGGTCCCAGGTCTGAACCAGACGGACAAGAGACTGAATCAGTCTCAGGAACCCAGACACAAGGACAAGGTACCAACTCAAGAGACCATGACTGTAAAGGTACTGTATATTTACAGGATCAGTTCCAGGTCCAGGACCTCTGGTCTGGTCTTACCTGGTCTTCGTCCTGAACAACGGGCTCAGTGGGGGCGGTCTCTGTGGGTGGGGCTTCAGGCTGTGCAGCTGGTGGTTCAGGGGTCGGGGCAGGGGGGGCAGGAGTCGAGGTGTGAGGGGTCAAGTCAGGTGAGTCAAAGGTCATGGACACAGGGTCAGGGGTCAAGGTCTCAGGGGCGGAGTCACTGGAAGGTGAAGACTGCTGACTGAGGACCAGCTCCACCAGTTCCTCCTGAAGAACAGGAAACAATGGTTTAACTGGGGGGCGGGGCTTAAAAGTGACAGGTAGGAGACATTTGTTTTTAAGTAAACTGTTTACGCTCGCCAGGAGACAGCCTGGTGGTTGAAGGTCAAAGTTCACTGTGACCTCACACCACATGCTTGGCATCATTTCCCACCTTCTCTCTGCACAGGTGGGTGGAGACCTCGTGCAGGTGCAGGTAGTCCCGGAGCTCCTTCACTTTCAGCTTCATGAGCTCCGCCCGCTCCAGCAGGTTGCCGTAGAAACGCTGACAGGTGTGACAGAGACGGGGGCGGGGCTCCAGCTGTGCGGAGCAGCGGCTGCAGTAGTCCTTCTTACAGTCCACGCACACATGCTGACAGACAGAGAGACACTGTAACACATCACTGTGGACTGACTCTGACCCAACAGACTGCAGCAGGTAGGCGGGGTTACCTTCTTTGCAGGTGTGTCCAAGTGCCCCCCGCACGCCTTACAGGTGTGTTCAGGTGCAGGAGGAGACGGCTGACTGTTGAAGCCAGAGTTAGTGTAGGACTGATGACGTCGCTCAGCTCCAGCAGACTGCTCAGTGTCATCACCAGCGTCCATACACAACCAGTTACAGCAGGACGCAAACATACCTGAGTATACACACAGAGACACACACTGTAGTTTAGTTTAGTTTATTTGGATGGGGACAGTGCACATTAATGAACACTGATCAGACATCTCTGTAAACATGCCGGATTGTAGCAAAGCTGCTAATTCGCATCTGTAGTCCCAAATACATAAACAGAAAGAATAAAAAATGGAGGAGACAACAGACACAAGACAAACCATTATACAAACAACAATAACAACAACAACACTGTTCAAAGAACTGAATGGAACAATTAAAGGTCACAGTCTAACAGGGAGTCAGTTAAACTTCAGGGAGATCAATCCAGTGATTGTGAATCAGTTTCAGCTGCTCCACAGACAGTTGCTCTCTCCTTATCCTTCCTCACTGATTTTTCTCTAGTTTGGTCTTCTGCTAGTGTCCTTGTCACTACTGGTAGCATGAGGCTGCACCTGCAGCCCAATCAGGTTGATACCAGACAACAGGAGACTGGCCGTTACACCAGGAGAGCTGGACAGGGCCGTAGAAGAGCATCAACCCAGCAGCAGGCCCGCTATCTGCTCCTTTGTGTGAGGAGGAACAGGAGGAGCACTGCCAGAGCCCTACAACATGACCTCCAGCAGGCTACTGGTGTGCATGTTTCTGACCTCACTGTCAGAAACAGACTGCATGTCATGCCCTGGGTTCCTCCTGCTGCAGAGGGCCCTGGGTTCCTCCTGGCGCAGTGGGCCCTGGGTTCCTCCTGGTGCCCTGGGTTCCTCCTGGCGCAGTGGGCCCTGGGTTCCTCCTGGTGCCCTGGGTTCCTCCTGGTGCAGTGGGCCCTGGGTTCCTCCTGGTGCCCTGGGTTCCTCCTGCTGCAGAGGGCCCTGGGTTCCTCCTGGTGCAGACGACCCTGGGTTCCTCCTGGTGCAGAGGGCCCTGGGTTCCTCCTGGCACAGTGGGCCCTGGGTTCCTCCTGCTGCAGAGGGCCCTGGGTTCCTCCTGGTGCAGAGGGCCCTGGGTTCCTCCTGGTGCAGAGGGCCCTGGGTTCCTCCTGGCGCAGAGGGCCCTGGGTTCCTCCTGCTGCAGAGGGCCCTGGGTTCCTCCTGGTGCAGAGGGCCCTGGGTTCCTCCTGCTGCAGAGGGCCCTGGGTTCCTCCTGGTGCAGAGGGCCCTGGGTTCCTCCTGGTGCAGAGGGCCCTGGGTTCCTCCTGGCGCAGAGGGCCCTGGGTTCCTCCTGCTGCAGAGGGCCCTGGGTTCCTCCTGGTGCAGAGGGCCCTGGGTTCCTCCTGCTGCAGTGGGCCCTGGGTTCCTCCTGGCGCAGTGGGCCCTGGGTTCCTCCTGGTGCAGAGGGCCCTGGGCTCCTCCTGGCACAGTGGGCCCTGGGTTCCTCCTGGCGCAGTGGGCCCTGGGTTCCTCCTGGTGCAGAGGGCCCTGGGTTCCTCCTGGTGCAGAGGGCCCTGGGTTCCTCCTGGTGCAGAGGGCCCTGGGTTCCTCCTGGCGCAGAGGGCCCTGGGTTCCTCCTGCTGCAGAGGGCCCTGGGCTCCTCCTGGCGCAGAGGGTCCTGGGTTCCTCCTGCTGCAGAGGGCCCTGGGCTCCTCCTGGTGCAGAGGGTCCTGGGTTCCTCCTGGTGCAGAGGGCCCTGGGTTCCTCCTGGTGCAGACGACCCTGGGTTCCTCCTGCTGCAGAGGGCCCTGGGTTCCTCCTGGTGCAGACGACCCTGGGTTCCTCCTGCTGCAGAGGGCCCTGGGTTCCTCCTGCTGCAGAGGGCCCTGGGTTCCTCCTGGTGCAGACGACCCTGGGTTCCTCCTGCTGCAGAGGGCCCTGGGTTCCTCCTGGTGCAGAGGGCCCTGGGTTCCTCCTAGCGCAGAGGGCCCTGGGTTCCTCCTGCTGCAGAGGGCCCTGGGCTCCTCCTGGTGCAGAGGGTCCTGGGTTCCTCCTGGTGCAGAGGGTCCTGGGTTCCTCCTGCTGCAGAGGGCCCTGGGTTCCTCCTGGTGCAGAGGGCCCTGGGCTCCTCCTGGTGCAGAGGGTCCTGGGTTCCTCCTGGTGCAGAGGGCCCTGGGTTCCTCCTGGTGCAGACGACCCTGGGTTCCTCCTGCTGCAGAGGGCCCTGGGTTCCTCCTGCTGCAGAGGGCCCTGGGTTCCTCCTGGCGCAGAGGGCCCTGGGTTCCTCCTGGCGCAGTGGGCCCTGGGCTCCTCCTGGTGCAGAGGGCCCTGGGCTCCTCCTGGTGCAGTGGGCCCTGGGTTCCTCCTGGCGCAGTGGGCCCTGGGTTCCTCCTGCTGCAGAGGGCCCTGGGCTCCTCCTGGTGCAGAGGGTCCTGGGTTCCTCCTGCTGCAGAGGGCCCTGGGCTCCTCCTGGTGCAGGGGGTCCTGGGTTCCTCCTGGTGCAGAGGGCCCTGGGTTCCTCCTGGCGCAGTGGGCCCTGGGTTCCTCCTGGTGCAGAGGGCCCTGGGTTCCTCCTGGTGCAGAGGGCCCCGGGTTCCTCCTGGTGCAGAGGGCCCTGGGTTCCTCCTGGCGCAGTGGGCCCTGGGTTCCTCCTGGTCCTCTATGTGTCCAGAGTGTAGACAGTTCCTGGATGATGAAGGCATTGATGCCACTGCCTGGCTGCCTCGTTCCCCTGACCTAAACCAGCAGCAGCTATGGGACGTTGTATTGTTGTACTGGTGCATCCGATGCCTCCAAGTCCCACCACAGACTGTCCAGGAGTTCACTGATGCCCTGATGCAGGTCTGGGATTTGTAGTTTAATTACCCTCCTTTAAGTAAGGAATCTGAATACTTTCCCAGCACTCTCCTTTGAGCTGAGACCAGACCACATATTAATATCTGCTAATTCTGTGTTCCTCATCAGACACTTGTATCCTTTAATAGTTTTTAGACAGACTCGTATTTAGGAAGGTTTTCTGATAAATTCGGCGTTATATTTCACTAAGTAAAATCTGACATCCTGAACAATCACTTAGTAAAAGCATACACTGGGCAGCAAAGGCAAATTTTAAGCGGTGCGTTAAATTTAGCAACATGTTAATGGAGGTTTGTCCGATGACACGAAGGACTCGTTGTCAACCTACCGGTACTTTGTGTGAAGATATTTAACCACATGTTATTGCGCAGAATTTTGACTCTAAAGTACTTCAACCACTAAAAACGTGACTGGATTATTTTTCCACCACCACTGTGCGCACGCAGACGAGCTTAAGCCAAACTACATAGTGAAAACCAGCTTGTTTGTGTTTCTTTCCAGTTTTGAGACGTCACAGGTGCAACTGACTCGACACAATGGACCAGTGCACAGGAGGAAGATCTTCTGATAAATTCGGCGTCATATTTCGTGATGTTAAACTCTTATTGAACAAATAATCCGGTCCAGAGATGTGTGAGACAGATCTGCGTAGTTGCCATACGAAACTCATAGAAACAAACTTCAAGACAAACAACAACGACAGACAACAAAGTGAAGTTTCGGTTTCATGGAGGTAACTGTGGCGCTGACTCTGAGCCGAATGATTCAATGTCTCTTGATATAACGGGACAAAACACAAGTTAACGATTTAACAGGATGATCCGTTACCGGTGAGTCGGGCTTCGTTAAATTCAACAGACTGTAAACGGAGTCTGGAGTCTGGAAAGTACCCCGGCTGCTAACAGGCTAACGGCTAGGCTAACATGAAGCTAGTTAGTGAAGTTTACAGAAACTAACGAGTCAAACACACACAAAGGGAGAGAGGTGACGTCAGACAGAGCGGGTTAAACTAACCCGGGTTACAGTGTGAACAGGAGCTAACCAGCAGGACTATGGACCCACTGAAGCGTCTTACCTGGAAGCGACGGGGCCGCTACAGCGAGCAGGAGGCTAACTGACCGAGCTGCTGCTAAACTGACGCTCACGAGCTGCTTCAAAGCTCCAGCTGCTCGTTTGTCAACATGGTGACGACATGCGGGCTGCTGTGACGTCAGGCTGGAGGAATAAACAACAACAACAACAACAACAACAACTACTACTACTAGTGAAGACTGAGATAATAACAGAGAACTGAACCAGGAAGAGTTCAACACACACACACACACACACACACACACACACACACACACACACACACACACACCTCAGTTTTTATTGTCACCCAAGAAACCTATAAAATAAACATCTCTGAACAGGAAACAGGAAGTAGTTTTTAAAAATAACAACGTACTTTTTGTTTATTTTTTTGTGTTTACATCACAGCTGACCATTTGCATTGTTGTATGTAGTTTTCTGTTTGAACACTGGGTGGAGCATTAGCTCAGAAAAGGCTGCAGGTGATGAGCAGCAGGTGTGGAAGAGAAGCATACAGCTTTTGACCGTGTCAGTATCAGAGTGGTGAATGAAACAAATTGATGAATGAAACTTGCCTGAGTTTTACCTGTGCTAAGGTGAGCATAAAAAGAGAGCAAACAAATGGGTCACCACACTCAAAGACAACTCAGTATTGGACAATGGTTTATTGTTTTTGCCCAGAACACACATCCAAAAAAGTTCTCCCCATTCACCCCTCAGTGACTCATGAATATATTCGTTTTTATTGGAAAGACTCTACAGTCCTCATGTGAGGACAGATGTGGGGTCAAAGGTTACAGTGTGGACAAACTACATTTTATATGATGGGAAAAAGTCCAAACGTCCTCAAACCAGACGACAATAAAGTCTCAATGTCCTCAAACCAGATGACAATAATAAAGTCCAAACGTCCTCAAACCAGACGACAATAAAGTCTCAATGTCCTCAAACCAGATGACGATAATAAAGTCCCAACGTCCTCAAACCAGACGACGATAAAGTCCCAACGTCCTCAAACCAGACGACGATAAAGTCCCAACGTCCTCAAACCAGACGACAATAAAGTCCCAACGTCCTCAAACCAGACGACGATAAAGTCCCAACGTCCTCAAACCAGACGACGATAAAGTCCCAACGTCCTCAAACCAGACGACGATAAAGTCCCAACGTCCTCAAACCAGACGACGATAAAGTCCCAACGTCCTCAAACCAGACGACGATAAAGTCCCAACGTCCTCAAACCAGACGACGATAAAGTCCCAACGTCCTCAAACCAGACGACGATAAAGTCCCAACGTCCTCAAACAAGACGACGATAAAGTCCCAACGTCCTCAAACCAGACGACGATAAAGTCCCAACGTCCTCAAACCAGACGACAATAAAGTCCCAACGTCCTCAAACAAGACGACGATAAAGTCCCAACGTCCTCAAACCAGACGACAATAAAGTCCCAACGTCCTCAAACAAGACGACGATAAAGTCCCAACGTCCTCAAACAAGACGACGATAAAGTCCCAACGTCCTCAAACCAGACGACAATAAAGTCCCAACGTCCTCAAACCAGACGACAATAAAGTCCCAACGTCCTCAAACAAGACGACGATAAAGTCCCAACGTCCTCAAACAAGACGACGATAAAGTCCCAACGTCCTCAAACCATACGATAATAAAGTCCCAACGTCCTCAAACCAGACGACGATAAAGTCCCAACGTCCTCAAACCAGACGATAATAAAGTCCCAACGTCCTCAAACCAGACGACGATAAAGTCCCAACGTCCTCAAACCAGACGATAATAAAGTCCCAACGTCCTCAAACCAGACGACGATAAAGTCCCAACGTCCTCAAACCATACGATAATAAAGTCCCAACGTCCTCAAACAAGATGACGATAAAGTCCCAACGTCCTCAAACCAGACGACAATAAAGTCCCAACGTCCTCAAACCAGACGACGATAAAGTCCCAACGTCCTCAAACCAGACGATAATAAAGTCCCAACGTCCTCAAACAAGACGACGATAAAGTCCCAACGTCCTCAAACCAGACGATAATAAAGTCCCAACGTCCTCAAACCAGACGATAATAAAGTCCCAACGTCCTCAAACCAGACGACGATAAAGTCCCAACGTCCTCAAACCATACGATAATAAAGTCCCAACATCCTCAAACAAGATGACGATAAAGTCCCAACGTCCTCAAACCAGACGACAATAAAGTCCCAACGTCCTCAAACCAGACGACGATAAAGTCCCAACGTCCTCAAGACGACGATAAAGTCCCAACGTCCTCAAACCAGACGACGATAAAGTCCCAACGTCCTCAAACCAGACGACGATAAAGTCCCAACGTCCTCAAACCAGACGACGATAAAGTCCCAACGTCCTCAAACCAGACGACGATAAAGTCCCAACGTCCTCAAACCAGACGACGATAAAGTCCCAACGTCCTCAAACCAGACGACAATAAAGTCCCAACGTCCTCAAACCAGACGACGATAAAGTCCCAACGTCCTCAAACCAGACGATAATAAAGTCCCAACGTCCTCAAACCAGATGACAAAGTCCCAACATCCTCAAACAAGATGACAATAAAGTCCCAACGTCCTCAAACCAGACGACGATAAAGTCCCAACGTCCTCAAACAAGATGACGATAAAGTCCCAACGTCCTCAAACCAGACGACAATAAAGTCCCAACGTCCTCAAACCAGACGACGATAAAGTCCCAACGTCCTCAAACCAGACGATAATAAAGTCCCAACGTCCTCAAACAAGACGACGATAAAGTCCCAACGTCCTCAAACCAGACGATAATAAAGTCCCAACGTCCTCAAACCAGACGATAATAAAGTCCCAACGTCCTCAAACCAGACGACGATAAAGTCCCAACGTCCTCAAACCAGACGACGATAAAGTCCCAACGTCCTCAAACCATACGATAATAAAGTCCCAACATCCTCAAACAAGATGACGATAAAGTCCCAACGTCCTCAAACCAGACGACGATAAAGTCCCAACGTCCTCAAGACGACGATAAAGTCCCAACGTCCTCAAACCAGACGACGATAAAGTCCCAACGTCCTCAAACCAGACGACAATAAAGTCCCAACGTCCTCAAACCAGACGACGATAAAGTCCCAACGTCCTCAAACCAGACGACGATAAAGTCCCAACGTCCTCAAACCAGACGACGATAAAGTCCCAACGTCCTCAAACCAGACGACGATAAAGTCCCAACGTCCTCAAACCAGACGACGATAAAGTCCCAACGTCCTCAAACCAGACGACAATAAAGTCCCAACGTCCTCAAACCAGACGACGATAAAGTCCCAACGTCCTCAAACCAGACGATAATAAAGTCCCAACGTCCTCAAACCAGATGACAAAGTCCCAACATCCTCAAACAAGATGACAATAAAGTCCCAACGTCCTCAAACCAGACGACAATAAAGTCCCAACGTCCTCAAACAAGACGACAATAAAGTTCTAATGTCTTCACAAGATACGATAATATATATATATATATATATATATATATGTATATATATATATATAATAATAAATATAATAACACTTATAAGAAATAAACAAATCTATTAAAACTTTTGAACCATACACTATGATCAGGTTTTGGGCTTTGTCCACTTTTGTCTCGGGATCAGTTGCAGACTGACTCAGTTGAGCTGGCGGCCATGTTGTTTTTACATGGCTCAGTGTATTGTGGTCTCACTACCACTGGATGGGACAGAAAGTGTGCACAAATGATGGACAACGGATATGAGTGAAGCAGAATAAAGTTTTGGGAGCAGAAGACACAAAATGTGACGTCATCATGTGGACTCACAGGAGAGTAAATAAAGTGTGAAATATATCTGAACACTTAATATTTCATATTTTACCTTGAAAACTTACTTGAATTCTTTAAAACTAAAATTATAAACTTTGTTCACAGTCAGAGCTTCTTCAACAACAGAAGTCCGATCAATGAGGTTGATTATCGTCAGCAGCTCAGATGTTCAACTGGAACGTTAAATTCAACATTATGACCAGACACTGATCATTAAATGATCCTGACGCCACCATGTGGACAAACACTGGAATAAGGTTTTAAATCTGCCCGTCTCCAGAAGAACATGTTGTACGTTTCTGCAAACTACAGACACATTACATTTGGACGTTTTATATGGGTCATTTTGATGTGCTGTAGTATCAGGGCTGACTGTCATCAGGAGGTGGAGGAGAGGGTGGATGGTGCGATACCGAGGAAAGATACCTGCCGAGCTGCAGACCACTGTTCAACACCAACAAACAATAAAAACCAGTTTAGCGACAACATCGCTGTGTTTCCTGTCAAGATGGTGCCATGGAAAGTAGTTGTTTTATATCACGTCATCGCTGCGTTAATCACATCGCTGCTGTGTTTCCTGTGGGGCTGGTGCCACGAAAAGTGGTGGTTTTTAATCACGACATAGCCGCTGCGTTTCCCGTCGGGACAGTGCCATGCAAAGTTTTTTTTAAATCACGACGTCGCTGTGTTTCCTGTCCAGACAGCGCCACTTAAAATGGTTGTCTTTAATCACGTTGTCGCTCCGTTTTCTGTCGGGATAGTGCTTTAAGCTCCTGCCTTTCTTGTGCATAAACTTAAACACGTTAGCCATTGTTCAAACGTTTTCAAGGTATCTGCTACTAATACTATTATAATAATAATAACAATAATAATAATATACTCTGTTCTGTAATAATCTGGGGGTTCTGTTTGTTATGAGAACATGAATCGGGGGGAAGCTTTAAGGACAGAGATGTGATTGTCAGAAGGGAATAAATGTGACTTAAAGAACTAAACAAAAAGCTCTTTGTTGTGGTTCTGTCAGCGAACATTTCTCAGAGTTTTTCAGTGACGTTACATACTGAAGGAGACATAAAGTTTGTTTGACACAGACAGAGAGGCAGAAACAGAACGAGCTTTATTCTTTATTTTTTCATTTGGAAGAAAAAATAAAAATCAAACCGACTTGACTCGACCCCCCCACCACCCTGAAATTAAACACATTCTAGTTGAAGTACGGTGATGAGAGTTTTATTGCCATAAACAGTGTAGGAAAAAAAAATGAACAAAAAGAAAAAGTTAAACAGCCGTTTTTTATTCTATGATACAGTAAAGCAAATGTCAGGGAGAACAAACAAAGTGTTTCATCAGCGACACAAACTTTGTCAAAGCGACGCAGACGGAAACCGACCACCGAGTGAAGGGTTAAATCCTGTTCACCTGATAATATCCAGCCTGATCCACACGCACCTGAAAACATTCACCTGGACCACGTCTGCTGTCTCCGCCTCCGTCTGTGGCAGCAGCTTCGAGACAGGAAAATTAAGGAATGCAAAAAAAATAAAAAATAAAAAAAAATAAAAATGTTTTAACTACAAACCGAAGCTCGATCTAATCGTTTGGACTTTATCAATTTTTTATTTTTTTTTTTTTTTTACAAAACTTTATCGGTGGCGGTCGGCTTCAAGAGACGTACACTGAAACAACAACAACAGCACGAAACACCTTTAAACTTCTTCTGTCCTGCTGGTGACGACGTGTTAGCGCCACCTTCTGGTCGGGGAGGGGGGCAGGGGGTGTATGGGGCTGCTGAGTTAAATGAGTCAGTGCTGCAATCAAAGACAGAGGAAGAGGAACAAGGGGGGGAGATGAAGAAAAAAGGGAGCAAAAGGGAGGGAAAAATAAAATTAAGGATAACAGGGAAAAAGAAAACATTTCTTTGACTTGTCGCTTAATATTTTATGACTTGTTCTGCCACGTTCTTTCATTCCTTCCTTCCATGAACACTGTTTTTCTATCGGGATGGGGAAACACAGAAAAGAAAATGAAATGTTTGTCTTCTTTTCTTTATTTCTGGTTTCTTCAGCTCTTTCATGTGTTGTCTTTAAAATGTGTTTCTAAAGTGTAGCGCCACCATCTGTTAGTGAGATCCGAAATATAAGAATGGAAAAAAGGGCAAAGAAAAGAGACTGAAAAGTTATTTCAGAATAAAAAAAGAAAAAATGTAAGAAAGAAATACTGGTTCCCTGTTTTCTTTGTCCCAGTTTCTTCTTTCCTCCCATGAACCCTGATTTTCTTTCCTAAATGTTTTATGAATTTCTGTTCGGTCATCAAACACTTGTCTTCATCCCTGATTTCATCTTCTTTCTTCTTCTTAAAACTCATATTTGTCTCTACAATGAAGAGAAAAAGAAACATTTTTGCCTGATTGTTCTTTTTTTCTTGTTAAATTAGTATTTACTCTTCTTTCCTTCCATGCATGATTTTCTTTCCTAAATTATTTTGAATTTCTGTTTGGTCGTCAAACACTTTATCGTAAAAAAGACATAGACATTAATTGAAAGAAGAAACAAAATAATATCAGGGATGGAAGATAACTTTTTTTACTGTTTTCTTTTTCCCTTGTTTTTTGATAATTTCTTCTTTGCTTCCATGAACCCAATTTTTTTTTTCACAACATTTCTGTTCAGTGTTCGAACACTTGTATTCATTGTACAGATAAAATCAGTAGTTTAAAGAAGAAGGAAGAAAAAGGAAATGGATGAAAAGGAAAAGTACCATTTTTTCCCCTATTTTCTTTTTCCTTTGCTAATTTTTCTTTCTTAGATTTTTTAATTTCTGTTTGGTCGTCAAACATTTGTCTTCATCGTAGAAACATTTTTTAAAAAAGTAGTTTTCGAGTAAGACAGACAATGAAGTCAGAGATGAAAGAGAAAAAGAAAAGAAGGAGCTCCAGTTCAGGTGAAGTTTTCAGTGTGGATCAACGGACCAATCAGAGATACTGTGTTATGTTTAAATCTGATTGGGTGGGAAAACGACAAATGCGCCATCGCATCATCAGGAAACATCTAACATACTCTGCTTTGGCCCGAGACAACCAATCAGAGGAGCCTTAACTGTAGGCCATGCCCCTCTTGTGTTGCGTTCAGGTTGTGGGACACAATTCCCTGATTGTAGTTTGTTTCTGTTTCCAGGAGCAGAAATGATGAAAACATATTCTGTTGTTTGTGTTTTTGGTAAATGTTTGATTATCGACAATAAATCGTTTCCAGCAGAGTCAGTTTTCTGTTAGGAAATTACTTTTTCCCTTTTTCTTCACGTGACCTGAACGCAGTGAACGCAGTTTTCACCTATGGAGGCATCGAGCAGCAGTGTATCATGGGAACAGAAATCTCAACATCAGCGTTTTTTTATCTTTAAAAACTTTTCCATCAGGTGCTGCAGGTATTGGTGGGGGGCGGAGCTTGTGAGAGCTGTAAATCTGTCCTAACGCAGATGAAACCCCGCCCACACACAAGGACATGCAGAATAAAACCGACAAACACAAAGTGGGGCAAAAATATGAAACATGACTTTTGATCAAAAGCTGTAAAATCTGACTGAGACAGAACGAAAAAAAAAGTTTGTCTAATTTAACCAATCAGGGTGAGGGGGCGTGGCTTCAGATGGATGACTACAAAACACAAACAAAATGACTTGACAGGTTTTAAGCTCTGGGCCTCTTTCTCTTGGGGTAAATGGCGTGCGATCTTTGACCTGGCGGCAGAGGAGCAGGGAGCGGGGCAACAGGACAAAGCAGCTATGACATCACGGTAAGATGACATGTTGGGGGGCGGGGGAGGGGGGGGCAGAGAAACCCAAAGTTCGGACATGCATTCACAAGCTGCTCGTTGTGTTTGTGTTTACAGGGTTATTATTCGTCAGTGTCAGAGTGTGTTTGTCTTTATTCCGACTAAGAATAAATATTCTGCTCAAACTGAACTCAAACAGGAAGAAGAAGAGGAGGAAGAAGAAGAAGAAGAAAAAAAAGAAGAAGAAGAAGAAGGGGAAGAAGAGGAGGGCGGCGTCCACTCGCTGTCTGTCAGGAAGGAATGCTAACTGTGGCGTTTAAACTCATCCCGTTGGTGTTTCTTTATCTTTGTTAAAGTTCTCTATCTGTTGACCCCCAAAGCCCCCCGCCCCCCCTCTCTCCTCCCTAATCCCTCCCCCCTCCTCCCTCCCCCCCTCCCGCCTCCCTCTGGCCCTCATGGCCTTCAGTCTCTTAAGGTTTGTCTCTGGGGATCACCTCCTCTCGCGGCCTGGCTCCGCCGAAGATGGCAGAGTTTGGGTTGGCGACCTGGTTGAGCGGCTCAGTTACGGTCCGAGGCTTCAGCTGCAGCCGAGGCCGCTGTGCACGCTCCTCTGTAAACAAACAAACAAACAAACAAACAAACAAACAAAAGAAGTCTTTACCCACTGACAGGATTAAAGTCGTCATGTTAGCCAAAGAGCCCCGACTGTCAACGACTGAGCTCACTTACAAAAATTAACTAATAAAAATCAAGAGTCACAAATCACTGTTTTAAGATTCCCCAACAAAATCACCAATTTTTTTTTAAGAATCGAATTTGTGATTTCATGTTCACCTGACAAAATCACTAATTTAAAAATTAACTGGACTAAATCAGATTCAAAAATCAGGTGAATCAATTACAGATTAAAGAATTGCGTGATTTATTCACTAATTTAACAATCTCTCGCCCTAAACATCAAATTAGCAATTGCCTTTGTGATTTAACAATCACCTGACCAAATCACTGATCTAAGAACTAGGGCTGGGCAGCATAAGCAAAAACACTATTCAAAAACTCATGGCAACTATTCGACGTTTTTTCGAATAATGACAGACAGACGGGGGTTGTCGCGCGTCTCCCATTGCCGGTGGAGCATCAAACTAGCTGGTAGCCCATCTCACACCGCTGTAGCAATCCTATACTGCCCTCGTGCGATGAGGAGCTCACTTGCATGTTAAATAAAGGTGGAAATAAGACAGCGAATACTAATAGTCTAAGATCCATGTGACTAAATCACCGATCTAAGAATCACGTGACTAAATCACTGACCTAATATCCATGTGACTAAATCACCGATCTAAGAATCTTGTGACTAAATCACTGATCTAAGAATCGTGTGACTAAATCACTGATCTAAGAACCGTGTGACTAAATCACCGATCTAAGAATCGTGTGACTAAATCACTGATCTAAGAACCGTGTGACTAAATCACTGATCTAAGAACCGTGTGACTAAATCACTGATCTAAGAACCGTGTGACTAAATCACCGATCTAAGAATCGTGTGACTAAATCACTGATCTAAGAATCGTGTGACTAAATCACTGATCTAAGAACCGTGTGACTAAATCACTGATCTAAGAATCGTGTGACTAAATCACTGATCTAAGAACCGTGTGACTAAATCACTGATCTAAGAATCGTGTGACTAAATCACTGATCTAAGAATCGTGTGACTAAATCACTGATCTAAGAATCTTCTGACTAAATCACTGATCTAAGAACCGTGTGACTAAATCACTGATCTAAGAATCGTGTGACTAAATCACTGATCTAAGAATCTTCTGACTAAATCACTGATCTAAGAATCGTGTGACTAAATCACTGATCTAAGAACCGTGTGACTAAATCACTGATCTAAGAATCGTGTGACTAAATCACTGATCTAAGAACCGTGTGACTAAATCACTGATCTAAGAATCGTGTGACTAAATCACTGATCTAAGAACCGTGTGACTAAATCACTGATCTAAGAATCGTGTGACTAAATCACTGATCTAAGAACCGTGTGACTAAATCACTGATCTAAGAATCTTCTGACTAAATCACTGATCTAAGAATCGTGTGACTAAATCACTGATCTAAGAATCTTCTGACTAAATCACTGATCTAAGAACCGTGTGACTAAATCACTGATCTAAGAATCGTGTGACTAAATCACTGATCTAAGAACCGTGTGACTAAATCACTGATCTAAGAATCGTGTGACTAAATCACTGATCTAAGAACCGTGTGACTAAATCACTGATCTAAGAACCGTGTGACTAAATCACTGATCTAAGAATCGTGTGACTAAATCACTGATCTAAGAACCGTGTGACTAAATCACTGATCTAAGAATCGTGTGACTAAATCACTGATCTAAGAACCGTGTGACTAAATCACTGATCTAAGAACCGTGTGACTAAATCACTGATCTAAGAATCGTGTGACTAAATCACTGATCTAAGAATCTTCTGACTAAATCACTGATCTAAGAATCTTCTGACTAAATCACTGATCTAAGAACCGTGTGACTAAATCACTGATCTAAGAACCGTGTGACTAAATCACTGATCTAAGAACCGTGTGACTAAATCACCGATCTAAGAATCGTGTGACTAAATCACCGATCTAAGAATCTTCTGACTAAATCACTGATCTAAGAATCTTCTGACTAAATCACTGATCTAAGAATCTTCTGACTAAATCACTGATCTACGAATCGTGTGACTAAATCACTGATCTAAGAACCGTGTGACTAAATCACTGATCTAAGAATTGTGTGACTAAATCACCGATCTAAGAATCTTCTGACTAAATCACTGATCTAAGAATCTTCTGACTAAATCACTGATCTACGAATCGTGTGACTAAATCACTGATCTAAGAACCGTGTGACTAAATCACTGATCTAAGAATCTCCTGACTAAATCACTGATCTAAGAATCTTCTGACTAAATCACTGATCTAACAACCGTGTGACTAAATCACTGATCTAAGAATCGTGACTAAATCACTGATCTAACAACCGTGTGACTAAATCACTGATCTAAGAATCGTGTGACTAAATCACTGATCTAAGAATCATGTGACTAAATCACTGATCTAAGAATCATGTGACTAAATCATTGACCTAAGATCCATGTGACTAAATCACTGATCTAAGAATTGTGTGACTGAATCACTGATCTAAGAATCATGTGACTAAATCACTGATCTAAGAATCGTGACTAAATCACTGATCTAAGAATCATGTGACTAAATCATTGACCAAAGATCCACGTGACTAAATCACTGATCTAAGAATTGTGTGACTGAATCACTGATCTAAGAACCATGTGACTAAATCACTGATCTAAGAATTACGTGACTAAGTCACTGATCTGGGAATCTTCTGACTAAATCACTGATCTACGAATCGTGTGACTAAATCACTGATCTAAGAATCTTGTGACTGAATCACTGATCTAAGAACCATGTGACTAAATCACTGATGTACGAATCTTGTGACTAAATCACTGATCTACAAATCGTGTGACTAAATCACTGATCTAAGAATCATGTGACTAAATCACTGATCTAAGAATCGTGACTAAATCACTGATCTAAGAATCATGTGACTAAATCATTGACCAAAGATCCACGTGACTAAATCACTGATCTAAGAATTGTGTGACTGAATCACTGATCTAAGAACCATGTGACTAAATCACTGATCTAAGAATTACGTGACTAAGTCACTGATCTGGGAATCTTGTGACTAAATCACTGATCTACGAATCGTGTGACTAAATCACTGATCTAAGAATCTTGTGACTGAATCACTGATCTAAGAACCATGTGACTAAATCACTGATGTACGAATCTTGTGACTAAATCACTGATCTACAAATCGTGTGACTAAATCACTGATCTAGGAATTATGTGACTAAATCACTGATCTACAAATCGTGTGACTAAATCACTGATCTAGGAATTATGTGACTAAATCACTGATCTACGAATCGTGTGACTAAATCACTGATCTACGAATCGTGTGACTAAATCACTGATCTAGGAATCACCAGGCCAAATCGCAGATTTAAAAAAAACACCTGACTAAATCACTGATCTAACAATCACGTGACAAAATCACTAAATCAAGAATCACATGAATTCATCACTGATTTAAGAATCACCAAATAGTGCTGATTTTAGATTTACACGACAACTAAACAAACATGAATTATACAACAGAATAACGTCATGAATGTATAAATTAACACCTCAAACTCTGACTGACGGACAGGAAGTTGCTTCACCTTCAGACGGTTCCCTGAAGTCTGTCGTTCCTCCACGGGGGGCTCCCTCTCTGTATCGACCCTGTCCTGCACCTCCGGGTCCTCCACCTCCTCCCCTTCTTTCACCAGGGCGACCGCTGCCACCACCACCGCCTCGACTCCGCCCTCCAATGTAGTCGTCATCTCTATAACCTGCACAGACAGACGGGCGGACAGACCGACAGGTGAGTCGACAGACAGACGCCGTCAGGTGGCCTGCGGTGCCTGGAACCTGTAAGGTGACCTGTGAGTATGAGATGGCTGAGGTGAAAGGCATGATGGGAACAAACAGGTTGTGGTCCAGCAGCTTCAGGAGGTGGAGCCAGGTTATGGGGTCAAAGGTCAACAGTGCCTAACATTAGCTAAGCATGAGTTTCTTTTGTGCTTTAGTGTCAGTCTGGTTTGTTTTAGCTAACGAGGTGGAGACTAACAAGCCGTCTAAGCTCTTACCTGACGCCTCGCTGTGATTGGATGTCCTGGATTGATACGTAACAGACATTTTAAATATTTTGTCCGTCCTACAAACTGATGCGATATTTACTGAAATATTTCGATGGCCCTGAACACAACACTGAAACACATCATCAGATTTAAAGGACGTAGTACTCCTCATTAACTCTGAAGAAGGTTCACCTGCAGGTGGCGCTGCAGTGTAACGACAACCAATCACTGTACTTTAACTGCGCTGGTTCAGGTCGTTGTTTAACAAGCGGCGCCACCTGCAGGACCGTTATTAACGTTAGACTCTGGGACACTGTCCTGCCGTCTGATTGGTCAGCTGGGATCTGCTGCTGTCCAACCTGAGCTGCTGAACTCTCTGACCGCACCTCCTCCTCCTCCTCCTTGATGTTCGAAGTCCTCACGGCTGTCCCGTCCTCCTCTGGATGCTCCTCGAGGACCTCCTCGTCCTGCAGAGGACAGGGGGAGTTTAACACCGACAGAGAGGGGGGAGGTGGAGAAGGAGAGAGGGAGAAGGAGGAAGAGGGGAGGAGAAAAGGAGAGGAGGAGAAGGAAAGAGGAGGAGGAGGAGAGAAGAGAGAAGAAAAGAAGAAGAAAAGCAGAGAAGAGAGAGGGTAGGAGAAAAAGAGAAATGGGGAGGAGCAGGGGAAAGAGGAGGAAGGAGAGGGGATGGGGAAGAAAGAGGGGAGGAGGTGAAGGAGGAAAGAGGGGAGAGGAGGAAGGAGAGGGAATAGAGAGGATAGAGGAGGAAAGAGATGGGAGGAGAAAAAGAGGAGGAGAAGGAAAGGGAGGAGGAGAGGAGGTAAAGGAAGAGAGAGGGAGGAAAAAAGACAGAAGGAGGAGGAGAAGAAGAGAGGAAAAGCAGACAGAGAGAGAGGGGAGGAGAAAAAGAGGAATGGGGGAGGAACAGGGGAGAGAGGAGGAAACAGAGGAGGGCGAGGCGGCGTCTCCTTCTGGAAGGAGCTGGAAGAACAGCACTGAAGAGGCGGAGCTTGTTAGTGGTCCAATCAGCCAATCAGAGAGCAGACGGTAGAGAGAAGGAGGTGAGTGTTACCTGTCTGCGTGTGAGGAGCAGCTACAGACAGAGAGAGGTGCAGGTGAGGATGAGGAGATGACAGGATGGAAAGTGAAAGATAAGAGTCCTCCTCCTCCTCCTCCAAGTCAAACACCAACAGCTACGTTTATAGATCCAATCAATCAAACTTTATTTCAAATCAAATGTATGATGTAAACCGTGTGGTGCGTTCAGACTTGGAGGAGAAACAACAGAACGTCAGTTACACTGAAACTCACACACACCCACACACAGTCAGACTCAGAGTTCAGGGTTAAAGTCAGAGTTCAGGGTTAAAGTCAGAGTTCAGGGTCGGACTCAGAGTTCAGGGTTAAAGTCAGAGTTCAGGGTCGGACTCAGAGTTCAGGGTTAAAGTCAGAGTTCAGGAAAAAAGAATTTTTGGACTCAGAGTTCAGGGTTGGAATCACAGTTCAGGGATGGACTCAGAGTTCAGGGATGGACTCAGAGTTCAGGGTCAGACTCAGAGTTCAGGGTTAAAGTCAGAGTTCAGGGTCGGACTCAGAGTTCAGGGTCGGACTCAGAGTTCAGGGTTGGAATCACAGTTCAGGGTCGGACTCAGAGTTCAGAGTTAAAGTCAGAGTTCAAGGGTCGGACTCAGAGTTCAGGGTTGGAATCACAGTTCAGGGATGGACTCAGAGTTCAGGGATGGACTCAGAGTTCAGGGTCAGACTCAGAGTTCAGGGTTAAAGTCAGAGTTCAGGGTCGGACTCAGAGTTCAGGGTTGGAATCACAGTTCAGGGTCGGACTCAGAGTTCAGAGTTAAAGTCAGAGTTCAAGGGTCGGACTCAGAGTTCAGGGTTGGAATCACAGTTCAGGGATGGACTCAGAGTTCAGGGTCGGACTCAGAGTTCAGGGTCGGACTCAGAGTTCAGGGATGGAATCACAGTTCAGGGATGGACTCAGAGTTCAGGGTCGGACTCAGAGTTCAGAATCACAGTTCAGGGATGGACTCAGAGTTCAGGGTCGGACTCAGAGTTCAGGGTCGGACTCAGCGGTCAAGGTCGGACTCAGAGTTCAGGGTTGGACTCAGAGTTCAGGGTAAGACTAGTTTGTTGAAACTGCTCTCTGACACAGGCACCAGGTTAGTGACCTACTTCCTGTTGCTGTGTTTTTGGTGTTCCTACCTCTGGCATCATCTTTCCTGAAGCCGAAGCCTCCTCCTCCTCGCTCTTGTCTCCGTCCCTCTGCGATGTCCACCCTCAGTGACCTCTGATCTAAAAGCTGCAGGGGGCAGAGGTCACATGCCACTCACAGTCATGATGTTCTTGAGAAATCATGTTCACAAAATTAGACAAAACAAGGTCACAGTGACCTCTGACCACCACGATCTAATCAGTTCATCCTTTGCTCAAAGTGAACATTTGTTCCAAATTAGAAGAACTTCACTTGTTCTGTAGATACCGCGTTCATGACAACAGGAATTGCACTAATGACGTTCTTGATATTGCATTCATGTGCATAAGACAGATACAAGGTCACAACTTGCCTGGTGGCATTCTCGAAAGATCGTGTTCACAAAATGAAACAAAACAGAATCACAGTGATCTTTGACCACCAAACTCTAATCAGTTCATCCTTTACTCAAAATGACAGTTGTGCCAAATTTGAGGAACTTCCCTTTACGCACTCGAGAGAATGTAGAGTGCTCATGAGTGTTCATGAAATGAGAGAAAACAAGGTCACAGTGACCTTTGACCACCATGTTCAAATCAGTTCATCCTTTACTCAAAGTGGATGTTTGTGACAAATTTGAAGAACTTCACTTAGAGACCACGCACATGAGAATAAGACGTACGTACAGACTGAGTGACAACCCAAAAATGGAAAGTCTCCAACCACAGCTACCACCGTCACAGAAGGAGTGAAGACTCAGATACTCACAGCTCCGTCATACGTCAACGCTTCTTTTAGAGACTCCAAATCTTCAAACTCCACGTAACAAAACCCTGAAAGAGACAGAGAGGACACACAGTGAGGACACACAGTGAGGACACACAGTGAAGAGACAGAGTGAAGAGACACAGTGAAGAGACAGAGTGAAGAGACACAGTGAGGGGACACAGTGAGGGGACACAGTGAGGGGACACAGTGAAGAGACACAGTGAAGAGACAGTGAGGAAACACAGTGAGTAGACACAGTTAGGACACAGTGAAGAGACACAGTGAGGACACACAGTGAGGACACACAGTGAGGAGACACAGTGAGGAAACACAGTGAAGAGACACAGTGAGTAGACACAGTGAGGGGACACAGTGAAGAGACACAGTGAAGAGACAGTGAGGAAACACAGTGAGTAGACACAGTTAGGACACAGTGAAGAGACACAGTGAGGACACACAGTGAGGACACACAGTGAGGAAACACAGTGAGGAGACACAGTGAGGAGACACAGTGAAGAGACACAGTGAGGAGACACAGTGAGGAGACACAGTGAGGAGACACAGTGAGGAAACACAGTGAGGAGACACAGTGAGGAGACACAGTGAGGAGACACAGTGAGGAAACACAGTGAGGAGACACAGTGAGGAGACACAGTGAGGAGACACAGTGAGGAGACACAGTGAAGAGACACAGTGAAGAGACACAGTGAGGACACACAGTGAGGAGACACAGTGAGGAGACACAGTGAGGAAACACAGTGAGGAAACACAATGAGGAGACACAGTGAAGAGACACAGTGAGGAGACACAGTGAAGAGACACAATGAAGAGACACAGTGAGGAGACACAGTGAAGAGACACAGTGAGGGGACACAGTGAGGGGACACAGTGAAGAGACACAGTGAAGAGACAGTGAGGAAACACAGTGAGTAGACACAGTTAGGACACAGTGAAGAGACACAGTGAAGAGACACAGTGAAGAGACACAGTGAGGAGACACAGTGAGGAGACACAGTGAGGAGACACAGTGAGGAAACACAGTGAGGAGACACAGTGAGGAGACACAGTGAAGAGACAAAGTGAGGAGACACAGTGAGGAGACACAGTGAGGAGACACAGTGAGGAAACACAGTGAGGAAACACAGTGAGGAGACACAGTGAGGAGACACAGTGAGGAGACACAGTGAGGAGACACAGTGAGGAAACACAGTGAGGAGACACAGTGAAGAGACACAGTGAGGAGACACAGTGAGGAGACACAGTGAGGAGACACAGTGAGGAGACACAGTGAAGAGACACAGTGAGGAGACACAGTGAAGAGACACAGTGAAGAGACACAGTGAAGAGACACAGTGAAGAGACACAATGAGGAAACACAATGAGGAGACACAGTGAAGAGACACAGTGAGGAGACACAGTGAGGAGACACAGTGAGGAGACACAGTGAGGAGACACAGTGAAGAGACACAGTGAGGAGACACAGTGAGGAAACACAGTGAGGAGACACAGTGAGGAGACACAGTGAAGAGACACAGTGAAGAGACACAGTGAGGAGACACAGTGAAGAGACACAGTGAAGAGACACAGTGAAGAGACACAGTGAAGAGACACAGTGAGGAGACACAGTGAGGAGACACAGTGAAGAGACACAGTGAAGAGACACAGTGAGGAGACACAGTGAAGAGACACAGTGAAGAGACACAGTGAAGAGACACAGTGAAGAGACACAGTGAGGAGACACAGTGAGGAAACACAATGAGGAGACACAGTGAGGAGACACAGTGAGGAGACACAGTGAGGAGACACAGTGAGGAGACACAGTGAAGAGACACAGTGAAGAGACACAGTGAAGAGACACAGTGAGGAAACACAGTGAGGAGACACAGTGAGGAGACACAGTGAGGAAACACAGTGAGGAAACACAGTGACACAGTGAGGAGACACAGTGAGGAGACACAGTGAGGAGACACAGTGAGGAGACACAGTGAGGAGACACAGTGAAGAGACACAGTGAAGAGACACAGTGAGGAGACACAGTGAGTGAGGAGACACAGTGAAGAGACACAGTGAGGAGACACAGTGAAGAGACACAGTGAAGAGACACAGTGAGGAGACACAGTGAAGAGACACAGTGAAGAGACACAGTGAGGAAACACAGTGAGGAAACACAATGAGGAGACACAGTGAAGAGACACAGTGAGGAAACACAGTGAAGAGACACAGTGAAGAGACACAGTGAAGAGACACAGTGAAGAGACACAGTGAGGAGACACAGTGAAGAGACACAGTGAGGAGACACAGTGAGGAAACACAGTGAGGAAACACAGTGAGGAGACACAGTGAGGAGACACAGTGAGGAGACACAGTGAAGAGACACAGTGAAGAGACACAGTGAAGAGACACAGTGAAGAGACACAGTGAAGAGACACAGTGAAGAGACACAGTGAAGAGACACAGTGAGGAGACACAGTGAGGAAACACAATGAGGAGACACAGTGAAGAGACACAGTGAGGAGACACAGTGAGGAGACACAGTGAGGAGACACAGTGAAGAGACACAGTGAGGAGACACAATGAGGAGACACAGTGAAGAGACACAGTGAGGAGACACAGTGAAGAGACACAGTGAGGAGACACAGTGAGGAGACACAGTGAAGAGACACAGTGAAGAGACACAGTGAGGAAACACAGTGAGGAAACACAGTGAAGAGACACAGTGAGGAGACACAGTGAGGAAACACAATGAGGAGACACAGTGAAGAGACACAGTGAGGAGACACAGTGAAGAGACACAGTGAAGAGACACAGTGAAGAGACACAGTGAGGAGACACAGTGAAGAGACACAGTGAGGAGACACAGTGAGGAAACACAGTGAGGAAACACAGTGAGGAGACACAGTGAGGACACACAGTGAGGAGACACAGTGAAGAGACACAGTGAAGAGACACAGTGAGGAGACACAGTGAAGAGACACAGTGAAGAGACACAGTGAAGAGACACAGTGAAGAGACACAGTGAGGAGACACAGTGAGGAAACACAGTGAGGAGACACAGTGAAGAGACACAGTGAGGAGACACAGTGAGGAGACACAGTGAGGAGACACAGTGAAGAGACACAGTGAGGAGACACAGTGAGGAGACACAGTGAAGAGACACAGTGAGGAGACACAGTGAAGAGACACAGTGAGGAGACACAGTGAGGAAACACAGTGAGGAAACACAGTGAGGAGACACAGTGAAGAGACACAGTGAGGAGACACAGTGAGGAAACACAGTGAGGAGACACAGTGAGGAAACACAATGAGGAGACACAGTGAAGAGACACAGTGAGGAGACACAGTGAGGAGACAGTGAGGAGACACAGTGAGGAGACACAGTGAGGAGACACAGTGGGACGTCCTCCAATGGGCTGCTGACCTTTGAACTTGTCTGTGTCTTTGTCTCGGACCAATCGGATGCTGCGGATGTTGAGCTCTTTGAAGATGATGTCGATGTCGCCCTGCACCGTGTTGAACGGCAGGTTTCCCACATACGCCGTGAACGGCGGCTCTGTCGGCAGCTCTTTCTGCCTCCGGGGGCCTCCGGAGCCGCCACCGCCACCTCCACGGGGCCTGAGGGGGAGGAGACAGAGAGCATCATGGGACACTGATACACAGGGTAGATAACACCTCAGACTCCAGGGCCCAATCCCAAACCAGTCCCTGCCCACTAGCACTTCACTACCGAGTGTCACTCCAAGTCAAGTTAAACTGGCAGCTGTGGAGGGCACTCCTGATTAAGTGTCTGAAAGAGAAGCCAAAGCATGGGACGCCCTCGCCACGCTACAGGAGGAAGGAAGCAGATGTAACCATGGATACCGACAGACGCTTTGCTTGCGCCGCTGTCGTGTCTCTCAGGATAAGAGGAGCAAGAAATATTCAAAGATGAATTGAAATGAGTTCAATGAAAAATAAACTGGAATAAATCAGATAAGAGTGACAGTGCAGCGTCATCACAGTCATTAACTTGTTCACAGTTCACTCATCCATAGATGAACTTCATTCATTAATCTGGGCTCTAACTCCCGTCCCTCCTCGTTCCTCTTTTTACTGTGGAGACTCATTTCTAATGTGGAGACTGATTAACTGCTTTGTTTCTTCTTCTGTCCCTGAGAACACAGAATTATATTTCTTTAAAAGTCACGAGAACAGGACGAGGACACGTTTATGCAGTTTGAGTTCATTTGAGCATGTGGACGTGGAGGGTTTTATCTTCTGACACCAAACACTGTGCGAGTTTGTTTGAGACTGTGAAGTCAGTGTGAGGAAAACAAATGTGTTTGATCTAAAATATTTTACGAAGCAGAAAGACGGAACTCGGCCTGAACGATAAATTTTTAAAGCCTTGTCACTGGGATGCACACATGTGACGTGTGTAAAAGCTCCCGTTTTAATGACTGAGCAACAAAATGTGTCTAATTCAGTGGAATAAAGAATAAACGCCCTATTCAAGTGCTTGAATTTGTTATTTACTAGGGGTGTAACGATGCATCAATTCATTGATTAACGATCCGATTATATTGATGCAAAATGAAAACATCGATCCATATCATCATCTTAAAGATACACATTCATTTTGAAATTCACATAGCACGTCTGTGTCACCATTTCTGGGCAAGTGCACCTCCACTCAAACAACAAACAGAGCTCAGAAATAAAATGGTCAAATCATATTCTAGTTGTTTTTGTGAGTTGATGTAAATGATTGTGTTAGATGGGCATATGATATCGCGTCATATCGATTGCAGCCTCCTGAATCGAATCGAATCAAAATCGTATTGTGACAGACTTTGTGATATTGGCAAACATCCTATCGTCATCCAAACAAATTAATATAATATCGTATCGTGATGAAGCTGGTAATTTACACTCCTATGCCAGGCACGTGATGACTTATATTGTTTACACGATGGCATGTCATTTCTGTCTCTACATGGTCGCGCATTTACAATTCTCCTCTGCTCTCTGCATTGAGCATGGCGGAGTTCGGCCCTGATGCGCGCACACACGCACGCGCACACACACACACACGCACGCGCACACACACGCACGTGCACACACACACACACACACACACACACGCACACACACACACACACACACACAAACCAACCTCTCTTGCTCTGCCATTTTCCGCACGCTGTTTTTGAAATCTTTGGCAATCACCTGCCCCTCATGTTATTCGTGGTTCACCTACATGACTGGCTCTTGGAGTGAACAGAGGAGAGGAGGGGAGGAGGCAGTATTGCGCATGTGCTGCTTCCGAGTAAACTGATAAGAAGTGCATAATAGTTTTATGGCGATTATTTTGTTTTCGTAATCGTTGGAAGCCCAGATCGTAATCTAAATTCTAATTTGATTAATCTAGCAGCCCTAGCATGAAGTCGTCTCAACTTAAAATCTGATCATCTTTAACGTGATGGAGGAGCTTTGGTTTTTAGAGTTGTGCCTGACTGTAATAACTCCAGTGGTTTCAGCCCGCTGTGGGTCAGCAGCTGTCAGCCTGTGACCAGCTCGTTACACAGTAATTCAGATGAGTGTAGAAACATGTCGGCGTATGGACCAAAACTTCTAATTCAACGTCCGTCTTAAGATGTCAAATTTGTACTTCTTTAGACTACAGAAAATGTCGTGTTAACACGTCAATTTAATTGGGTGCTACTAGAGATGGGCATCAATTTTCGATCATCAATGATCGATTGTTAAGGATTTTTAATCGATCACAAATAATTGTGCTCGATAGTCACAGTGTTTCCCCTACAATGCTGAGACCCCCCGCCAGACCTATACCAGGCAGAAAATCATAAACAGACGGAGGTTCTCATCGCTCTCCAGCGGCTTCCCTTGAGGCCTCTGAAAACACTACGCCATTGAAAGACGGAGGTTTTGCTGAAAACTGAAGCCTGTAACTCTGGCTGGCAACGGTTGTAAACACCCAGGGGTGAACTGCACATGCGCCATTCTTCCTCTTTGGCCGAGGGGGAGGCTGAAGCTCAAAACTGGGACAGCTGCGCTCTCTTGCAGCGACAGTCTGCACTGCACTCTTTTGTTTTCTCTCTTCTGAAATACTCGCTTATCAATTAAAAACTGATCGTTAATTTTTTTGATGATAGAATAATGAATTTTGATCGTTTGCTCATCCCTAGGTGCTAACACTTTGTCTATTTCTGAGGGCCTAAACACAAGAATCTTTGCAACGGAGAAAACAATTCCCTCTCAACCTACCTTGCAGCCGTTGAACTGAGGTTGATAAGAAATAATATTATATTATATATTATAAATTATATTATATATATTCTCTTCTCCTAATTTTAAAACTTGCTCTCCTCAGCCACCAGAGTTCAAAATTACCAGCACACCCACCTAAATAGAAATGGACTGTCCGAAATACTGATCATAAGACACGTCACAGGTATGTAGGCAAAACGTACCCTCTACCAAGAGACCACATGACCACAACGAAGAAACACGTACAGTCCAACGCAGCCGCTAAGGGGGTGGAGCACGAAAGCCTTACATCAAAAGGGGGTGGAGCACGGAAGCCTTACATCAAAAGGGGGTGGAGCACGGAAGCCTTACATCAAAAGGGGGTGGAGCACGGAAGCCTTACGTCAAAAGGGGGTGGAGCACGAAAGCCTTACGTCAAAAGGGGGTGGAGCATGAAAGCCTTACGTCAAAAGGGGGTGGAGCATGGAGCCTTATGTCAAAAGGGGGTGGAGCATGAAAGCCTTACATCAAAAGGGGGTGGAGCATAAAAGTCTTACGTCAAAAGGGGGTGGAGCACGGAAGCCTTACGTCAAAAGGGGGTGGAGCATAAAAGTCTTACGTCAAAAGGGGGTGGAGCATGGAGCCTTATGTCAAAAGGGGGTGGAGCATGAAAGCCTTACGTCAAAAGGGGGTGGAGCATGAAAGCCTTACGTCAAAAGGGGGTGGAGCATGAAAGCCTTACATCAAAAGGGGGTGGAGCATGGAAGCCTTACGTCAAAAGGGGGTGGAGCATGAAAGCCTTACATCAAAAGGGGGTGGAGCATGAAAGCCTTACGTCAAAAGGGGGTGGAGCATGAAAGCCTTACGTCAAAAGGGGGTGGAGCACGGAAGCCTTACGTCAAAAGGGGGTGGAGCATAAAAGTCTTACATCAAAAGGGGGTGGAGCATGAAAGCCTTACGTCAAAAGGGGGTGGAGCATGGAGCCTTACGTCAAAAGGGGGTGGAGCATGAAAGCCTTACATCAAAAGGGGGTGGAGCATGGAGCCTTATGTCAAAAGGGGGTGGAGCACGGAAGCCTTACATCAAAAGGGGGTGGAGCATGAAAGCCTTACGTCAAAAGGGGGTGGAGCATGGAGCCTTACGTCAAAAGGGGGTGAAGCATGAAAGCCTTACATCAAAAGGGGGTGGAGAATGACAGCCTTACATCAAAAGGGGGTGGAGAATGACAGCCTTACATCAAAAGGGGGTGGAGCGTGAAAGCCTTACGTCAAAAGGGGGTGGAGCATGACAGCCTTACGTCAAAAGGGGGTGGAGCATGGAGCCTTACGTCAAAAGGGGGTGGAGCATGAAAGCCTTACATCAAAAGGGGGTGGAGAATGACAGCCTTACGTCAAAAGGGGGCGGAGCATGGAGCCTTACGTCAAAAGGGGGTGGAGCATGACAGCCTTACGTCAAAAGGGGGCGGAGCATGGAGCCTTACGTCAAAAGGGGGTGGAGCATGACAGCCTTACATCAAAAGGGGGTGGAGAATGACAGCCTTACGTCAAAAGGGGGTGGAGCATGGAGCCTTACGTCAAAAGGGGGTGGAGCATGACAGCCTTACGTCAAAAGGGGGTGGAGCATGAAAGCCTTACGTCAAAAGGGGGTGGAGCATGAAAGCCTTACATCAAAAGGGGGTGGAGAATGACAGCCTTACGTCAAAAGGGGGTGGAGCATGAAAGCCTTACGTCAAAAGGGGGTGGAGCATAAAAGCCTTACATCAAAAGGGGGTGGAGAATGAAAGCCTTACGTCAAAAGGGGGTGGAGAATGACAGCCTTACGTCAAAAGGGGGTGGAGCATGAAAGCCTTACGTCAAAAGGGGGTGGAGCATAAAAGCCTTACATCAAAAGGGGGTGGAGAATGAAAGCCTTACGTCAAAAGGGGGTGGAGCGTGAAAGCCTTACGTCAAACGGGGGTGAAGCATGAAAGCCTTATGTCAAACCTTATGTCAAAAGGGGGTGGAGCATATAAGCCTTACGTCAAACGGGGGTGGAGCATGGAGCCTTACATCAAACGGGGGTGGGTATGTTGATGCAACCAATAGCAACGGACCAAACATCTTAAGACTTAAGAAAAATAGACGTTTTAACATGCCATTTTCTGTCGTCTTCTGAGGTACAAATTTGACGTCTTAAGACGGATGTCGAATTAGACATTTGGGTCCATTCAGCGTTCCATATTGGCGGCCTCTGTAGACGTGTGATTTCTAAAACATTTTGCAGGACTGCATCGACCTTTTGACAGTTTCTTTTTAAATGTGACTTAAACTAAAGGTTAGAAAGACGTCTGATTTTACTCCTGAGCTGCAGTTGTTCACCTGTCACAGGTTCATGAGGATCAGTGACAGGTCTGAAAAACATGCCGACTGTTCCAGAGACGTTCAGCTGGAGGCAGAGCTCTGTCGGCCATGTTGTGACCTGAGCTGAAACATCTGCTTTGGTTGTGTACAAATAAGTTTCAATATCTGAAATGACAAAAACAAAAAGCCAAATCTTCTCCAGTTCAGGCCTCTGACTCGTCATGGATGAACGTAAAAGTATATTTGGACTGATGGGTCAGACAAAACAAGATATGTGCAGACATCACCTTCATTAATCTTTAACAGCTTAGAAACCAAACCGTTCAATAATCAGCAGATCAATCAATAATGAAAAGAATCGTCTCTGTTCAGAATATTATTCAGTCGGTACTGCAGGAAGTATTTGGATCCTTCACTGCAGTAAAAGAACTAATACCACACTGTGAAAATACTCCAGTGAAAGACCTGCTGTGAAAATGTGACTGCAGCAAAGAACAAATCAGGAGAATGTATTTAAGTATTAAAAGTAAAAGTACTCAATGTGAAAATGTGTTGATCAACTTAATAAACCAAAATCTAATTTAATTAATCAAATTTAATTTAAAAAGCTATTTTAAGTTTAGTTTCCAAATCAATCAACTAATTGTTTCAGATGCTTTTCTGTATTTGCAGATGTTTGTAAAAGTGTTTTCTGTCAAAGAACTGTAGTGGAGTAAAAGTAGAAAGTGGCATGAGATTAAAATACTCAAGTAAGGTAGCTCTGTTTGAATCATAGAAATATAAACCTCAAAAAAAAATTTGCAAATATAAAACAGATATACACTAATTACACAAATTAAAATTTATGTGTAAATACATTTAATTAATTTACAAACAAATGAAAATGTGAATATTTTCCTGATATTTACAACTTAGGTCTCTGTAAATACAGCTTTTATTTTTCAATCTCAGTTCTACGGCTGCAGATTTTCATTTTACGCACACTTTATAATTTTATTTTTTTATTTTTGGGATGTGTTTGTGTATTTACAGATTTGTTTTATACTTGCAAAATATTTAAAAATATTTTTCTTTTGGTATTTGTGAAGGACTGTTGATCTCACACAGTTCACACAGAGACAAATTTATCTCCATACTCTTTTGTTAAATAGAACATAGAAATAAAACATGAGCATAACATGAAAATATCAATGAAAGTTTCAAGAATATGGACAACTAATAACAATGAGGAATATTATGGATTATAATATTCAATAAAACTGAATACATTTATAATAAAAAAGTGAGTACATTTTCCTTGCACTTGTGTGTTTATATTTTACACACACTAAATAATTTTATTTATTTTTGTAATTATTTTGTGTACTTGCTGTATTGTTTGTTTTTTTGGTATTTGTGGAAAGTGTTGCATGTTTACATTTTACAAATTAACACATCATTTGTTTTTAAAAACAAGTCTCTATATTAATAAAACATTGTCTGCGATGACGGTGGCTGACGACCAGTTTGGGACATTTAATAAACTGGACGTCACATATTTACAGATATCGTTGGGAACGCTCGTACAGTTCGGCCTCAGACTTCAGGTTTTATTTGTGTTTCCTTATGACAGACATTTTAATACTATAATGTCTCATAATTATTAAACTCTGTGACACCCTCGATATATTTTCATGTCACCTGATAAACAGAGATTAATCTATTTAATTAATGTGTTTACTTCATAAAGCGCCAAATATAGACTAGAAACAATAACATATTGATGATCGTGATCTTTCCTGTTGTCAATCAACAGACTGGATATTTGGGTTTTGGACAAATCTGATGACATCACCATAAACAAGTTTTACAGCTTCCTGCTGTTTAACTAATCAGATCATTCAATGATCGATCGTTGATACAACACTGATAGTTTGATCCCTGCAGGTCAGTGAATCTGTTTCAGGTTATTGATCACAACTCGTGTGTGTTTGTGAATAATTAAAGTGAGTGAGGGTGAAACCAGAGTTCCCACAGCAGCTGCAGACACCCTGAAAAAACACACATCACATTCTGCTTCAGCTGAAAACAGGTGAAACAGCAGAGCAGCCTGATCTGATATCAGCCACACACACACACACACACACACCATTACTGATCAATAACCAATAGTCCTGATCGACATCCAGCGTCATGTTTGCCAACTACGTGGATGGATCTGCAGCTGCGGACACATGATGCAGCCATGCGGGCAGCCTGCAGCTGCAGCTCCGCCACCACCTCCACCTGCTGCGGCCTCCTGTCCCGCTCCACCGGCCTCTCCCCTCTCCCCGGGGCCGTCTCATCGTCACAGACAGCCGTTATTTCACCGCGGAGCTCCGGGCTGAGCCCCACCACATGGATCGGACAGTGGCGGTAGCCTCCTGCTAACAGTTAGCCTGTTAGCTCCGGGACCGCGGTGTTTCCCAGCTGCTGTCCCGGGCCTTCGCTCGCTCCTCTCCGTCCCGCTCAGCAAGCGCCGGGCGGGACGAGCTCCGCGGCCTGGTCACCCTGCGCCGAGGCTCGGGGCGGACAGCAGCGGGAAACACGGCGACGGTCCGGTCGCGGTTTGTGTTTGAGCCACCGGGCAATGCCGCGGTGCGGGGCGGAGACTCACCCTCTGCTGCCGCCGAAGCTGCCGTAGGGCCGGTCCCGATCATCGTAGGTGTCGTAGTCCGCCATTACTGCTGCTGTGTGTCGGAGGAGGAGGAGGAGGAGGTCCTACACGTCACACGGAGCGGGTTTAGCAGCCCACAGAGCGCCTGACCGGGAACACCGACACACCGCCATCTTATTTTTTATTCATTTCATCAGAAAACTTTGGTCAACACTGTTTACAGCTGTGTCTCAGTGTTATCTGTGTGAAAAGAGCCAGTGATGGAAGATAAAGAAAAACATTTATACAGTGTCACTCCCCTTCACTTTATCCACATTTGGTTATGTTACAGACTGTAAACTCTAACACTGATTAGAGTTCAGTTTTCTTTAAAGAAAATCTACATAAAATATCCCATGAAAGCAAAAACATATTTTCAGACATTTGTGTAAATTTATAACAAATGTAAACATTTCAACATAATAGGTACATAAGTGTTCACACGCTATGACACTCAGACTTCAGCTCAGGTGCATCTGACTTCCACTGACCATCCTTGAGATGCTTCTACAACTTGAATGGAGTCCACCTGTGGTAAATTCAGTTGACTGAACATGATTTGGAATGGCACACACCTGTCTGTATAAGGTCTCACAGTTGGCAGTGCATATCAGAGCAGAAACCAAGCACTGAGGTCCAAGGAACTGTCTGCAGACCTCGGAGACCGGATTGTGTCAAGGCACAACTCTGGGGAAGGATACAAAAGCACTGTGGTCTCCATTATTCAGAAATGGAAGACGTTTGGAACCACCAGGACCCAGGACCAAGCTGAGTAACCAGGGAAGAAGGGCCTTGATCAGAGAGGTGAAAAAGAGCCCAATGGTCACTAAGGCGGAGCTCCAGCATTCCCTTGCGGAGATAGGAGAAGCATCCAGAAGGTCAACCATTGCTAACGCACTCCACCAATCAGGCCTTTATGGTAAAGTGGCCAGACGGAAGCCCCTTCTCACTAAAAGGCACATGGCAGCCGCTTGGAGTTTGCCAAAAGGCACCTGAAGGACTCTCAGACCCGGAGACACAAAATGCTCTGGGGTGATGAAACCAAAATAGAACTTTGTGGCCTGAACTGCAAGCGTCATATCTGGAGAAGAAGAGGCACTGCTCATCACCTGGCTAACACCATCCCTGCTGTGAAGCATGGTGGTGGTGGCAGCATCATGCTGTGGGGATGTTTTTCTGCTGCAGGAACTGGGCGACTGGTCCACATAGAGGGTCAGATGACAGCCGCCACATATAGAGATTCTTCAAGAGAACTTGCTCCAGAGTGCTCTGGAACTCAGACTACGGCGTCGATTCACCTTCCAACACGACAATGACCCGAAGCACACAGCCGAGATAACAAAGGAGTGGCTTCAGGAGCAGCCTGTGAATGTCCTTGAACCCGGACTTGAATCCAATCAAACATCTCTGGAAAGACCTAAAAATAGCTGTCTACCCACGCTGCCCATCCAACCTGACTGAGCTTGAGAGGATCTGCAGAGAAGAATGGGAGAAAATGCCCCAGAACAGGTGTGCCAAGCTCGTAGAGACACACAGTACCCAAGAAGACTTGAGGCTGTGATTGCTGCCAAAGGTGCTTCAACAAAATATTAAGCCAAGCGTGTGAATACTTATGTACCTGTTATGTTTAAATGTTTACATTTTCATTTTGAAAATATGTTTTTACTTTGTCGTCATGGGATATTTTATGTAGATTTCTTTAAAGAAAACTAAACTCTAATCAGTGTTAGAATAAGTCTGTAACATAACCAAATGTGGAAAAAGCGAAGGGGAGTGAATACTTTCTGGTGGCACTGTAAGTACTGAGGTATAAACCCGATAAGCTGTATTTTAATCTCATTCTGCTTTCTAGTTTTACTCCACTACAGTTCTTTAATAACTTGACTTACTTTACTTTTTTTTTTACACATAAACCAAAAATATAAAAATAAACAAGTGCATCTGAAACAATTAGTTGATTGAATTAGTTTAATTATTTTTGATTTATTAAGTTGATCAAAACATTTTAACATTAAGTACTTCTTAACAGAGACGATTCTTTTCATTATTGATTAATCTGCACAGACGGCTGAGGGATCTTGTTGCCTTCAGGAGATTATATGAATCTGAAAACATTAAATCTGCAACTGGAAAAAAGAGCTCAAATATTAAAATAGATATAACAGAGAAAATGTGTAAATAATATATTTAAAAAAATTTCAGAACCGAATCAAAATTCTATTTCACCTGAAAAAACATGTTTCCTTCACTAATGTATTCATTTTTTATTTTTGTTTGAGATACACCATTGTATATTTCACAATTCAAGATCAAAACTTAACTTTCAGTTTCTCAGTTACGTTCATTTTTTTTAAAATGATCAAACCTTTGGCTCTGATCTGGCTCCATAAAACTGTCGATTTAAACAACTCAAGAACCACAAACACACAAAAAATAATGATTCATGTTAATAAATGCACGAAGGCTGTTTAAATATTTAACAAACCTGATTAAAAGTTTGTTCCTCTAAGAAAACAGAAAAGAGTCTGAATTTAAACATACAGTATCTAAAAACAGATTTAACTTTACAAGAATAAATATGATTTTAATTTGGCAAAAATTACACAATCCAAACGGCATATTGTGGTGGCACAAAAATAAATGACACACATCGTATCAGTCATTGCTACTGGACAAAAAATGATTAATGAGATAATAAAACCAGATAAACGAAGGCTGGGTATCAGGCTGAAGGCCATCATGAAACAATTTATTTTGTATGAATGATGCTGAATTATTCTCTGAGAAAAGGAGACACATAGAAGAGAAGATCTGGGAGAGCTGAAATGAAGAGTTCATTTTCAGCAGCGCTGCAGTGGCTCCATCCTGAAGGTTCCTGCAGTGACAGCACACATGAAGGATTTTCTATTTCACCAACATCAACAGCTGTTCTTTTTTTTAAAATATATATATATATATCTATACATATATATATATATATATATGTACAGTACAGGCCAAAAGTTTGGACACCAAAAGTTCCCGATTCTCTTTCACCAGAGAAGAGCTCATGAACATCAGGGGAACAACTCCAGTGTTTTCTTTATTTTCATGACTATTTACATTGTAGATTCTCACTGAAGGCATCAAAACTATGAATGAACACATGTGGAGTTATGTACTTAACAAAAAAAGGTGAAATAACTGAAAACATGTTTTATATTCTAGTTTCTTCAAAATAGCCACCCTTTGCTCTGATTACTGCTTTGCACACTCTTGGCATTCTCTCCATGAGCTTCAAGAGGTAGTCACCTGAAATGGTTTCCACTTCACAGGTGTGCCTTATCAGGGTTAATTAGTGGAATTTCTTGCTTTATCAATGGGGTTGGGACCATCAGTTGTGTTGTGCAGAAGTCAGGTTAATACACAGCCGACAGCCCTATTGGACAACTGTTAAAATTCCTATTATGGCAAGAACCAATCAGCTAACTAAAGAAAAACCAGTGGCCATCATTACTTTAAGAAATGAAGGTCAGTCAGTCCGGAAAATTGCAAAAACTTTAAATGTGTCCCCAAGTGGAGTCGCAAAAACCATCAAGCGCCACAACGAAACTGGCACACATGAGGACCGACCCAGGAAAGGAAGACCAAGAGTCACCTCTGCTTCTGAGGATAAGTTCATCCGAGTCACCAGCCTCAGAAATGGCAAGTTAACAGCAGCTCAGATCAGAGACCAGATGAATGCCACACAGAGTTCTAGCAGCAGACCCATCTCTAGAACAACTGTTAAGAGGAGACTGCGCCAATCAGGCCTTCATGGTCAAATAGCTGCTAGGAAACCACTGCTAAGGAGAGGCAACAAGCAGAAGAGATTTGTTTGGGCCAAGAAACACAAGGAATGGACATTAGACCAGTGGAAATCTGTGCTTTGGTCTGATGAGTCCAAATTTGAGATCTTTGGTTCCAACCGCCGTGTCTTTGTGAGACGCAGAAAAGGTGAACGGATGGATTCCACATGCCTGGTTCCCACTGTGAAGCATGGAGGAGGAGGTGTGATGGTGTGGGGGTGTTTTGCTGGTGACACTGTTGGGGATTTATTCAAAATTGAAGGCACACTGAACCAGCATGGCTACCACAGCATCCTGCAGCGACATGCCATCCCATCCGGTTTGCGTTTAGTTGGACGATCATTTATTTTTCAACAGGACAATGACCCCAAACACACCTCCAGGCTGTGTAAGGGCTATTTGACCAAGAAGGAGAGTGATGGAGTGCTGCGGCAGATGACCTGGCCTCCACAGTCACCGGACCTGAACCCAATGGAGATGGTTTGAGGTGAGCTGGACCGCAGAGTGAAGGCAAAGGGGCCAACAAGTGCTAAACACCTCTGGGAACTCCTTCAAGACTGTTGGAAAACCATTTCAGGTGACTACCTCTTGAAGCTCATGGAGAGAATGCCAAGAGTGTGCAAAGCAGTAATCAGAGCAAAGGGTGGCTATTTTGAAGAAACTAGAATATAAAACATGTTTTCAGTTATTTCACCTTTTTTTGTTAAGTACATAACTCCACATGTGTTCATTCATAGTTTTGATGCCTTCAGTGAGAATCTACAATGTAAATAGTCATGAAAATAAAGAAAACGCATTGAATGAGAAGGTGTGTCCAAACTTTTGGCCTGTACTGTAAATATATATATATATTTTTTTTTGATTCAATCACTGAATTAACTTTTGAAATACAGTGAAATATAATTTCTAAATATATGTAACAATGAGGGAATGTCCACCGTGTCAGGTATTACCCTGATCCCTCAGGAGGACAACGTATGAATTCTGGAGTTATGGCCAAAAATGTTTTGTGCACAGTTCATGAGAATGGGATGGTCAGACAACCTGAACATAAAATGCCTCCAGCCACAGCTACTGACAGTGCAAGGGCATAAAGGTTGCAGCCTGTATAAGTGCACAAACACTAAGTGCACCAAGGGTCTCATAGCACCCTTCTGAAAGGTTTTAGGGCTCTTTAAAGTTCTTGTTCTCGTGGGCTTCCTCCAAGTCACAAACGGGTCTCATAAGTAAAGAACACAGGACCAAGGCCATGTTGGCTTCTTGAAAAGCTCACGTGGAAACACTGCAGAAATCTTGGGGCTTTGAAAAGCTCTCATTTACTTAAAGGACACTCGTGGAGATCTTTGTGGAGAGGGTGCTGAAGGTCTTGTAGACCTCTTGAAGAGCTTGTTAAGGATGTGTAGAGGTTCAACTCAACCTTAGTAGATGTTCTAAAGGTCAAGCAGGAGTCTTCCAGATCTGGTCTGGTTGAACCTCTACATATCCAGCAGCAGTCTTGAAGTGTCTTTTACAATGGTCTTTTAGATCTTGCGATGTTCTTGTAGGACTTGTAAGACTCAACCCATTTCTTGTAGACCTTGAAGAGGTCTCACAGTGGTCTTATAGAGCTGTCCGAGAGGTCGATCATAAGAAGTTCAGTCTAGTAGATCAGGACGTCTAGGCAGAGGTAGGACATCCAGCCCAGAGTTCACTTGTGCAACATATTTCAGCACCTTTCTGATGGGTCAGGTTCCTCTGGGATCTCCTTCAGGTTTGGCGGAGGGGAGTCACTCTGCGGTGGTCGTAAAGACGGACGCTGTCGCAGGTCGCTGCACGAGGAATCCCTTTCACTAGGAATCATGGACTTCCCCAAGGACTAGAAACACAAAACACAACACAGGTCAAACACATCAGATTAAAGCTGAGAGCAATAATGAGCAGGCTCCATCGCACATGTTGAAGGTGCTGGCAGGATTAAAATTCAATTTAATGAGGCTTTATTGACATGACCACACTGAAAATATTGACAGAGCACACTGAACATAGTAGTACTAACAAGGAAAAGTGCAGTTTTTAGAGTGCAAACAATAAAACATTCAATACACCCTTTTACTGTTAGTAAACAGAGTGATGTTTGATGGTGGGCGGGGCTTAGCTGGAGGCAAAACAGTTCTCCACAGACATTAGCTAGCGCTAGCTAACAAGTTGTGTTGTCTTGTTTTAGACGATGGAGGAAGATGATGTGAGTGGTGCGTTCAGAAACACTCATTGTGAGTGTGGGAGCGCACTCTGACACAAACTGGAGCGTTGATAAATTAGGGACAGGCTGTTCTAGTGTAAGTGAACAGTGAATGTTCATAGATGAATGTAGTGAATGTAACTCAGTAAGGTGACCTTTGGTGTTTTGCAAGACACCTTTTAAATTAAATGTATTATTATTGGTAGTAGTTGTATTAGCCCACAGGAGCGACCCTCTGCCAAGTGACATTATCCAGTCCAAATGAATCTATATTATAAACACTTGAAGATCCACTCATTACTAAAAGTGTCTGTCATCCAAGAGAGAAAATAAAAACTAATGGAATGGTCAAAAAATGTGAAACAAAAAAAAAAAAGTTGAGGAAAAAGTTTATTAAAAGAAAAATTAAGGTGATAAAATGTCCAATAAAATATAAAATGTCCAAAAAGATATTACTTAAATGTCCAAAAAACATTAATTAAATGCCAGAAAAAAAGTTGATAACATGTCAGAAAAATATTAGTAGAATGTCAGACAAAAATGTAAATAAAGTGCCCAAAAAGGTTGTTAAAATGTCCAAAATTGTTAGTAAATTGTCAGGAAAATTAATTAGAACAAAAATGAATAAGGTGTTCAAAAAATGTTGATAAAATGTCTGAAAGGTATTCGGAAAATGTCGGAAAATGTGTTGATAAAATATCCTATAAAATATCCAAAAAATGTTAATAAAATGTCAGAAAAATGATTAAAAAGTCAGAAAAAGCTGTCAAAAAATGTTCAATTCTTTTTATAAAACTTCCCCCCCAAAAAAGATTAAATTTAAGGTGTGATCAGTCCTCAATCAGACTGCAGGGTTTCTAGCTCCACCTTTTAGTACCAGATCTGTGTGCTAGGTACCCCAACAGAGGGGGGACCAAACATGGGGACGCTAAGGAACGCTTCTGTTGGGACCATCCACAACTTTACACTGTGGAGACAGAAACAATAAACTCAACCGCACTGCTCAGTGGAAACAGGGCGTCACACTGTTTGACTAGTTCGCTTCCTGAAGGTCTTGAAGTTCTACTGCCCAAATTTAAGATGGATCTGTTGAATCCTCTTGGACGACTTTCATGAAGTTCCTTACCTTAACATGCTCGAAATGGCTTGTTGTCACATGACTTACGACATCATCATCCAAACCACTGATTATTTCTTCACTGTTAAGTCTAACATTAGTCGGAGGGTTATACTGCCAACCAGTCTGATGAACCCTCTGAGAGGATATGAAAATGTTTGCGTAAAATACATGCACAAAATTCAAAATGGCTGACTTCAGGGTGGGCGGAGCTAGTGAAAGCTATTGAGAAATATGTCTGAACTGATGAGAGGAATGTGCGTGCCAAATTTGATAAAAGTCAGAGGAACTTTGTCCCAACTGAGGTCTTCCAGACATTAGGGGGTGCTATGGAGCCGCTACACACACTGAGCCCCATCACTTTACGTTCCTGTTTAATAATAATAATAATAATAATAATAATAATAATACATTTCATTAAAGGCCCCTTTCAAGGCACTCAAGGTCACCTTACAGAACAAATAAAAGACAATTAAATTTAAAAGGGCTAAAAGACACATCAAACATCAACACAGTAAAAGGTGAAGTTAAATAGACTAGGCCTGTTTAAAAAGGTGGGTTTTCAGGCGGGATTTGAAAATGGATATTGAGTCAATGTTCCTGATGTCAGGAGGGAGGGAGTTCAAGAGGCAGGGGGCAGAGCGGCTGAAGGCTCTGGACCCCATGGTGGACAGACGGGCAGAGGGCACAATAAGGCTGATGGAAGAGGCTGATCTGAGTGTTTTGATGTGTGAGACAAGTTTTTAAATTTTCAAGGATACCAAGGGCGTCAAAAATTCATTCAGAGGCTACAGGTGATGAGGAGGCACTACAGAGCTGATGTGTCATGCACAAGCCCAAACCACTCCATCAAATGAGAAGAATTCATTCAAACAAGGGCGTAAACTTCTCTGAGTTTTTGTGACTCTAAAATCCTGAAAAATGTTTGAAAAGCAGATTTGCAAATTGTAGGATAGCGAAGGATCCGCTCTGACGCACAACAACAGCATGTCCTCTTCCTCTGCACCATCTCCTGTAGCGAACCACAGGGCTCCACACTGGGCCCCGTTTTATTCTCCTCGTATCTGCCGTCTATTTTTAGAAGGTGTAATCACCTCGCAATCCCAGGATTCACACATTCATGTTTGCAAAATGAAAACTCACACATGACATCCGATCAGCTCTGACTTCCTGTCTGAACAAACAAGAATAAAAAAAACACAACAACACAAACTGCGTGTGAGTGTCTTTTATTAGCACGTCAGGTTCGGTGTTCCTGTACCTGGTTCTCAGCCAGCGCCTCTTTAGCCATGTAGTGCTCCCTCTTCATCTTCATCTCCACCTCCTCGGGGATGTCAGGCACCATCAGGTCGATCAGACGCCCGATGAGGAACACCACATGCTGAGGAAGACAGAGGAGGAGGAGGAGCCTTCATCATGTCACTCAGCAGTAACTCTGCCCACCCGGCACAAACCTCCCGCTAATTAACAAAACCTCATCAAACCTCCGTGACGTGACAAACACCGACCTCGAATACGATGACGAACGTCAGGCGAATGGCCAGCAGGTGGAAATACTCTGGGAGGTATTCGCCGTTTTCATCTCTGAAACCCCGGTACCTGCACGAGACAACAACAACAATAAGGACAACAACAACAACAACAAGGACAACAAGAATAACAAAGACAAGGGCAATAATAACATCAACAACAACAAGGACGATGACAAAAACAACAAGAACAAGAATAACAACAACAACAAGAATGACAACACCAAGTACAACAAGGACAACAACAAGAATAACAACAACAAGAATGACAATAGACAACAACATCAACAATATAAATGATGTTGATGATATAAATATCATCAACAACAAGGACAACAATATTAACAACAATATTATCAACAAGGACAACAATAACAGAAACAACAAGGACAAGACAACATTATCAACAACATCATTGTCAATCAATCAGTATCAGCAAAAACAACAACAATATCAACAACAACAATGACAACAACATTATCAAGAACAGCAACAACAACAATGACAAGAACAACATTTATCAACAACATAAGAAACAACAACATCAGCAACAACATCATCATCATCATCATCATCAACAACAACATCAACAAAGGCAACAACAACAAGGCATCCACCACCACAACTACAACAAAACAAAAACATCATCAACAACAATATCAACAACGAGGACAACACCATTATCAACAACACCAACAATGACAAGAACAACATTATCAACAACATAAAAAACAACAACAGCAGCAACAACGTTATCAACAACACAATCAGACAAAAACAACAACATTATCAACAGCAGCAGCAGCAACAACAGGGAAAACAAGTAAAACAAAAACATCATCAACAACAAGCACAACATTATCAACAACAACACCATCATCAATGATGATATCAACAGCAACAACAGCAACTCCATCATCAACAACATCAAAAACGTGAAAAGAACATTGTCAACGACAACAATCTCAACAACAAAAACAAGCAACAGCAACAAAGACAACATCATTATCAACAAAACCATCATCAACAACGATATCAACAGCAACAACAACACCATCATCAAGGACAACATCAACAAAAACGACAAGAACATTATCAACAACAAAAACAACAACAGCAACATCAATAACATCAACAATATCAACAATGACAGCAACAGCAACAACACCACCATCAACAACACTATCATCAACATCAACATCAATATCAACGACAAGAACAACATTATCAACAACAACATCAACAACAAATACAACAACTGTGACAACAGCAACACTGACAACATCATCATCATCAACATCATCATTAATGACGATATCAACAGCAACATCAAACACGGACATCAACAACATGATCAACAGTAACTGTGTTTCAGTTCAAATATTTAAAAGTTAGTGATGTTGCCTACCTGCAGAGTGTGTTGCAGTGATGTTGTCTACCTGCAGGGTGTGTTGCAGTGATGTTGCCTACCTGCAGAGTGTGTTGCAGTGATGTTGTCTACCTGCAGAGTGTGTTGCAGTGATGTTGCCTACCTGCAGGGTGTGTTGCAGTGATGTTGCCTACCTGCAGGGTGTGTTGCAGTGATGTTGTCTACCTGCAGAGTGTGTTGCAGTGATGTTGCCTACCTGCAGGGTGTGTTTTGCTGGCTGTAGTTGCAGTGATGTTGTCTACCTGCAGGGTATGTTGCAGTGATGTTTCCTACCTACATGATGTGATGCAGTGATGTTGCCTACCTGCATGATGTGTTGCAGTGATGTTGCCTACCTGCATGATGTGTTGCAGTGATGTTGCCTACCTGCAGGGTGTGTTTTGCTGGCTGTAGTTGCAGTGATGTTGTCTACCTGCAGGGTATGTTGCAGTGATGTTGTCTACCTGCAGGGTATGTTGCAGTGATGTTTCCTACCTACATGATGTGATGCAGTGATGTTGCCTACCTGCAGCATGTGTTGCAGTGATGTTGCCTACCTGCAGGGTGTGTTGCAGTGATGTTGCCTACCTGCATGATGTGTTGCAGTGATGTTGCCTACCTGCATGATGTGTTGCAGTGATGTTGCCTACCTGCATGATGTGTTACAGTGATGTTGCCTACCTGCATGATGTGTTGCAGTGATGTTGCCTACCTGCAGGGTGTGTTGCAGTGATGTTGCCTACCTGCAGGGTGTGTGTTCACGGCTGTAGTTGCGTGGTGATGTTGCCAGAGTGAAGTTGATGAAGCCGCTCAGCGTGCTGTCTCTGGTGTAGCGGTAGTACAGACGGGGTACGAAGGACGAGGTGAACGCGATGAGAAACGCCTGCAGACATAGGTTCGGAAGATGTGATTGGTTGGTGATATAAATGTGGACCTGGTCCTCACAGAGGTAGAAAAACAGAGTCTCACGTTGCAGAGGACGGCCACGTGTGTGATGAACTGCATGATGGGAAACCAGATGCCGATGTCCTGAGCGCGCTCCCCCACTGGGCGGCGATATTCAGTAACAAACTTCTGAGCGTCCAAACGAATCTCCACCCAGTTATTAAAGAGGGCGAAGAGTGGAGCGAGGGGACACGCCGCCACGAAGATGGTGATGAAACCAAACTGAATCACTGAGGAGGAGGAAGAAGAGGAGGAGGAAGAGGATGACGTATAATAAACCCCTCAATGTTAACACCACCTGCCCGGCAGCTCCAGGAGTAGAAATCAGACTCACCCATCTCCAGGTATTCGCTGAAGAGTCCCTCACACACCAGCAGCTGGTAATCTGCCTCCCAGGGAGACACCTCCTCCTCTTCCTCCTTCTTCACCTCCCTCTGAGCCTCCACTCCTTCCTCCTTCTTCACCTCCCTCTGAGCCTCCACTCCTTCCTCCTTCTTCACCTCCTTTAGCCGACTACCCGTCTTCCTGTTCTGCCACCATGACTTCAGCTTCCTGCCAAATAATGAGCCATCAGTTTCAGCCAGAGAAGAGTCGGATCTGTTATCAGACATTTATAAACACTGCGTATGAACGGGGCGGGGCCTGACAGAGGCGGGCGCCACTTCACACGCTAAAGTCGTGACGTATGAAAACAGACCTGATGGAGAAACTGTGACCCATGATAACCAACATGTTGGACACGGGACATGACAGTGAGGAGGACGCCCGGCTGTAGAAGCTGATGAATTTTTGTTTTGTTTGAACGTACATTTGAGTTTGGATCCTAAACACAGTTTTATAAATGAGAGCCGAGGTCACATGACTTTGTTTTGTGACACAACTTTGATGACGTAAAGACAAAAATCACTGAACAAAGTTTTTAATTTTGTTCTCAGAGTTTTTTCTTCTCACAAGTTATTTTGTTTGTTATGATCTCATTCTCAGAAGTTATTCTGTTTACAGATTAGCATCTCGTTCACGTTAGATTCTTTGCACCAGATACGATCTAAAGTGTTTCCTGTTGTAGGGATGAATAAGGTTATGTGTATTAAGGGTTATCATGTCCACCTCATCAGAAACTGGGGAGGGATTAAGAGGAAGATTGGATTTCTCTGCAACGCTAACTTTTTAGCACATTAGCTAACATTAGCTTCCATAGCAAAACAAACAAGTGTGGTCCTCCTTTGTAAGATTGGCTTCCTGTGACATCATCCATCCACTGAGTGAGAGCATACGGGTCGGCCAGTCTGGTCCCGTTGGTCAGTGTTTACTTATTCAAGTAACACTGGCGGTCCCGGAGAGTGAGTGACCTGACATGGTGCGTTGCTAAATTCAGTCTGACGCTCTACACTAAAATGGAAGTTATAACCTTGTTTTTGTTTTGTGTGTGTGTGTGTGTGCGTGTGTGTGTGTGTGTGTGTGTGTGTGTGTGTGTGTGTGCGTGTGCGTGCACACTCTTACGGGCAGATGAACTCCTGGGCGTTGTTGATCAGCTGTTTTCCCACCATGATGATGAGCAGCTCCTGAGCCAGTTCAATCAGACATCCACCTGCTCCACACTGTCTCACACACACACACACACACACACACACACACACACACACACACACACACACACAAATTAACCTTTTGAACATTGTGACAGAGCCTACAGGTGTATTTTTACTGATTGTGATGTCATTTGCTGGAGCATCTACAAATTCAAATCCTTCATTTCTGAACTAAAAGATTATAGAAGTCAATAAACCAGAATAATTGATATAAGTATTGGAACTGTTTTAATTTTTCAAAAAAGCAAAAATCAGATGTTTTGTCATCAGATTTAAATAAAATAAAATAAAAAAAACCACAATATTTTGATCGGACAGATTTTTAAATGTAGAAACATAAAATATTTCTTCACACTCAGTTCTCTGACCTGATTTCATGTTTTAGTTTCTGAGTTATGATCATTTTTATGAGCGGAGTGAAAAGGTCTTGTGATATAGTTTCATCACTGATTCCTCCGGCGCTGCAGCAGGTCACAAAGCACAGTGACGTCATCAGGAGCTTTTCTGCTGGATGAATGTTGTAGCTTTTCTTATTTCAGAGGGACATAAACAGCAGCTGTGCCTCAGTTCAGAGGCTGCAGCCCCCGCACTGAGGCACAAATAAAATCATGCAAACAACGACCTCCTGCGGCTGTCATGGCGGCCATGTTTGCGTGGCAGGTAATGGTGCGTTCGTTTTGTACTCAGAGGTCAGAAATTCCCAGTTCCCAGTTGAAAGTTTAAACTTGAACGCACCCTGAGATTGGATTTCCAACTCGGAAACTCAGAGCAACCACATCAACCCCAACCTACGAATTCAAGATGGCTGCCGGTCCCATACATAGTGACTAAACACTCTTCTAAGGTCCCGTTTATATGACAACGATTTCAACTGAAAACAGTAAACTTTAGTTGCGGCAGCGGTGTTTTGGTTGCCTCAAAACACAACATCTTGAAAACAGGTTCCAGAGTGCAACGTTTTGGAAACGGCAGCGTCTCCGTTGTCATGTAAACGTGCAATATGCAGTTCCTCTGAAAACGGAGACTTTTCGCACATGTGCATTACGGTTCCAGTCACTAGTCACGCTGACCGTCACAACAACAATGCCGAACTCTGTTTGTGCTGCTCAGCCTGTTGATTTGAAGTGAAGTGTAGATCTGTTACTGTAGCAACTCCACCTCGTCGTCCATCCAGACAAAGTTATCTGTGCATGCTTTCACCATTGTGTCTTCTTTGTTTTGGTTTGTAATCACGGCGTTGTAGAGGAAGGCGCTTCAGCGCATGGCGTCATGCCGTGGTGTTGCTTTGCAAATTTACACTGCCACCCATTGGCCTGGCGTGCATACTACAGCGTTTCCGGTAGATTTTGCAGCTCAGTGTGAACGGGAATCATTTCAATAACGTCGTCATATAAGTGCAGAAGTTTTTTAAAACACAAAGGACAGACTTTTCTGTTTTTAGAGAAACCGTCGTCTAAACAGGACCTGAGTACTGTTTACAGCAACTTTATCTTATTTGTTTTACATCAGGTCAGCCTCATCTGCGGCGTTCATCAGTTGGAGTGCATGATGGTTTTGAAGCTATACTCTGAAAGTTCAAGGGCAACAAAGGCTTTCTTGCTGACGTCCATGTTTTTTTCTGACTTGTCCACCATCGTCAACTGGAATGCAACAACTGATGTATTCCGACCTCCAAGTACAAAACAAACACAGCACAAGCTGAGGTCAGGAAGTGACTCAGTGTTCTGTTTTTTCAGAGTCATGCAAACAATAATCTTCATCAGCCGACCGCAGGATGTCTGTTCTTAAATCAGGCCTGCTCTCCAGCCCCTCCCCCAATCATCACTGCAACAAGTACTGCAACTTTTTTTGTTTTGTCTCTGAATTTGTAAAACGTCTCTGAGTGCCTTGAAAAGCGCTACATAAGTATAATGTATTATCATTACTATTATTAATAATAACGACCTCACAAATGAAAATTTAGTAATATTTAATTCAGAAGACTTCAGAGTTAATGAGCTGCAGACCTGACTGAGTGTTTTAATCTCTCGTCACACGGCTGACGGTTCAACACCACTTCAGGCTGAAGTGTTTTTAAGACACTGAAACACTGACGGGAAAAACAAACAGGAAATCATCATCATCATCAGCAGCAGCAGCAGCAGCAGCACCACAGTGTGACTGACTCACGTCTTCATTACGAACTCCAAACAGAGTCTGGTAGTTTCCAGGGTAACCGATGAACCTGAGGAGACACAAACAAAGCAGCTGACTGAAGATGATGAGGCTCTTTCTCTCTGTCAGTCAGCATCATACGGTTCAACATGTCCGCTGCTTCATTCACAGACACAAACTTTCTGAACTGAGGAATAAAGGTTTGAGGGTTTGAGTCATGTTTGGTTGCAGAAGTTCAGACAAACAGTTGGTTCTGGATGTTTTCATCATCAGCTTGCAGGCGGCGCTGTGGCTCCACCTTCAGTCTCACTGCTGCTTTTGACTTGTTCAGTTATGAGTTCACACACCAGCTGAGGAAACCTCAGCCTGCAGCTTCATTAGATTGGTTTTACTTTTAAAGTATAAACTGAGAATCTGAGTCCTTCCTGTTTCAGCCCAGTGAGATCACCAACAACGCGTTCTCATCCCGACTCGTCACACATCGCCGCCTGGTCACTGGACTTTTGACTGCTACATGTAACACGCTGGGTATCCTGAGTGCGTCTGTTGTTGACATTCAGGGACGGCATTTGCCGCAACCACTTATCCTGTTAGGGGTCGTGGGGGGGTGGAGCCTATCGCAGCTGACACTGGGTGAGAGGCGGGGTTCACCCTGGACAGGTCATCAGACTATCACAGGGCTGACACATAAAGAACATGTGGGAGCACCTGGAGGAAACCCACGCTGACACAGGACACACAAATCACTGACCAGGCGGCGGTGGTGACAACTTCAGTATGAGAACAGGTCGACCACAAATGTGTACGAAGAAAACGAAAGACAAAAAAATAAAGGGATGAAATGAGATGGGAGGGACGCCTGAAAACAGAAGAAGAAGAAGTAGCAGTTCTCACCTGCCTTTGAAGAAGGCGATGTAAACCGGAGAGGAGTAGAAGTTGACGAACTGGAAGATGAAAACTTTGAGGATGAACATGTCTTCATATTTACTCTGAGTCCGATGCATCTCTGACAGAGACAACAAAACACACACATGAACAGTGTGTATATGTACACACACACACTCAGACGTCTTGTCCTCATTCGTGGACACTTTCTGTCCCTTCTGGTGACAGTGAGACCACAACACGCTGATCCATGTGAAAACAAGATGGCCGCCATCTCTGCCGTGTCAGTCTGCAGCCGATCCTAAGACAGAGGTGGACAAGGTCCAAAACCTGACCGCAGTTTATGGTTCAAACTTTATTTATGATTAATAATGTTTGTAGTTTGATATGGCAACAAAGTTGACCATTTTCAGCAACAGCAACAAGATAAGACGCTGTTAATTAGGAAGTACTCATCTGAGGACACTGGGACTTTATTATTATTAAACATGATCAATAATCGACCTCTTAAACTCCAGGAAAATACTGAATTAAAATTGTGAATAAAAGCTACAAGAAAAAATATTCATCAGTAAAATCTTTTGAATGAAGACACAAAACCAAACTGGAGCTCAGACCAAAAACAAAATTAAATGTCTGCGTTCATCAGGACCAGACTAACAGATAAAATTATTTCTTTTATAAAAGTGTGAAGTTGAGGATGAGGAGGGAGAGGAGGAAGATGTGACTCACCCCAGTGTGTGAGTATGTGGGCCAGCGACGTGTAAAATTTGGACAACATGAGAATGACCACCAGGTTCAACACAGATCCTGTGATACTGGCTATCCTCCCGGCCTGTAGACACACACACACACACACACACACACACACACACACACACACACACACACACACACACACACACTTTTTAAAATCAGGTTAATTTTAAATAAGTAACAACTCCAGTCAGCGCCCCTTGGTCGTATGACTCCGCCCACCAGTAAAGTTTGTCTGACAGTTTCAATCCATGTCTGTGAAAACATGATGATGTCACAGTGAAGCTGACCTTTGACCTTTGACCACCAAATTGCAAGTAGTTCAATCATGACTCCAAGTGGACGTTTGTGCCAAATTTGAAGAAATTCTAGGCCTTTATGACATACTGCTTTAATGAAATGAGTAAGAAATGGTCACAGTGACTTTGAGCTTTGCCCACCAAATTCTGTTCAGGTCATCCTTGACTCAGAGTGGATGTTTGTGCCAAATTTGGAGAAATTCCCTCAAAGAGGTTTTGAAATATTGCATTCACATTCCTGCAACAGACAAGGTCACAGTGACTTCAACCTTTAATCTTTGTCCACCAAATTCTCATCTTTTTCATCCACTCAAAGTGGATGTTAGTGCAAAATATGTAGAAATTCCCTCGAGGTGTTTTGAGATAGTCTTGAGATATCACGTTCCCAAGAATGAGATGAATGCAAGGTCCTGGTGACCTTAACCTTTGACCTTTGGCCACTAAATTTTAATCAATTCTTTTAGGAGTCCCAGTGGACATTTGTGCCAAATTTGAAGAAATTCCACCAAGTTCTTCTTGAGATACTGTGTTCACAAGAGTGAAATGGATGCAAGGTCACAGTGACCTTTTACCTTCGGCTGCTAAATCTAAATCACTTCATTGTTGAGTCCAAGTGAACATCTGTGCCAAATTTGAAGAAATTCCCTCAAAGCGTTCTTGAGATAATGTGTTGACAAGAATGCAACAGACAAGGTCACAGTGGCCTTAACTTTTCTTGACTCAAAGTGGATGTTTGTGCCAAATTTGAAGAAATTCCATCAAGGCCTTTTTGAGATATTGTGTTCATGCAAATGAGACGAATGAAAAATCATGGTGACCTTGACCTTTGACATTTGGCCACTAAATCTGAATCACTTAATCCTTGAGTCCTTATGAACATTTGTGTCAAATTATCCTCAGGGCCTTTTTGAAATATCACTTTCATGAAATCAGATGAATGCAAGGTCACAGTGTCCTTGACATTTGACCGCCAAATTATGAGAAGTTCATCCTTAAGTCAAATTGGATGTTTGTACCACATTTGGAAAAAAGTTCATGAGATACTGTGTTCATGAACGTGATGGTCAAACAGACAGAACATGGCTGCAGCCACAACTATCGTCTACTCAGAGGTATAAACGTGACCTTGTGGCATCCGTCAGGGTGGCGTCCAGGAGCTTCTGATGTTTGTATAAACCCTGACACAGATTTAAAGGCGTGTGGTGTTGTACTCACAGAGAAGGTTAAGAAGCTGTTGGACTGGTAGATGATGATTCTGAGGATGGTGCGGTACAGAATGATGGCGATGAGGAACATCAGCACGACCACAACCTGCACACATAATGTTCACCTTAATGCTATCCACATCTGAGGAGGAGTTAAACTTATAATGATGTTTATATTCTTGTATGTTGAAAATACATTTGACCTTTGACCACAAAATTCTATCACATTCACAAGAATGAAACAGACACAAGGTCACAGTAACCTTGACCTGTAACCTGTGGCCATCAAAATCTAATCAATTCATCGTCGGGTCCAAGTGGAGATTTGTGCCAAATTCAAGGAAATTCCCTTGAGGCATTCTTGAGATGTCATGTTCACACGCATGAGTGTATTCACTCAGTAACTCCTGCGTCAACAACACAGGTGTGACCGGTGTATGGACCGGTCACACCTGACATCACAACCAATCGACACACCAGGTGTTTCTCATAGGAAAACTTTAAGAGGAACTCCATCTTTAAACTCCACCCACTGCTCCATGTTGTGGAGGAAACCTTCCAGAATGTCCCAGTGTCAGAGAACACAAAGGTTAAGGGTCAAAGGTCAGGAGACTCACCATGACGATGATGACCATGCAGCCAGTCAGAGTTCTGTTGATGCGTTTACTCTCAGGAAAGTATGGTTCCTCTGCTCCGGTCACCGGGTTCCGCGTGGTCATTGGCGCCAAGGCTGTGAACTCTGGACGAGGACGCTCCTGTGGAGGACAGAGGGATGACAGTCATGATCTCCCAGAAACCCCTGCAACCCAAGATGTTTTTATATTTATTGATCATGTGACGATGTGACGTCGCCTTAATGCGAGTGTTGGTCATATATTCATAATGGTAATATTAGTTTTAGAGATCTTTAACATCAGTGTGAATCAGAACACCTGTAATAATGTTTGTACGTTCCTGTAAAACAAGGATACGTTACATCTGCATATTGGTAGCAGATACGTTCAAACTTCATGTTTCAGCAATGCTGTGATTAACGTGTGGTTAGGTTAGGCAAACAAACAGACAAACAAACAAAACCACTTGTACATTGTCAGGAAAAGATCATGATTTGTCCCAAACACACAGTTCCCACTGGAAGAGAAGCGATGTCTTGATAAAAGACAATTGCTTTCTGTGGCACTGTCCCTGGTGGAAAAAGAACAACTGGTCGCGACAAAACAACCACGTTTATTTCTGACAAAGCCACTGGAAAAAGACAGACAAGTTGCTACAAAACAACTCTGTTTAATGCTGAAGAAAGACAGACATGTGACTACAAAACACCCTGCCTTTGGTGCCCAAAAAGCCCCCAGACAGAAGCTGACAGGTCACTACAAAACATTTCCGTTAGTGGCTACAAAACACCCGCAACTGGGGCCTAAACAGCCAGTGGACAAGTTGCTACAAAACATCCTCTCTTTAATGGACAAAAAGTTGCTGGAAAAAGACAAACAAGTTGCTACAAAGTGACAGGTTGTTACAAAACACACCAATTTGTTGTTGAAAAACAGCTGGAACAGGACAAACAAGTTGCTACAAAGCACCCACATTTAGTGGCCCAAAAGCTCCTGGTTTCTAAAAGCCACCCCTGACTGGGGCCTAAAAAAGATGCCGGAAAAAGACAAACAAGCTGCAACAAAACATCCCTGTTTAGTGCTCAAAAAGCTGCTGGGGAAAAACCGATGAGTGGCTACAAAACATCCCCTTTGGTGCCCAAAGAGCTGCTGGAAGGATGCTGATGGATCACCACGCAACACCTGCATTTGGTGCCTACGCTAAACAAAGGTATAGTAAGGCAAGGAAAAGAAAGAAAGGAAAGCTAAGCTGCACCAAGCTATGTTAAGCTAAGCTAGGGTAAGGAGTGGTAAGGAAAGGAAAGGAAATACAACGAAAGGAAAGGAAAGGAAAGGAAAGGAAAGGAAAGGAAAGGAAAGGAACGGAAGGGCGAGGAAAGCTAAGCTAAGCTAAGCTAACATAAACTAAGCTGAGGAAAGGAAATATAAGAAAGGAAAGGGCAGACAAGACAAGAGTCCAGAGTTGGGTGCGGTACCTCAATGTCCTGGAATTCGGAACAGTCCCAGCGGTGTGCCAGAGCTGAACAGGTTCTCTTCCAGTACTCCAGGAAGGTGACAGCCCACAGAGACATGAAGACACTAAGGAACACTGTCCCTCCATTATCAAACATGATACCTGCCTGCAGAGGGACACATGAGGACAGATGGACTCACTGTTTGTTCCGACACAACACAAAGACGTGGGCGGCGACCAGTCACTGAGTGAGGGTTTGGGGCGGGGGGTTCAGATGCTGTTGAACCATCTGACGAGATGACATGAAGCACACTGACATCACAGACAGGTGGACAGGTGGACGGGTTCGTACCTTGAAGGTGACACAGATGCTGGAGTAGTTCCATAGGGAGCAGATGTTACAGAGAGGACACATGATGAAGCTGCCTCCACTCTCACACAACTCCTTCCTGCACAAACACCACAACAACAACAAACAGTTGTTTACCTCCTGATAGGATGCAGACGACCTGTGAGAGTCTAAATTACTGTGTCCATAAAGCCAAGTGTCGTCAGCATATTAAGAGACAAATATTAATATCTACATAATTTGTTCGAGAGTAAAATGTTGCTTGAAACCAAGAAGGGTTCATTTTAATCAGATTAATGCAAAGGATTGTGGGACATTGATGTCCAAATATTATACAGGTTGTGTCCTGAAGTCCAAGTTTGAACTTACGCTGGAACGTCAGTGGCCATGAGCCAGAACCCAAACACGAAGATCACCGTCCCAACAAGCGACGCCGGCAGCAGCCAGCCGGTGTAGAAACCTGCAGTCAGACACAGTTAGTGCTCAAACAAACAGTTAACGGCAATTAGCTGCTGGAATGGTTGCCATAGTTACCGAGCCAGGCAAAATACAGTGCTATCTTTTCTCCAAAGTATTCCCTGATGTGATCCAGAGGTTGGTAGCGTCTCCAGGAGGACCACTTGGCCCAGTGTGAGTACAAGATCTGTCTCAGACCCAAAGACTCCGGAGGCACCGAGTCGCTCGGCAGCTCGAAACCACCCTGCCAACACAAAGATTCATTTTCTGCTAAATATGAATATTTACAACTCGCAGTGTCGTGGTAAAGTCTTAGTGTCTCAGTGCCGTCTCAGACCAGGGGTCAGGACTAAGGTCAGGTTTAGGTTCAGGTTTAGGATGATGGTTAATAGCTCACCTCATGCAGCGGGTAGGCAGCAGTGAAGACCTGCTCAGCCAGCAGTCGGTCGATTCCCACCTCCCCCCGTTTCACTGAACCGTACGGAGTCCTGGCCAGGATCTCGTACAGCTGCAGAGACAGGACACGGTCACTGCGAGGACACACGCCGCACTACAACAAACCACCTCTGATTTTATTTTTGAGACCCCCGAAAACAATCGCTTCGTTGGATAATTAACCCCGCTGTAATGAGAACAACCAAGACCAACAGGTCGCCGGTTTCATGTCGACCATCTTAGATCTCCTACATGCCTGGCACATGGGAGAAGTTTCAGTAATGACCCTGGTAATATTTGGAAAACAAAAAAGTTGTAACACTTCAAGAAAAAAAGTCTTAATGTCTCAAAATAAAATATATCAAGTAAAGGCAAACACTTCAGAGAAAAAATCACATATTTTTCATATATTTTGAGAAAAAAAGTTGAATAATATCAAAACATTTTGGAGAAAACAGTCTTTATGTTTTGTGACAACAAAGCCAAAATATTCCAAGAAAAACTGTTGGGTAAATTTAAACCTTACAGAATAAAAAGTTGAAACATTCAAAGAGAAAAAGTTGTAATAGATTTTGACCAAAAAAAAATCTGTAACATATTGCGGCAAAAGGTCGAAAAAGTTGTGATGTTTAAAGAATAAAAGTCTTTATATATTTTGAGAAAAAAAGACGAGTAATGTAAAAAAAATTAGAGACAAGGAGGTGTAATATTTTGAGACAACAAAGTGGTAATGTTCCAAAAGAAAAGTTGAGTGATGTAAAAGCATTTTTAAGAAAAAAAGTCATCATATATTCTAACAAAATAAAGTCGTAAGATATCAAGGACAAAAAGGCGAGTAATGTGGAAACATTTCAGAGAAAGAAAGTTAAAATAATTAATTAAAATTAACACCTTCATATATTTTAAGAAAAAAAGTTGAGTAATATAAAAACATTTTAGAGGAACAAAATATTATTTTGAGACAATAAAGTCAGAATAGTGCATAAAAAAGGGAGGAAGAGACGTCTGTGGGAAACTCAGCTCCTCAACACTCAACACTGAAGGAATTCTGACCAGGAGAAGTTTCGGCTCTTCGCTGACGGACGTCAGTGAGTCCTCCTGAATCTGACACATTATTTTCTCAGCTCCTCTGGAAATCTGCCAGAGGAAAATGTTTGAAACTAAATCATGTTGTGGGAACAGAGACGTCCTCAGAGGCCGACTCGCTGTCACGCTGACGTGGTTTTAATATTGTTTTATATATTTAATTAAAACTGTGCAGCGATGAGATTCACTTGGTTTTCAGTCCACGCAGGACAAACAGTGACAGGTTTCTTTATCTGATCTCCTGTGTGTGTGTGTGTGTGTGTGTGTGTGTGTAAAGGTTTACAGCTCTTGTAAATGTGTGTGTTTTTATAGCCTGTGTTTGAGGAGGAGGCGTCGCCACCTGCAGCATCCGTCTGCTGATTGACACATCCTGACATCTGAGAGGTCCTGGCTCAACATCTGTGGACCAATCAGAGCAGAGTGTGATGGCCACGCCGCCACCCAGACTCTAAGTCCTGCAGCTCACACTTCGTCCTCTGATGAAAACACATGAATAATATCTGCTCAGGATTATTATCATTTATTTATTGGTATCATTGTGTAATTAACCCTTTAAGCTCTACGTTACAAACGCTCCTCCAGAGCCTACGCTGGTGTTTTTGCTTATTGTGATGTCATTTCCTGGAGCGTCTTTAAATGCATCATGTCCCTAAAATCTGTACAACCTGAGCTGAAAGTCTGAGTGAATAAATTATATAAGTATTGTAACTGAATCATTTCTTAATGTACAATAATCTGATATTTTTTCATCAGATTTAAAAAAAAAACAAAAAAAAAACATTTTGATCCAAAAGGTTTTTAAATGTAGAAACAAATATTTCTTAACGCTCCATCACTTATTTGACATATTTTGATTATTTAGTTTTTGAGATATGGGCAGAGTCTGAAGGTCGGGGTTCAGTTTCACGGACAAAATTTCAAGGACCTATATTCTTTCTTTTTTTCTTGCCCACTGTTTTTCAAGCTTTAGTTAAACATAATTTTAGTTTGCAGGCGTATAGGGAGGGAGAGGAAGAAAAAGGCACGTACGTGACGGTAAAAAAAACGCCGTAATGTCGACAGCTACAGAAAATACATCGGCTCATCTCACATTACAACTTCTTCACACACAGCAATATTCCAGGACTTTCCCAAAACGTCCAGGCCTGGAAAACATGATTGTGAAATTCTGTGACTTTTCCAGGTTACCCATGACAGTGGGAATCCTGAAAGGTGCTGCGCCACCGTGTGTTTATGCACCATGCTTAATGTGAGGCTGTTACGAGCGTACGCCGTGATGACACCGTGCCGACTGAATGTTTCGGCTGTTATGGTTTTTATTTCAGATCGATTTAAACACAATCATGAAAACAACAACCTCCTGCAGCCTTTAGAGGGAAACTCCCAGGAAAATTCTAAAATAATGAAGGCGAAATTCCATGTTTGCACGGCATGTAATGTCCTGTAACGTACTGTAATGTAAGGTAATGTACTGTAACGTAAGGTAATATACTGTGACCCATCCTGACCCATCCTGACCCATCCTGACTGATCCTGACTGATCCTGACTGATCCTGACTGATCCTGGCTGATCCTGACTGATCCTGACCCATCCTGACTGATCCTGACTGATCCTGACTGATCCTGACTGATCGTGTGGAGTTCAGATGGAGGAAACTACAACCTCTGAGTTCATTCAGACTAAGTGAATTTCCCGCTCGTCTCCTGGGACATATTTAACAGTTTAACCTTTTGAAACCTGGAATGACATCACTTTGTTCATGCTGCTTTTAGACGCCTCTCGCAGTATTTAACCCTTTAAACTCTGAGCCTTTTATTTTCTTTGTTCCTATTATTTTTTTTGTTGCAAATTTTCTTGTTTTTAATTTTATCTTTTTACTAATTTGTTACTAATGTTTTTGGTCTTTCCTTCTTTCGTTGCTTGCTGTCTTCTCATGTTTAAAAAAAGAAAACAAAATGAAGCCAGTAGAGAAAAAACAGAAAAGTTATTTACTTTTCTAAAACTGTTTTTTTTTTATTTTGTTAATCACATCAGTGGAAAATTTTAATTTCAGTCCGGTGTATTGAAACAAAAAAGCCTGCATTACATTAACAACTGAAATCCTTACTTTTTTTTAATTTTCACTTTTAATTAATTAATTTCAAAATTTCACAAACCACAATATCAGAAAAATATCAGACAGACACAGGAAGGTTTTTTCTTCCTGTTCATTTTGTTTTAACAGATTTTCTCTGAACTGTTTGATCTGTTGGAACTGATTTATTATTCTATTTATTATATATTTATTATTTTTGTTGTCTTTGTGGACTGACAGGAGACGAACCTTTTGTCTCCAGGGGACACTGGACTCTGTCTGCAGTCTGACATCAGCATACAGAGCTCTGTGTCACATCTGTCGAGCTGTTTCCTAAATAAAGTTGTGTTGAATGTGCTGACACACATAGAGGTGTGTCTTCACTGGGGGGCGGGGCTTAAAGGACTGAGGGGGCAGGGCCGGGGATAAAGCCGATCAACAGCCGGCTGAATCTGGACTTTTATTTTTATCCTTCTCAGAAATCTCCTCTTTTTAAACTCATGTCGACGTGTCGAGTTCAAACTCACCACCTGGTGTCTCTGAGTCGTCTTGAAGAACGTCTCTCTGTTGTCGTGCCCCAGAAACCTGCAGACAGGAAACAGGAAACAGAACCGATCTTATTAACCACTACCACATCATCACACCACTTCCTCCGATTGTTTCCTTGCTTTCACCCGTCATCCTGTAACTGAGGGTGTGGCGAATACACGCAACTCACACGTCACCTTCATCCGGCCCCGAAGGTCCAGACACAACAAACGACCGCAGAAGACGACAGCGTTCAGAGCTGACTGCTGCAATGTCAGTCCTCTGTGTTCGTCGTGCAAAAAGGGATACAGGAAGAGCGTGTTGATGCTAGTTAGCCAGTTAGCACATTAACAACACAATCACGGTACTTCCTTATGAACAGCATCTCATCTTGTCCCCGTTGCTAAAGTTGGTCAACTTTGTTGCCACATCAAACTACAAACATTATTAATCATAAATAAAGTTTGAACCATAAACTGAGATCAGGTTTTGGACCTCGTCCACCTCTGTCTTAGCATCAGCTGCAGACTGACTCAGCACAGATGGCAGCCATCTTGTTTTTACATGGATCAGTGTGCTGTGGTCTCACTGTCACCACAAGGGACAGAAAGTGTCCCACCTGGTGGAGGACAACAGGTCTGAGTGAAGCAGAATGAAGTGTAAGGTCAAGTAAACCCAAAATGTGACGTCCTCTTATGAGGACACATGGGAGGGGTCACAGCAGTTAAAGCCCCGCCTTCACCTGCACGCTGTGGGGACACATGCCCATAAATGTCCTGATGAAATGCAAGCGGTCACCCTGGTGTGTGGCACCAGGTGCAGTATGATGCACTGCTGGATGGCGTCTGTTTGAAACGCTGCCGTACTGACGCGATATAAAGAGCTGGACAGTCCCTACAGGGCGGGACAGGAGGTGGACGGATCCAACAAACCCTGGACTTTCACCCTGGAGTCTGCTGTTCACTTCCTGTTTGAATGCAGAGACAAACTATGATGTTTTTTTCTAACACATACCACTTGATTTTGTTGACATCGCAGCGTCCCAGCAGACGCAGGAGGATATCTACTGTGTAATATGTGGACATGAACGTCCACTGACAAAGCGGCAATACGTGAGGAGCTGAGGTGAGGACATGTTGGACACTTTAACTGTCTCAGACGTTTGACCTTTGTGTTCTGACCTCTGCAGCTTGTTGGTCCTGAACTGACAGGTGTAGTAGTCGGGGGGGGGGTTGGGGACGTCCTGAGACAGAGGGTTGGAGAAGGACAGCTGGGACAGAACCTGCGCCGACCAGTTGGTGATGGGAGCGTTGACCTCCTGCAGAAGGACAGAGGACACGCTGTGAGGACACACTTGATGATGATGATGATGATGATGATGATGATGATGATGACGACATGTTCTACCTGCAGAGGGACCCTGAGACTGATCTCCTCAGCGTAGTAACAGAGGACGCTCCATGGAGCACTGAGAAGGACAAAACAGATCTTCTCCTTCGTGCGGAGGACCTCCTTCTGTAGAGACACAGAGACACTTTGTCTGTCACCACCTGTGGAGCAGCGGCCATTTTATCAACATAACTACGACAAACAATCTTCATTGATGACCTTTAAGGCCGCGGCAGAGACGAGACACTGACGAGCTGAAATGTTTCAGTTTTGTTGACGAGACGAGGACGGACTAAAATGTCAGTCACGAGGACTGTTGGACACTCAAACTTATTTTGCTTTGTTGTTCATTATGTGTGTATGTTCACACGAGTTATTGTGTTTTATTTTATTTTGTATTATTTTGTTTAGTTAGTTTATTTTGATTTACTTTATTTCATTATATTATATTGTGTTTAACTTTTTTGCTTTATTTGAATTATTTATTGTTTTGTTTTATGATTTGATTATATTGTATTTATTTTAATTTTGTTTTATTTTATTTTTTGATTTATTTTATTAAAATTTCTTATTTTGTTATTTATTATTATTTATCTTTTGTTTTGTGTGACTTGATTCCAATTCATTTTTTTATTTTTATTTTATTATTTAGTTTTATTTTTTGTTATTTTATTTTATATTGTTTAATTCAATGTTTTTATTCTATTTTGTTTTATATTATTTTATTTATTTATTTGTTGTTGTTTTTTTATTAAAAATAAAAATTAAATAAAACAACACCACAAGTGTAGTTATATACAGTGAGGTGCTGTTAAACCAAAATTAACCTTAATCGATACAAGGTTTTGTCCTCCCTTCCCTTTCCTTTGTCCTCGTTCCATCTCTCTACAAATACGAGTTCAGACAGTCGACCTCATTTAAAAAAAGAAAAGGAAGTTTCACAGCGGATCATTCAAACCACAAAACCATATTAGTTCATGAAGCAAATAAATAACTAATTAAATAAATACATTTAAAAGAAATAAATAAAGAGGTCACTTTTTATATTCAACCTTATTTTTCCCTTCCCCCCTCTTTCTCTTCTTCTCCTCCTCTTCCCCCTTCTCTTTTCTTTTCTCTTTTTTCTCCTTTCTTAATTTACCAAAAAATTAATACTAAATAAAAAAAATCTTTAAATAAACAGATGAAGGAAAAACAATGTGTTTGATGACAATACACAAAGTTCATGACCTTTCCTTCCTTCAACACAACATAAAAAAAGAAACATTCCATTATCATAAATATCAGAAAAGAATAATTCTGAATTTCATAATGTTTTTGTGTTTATTTTCTTCTATTCTTTTCCATGATATTTCTCTTGCCAGGCTGCTCATAGTGTCTCCATGTCAGGGAGCAGAGGGTTGATGCTGTATAAACTTGTTGGTGACGTTGTGACGAGTGGTGACAGGTGAACAGGTGGATGACCTGATTAGTTTAACAGTCCTCACTCTTCAAACACACTCCTGTTTGTTCACTTGTCTCTGAGTTGACTTGAGGTGTGTTTGTTTTACTCACCTGCTCCAGCAGCAGTCCTGAGCGTCTCAGTTTTTTCAGAAATGACGCCCTCCACTTCAGGTGGGCGGGGTTAACGCCTGTGCTCTCCTCCTCCTGTGAGCTCAGAGGCTCCTCCCACGCCAGCACGAAATCTGTCCAATAGGAGCAAAGGATTCAAGCCATCACTGATATGATGTCATCATTGCTAACACTAGCCCAGCTGCTATTGGCTGATTGTTGGTGATGTCACACAGGATAAAGTGTTTGTTTACACAGAATGAAACAAGCTGCATTCTGGGAAAACAAACCATCAGTTTAACCAAACAGAGCCTCGGGGCCCAGACTGCATCTCCCCAACATGCGTTCTGACTGAGTCCAACTGCTGCCAACAAACTGCATCCTGGGAAACAAACCAGGCGCTGAGACACGTTAAAGACAACTCAGCGTGACTCAACACCACCTGAGTTTAAATCAGCCTCAGCTCTCTCATAGCTGTTGTCTCTGATACATCAGACACTCCATAACTCAAAACATTAAATTACAAACCAGGTAAAAACTTATGAGTTCATAACTTTTACAGGAACTTGGTCACACTGAGAACCATCAGTGAAACATCAGTTCCTAACAGAACGCCAGTGCTCAGGGGGGTCAGGTAGTGCCTCTGCTGGCCTCATGGTTTCAGTTCCCAATTCTAGTTTCACACGCATCATTAAAGAATACCACACAGTTTATGACTTGTGTATTTAATGCACATTTTGCTTTCAAAAAAGAAATAAGGAAAAACAGGCTTTTTATTGTGAGGAACTCTTAACGGACTGTTCTGTTGATAAACGACTGCACTGACAAGAATGGAATGGTCCTTTAACCTCTGTCGCACATGCATTCATTCCCTCTCGCATTTTTCACCCGACTTTTGTCCAAACCGGCGCCTCATATCAGACACATCATGTCTCCACAGAGACAGACTCACTGCTGGCATTACACAACCAGAGAAGGAACACAGCGCCACCATCAGGCCAAACATCCAGCTCATCCTGCACACACACCCGAATATGAAAATCACTGATATTTGTCACACCAATCACATCAACGTCTCTAAAGTGACGTAGTATCTGAGCTGAGGGGGTGGAGGGGACAGTGGATGGTGGGACACCTCGGAGAGACACCTGCAGACACTGTTCAACTCCAACCAACAGCTACACTGGTTGTATTTCACCAAGTCGTCACTGTTTTCAGCAGCTTCTGGGGCACTGAATGGGAGTGTTTTGTAACAAGCAGTCACTTTTTCAAGACAGTTTTTTGGCCACCGTTGGAGGTGTTTTGTAGAAACCTGTCCGTCTTTTTCCTGGAGCTTTTTTGGCATCACGTGTGTCTTTTGTAGCAACTCATCAGTCTCTTCCCACTGTCTTTCAGGCCCCAAACAGCAGTGATTTGTAGCAATCCATCAGCACCTTTCCAGCAGCTTTTTAGGCACCAAATGGGGTTGTTTAGTAGCAACCGGTCGCTCTTTGACCAGCAGCTTTTGTAGCACTGAATTGGGGGTGTTCTGTAGAGACTCATCTGCCTTTTTACAGCAGTGTTTAGGTACCAAATGGCATTGTTTTGTAGTGACTGGTCACTCTTTTCCACCAGGGGCAGCGAAATAAAAAGCAGTTGACTTTCATTGAGACGTCTCAGCTCTTTCACTGGGAACTGTGTGTTTTACCAATTATAAACAAGTGTTTGGTTTTTTTACTTTTACATTTTTCGGGCAAAGTTTTGCAGCGAGTAGACGTCAGGACGTTGAAAGGAAGCAGGAGGAGATTTTGATTTCTGATGTTATATTTTATGGCAGGGGCAGGTCAGCAAAAACAGAAAGAGAAGAACAAGCTAAAAGAGATGAAAGTACAACTTCAGTCGCTTGTTAAACAAACGGAGGATCAGCACAGCTGTGCAGTATGTCTGTGTTATTTATTAAAATACATCCAGAGATGTTGTTTTACATCAATATATGAATCTATGTGGGTTGACTTTGTTTCACCGTCATCATGCCACGAACAGACACGTGACCTCATCACCTCAAAACTACGCTGTGTCTCTCTTTTACTCTCTTCCCAAAGAAACGCACATGCCACGACATGAGGCGGTGCGTTCATGTAAACACAACTGCTTTTATCCATAGGGGTCAAAATCAACACCACAGTTTCCTGTAGCTGCTGTAACTCTGACGGCACTTCCTGTTTGATTCGTCCAGAGATGATGAATTAGTGTCCAGATATCTGTTTCTACCGTCAGCTGTCACACCTGTTCAGGTAAATGTCAGAGGTCACCTGCTGACAACTCGTCTGCTGACAGTTTGTTTACGTCCCGTCCTCTCAGCTAATATTGACTCAGGAGAGCGTTTGGTTTACTCACCAACTCGAGTCGACCCGGCGCTGAAGACGTTCCTGTCCGGACGCTGAGCAGCTGCTTTCTGGAAGATAAAAACATTCAGCACAGGTAAAAAAGATAAACAGCATTTAAGCGTCATCGTCAGGACCAGAAGAGAAATCAAACAGGATCATGAATCATCGAGACTTTTCCAGAACCAGATTTTACTGGATCCTGGCTCGACCTGTCAACGTGATCAAGAAAATAAAACCAACAAGTTTGGTGACGCGTCTGTATCAAAGTGTTCATCTTCATTCCAGAACAAACTGAGAAAACAAAGATTTAAAGCGAGTCATTTCCCGTCTTCATCACTGGTTTGATTTCTGTCTCGGTTCGAGCTGACGAGCGCTGATTGGACTTCCTGTTGTTTCATGTCTCTGTTGATGTTAATGAGCCTGAAGACAAACAGACCAGAGCAGAATCTACTGTTCTCCACTGCTCCATCACTCAGTCAGTGATAAACCATGTGGAGCCGCTCACTGTCTCGCTTCATCACGCACTTCCTGTTTCCTCCTGCAGCTGCACGAAAACAAACGGTCACTAAAGACTGAGTGGAAAGCGCATGTTCATGAACTCACAGGGTCTCAAACCCAGCAGCTCCACAGCCATCTGGACCTGAGGACCTGGGAGGATTTTATGTTCCCTATCATTCAACTGGTGAAACATCTGAATGTGTCCGTTAAGACTCACAGTGTTCATGAGCCTCTGATTCCTGCCGGTATGGAGATGCTCTCAAACCTCATCCAGTCCCTCAAGTTAGGGACAGAGATGGTTCGTTTATGATGCTCTAACTTTATTCAGACTTCTTATGAAGTCACAATGTGGTAAAGAAGAGACAAAGCTCTGAGACAGTTAATCTGCAGGTTGTTTTAAGAGTTTGTGCTGATTTCAACAGGAAACTAAAATATCCTGCAACAGCTCTTCAAATGAACTAAATACGACTGATCCAAATAATCAAATCATTTTAAAGAACTTAAAAACAGTCACGTGAGACGTGACTTATGATCACTGATCAATTACTGAACTATTTTTAAACAACTCATCCTCACTGTGACCTCGTCACATGTCCACGTTTGGTCATGGACTTTCCACGTCCACATATGACGTCCAAGGTACCCTGGGTGTGTTGGTTGTTGACGTTCTGGGACGCCGTGTCAACTTCAGCCTGTTACATGCATTGTCTGTTTTCAAAATACACTTCTGTTTTCACAGGAAATGTACAGTTTGCATACAGTACTACATCAGTACAACACCACCAACTAATGTTTTTTCCCTTCAACAATAAAACCACATTGTTGGCTTTCAGGAATTTATTTTACAGGAAGTGAACACCGCCCTCCCAGGTGAAAGTCAGTGGTTGAGGGACCCATCCACCACTGCCTTAACTTTCATTCTTGTCTCAACATGTTTCCCCCCGCGCTGCCGAGCACTGTCAAACTACAATGGTGACCTGCCGTAAATCATGCCGACGCGAAAGGACAACTTTTTCATCTGTGTCTGTTGCCGCAAATCACTGACCAAACGCCAAGTTTCGACGACTTCAGAGTGAGACCTTTTTTGATTTTTTTTTTTAAAGAAAATTTTTGGGGCATTTTTTTAGCCTTTATTTGATAGGACAGTCAAGCATGAAGGGGGCGGGAGAGAGGGAGTGACATGCAGCAAAGAGCCACAGGCTGGAGTTGAACCCGGCAACAGCCTTGTACATGGGGCACCTGCTCTATCCACTAAGCCACCGATGCTCTACTCTCGCTCACCAGACCTTTGTCAAGAAAAGAAAGGTCTGGCTGGGCCGACTCTCACTTTAAGATTGGAGAAAAAAACGCCCCGGCTGCTTGTATTTCTTTCAACCAATCACAATCGTTCTGGGCAGTGCCACAGCAACGGTGCGCTTGCAAAAATATTGCCGGGGGGAAACAGGTTTTGGTGTAACACGCCCACAAAAATATCGCCTACAAGATGCGAACCATGGCAGAAAAATGGCTACATCCCCGCAAGATCAAATACCGCAAAAGTTAGTAAAGGACATGTTGAAAACTGCTACACAATCGGAGGTGGTAGGGAGGGACTTCAGCGGGTGGCTCGTTCCGCCCAATGAGAGGCTGATCTATGCAGCGAACTTCCGCCATCTCAGACTAGCGATGCCCCAGAGTGAGGCCAGTTTGTTCTGAAAATAACAGTGATGGCTAATAATAGTTAATGTTAATGGTGGTAAAACTGAAACACAACTTGTGCTGCACAGAAGTTCATTCATTCATTCATCTTCTAACCGCTTCATCCTCTTGAGGGTCGCGGGGGGGCTGGAGCCTATCCCAGCTGACACTGGGTGAGAGGCAGGGTTCACCCTGGACAGGTCACCAGACTATCACAGGACTGACACATAGAGACAGACAACCATTCACACTCACATTCACACCTATGGACAATTTAGAGTTATCAATTAACCTGCATGTCTTTGGACTGTGGGAGGAAGCTGGAGCACCTGGAGAACACGCAAACTCCACACAGAAGGGCTCCCACGCCCGGGATGGGACCGGCAACCCTCTTGCTGTGAGGCGAGAGTGCCAACCACCAACCACCGTGCCGCCCTGCACAGAAGTTGCTTCATTGTTTTTTTTTGTTTTTTTTTGCTGATAAATTTTATTCAGTGTTTTGCGGTTTCAGCTGAGAAAAAATAGGATTTACTAGTTTCACTAAAATTGTGAGATTCTCCCTGAAATCCTTTTAAGGTTTAAAAACAAACAGAGGCTCTAGGACACTACCCTGAGGAACTCTGCATGTTGTTGACATCACAATTTTACAGAACTTTATGGAGGTCGCGAGAAAATCTGACTAACAAATATTTAATTTTTAAACAGATGGCTAATAATAGATATTAGTCCACAATGAAGCAACTTTCTCATGCAAGCAGAAGACATAAAACAAAATATATAAGAACTGTATCACAACTAACATTACCTATTATTAGCCACAGCCACTAGTTTAAAAACTATGTTGGTCAGATTTTTCCCCAATCTCCCTAAAGTTCTGTAAAATTGTGAAGTCAGCAACATGCAGAGTTCCTCAGGGTAGTGTCCTAGAGCCTCTGTTTCTTTCTTTTTTCTTTTTTTTAATCTTTGTTAACTATCTTACAATTTCAGTAAAACTAAAAATTGTAATATTTTTTGTTTTACGTGTTTTGTCTGCACAAGAAAATTGCTTCATTGTGGAACAAATATTGTGCAGACAGATTTTTCCTTTGCTGACAAATTAAATTCGGTGTTTTATGGTGTTACCTGACTTAAAAATAAGATTTACTAGTTTTTCTGCATTTGTGAGATTCTCCTTGAAATCCTCATATAATTTCATTTTAAAAAAGAAAAGAAAAAAGGAGCCTTTAGGACACTACCGTGAGGAACTCTGCGTGTTGCTGACTTCACAATTTTACATAACTTTGTGCAGGTCGGGAGAAAATCTGACTAATAAATATACAAATTTTAAACTGGTTGCTTCATGATAGTCCTCAATGAAGCAACTGTCTTGTGCAAACAAAAGACATAAAACAAAATGTATTATAATTTAATCACAACTGACATGACGTATTATTAGCCATAGTCCCCTCTTTAAAAATACTATATTTACTCATCAGATTTTCCCTGACCTCTATAAAGTTCTGTAACATTGTGAAGTCAACAACATGCAGAGTTCATCAGGGTAGTGTCTTAGAGCCTATCTTACAATTTTAGTAAAAATAAAAAATAAAATACAAATGTTAAATTGATGGCTATAATAATAATAAGAAGAAGAAGAATGCATCAGATTTATATAGCACTTTTCAGAGCACCCCAAGGCACTTAACAGTGCAGAAATTCAAATAAACACAAGAAATTTGTGCCATAGATAAAGGATCCACGCTCAGTGAATAACCTTCTAAGCCCTATGATGAGCTATTATCTCACAATTTTAGTAAAAAATAAGGCAAAGTTCCTCAGGGAAGCATTTCAGAGCCTCTCTTCTTTTTATTTCACCTTATTTAATATACCATGTCACCATTGTAGTAAATCCAAATTTTCTGCAGGTGAAACCATGAAACACTGAATACAATTTACCAGAATAAAAACTAACAAGAATAATATTCCTGCACAATATTTGTTCCACTTTCAAGCAACTTTCTTCTGCAAACAAAAGACTTAAAACAAAATATATTACAATTATATTACAGCTAACATTACCTATTATTAGCCATCGTCACCAGTTTAAAAAGTGTAAATATATTCCTCAGGGTAGTGTCCTAGAGCCTCTGTTTATTTTATTTAACCTTGTGTAGATTTAGACTGAATTATTAAAGCTTAAAATTGTAATAAATTTAGTTTTATGTGTTTTGTTTGTACAAGAAAGTGGCTTGAATGTGGAATAAATGTTGTGCAGGAATATTTTTTCTTGTTAGTTTTTATCAGTAAGTTTGAATCAGTATGTCATGGTTTCAGCTGAAACAGGATTTAATAAATGGTGACACGTTCAGTCAAATATATACAAGACTTAATAAAAAGAACAGAGGCTTGAGGGCGCTTCCCTGAGGAACTCCACTTTGTATTCCTCTTAGTTTCTGTTTTCTGCTGACAGTCAGATGTTTAATCAGTGCATCACCGATGAGGTCACAGGCTGTTACCGTGGTGATGCTGCCATAGTTTTTCTCCGGATTGGTTTCCATTGTTATGAGGGTGGCATTGTCCTCCCGCTGCTCCCCTCTCCTCCTCATCCTCGCTCACCTCCTTCGTCCTCCTCTTCCTCCTGCAGATCCACAAACACACTTATATAAATACACTCATACACATATTTATACAGTCTGTCTGTGATGTAAGTGGCTCAGGCCCCGCCCACATCCAGGACAGGGCCAAACTTATCACTGCTGCAGGAGAAATTCTCCTAAATGGAGCAGAGGTAAACGAGCGTGTTGATGAAGGTGATGTACCTGCAGCGCTGTGATGTAACGTCAGATACACCCGTCACACTGACGGTTTTAATATCAACATTTTTCAAAACTGATTTTAAACAAACCAACGTGTCGACTGAGACTTGGCAACTGAACAGCAGGAATATGAGCCCTGATTGGTTTGTGTACATTATCATCACTTAATCACCTGTTCACTAAGCCCCACCCCCTCAGCCACTGTCACTAATCTTTGTTTCACACAGTGGAAACATAAAACATGTGTAACAACAGCAGCAGCTGACATTTGATAATAAAATTACTGACTTCAGAGCAGCAGGTGTGTGGACAGGTGCCAGCTGGCAGGGCTCTGATTGGCTGCAGGGTTCACTCTGATCAGCTGATGCTGTCATTCAGTATTTAATCTCATCAAACAAGTTTTATTTTACTGTGACATGTTCACTGACATCTGTGTTTGCTGGTTCTCATCTCTCACGGTGAAGGATTTTTTTCCTGCATGAATGAAGTTTGTTTGTTTGACTGATGATGTTTTTGCTGTCACAGAACTCTTCATCACATCAATATCATCGTCGTCGTCGTTTAACATCAAATCACACGTTTTAAAAACAGATGAACTTCCTGTGATTAAATCACCATCAATAAAAGTAGCTCTATTTTATTCCTTAAAACTCTCTGGACCTGACTTACTGACTTATTGACTTTTAAATTTCATTAATCTCTTTAAAAAAAAAAAAAAAAAAGTTTGAAAAAAGTTTTACCTGTTTAATTGTTTGTATTTTCAGCTCTATAATCTCTGCGTACATCAGTCGGCTGTAACGTTTGAAGCTTGTGTGAAAGCTCCTGTACAAATATAGTTTGACTGATTTAAGTGTCTAAAAAAGGGGAAAAGATTCAGTTTGTGATGACAGAAAAAATAAGTCGCCTTTTAATAGTCAATATTTTTCATTAATAATCATATTGAACCATAAATACTTTTATACCTTTAACTGTAGTATTTTTTTTTTTACACAAAAACAAAATCACAGAATTTTTCCATGAAGTAATGAATCAGCTAAAGTTTTATTTATTTATTTATTTATTTATTTTACATATATTAAAACTCCAAATCTAAATATCTGTGAACTGAAAATGTAGAGCAGATCTGCAAATACACAAACTCAAAACTTTACAAGTGTGCGTAGAAATGAGATTGACAAATAAAAGCGGTCAGAAAGATATTCATGAATTCTTTATATTTATTTTCTAAATGAATTAAATGTTCCACTGATTTTTTTTAATTTGTGGGATTTGTTTACTTGCAGATCCGTTTGATGTCTGCAAAATATTTTTCGCAATTTACCATTTCTTTGTGTGTTTGTGGGAGAAGTTTTATATTTACAGACGACACATGAGCTTCATCACTGTTTTCACAAAGCAAACAAATGGAGAAAATAATCAGCAGATGAATCCATGATGAAAACTATCATGAGTTAAATGAGCTCCACCTCAACAACTACAGCAGTGAGATGAATCGTCTGATGACGTCATAACGACGGAATAACAGTCACTTTAAAGCTGCACTGTGTAGTGTTCATACACACGTGTTGTTGATGATTTACCTGCTGTGTGTCTCGTGCAGATGGACTCACCTGTGTGTGCAGTCGGTGCCGGTTCAGGTGAAGTTCAGGTGAAACTCCAGCTGAGAGCTGAGCAGCTGTTTGTCTGTGGTTCAGTTTCCAGCCACAGACTGACCGCGGTAAGCCACGCCCCCGTGTCAAACCCCGCCCCCTGCTCCACTGTCTCCTCCAATGAGCTTAGTTTGGTGACATCCCATAATTCCCAGCACAGCTCCACCCAACTTTTGCCCGATTGACAGCAGCTGTGTGGCCCTGCAAAGTAACTCAAGTGCAACATGTACCTGTAACATGTAATCGAGTACAGGGATCACACAGCACAGCAGTGACGTACAAGTGTCTGAAGGATGTGGCTGAACACTGCGGTGCCCCAGAGGGCCAAAACACCACAACAACAATTCAACAAGCTTAACAAAACAACACAAAAAAATATGAAAAAATGAAATATTTTTAAAAACTACAAAAACATTCCAGAAAAATAGAAAGCATTTAAATAAACACCAAAACATTTCAGAAAACAACAATATTTGAGAAAACAAAAACATTTCCAAAATAAACAAAACACTTTAGAAAACACAAAAACATTAAAAAGACAAAAATATTTCAGAAAAAAAAGTCATATTTTTTTTTACATATTTTTGTGTTTTGACCCTCAGGGCCACCACAGAAACAGAAACCTGTCAAATGTCAAATGTGAGTCACTGATAGTTTGTCTGTGATGTCGGAAGTGAAAACAGCTGTTGGATGTTTGGGAGCTGAGGAGTGCTGCTCCTCATGGAGGAGGGTTTGGCGCCCTCTGGTGCCACAAACACTGAGTGGTTACATTTGGAGGGATTCAATTCAATTCAATTGAATTCAATTCAATTTTATTTATAAAGCCCAATATCACAAATCACAATTTGCCTCACAGGGCTTTACAGCATACGACATCCCTCTGTCCTTAAGACCCTCACAGCTGATCAGGAAAAACTCCCCAAAAAAACCCTTTAACGAGGAAAAAAACCAGTAGAAACCTCAGGAAGAGCAACTGAGGAGGGATCCCTCTTCCAGGACGGACAGACGTGCAATAGATGTCGTACAGAACAGATCAACATGATAAATTAACAGTAATCCGCATGACACAAGAGAGAGAGAGAGAGAGAGAGAGAGAGAGAGAGATGCAGGTAATGACAGTAGCTTACAACAACGTTAATGAAAGTAATAATATTATAGTTATAGTTCTGGCTACTGTGGTACAATATGTTGAAAGTATGTATTAATATCTGGCAGTATACATGTGTGACAATAGTCATATGTGTGTAATAACAGTAGAAGTATGACTAATGACTAATGATGGCAGCAGCAGCAGCAGGAGGCATCTGGCAGGACCACGGCAGCAGCACAACCACACACGTCACGCTGTCCAGGCACCGCTGCGATATGAGTTAATCTGAGAGACAGTGGAGCACAAAGGCTCCGGAGAAGAAGCCGAGTTAGTGACATCCAGAATGGCCGAGTTAGCAAGATGCAGTAATAGAATACGAGAGAGAGAGAGAGAGAGAGAGAGAGAGAGAGAGAGAGAGAGAAGGAGAGAAGGTGCCTGGTGTATTATAGGGGGGTCCTCCGGCAGACTAGGCCTAAGTCAGCCTAACTAGGGGCTGGTACAGGTCAAGCCTGAGCCAGCCCTAACTATAAGCTTTATCAAAGAGGAAAGTCTTAAGTCTAGTCTTAAATGTGGAGACGGTGTCTGCCTCCCGGACCGTAACAGGAAGATGATTCCACAGGAGAGGAGCCTGATAGCTGAAGGCTCTGGCTCCTGATCTACTTTTGGAGACTTTAGGGACCACGAGTAACCCTGCGTTCTCAGAGCGCAGTGTTCTGGTGGGATAATATGGCACTATGAGCTCTCTAAGATATGACGGAGCTTGACCATTTAGAGCTTTATAAGTTAACAGTAGGATTTTAAATTCAGTTCTGGATTTTACAGGGAGCCAGTGCAGAGAAGCTAAAACAGGAGAAATATGATCTCATTTCTTAGTTCCTGTTAGTACACGTGCTTCTGCATTCTGAATTAGCTGGAGAGTTTTTAAGGACTTACTAGAGCTACCTGATAATAGAGAGTTACAGTAATCCAGCCTAGAGGTAACAAAAGCGTGGACCAATTTTTCTGCATCTTTTCGGGTCAGGATAGGCCTAATTTTCGCAATATTCCGCAGATGAAAAAATGCAGTCCGTGACGTTTGTTTGAAATGAGAATTAAAAGACAAATCTTGATCAAATATTACTCCGAGGTTTCTTACGGTAGTGCTAGAGGCCAGAGCAATGCCATCTAGAGAAACTATGTCATCAGATAAAGAGTCTCTGAGTTGTTTGGGGCCAAGAACAATAACTTCAGTTTTGTCTGAATTTAACATCAGGAAATTGGTGCTCATCCAGGTTTTTATGTCTTTAAGGCAGTTATGGAGTTTAGTTAATTGATTACTTTTTTCTGGCTTCATCGATAAATACAACTGAGTATCATCCGCATAACAATGGAAATTTATAGAGTGATTTCTAATGATGTTACCTAAAGGAAGCATATATAGAGTAAATAGGATTGGTCCGAGCACAGAACCTTGCGGAACTCCAAAACAAACTTTAGCACGTAAGGATGATTCATTATGAACGTCAACAAACTGAAAACGATCAGATAAATAAGATTTAAACCAGCTCAGTGCAGAACCTTTTAGGCCAATTAAGTGATCCAGTCTCTGCAGTAGAATTTGATGGTCAATTGTGTCAAACGCCGCACTAAGATCTAATAAAACAAGTACAGAGACAAGTCCTTTGTCTGAAGCAATCAGAAGGTCATTTGTAATTTTAACTAGTGCTGTCTCAGTGCTATGATGCACTCTAAATCCTGACTGAAATTCCTCAAATAAATTATTATCATGGAGAAAATCACACAGCTGGTCTGCGACTACTTTCTCAAGGATCTTTGACATAAAGGGAAGATTAGATATTGGTCTATAGTTGGCTAACACCTCTGGATCCAGGGTGGGCTTTTTTAGTAGAGGTTTAATTACAGCCACCTTAAAAGACTGTGGTACATAGTCTGTTAATAAGGATATATTGATCATATCTAATATATGAGTGTTAACTAAAGGAAAGACCTCCTTAAGTAGCCTAGTTGGGATGGGGTCTAAGAGACACGTTGATGATTTAGAAGCAGAAATCACTGCTGTCAATTCTTGAAGAGAAATTGGGGAGAAGCAATCTAAATATATATTAGGTTTTACAGCTGTGTTTGAGGTTAGATATGTACTATCTGATGGCAGGAGGTCATGAATTTTGCCTCTAATAGTTAGAATTTTGTCATTAAAAAAGCTCATAAAATCATTACTGCTAAGGGCTTAAGGAATACAAGGCTCAATAGAGCTTTGACTCTCAGTCAGCCTGGCTACAGTGCTGAAAAGAAACCTGGGGTTGTTCTTGTTTTCTTCTATTAATGCTGAGTAATAGTTTGCTCTGGCATTGCGGAGGCCCCTCTTATAAGTTTTGAGACTGTCTGTCCAGATTAAACGAGATTCTTCCTGTTTGGTTAATCGCCAATTCCTTTCAAATTTTCGCGATATTTGTTTTAACCTACGGGTTTGAGAGTTATACCAAGGAGTGAACTTTCTTTGCTTTTTTAACTTCTTTTTAAGAGGAGCTACAGAGTCAAGTGTTGTTCGCAGCGAGCCTACGGCGCTATCAACAAAATGATCAATTTGGGAGAGGTTAAAGTCGGCACGGGAAACCTCTGTTACTGAAGGTATTGGTATTGAATTTAACGACGAAGTAATCTTTTCCTTAAATTTTGCGACAGCACTATCTGATAAACATCTAGTATCGTAACTGTTGCTGAGTGGCGTGTAATCGAGTAAAAAGAAATCAAAAGTAATCAGATAATGATCCGATAGCGAGGGATTCTGTGGAAAGACTTTTAGGTTATCAATTTCAATTCCATACGTCAGAACTAGATCGAGGGTATGGTTAAAACAGTGAGTGGGTTCATGTACACCCTGACTGAAGCCAATGGAGTCTATTAATGAGATAAACGTGGTAGCCAGGGAGTCATTATCAATGTCGACATGAATGTTAAAATCGCCTACAATAATAACTTTATCTGATTTAAGAACTAAACTGGATAAAAACTCTGAGAATTCAGATACAAATTCAGAATACGGGCCAGGAGCACGGTACACTATAACAAATAAAAGTGGCTGCGAGGTTTTCCAGGTCGGGTATAAAAGACTAAGAACGAGGCTTTCAAATGAATTATAATCTAGTTTAGGTTTAGGGCTGATTAACAGACTAGAGTTAAAAATGGCTGCAACTCCCCCTCCTCGGCCGCTGCCTCGAGGAATGTGGGTATTATTATGACTGGGAGGAGTGGACTCATTGAGACTGACATATTCATCTGGACACAGCCAGGTTTCAGTGAGACTGAGTAAATCAATATGATTATCTGATATTAATTCGTTTACTAACACTGCTTTAGACGACAGAGACCTGATATTTAACAGTCCGCATTTAATTCTCCTGTTTTGTCTTTCTGTCACAGAAGAGGTTTTAATTTTTATGAGGTTGTTATGCACAACTCCTCCACCGGCTACAGGGGGCTGGCTAACTACCGCAGCTACTGAATGGTTTTCCATGGTGCGGAGCCGCGCTTCTAATTCACTAAGCCTCGCCTCCAACGCAGCAAATAAGCTACACTTATTACAATTACCACTGTCGCTAAAGGAGGCAGAGGCATAACTGAACATTTGGCACACAGAGCAAGAGAGAGCAGAGGGAGAAGCCATGGCTAGCTGTAAAGCTAATGTAGCTACCAAGGCTAGTAACGTGCAAACAACAGCTAAGAGATTAGCAGGGAAGTCGTAGAAAGGAGGAGAGCTATAAGTGTTTAAACAGAACCAGTGTGGGTTAAGACTTCAAGTAGACGTTAAAACAACTTAAGTGAGAAAGCAGAAAGCAGGCTAGTAGAATCCACCGGAGCAGTACGGAGACGCTGTCACAGAAACACCGGAAATGACACAACTCGCTTACCGCAATACGTCAGCACGTCATGCAATTTAAGGTGTGCTGATGGATTCACGTCATCAACTCATGCATTGAGTAACATTACAAGTTAACGTTCCACCTTAAAAGTTGCCGGCAGTCGGCCCAGTGAATGAAGTGATTTTTTTCTCTTTCATTTTATAGTTGTAGTTTACTGATGTATGAACAGAGGTTACATAAAACCAGAGTGAGCGTCCTCTACTGACCAATCAGACTGCAGGGTTTCTAGCTCCACCTTTTAGTACCAGATCTGTGTGCTAGGTACCCCAACAGAGGGGGGACCAAACATGGGGACGCTAAGGAACGCTTCTGTTGGGACCATCCACAACTTTACACTGTGGAGACAGAAACTATGAACTGACCTGAACTGCTCGGTGGAGACGGAGCTTAAGGTCCCGATGACACAGGAATGGTTTTGGCCTCCTTTAAGTTTCTGGGGACCTGTATCACAAAAGACCTCTGCTGGTGTCCTTCTACCGCACCACCACTGAGAGCATGCTGATGTGCTGTGTCACGGTGTGACACACCAGAACTGCAGAAGAGATCACTGGTAGCCCTCTGCCTCCTCTGGAGGTCACTGCCAGCTCTCGGTGCCTCAGCAGGGCAAAGAAAATATCAGAGGACCTCCACCACCCTGGACAGCCCCTGTTTAGCCTCCTGCCCTCAGGCAGGAGGTGCAGGGCATGAACATGCAGAACAAACAGACTCAGAGAGTTTTTACCCATGGGCCATTAGGTCGCTCAACACTGTACACATGGGCTTACAGGTCAACAACAACACATAAACAACATGGCAAGGTGGCCTGCTCTACAGTCAGTCAGTGAGGTAATTTGCTGTTGATTAAAGGAAAATCTTGACTACACTGGCAAACTGCTAAAAAACCTCGTTGTATATTATTCATCTGTGCTTTATCTCCCCTCTACATTGTCCTGGTCTGCCGTATGTGTAATTGTGACTTTCTTCCTGATGTTTAGGGTTTTAACCTGATTTCCTTTATGCTTTTTACTTTTTTTTTGCTTTTTTTAGATAAACGCTGAATTCAAGAGAATCACCACCATCCCACTTCAATCCAAGTTGCTGTGTCAACTGGGTCTCCACTCTGACAACCTGATGAAGCTGCTCCAACAAAGAGGAGGACAGCTGGGGCAAAGGCTCAAAAAAGTCTTAGCACAAATGGATGGTGTAAGAGATACAGGTGTCCCACACTTATGAAAACCCATACCTTACCATTGTAGAAAAGTAATGGAAAATTGTAGAATGTTTTGTTGGCATAGTTCACCCAAAAAATTAAATTTACTCATTATCTACTCACCCTCATGCCCATGGGTGAAGGTTTTTAGTTCAAACAACACAGCTGGAGTTTCACAGGAAAAAGACATTACAGTCATGTCCTAAACACTGGAGGTGTAAGGTGACCATCATTCAAACGTAAAAAAAAAATATAATAAATCCACATGATGCCTCCATACTCTGATCTAAAGTAATTAACATGTTGACAGGCCAGTTTTTTTTAAAATGTCACTGTCACTATGTTTGTAGCCTTCATGTTTGTTGTGGTCTGTAACTCCTCAGCGTTCACATATGCATGTTGCATGCACACCTATTCAAGCCAGAGAGGTAAAAGTCCCGACCTGTGGCTCATGGAGGGGAGCTGAGAGAGGAGTGTGTCTGGGATAGAGCACTCTGAGGCGGACAGGTCGCTCACTCTCACTTGTAGTCATGCAGACCACCAACAGCAAAAAAAGACTTACGCTGGACCTCCAGGGCACTTCACTGATGGAAGAGGTGCAGGTGTGACTGAGTATACATGAATGCTGAGGAGCTACAGTAAACTGTACGGCTAACAACGTAGTGTCAGTGACGTTTTTCAGAAAACAAAAATGAAAGGACATTTGGACTACTTTGGATTACTTTGGATTACTTTGGATGAGCAGTATGGAGGCATTTTATGGATAGTCTGCATCTGTGGGTGAAGATCCAGAAAACCTGATATGGGAGTATATGGTATGTACATGGATCAGTGCTCACTTTGGAAAACAGCTTAAAACTTTGTTTAAATTCGTCTTACTGGCTTTTTACTTGTGAAACATTTATTGCACATCACTGGCAGTACTTGCTTATTGTTTGACAATAGTGTCTGTCATTTCATATGTTCTCTATTGCATCATGCTCTTTACAAGAAGATTTTTCAGTGTGTCGTCCATTTTTGTTGCACTTACGCCGGGAACACACTGCCTGCGAATGCGCCGCAACGCGCATGTGTGAAGCGATTTACGCACGCAACCATCCCAGAGCTTGTAGCCCCTATGTTTCTCTGTTTTGTACAGGGCATGGATGAAGACACCACTATTGGGATTTATGTTCTTAAAGAACATGCTTCCAGTGATGAACCAGAAGACATTGTCCTTGAAGGCACCAAGGTGTTGCAAGATCTGGATAATGTAGCATTAGCTGTTGCTATGCTGTTTGGACTGATGTATGCCCTGAACCTCAGCTACCCTGCTGACCTCCGCTACACTTTCAAAGTTATCCAAAAGATTTTCATGGAACTAGATGGCGGAAAACTTTCTAACAAAGTAACCACTTGAAAGAACAGGCTCTTTCAGTGAAAAAGAGCCTTCACTGAAATGATCTGAGGTCTGGTCCATGTACCATTTGACTCAGTTTTCCTTTTTTCCAGCAAGTTAATTGTTGATAGGGTTTGTAAGCATTTTTGCTGCTCTGCATAGGGTTGCACAGTATACCGATACTAGAAAAGTACCGTGGTAGTACGCTATGGTACGGTACTATGATATGAGATCATGTCCATGTATCATTTTTTGTTGTTGTTTATCTTTTAACTGTCCACAAAGGCATTTTGTCATTGCTGCACCATTTAAATGATTTTTCATTTCTTCCTGCAAGGTCATTGTTGTAAGTTAACTTTTCATGAATCCTTTGCAAAAAAATGTTTGCAAACACTGCACTTTATGCAAATTTGTTGTATTCCATAACGTTTAAAGATTCAATACAAGAAGATTTTGGTACAGAACTCTGACTGCTTTTTTTTTGTCAATGCAAATTAGTTTACATTTATGATTTTGTAATTGCACACACTTAAACTTTAGAAACAATGTCTAATATATTTGGATAGGGTTAACTTAACAAAATCAAGTTGGAATTACAGACATAATACGGGTAACAGGGACATAATGAAATTGCTTTAAAATAACATAACACCTTTGAGTGATATTACCTTGAAGAAATCAAGTTAGAGTTACAGATGTAAATCAGATACCCTGAAAATGATTGAATTATGTTCACATTACCCAATAAATTGGGTTTACAGTAACTAATAAAAATCATGTTGAATCAATATGATTAATTTAAACAGTCTTAATGTGAACTAAATATTTTTGATTTACAAGTAATAATTGATTGAGGGGAAGAGGAAAAATTATGTCACTTTGCCTTATTTTGATCATGTGGGACCGATGTCCACATTAAAGTTATGTAAATTCAATGGACTTTTTCAGTGGTATTGTGGTGGAGGGGGTGGAGGTGGGGGCCTGTGGGGTATGCTGGGTCTGGGTGGATGTCTGGGAGGTCTTTGGCTCCTGACAGGGTCTGGTGCATAATGAGGGTCCCTGGCTGGTCCTCTGGTTGGTGTGAGATGGAGGCTTTGACGGCCCAGTGCCACATCCTTCAGTGTTTTGGTAAATATGCCCACTGCCTGCTTTTTTAAGTGGGAGTGGTCAAACAGGTGCTCAGGAGTTATGGTTGGATGATGTGCAACGTGCACATTAGGGAGCGAGGCACAGTCTCTGGTGATGTCAATGTTCACCCTGTGGATGGTCTTGGGGTGAAAGTCTCTGCGGGGTAGCAGGGTAGAGATGGTGATACGTGAGTTTGGAAAGGATGCGGCTGCTTCCTCTGCTATATTGGTGACCAGACTACCAACCTTCTTTCCTCTGCTGCATCCTCACTGGGTGGTGGGGGCTCAGTGATTGGAGAAGTTGTGGCTGTTCTGGGGCGCTGGTGGCTTGGTAGTGGAGCGGGCGCCCCGTGTGCAGGACTGTCGCTGCAGCGGCCCGGGTTCGGGTCCGGCCTGTGGCCCTTTGCCGCGTGTCGCTCCCTCTCTCTCTCTCTCTCTCTCTCTCTCCCCATCACACTTGTCTGTCCTATAGCCTACATTAAAGGCTAAGGCTGCGCTATTTCTCTTCTCATGGTGTCTCTTGTTTCCCACAGCTTTGTGACGAGGGCCTGTTTGTCCTCCTGCAGGTTGGAGATCTGTTCCCTCAGCTTTGGGGCTTATATTGGCTGAGTTGTTCCTGGAGGTCAGGGCGTGGTGTGGTGCTGGTGGGGAGTAGCTGTTCTCTCAGCTCGGTCAGCTCCACCTCTGGCAGAGCCAGTCTTTCTCTCAGGAGGCTGGTGGTGTGTTGGTCTGGGTGCTGGTTGTTATGGTCAGGCATGGTGAGCTTTGATCAGTGCCGTGGACCTGGCTGTCTGCTGTTGTGGTGTGTGTGGTGATGGGAGAGCTCGGAGTGCTTCCTGTGTTCTTTGTAGATGCTGCTATTTTCTTCAGAGTAGGAAAGCTCTGTACAAAAGAACCGAGGGCGGCTTCATTGCCTTGCACCATGACTGTACCATTTTGGTAAAAGTTGATGGTCAGTCTCCTTCTGTCTTGGCACTTATCTTCATCCTCAAAGATCTGAATTTGTCTCCCCTTGCAGATTCCTCTCTTGACGCAGAAGCTGTAGTGTTCTGATATGGCTGTATGCCATGCTCAGTGTAAAACAGCAGATTGGTAACAACACCATTGTTATTAAAGTGGTCAGCATATAAAATCTCTGGATATTCTCTTTGGATTCTGTATTCTTCCATTTTCTGATTTTACCTCCTCAGGGTACTCAGAAACTGGAGGAGCAACGTGTCCCTTACTGCTGCTGTTGTAGTTTCAGTGGCCACGTTGTGATAGCAACCAAACAACTGCCAAGGGTCTCGCGATTCTAGCTAGCTAGCGAAAACGATTTTTTTAGTTAGCTAGCAACAACACAAAAAAACAAAAAAGCAGTTTCTTAGTTAGCAAGTAATAAGCAAGTAGCTGAGCTTCTGCGCCTTCCTTGCTATCAGGTTAGTGTTATTTTCCCACCTGGTTCTCTGTGGGAAGCTGAGGCCGCAGAGCAGTTGGCAGTTGGTTAGCGAGCTTACAACGTTTGTCAGTTGGAAAAATAAACCTACACTGAGGTTTCCAACTCAAAAAATAAATAAAAATTTGATAGAAAAATATAACCATCTTATTTATGAAGGTATTCCACTTGTTCTTGATGTTTGTATCTCTCTTGACAATCCAGAAGCTCAATATTAAATCAGGAGCTCTTCCTCAGCATGTCTCTCTCTCTCTCTCTCTCTCTCTCTCTCTCTCTCTCTCTCTCTCTCTCTGTCTCATTGTGTCATACAGATTACTGTTAATTTATCATGTTGATCTGTTCTGTACGACATCTATTGCACGTCTGTCCGTCCTGGAAGAGGGATCCCTCCTCAGTTGCTCTTCCTGAGGTTTCTACCGTTTTTTTTCCCTGTTAAAGGGTTTTTTGGGGAGTTTTTCCTGATCAGCTGTGAGGGTCATAAGGACAGAGGGATGTCGTATGCTGTAAAGCCCTGTGAGGCAAATTGTGATTTGTAATATTGGGCTTTATCAATAAAATTGATTGATTGATTGATCGATTGATTGACATTGGTACAACACAAGCTGACTTTTTTTTTTTTTTCAGAGTGGCCTTTTATTGTGGCCAGCCTAAGGCACACCTGTGCAATAATCATGCTGTCTAATCAGCATCTTGATATGCCACACCTGTGAGGTGGGATGGATTGTCTCAGCAAAGGAGAAGCGCTCACTAACGCAGATTTTAGACAGATTTGTGAATAATATTTGTGAGAAATGGTCTTTTGTGTGTATAGAAAATGTTTTAGATCTTTGAGTTCAGCTCACGAAAAAAGGGAGCAAAAACAAAAGTGGTGCATTTATATTTTTGTTCAGTGTATATATGATATATATTGTAGTTAGTTTGTCTTTGTGTTGTTGTGGATCCATGTGATTATAGGGATGACTGCTTTGGGCTGCACCCTGACACACAGCAGGGGGCTGCTCTGTTATGTCATATTGTTTGGAATATTTTGGAACATTTCACTAATCAATCTTTGAACATTGCTTTCACCTCAGCTGTTGTTTTTGATCATTTGACTGATGTGTATCTTGTGTTATTGTACTGATGTTTGATTTGAAATGATTCTGTGATTCTTTTATTCTATGTGAAGGAATCTGAGTTGCCTTTTATGCATTTATAATTGTTGTATGTTGGGCTGTTGTCAGTGTTATATGATTGTTATTATACCCTGCTCTATATCAATCAATAATCAAGTGTCTCTATAATAAAGGTGAAACATAAACAATCAGACCTGCTACACACTTTTTACTCTTCTGATTGTGATTTGAATCATTGGAGACAACATATCTGTTGGTGTGTAAAATGGATCTTATCCATGTTGCTTTTTGTCACTTCCTGTGCATGAACTCCATCCGTTCATTAAACAGTCTCCTTCTGACAGAGGCGATGACGACACAGTGTCTTTTAAGTTTTTAAGATATTCTGACGTTGTAACAAGATAAATAAATATATTGTAAAATCGTGAGAGCGTCCCGTGAGGTCAGCTGATCCTCATCAGCTTCTTTCCTCTGAATTACGGACTTTTTTCACTTTGGCTCGTTTGGGGCGTTTCAATCATCTGACGTCACCACTAAACTTCATTGCCCACAATTCACGGCGCTGTCGCATGTTGACGCATGCGTGCCGCGGCAGGGTCCAGGGCCGGGTATCATGGCGACGTACGTGGACATCCTGAAGAGCGAGTTTCCTGAGATCGACACGGAGGTTTTCGACTATATCACAGGTGAGAGCCCGGGGACAGAGCCGCTGTGTGCCGGGGACAGAGCCGCTGTGTGCCGGGCCGACGGAGCGACACACAGCGGCCTTTGGTGAGCCTGTTAGCCGGGCAACAGCTGCGCTCTTAGCTGCGGAGCTAATGAGCTAACATGGGTTGGCTAACCGGGCTGACTGGCAGAGAGACACCGGTTAGCACGGCACGGCTCAGTGCGGTTAGCTCGACCTGAAACCGGGTTAGTTTAAGGATTATAGCCCCGTTTGACCGGACTAAAACCCTCAACACTCACCAGAGGGAACCGTGGAGGTGTCAGAGCAAGTACTTAAGAATATTTAAGGAAGTATTTAAGGTAGTATATTGGAGAAAATACAGGAATATTTAAATACTCCTGTATTTTCTCCTATAACACTGCTGTAATACTACCTTAAATACTCCTGTATTTTCTCCTATAACACTGCTGTAATACTACCTTAAATACTCCTGTATTTTCTCCTATAACACTGCTGTAATACTACCTTAAATACTCCTGTACTTTCTCCTATAACACTGCTGTAATACTACCTTAAATACTCCTGTACTTTCTCCTATAACACTGCTGTAATACTACCTTAAATACTCCTGTACTTTCTCCTATAACACTGCTGTAATACTACCTTAAATACTCCTGTACTTTCTTCCTATAACACTGCTGTAATACTACCTTAAATACTCCTGTACTTTCTCCTATAATGCTGCTGAAATATTACCTTAAATACTCCCTTAAATACTTCTGTGCTTTATCCTATAACACTGGTGTAATACTACCTTAAATACTCCTGTACTTTCTTCCTATAACACTGCTGTAATACTACCTTAAATACTCCTGTACTTTCTCCTATAATGCTGCTGAAATATTACCTTAAATACTCCCTTAAATACTTCTGTGCTTTCTCCTATAACACTGGTGTAACACTACCTTAAATACTCCTGTACTTTCTCCTAAAGCACTGCTGTAATACTTCCTTAAATACTCCTGTACTTTCTCCTAAAGCACTGCTGTAATACTACCTTAAATACTCCTGTACTTTCTTCCTATAACACTGCTGTAATACTTCCTTAAATACTCCTGTACTTTCTCCTATAATGCTGCTGAAATATTACCTTAAATACTCCCTTAAATACTTCTGTGCTTTCTCCTATAACACTGGTGTAATACTACCTTAAATACTCCTGTACTTTCTCCTAAAGCACTGCTGTAATACTTCCTTAAATACTCCTGTACTTTCTCCTAAAGCACTGCTGTAATACTACCTTAAATACTCCTGTACTTTCTTCCTATAACACTGCTGTAATACTACCTTAAATACTCCTGTACTTTCTCCTAAAGCACTGCTGTAATACTACCTTAAATACTCCTGTACTTTCTTCCTATAACACTGCTGTAATACTACCTTAAATACTCCTGTACTTTCTCCTATAACACTGCTGTAATACTTCCTTAAATACTCCTGTACTTTCTCCAAAAGCACTGCTGTAATACTACCTTAAATACTCATGTACTTTCTCCTATAACACTGCTGTAATACTTCCTTAAATACTTCTGTGCTTTCTCCTATAATACTGCTGTAATACTACCTTAAATACTCCTGTACTTTCTCCTAAAGCACTGCTGTAATACTACCTTAAATACTCCTGTACTTTCTTCCTATAACACTGCTGTAATACTACCTTAAATACTCCTGTACTTTCTCCTATAACACTGCTGTAATACTTCCTTAAATACTCCTGTACTTTCTCCAAAAGCACTGCTGTAATACTACCTTAAATACTCATGTACTTTCTCCTATAACACTGCTGTAATACTTCCTTAAATACTTCTGTGCTTTCTCCTATAATACTGCTGTAATACTTCCTTAAATACTTCTGTGCTTTCTCCTATAATACTGCTGTAATACTTCCTTAAATACTCCTGTACTTTCTTCCTATAACACTGCTGTAATACTTCCTTAAATACTCCTGTACTTTCTCCTATAATGCTGCTGAAATATTACCTTAAATACTTCCTTAAATACTCCTGTACTTTCTCCTATAACACTGCTGTAATACTACCTTAAATACTCCTGTACTTTCTTCCTATAACACTGCTGTAATACTTCCTTAAATACTCCTGTACTTTCTCCTAAAGCACTGCTGTAATACTACCTTAAATACTCCTGTACTTTCTTCCTATAACACTGCTGTAATACTTCCTTAAATACTCCTGTACTTTCTCCTATAATGCTGCTGAAATATTACCTTAAATACTTCCTTAAATACTCCTGTACTTTCTCCTATAACACTGCTGTAATACTACCTTAAATACTCCTGTACTTTCTCCTATAACACTGCTGTAATACTACCTTAAATACTCCTGTACTTTCTCCTATAATGCTGCTGAAATATTACCTTAAATACTCCCTTAAATACTTCTGTGCTTTATCCTATAACACTGGTGTAATACTACCTTAAATACTCCTGTACATTCTCCTATAATGCTGCTGAAATATTACCTTAAATACTCCCTTAAATACTTCTGTGCTTTCTCCTATAACACTGGTGTAATACTACCTTAAATACTCCTGTACTTTCTCCTAAAGCACTGCTGTAATACTTCCTTAAATACTCCTGTACTTTCTCCTAAAGCACTGCTGTAATACTACCTTAAATACTCCTGTACTTTTTTCCTATAACACTGCTGTAATACTTCCTTAAATACTCCTGTACTTTCTCCTATAATGCTGCTGAAATATTACCTTAAATACTCCCTTAAATACTTCTGTGCTTTATCCTATAACACTGGTGTAATACTACCTTAAATACTCCTGTACTTTCTTCCTATAACACTGCTGTAATACTACCTTAAATACTCCTGTACTTTCTCCTATAATGCTGCTGAAATATTACCTTAAATACTCCCTTAAATACTCCTGTACTTTCTCCTATAACACTGCTGTAATACTACCTTAAATACTCCTGTACTTTCTCCTATAACACTGCTGTAATACTTCCTTAAATACTCCTGTACTTTCTCCTATAGCACTGCTGTAATACTACCTTAAATACTCCTGTACTTTCTCCTATAACACTGCTGTAATACTTCCTTAAATACTCCTGTACTTTCTCCTAAAGCACTGCTGTAATACTACCTTAAATACTCCTGTACTTTCTCCTATAACACTGCTGTAATACTTCCTTAAATACTCCTGTACTTTCTCCTATAACACTGCTGTAATACTTCCTTAAATACTCCTGTACTTTCTCCTATAACACTGCTGTAATACTTCCTTAAATACTCCTGTAATACTTCCTTAAATACTTCTGTGCTTTCTCCTATAACACTGCTGTAATACTTCCTTAAATACTCCTGTACTTTCTTCCTATAACACTGCTGTAATACTTCCTTAAATACTCCTGTACTTTCTCCTATAACACTGCTGTAATACTTCCTTAAATACTCCTGTACTTTCTCCTGTAACACTGCTGTAATACTACCTTAAATACTTCTGTGCTTTCTCCTATAACACTGCTGTAGTACTACCTTAAATACTCCTGTACTTTCTCCTATAACACTGCTATAATACTTCCTTAAATACTCCTGTACTTTCTCCTATAACACTGCTGTAATACTTCCTTAAAACTCCACTTCCTTACATACTCTCCTGTACTTTCTCCTATAACACTGCTGTGTACTACCTTAAATACTCCTGTACTTTCTCCTATAAATACTTCCTTAAATACTTCTGTGCTTTCTCCTATAATACTGGTGTAGTACTACCTTAAATACTAACTTAAATACTCCTGTACTGTCTCCTATAACAGTGCTATAATACTTCCTTAAATACTCCTGTACTTTCTCCTATAACACTGCTGTAATACTTCCTTAAATACTCCTGTACTTTCTCCTATAACACTGCTGTAATACTTCCTTAAATACTCCTGTACTTTCTCCTATAACACTGCTGTAATACTTCCTTAAATACTCCTGTACTTTCTCCTATGACACTGCTGTAATACTACCTTAAATACTCCTGTGCTTTCTCCTGTAACACTGCTGTAATACTTCCTTAAATACTCATGTACTTTCTCCTATAACACTGCTGTAATACTTCCTTAAATACTCCTGTGCTTTCTCCTATAACACTGCTGTAATACTACCTGAAATATTTCTGTGCTTTCTCCTATAACACTGCTGTAATACTTCCTTAAATACTTCCTTACATCCTCCTGTACTTTCTCCTATAATACTGCTTGAACACTTCCTTACATTCTCCTGTACTTTCTCCTATAATGCTGCTGAAATACTACCTTAAATACTTCCTTAAATACTTCTGTGCTTTCTCCTATAATACTGGTGTAGTACTACCTTAAATACTAACTTAAATATTCCTGTACTGTCTCCTATAACAGTGCTATAATACTACCTTAAATACTTCATTAAATACTTCTGTACTTTCTCCTATAATACTACTCTAAATACTTCCTTAAATACTCCTGTACTTTCTCCTATAATACTCCTGTAATACTTCCTTAAATACTTTCTTAAAAACTCCTGTGAGAAAGTACAGGAGTATTTAAGGAAGTGTTACAGCAGTATTATAGGATAAAGTACATGAGTATTTAAGGAAGTATTACAGCAGTATTATAGGATTAAGTACAGGACTATTTAAGGAAGTATTACAGCAGTATTATAGGATAAAGTACAGGTGTATTTAAGGAAGTATTACAGCAGTATTACAGGAGAAAGTACAGGAGTATTTAAGGAAGTATTACAGCAGTATTACAGGAGAAAGTACAGGAGTATTTAAGGAAGTGTTGCAGCAGTATTACAGGAGAAAGTACAGGAGTATTTAAGGAAGTATTACAGCAGTATTATAGGAGAAAGTACAGGAGTATTTAAGGAAGTATTACAGCAGTATTATAGGAGAAAGTACAGGAGTATTTAAGGAAGTATTACAGCAGTATTATAGGATAAAGTACATGAGTATTTAAGGAAGTGTTACAGCAGTATTATAGGATAAAGTACATGAGTATTTAAGGAAGTATTACAGCAGTATTATAGGATTAAGTACAGGACTATTTAAGGAAGTATTACAGCAGTATTATAGGATAAAGTACAGGAGTATTTAAGGAAGTATTACAGCAGTATTACAGGATAAAGTACAGGAGTATTTAAGGAAGTATTACAGCAGTATTACAGGAGAAAGTACAGGAGTATTTAAGGAAGTATTACAGCAGTATTATAGGAGAAAGTACAGGAGTATTTAAGGAAGTATTACAGCAGTATTACAGGAGAAAGTACAGGAGTATTTAAGGAAGTATTACAGCAGTATTACAGGATAAAGTACAGGAGTATTTAAGGAAGTATTACAGCAGTATTACAGGATAAAGTACATGAGTATTTAAGGAAGTGTTACAGCAGTATTATAGGATAAAGTACAGGAGTATTTAAGGAAGTATTACAGCAGTATTACAGGATAAAGTACAGGAGTATTTAAGGAAGTATTACAGCAGTATTACAGGAGAAAGTACAGGAGTATTTAAGGAAGTGTTGCAGCAGTATTACAGGAGAAAGTACAGGAGTATTTAAGGAAGTATTACAGCAGTATTACAGGAGAAAGTACAGGAGTATTTAAGGAAGTATTACAGCAGTATTACAGGAGAAAGTACAGGAGTATTTAAGGAAGTGTTGCAGCAGTATTACAGGAGAAAGTACAGGAGTATTTAAGGAAGTATTACAGCAGTATTACAGGAGAAAGTACAGGAGTATTTAAGGAAGTATTACAGCAGTATTATAGGAGAAAGTACAGGAGTATTTAAGGAAGTATTACAGCAGTATTATAGGATAAAGTACATGAGTATTTAAGGAAGTGTTACAGCAGTATTATAGGATAAAGTACATGAGTATTTAAGGAAGTATTACAGCAGTATTATAGGATTAAGTACAGGACTATTTAAGGAAGTATTACAGCAGAGGATAAAGTACAGGTGTATTTAAGGAAGTATTACAGCAGTATTACAGGAGAAAGTACAGGAGTATTTAAGGAAGTATTACAGCAGTATTACAGGAGAAAGTACAGGAGTATTTAAGGAAGTATTACAGCAGTATTACAGGAGAAAGTACAGGAGTATTTAAGGAAGTATTACAGCAGTATTACAGGAGAAAGTACAGGAGTATTTAAGGAAGTGTTACAGCAGTATTACAGGATAAAGTACAGGAGTATTTAAGGAAGTATTACAGCAGTATTACAGGATAAAGTACATGAGTATTTAAGGAAGTGTTGCAGCAGTATTATAGGATAAAATACAGGAGTATTTAAGGAAGTGTTACAGCAGTATTACAGGATATAGTACAGGAGTATTTAAGGAAGTATTACAGCAGTATTACAGGAGAAAGTACAGGAGTATTTAAGGAAGTATTACAGCAGTATTACAGGAGAAAGTACAGGAGTATTTAAGGAAGTGTTGCAGCAGTATTATAGGAGAAAGTACAGGAGTATTTAAGGAAGTATTACAGCAGTATTACAGGATATAGTACAGGAGTATTTAAGGAAGTGTTACAGCAGTATTACAGGATATAGTACAGGAGTATTTAAGGAAGTATTACAGCAGTATTACAGGAGAAAGTACAGGAGTATTTAAGGAAGTGTTGCAGCAGTATTATAGGAGAAAGTACAGGAGTATTTAAGGAAGTATTACAGCAGTATTACAGGAGAAAGTACAGGAGTATTTAAGGAAGTATTACAGCAGTATTACAGGAGAAAGTACAGGAGTATTTAAGGAAGTATTACAGCAGTATTACAGGAGAAAGTACAGGAGTATTTAAGGAAGTGTTGCAGCAGTATTACAGGAGAAAGTACAGGAGTATTTAAGGAAGTGTTACAGCAGTATTACAGGAGAAAGTACAGGAGTATTTAAGGAAGTATTACAGCAGTATTATAGGAGAAAGTACAGGAGTATTTAAGGAAGTATTACAGCAGTATTATAGGATAAAGTACATGAGTATTTAAGGAAGTATTACAGCAGTATTACAGGATAAAGTACATGAGTATTTAAGGAAGTGTTGCAGCAGTATTACAGGATAATGTACATGAGTATTTAAGGAAGTGTTACAGCAGTATTATAGGATAAAGTACATGAGTATTTAAGGAAGTATTACAGCAGTATTATAGGATTAAGTACAGGACTATTTAAGGAAGTATTACAGCAGTATTATAGGATAAAGTACAGGTGTATTTAAGGAAGTATTACAGCAGTATTATAGGAGAAAGTACAGGAGTATTTAAGGAAGTATTACAGCAGTATTATAGGAGAAAGTACAGGAGTATTTAAGGAAGTATTACAGCAGTATTATAGGATAAAGTACATGAGTATTTAAGGAAGTATTACAGCAGTATTACAGGATAAAGTACATGAGTATTTAAGGAAGTGTTGCAGCAGTATTATAGGATAAAATACAGGAGTATTTAAGGAAGTGTTACAGCAGTATTACAGGATATAGTACAGGAGTATTTAAGGAAGTATTACAGCAGTATTACAGGAGAAAGTACAGGAGTATTTAAGGAAGTATTACAGCAGTATTACAGGAGAAAGTACAGGAGTATTTAAGGAAGTGTTGCAGCAGTATTACAGGAGAAAGTACAGGAGTATTTAAGGAAGTATTACAGCAGTATTACAGGATAAAGTACAGGAGTATTTAAGGAAGTGTTACAGCAGTATTACAGGATAAAGTACAGGAGTATTTAAGGAAGTATTACAGCAGTATTACAGGAGAAAGTACAGGAGTATTTAAGGAAGTGTTGCAGCAGTATTACAGGAGAAAGTACAGGAGTATTTAAGGAAGTATTACAGCAGTATTACAGGAGAAAGTACAGGAGTATTTAAGGAAGTATTACAGCAGTATTACAGGAGAAAGTACAGGAGTATTTAAGGAAGTGTTGCAGCAGTATTACAGGAGAAAGTACAGGAGTATTTAAGGAAGTGTTACAGCAGTATTACAGGAGAAAGTACAGGAGTATTTAAGGAAGTGTTGCAGCAGTATTACAGGAGAAAGTACAGGAGTATTTAAGGAAGTATTACAGCAGTATTATAGGAGAAAGTACAGGAGTATTTAAGGAAGTATTACAGCAGTATTATAGGATAAAGTACATGAGTATTTAAGGAAGTATTACAGCAGTATTACAGGATAAAGTACATGAGTATTTAAGGAAGTGTTGCAGCAGTATTACAGGATAAAGTACAGGAGTATTTAAGGAAGTATTACAGCAGTATTACAGGAGAAAGTACAGGAGTATTTAAGGAAGTATTGCAGCAGTATTACAGGATAAAGTACAGGAGTATTTAAGGATGGATAGAGGTATTAGGGATGGGCAGCACAAGCAAAAACACTATTCGAAAATCATGGCAACTTTTTGACAATTTTTCGAATAATCGAGGCACGCACACAGAGATCCATTCATCAGTAATTGCCCAAACATACTCGAGCGGAACATACGCGGAATGGACTCCACGGAAGTCCGCGAGGACTCAAAGCGGACGTCCGCAAGCCCTGTGCGCACAAAGCTCCGCGCACCAGTGCTCGTCATGTATTTTTCACATCGCGGGGATTTTTCACGGACAATTTTACAGGAAACTACAACACGGAAGCGCGCTCGACTGAAAGCCCAAATGACTGCTGACATTCCTCGCAGAGTAATAGTCTCTGCATGTTTCTCCTGTTTGTAGAAGAGCATCAAACTAGCTGGTAGCCCATCTCACACTGCTGTAGCAATCCTATACTGCCCTCGTGCGGTTAGGAGCTGAATTGCATGTTAAATAAAGGGGGGGAAATGAGATGGCGAATTGTAATAGTCGCATTAAAAAATCGATTTTTTTCAAAAATAAAATGACTATTCCAAATTCGAAAATCGTGACCCATCCCTAGGAGGTATCATCATCTTAATCATCATTCCATGTGTGTGTCAGTACTCTGTGACATCACAGTGGGTGTGGTTACAGGTGTATGACAGGGCTGAAGCTTAATGTGTGTGTTTCAGGTGTTCTGGACAGCGGCGGAGCAGATTTTGAGGATGGGGAGGAGGTGTACGACGCCATCGGAGGAGTCCTGCAGGAAGTGTCTGCTGACAGTAAAAACGAGGATGACGTCAGAGACATCTGCCTCCAGATGTTCAACACTCTCAAACTGTAAGAGACCGCACAAACTCACGTCTTGTGTTCAGGCTCATTTATAGTTTTGAGTCGGCTCTCTGCAGAGTCGACTCCATGACCTACACTGTTGTGAGTATTTGCACCTGTGCGACGGTGTGTCCGAGTCGCTCTGCAGGTACACCTGCGAAACACAAGCTGACGGTGGGGTTTCTGTGCCACTGTGTCAAGTCTCATTGATCCAAAAACACTGGTTAAACACAGCTTATTAGCAAAACTCAGCTTCATTATAACTGACAAGGTTCATATGTTTTCGCAGCATAATCTTTTTTTCTTATTTCCCAAGATAATAAAATGCAAAAATTATTACTCACTAAAATCAGGACTCATATTGCCATTGCAACATCTGTTTTGATAATGGCAATGTGTTTGTTTGTTTTCATGTACATCGTGCAGCCGTAGTTTTTGGGAATACTTTTGGTTTCTGTTGGGTGTAGTATGTTTCTGACAGAAATAAATTGTGTCTTTGCAGGAAATAATAGTCTGCATGTTTTCAATGGGAATAAAAATGTACATATTTTTGTTGGGAATAAGTGTACATGTTTTTGTTGGCAAAAATAGTCTACATGTTTTCGTTGGGAATAAAAGTGCGTATTTTCATTGGGAATAAAAGTGTGTGTATTTTAGTTGGGAATAAAAGTGCGCATATTTTAGTTGGAAATAAAAGTGTGCATATTTTAGTTGGGAATAAAAGTGCGCATATTTTAGTTGGAAATAAAAGTGTGCATATTTTAGTTGGGAATAAAAGTGTGCGTATTTTCGGTGGGAATAAAAGTTTACATATTTTAGTTGGGAATAAAAGTGTGTATTTTCGTTGGGAATAAAAGTGTGCATATTTTAGTTGGGAATAAAAGTGTGCGTATTTTCGTTGGGAATAAAAGTTTACATATTTTAGTTGGGAATAAAAGTGTGCATATTTTAGTTGGGAATAAAAGTGTGTATTTTCGTTGGGAATAAAAGTGTGCATATTTTCGTTGGGAATAAAAGTGTACAGATTTTAGTTGGTAATAAAAGTGCGCATATTTTAGTCGGGAATAAAAGTGTGCGTATTTTCGTTGGGAATAAAAGTTTACATATTTTAGTTGGGAATAAAAGTTTACAGATTTTAGTTGGTAATAAAAGTGCGCATATTTTAGTCGGGAATAAAAGTTTACAGATTTTAGTTGGTAATAAAAGTGCGCATATTTTAGTTGGTAATAAAAGTGTGCGTATTTTCATTGGGAATATAGTGTATGTATTTTCGTTGGGAATATAGTGTACGTATTTTCGTTGGGAATAAAAGTGCATATTTTAGTTGGGAATAAAAGTGTATGTATTTTCATTGGGAATATAGTGTACGTATGTTCGTTGGGAATAAAAGTGTGTGTATTTTAGTTGGGAATAAAAGTGCATATTTTAGTTGGGAATAAAAGTGCGTATTTTCATTGGGAATATAGTGTACGTATGTTCGTTGGGAATAAAAGTGTGTGTATTTTAGTTGGGAATAAAAGTGTGCGTATTTTCGTTGGGAATAAAAGTGTGTATTTTCGTTGGGAATAAAAGTGCGCATATTTTAGTTGGGAATAAAAGTGTGCATATTTTAGTTGGGAATAAAAGTGTGCATATTTTCGTTGGGAATAAAAGTTTACAGATTTTAGTTGGTAATAAAAGTGCGCATATTTTAGTCGGGAATAAAAGTTTACAGATTTTAGTTGGTAATAAAAGTGCGCATATTTTAGTTGGTAATAAAAGTGTGCGTATTTTCATTGGGAATATAGTGTATGTATTTTCGTTGGGAATATAGTGTACGTATTTTCGTTGGGAATAAAAGTGTACGTATTTTCATTGGGAATAAAAGTGCGTATGTTCGTTGGGAATAATAGTGTACGTATTTTCGTTGGGAATAAAAGTGTGCGTATTTTCGTTGGGAATAAAAGTGCGCATATTTTCGTTGGGAATAAAAGTGCGCATATTTTAGTTGGGAATAAAAGTGCGCATATTTTAGTTGGGAATAAAAGTGTGCATATTTTAGTTGGGAATAAAAGTGTGTATTTTCGTTGGGAATAAAAGTGTGCATATTTTCGTTGGGAATAAAAGTTTACAGATTTTAGTTGGTAATAAAAGTGCGCATATTTTAGTCGGGAATAAAAGTTTACAGATTTTAGTTGGTAATAAAAGTGCGCATATTTTAGTTGGTAATAAAAGTGTGCGTATTTTCATTGGGAATATAGTGTATGTATTTTCGTTGGGAATATAGTGTACGTATTTTAGTTGGGAATAAAAGTGCGTATTTTCATTGGGAATATAGTGTACGTATGTTCGTTGGGAATAAAAGTGTGCGTATTTTCGTTGGGAATAAAAGTGTGTATTTTCGTTGGGAATAAAAGTGCGCATATTTTAGTTGGGAATAAAAGTGCGCATATTTTAGTTGGGAATAAAAGTGTGCATATTTTAGTTGGGAATAAAAGTGCGCATATTTTAGTTGGGAATAAAAGTGTGCATATTTTAGTTGGGAATAAAAGTGCGCATATTTTAGTTGGGAATAAAAGTGTGCATATTTTAGTTGGGAATAAAAGTGTGCATATTTTAGTTGGGAATAAAAGTGTGCATATTTTAGTTGGGAATAAAAGTGCGCATATTTTAGTTGGGAATAAAAGTGTGCATATTTTAGTTGGGAATAAAAGTGTGTATTTTCGTTGGGAATAAAAGTGTGCATATTTTCGTTGGGAATAAAAGTTTACAGATTTTAGTTGGTAATAAAAGTGCGCATATTTTAGTCGGGAATAAAAGTTTACAGATTTTAGTTGGTAATAAAAGTGCGCATATTTTAGTTGGTAATAAAAGTGCGCATATTTTAGTTGGGAATAAAAGTGTGCGTATTTTCATTGGGAATATAGTGTATGTATTTTCGTTGGGAATATAGTGTACGTATTTTAGTTGGGAATAAAAGTGCGTATTTTCATTGGGAATATAGTGTACGTATGTTCGTTGGGAATAAAAGTGTGTGTATTTTAGTTGGGAATAAAAGTGTGCGTATTTTCGTTGGGAATAAAAGTGTGTATATTTTCGTTGGGAATAAAAGTTTACAAATTTTAGTTGGTAATAAAAGTGTGCATATTTTCGTTGGGAATATAGTGTACGTATTTCCGTTGGGAATAAAAGTGCGCATATTTTAGTTGGGAATAAAAGTGTGCGTATTTTCGTTGGGAATAAAAGTTTACAAATTTTAGTTGGTAATAAAGGTGTGGATATTTTCGTTGGGAATATAGTGTACGTATTTCCGTTGGGAATAAAAGTGTGTTAATTTTAGTTGGGAATAAAAGTGTGTGTATTTTAGTTGGGAATAAAAGTGTGCGTATTTTCATTGGGAATATAGTGTACGTATTTTCGTTGGGAATAAAAGTGTGTGTATTTTAGTTGGGAATAAAAGTGTGCGTATTTTCGTTGGGAATAAAAGTGTGTGTATTTTCGTTGGGAATAAAAGTGCGCATATTTTAGTTGGGAATAAAAGTGTGCGTATTTTCGTTGGGAATAAAAGTTTACAAATTTTAGTTGGTAATAAAAGTGTGCATATTTTAGTTGGGAATATAGTGTACGTATTTTCGTTGGGAAAAATAGTCTACATATTTTTGTTGGTTTATAAAAGTGTATGTATTTTCATTGGGAATATAGTGTACGTATTTTCGTTGGGAAAAATAGTCTACATATTTTTGTTGGTAATAAAAGTGTTCGTATTTTCATTGGGAATATAGTGTATGTATTTTCATTGGGAATAACAGTGTGCGCATTGTCGTTGGGAATGAAAGTGTATGTATTTTCTAGGGATGCACTGAAATGAAAATTTGTGGCCAAAGCTGAAGCTGAATAATATTAAACGCTTGGCCGAATACCGAATGCCGTTTTTTAGTTTTTCATTAGTTTTTGCAGATGAACCCCCTCCAGATTAGTGTTGTCATGGTACCAAAATTGGGACCCACAGTACGATACCAGTGAAAGTATCACGGTTCTGAATAGTATCAGGATACCACAGCGAAAATGAGGCAGATGTGCCTTTTGTCATTTATAAAAAGATAAATCACTTTTCTATAATACATCAATGATATTTCAATGGAATAAATTACTTATTGACTTATTCATACTTCAAAAACAGCATCAATAAGTGATTAACTTAGGGGGGATCAAAATAAAATAAATAAAGTAAAAATCAACCAGCCACCCTCCTCCCCTGACAAGTAAAGAACAGTCCTGAAAGTGCAGTGAGGTTTGTGGACACAGAGAGAGAAATGTGAACAGCTCGTTTCTCCTCTGATACGCCATGGCTCGGCTGTTCAGGTACTTTTGGGCAGTCATGACAACAAGTTATTCACCTGGAGCCGGACTTCTTCGCCGGTAAGCCGTTATAATGCGCCGCCGTATTTGACAGGAATACGTATTCCTGTCTGTGTCTGTGACCCCCGTTCAACCCACAACCGGCAGGATACGCCGTTTTGTTTCTGCTGCTGGTTGAAATCTGTACTCACACAGCGTGCTGAATGATTTATTTTGCTCACACAAAACTATTTTTAGTTGCAAATGCGAGTTCAGTGACGAATGGAGTAAAATATTGCCACACTGCCGACGTTTTACTCCGTCCGTCACCGCACACTGTTTGATTGCGTTATCAAAACACGCCGCTATTATTCGGCCTTGCTTTTCACTTATTCCACCGAATACTGAATGTGTGGGGTTTTTTTTGCAATATTCGGCCAAATATGAAAATACTAGGGATGCACTGAATATTCGGCAACCGAATATTCGGTGCATCCCCAGTATTTGCATCCCTAGTATTTGCATCCCCAGTATTTTCATTGGGAAAAATAGTCTACATGTTTTCGTTGGGAATAAAAGTGTACGTATTTTCATTGGGAATAAAAGTTTTCGTATTTTTGTTGGGAATAAGTGTATGTGTTTTTGTCAGGAATAATAGTCTTCGTGCTTTCTGTGGTAAAAAATATTCCATGTGTTTTCGTTGGGAATAATAGTGTAAGTGTTTTCGTTGGGAAAAAAAGTTTACGTGTTTTCATCGGCAATGGATGTGCATGTATTTTCATTGGCAATAATAGTCTACATGTTTTTGTTGGGAATAAAAGTGTACGCGTTTTCGTTGGGAATAGTAGCGTACCCGCTATGTGAGGAGTAATGAGCAGTTACATGAGGAGTAACATGAGCAGTTACATGAGCAGTTACATGAGGAGTAACATGAGCAGTTACATGAGCAGTTACATGAGGAGTAATGAGCAGTAACATGAGCAGTTACATGAGCAGTTACATGAGGAGTAACAAGCAGTTACATGAGGAGTAACATGAGCAGATACATGAGGAGTAACATGAGCAGTTACATGAGGAGTAACATGAGCAGATACATGAGGAGTAACATGAGCAGTAACATGAGGAGTTACATGAGCAGTTACATGAGGAGTAACATGAGCAGATACATGAGCAGTTACATGAGCAGTTACATGAGCAGTTACATGAGGAGTTACATGAGCAGTTACATGAGCAGTTACATGAGGAGTAACGAGCAGTTACATGAGGAGTTACATGAGCAGTAACGAGCAGTAACATGAGGAGTAACATATGTCCTGTGCTCCTCAGGAACCATCATGGCCCTCAGAAGCAGCTGCTGTTGGACGCTCCTGTTCAGATCTCTCAGATCTCTGCAGACGGTAAGAAACTCCTCAATGCGACTTTATTCATACACATCAGTATGTCTCACAGGCTTTACAGCAGAAGACACCCCTCTGTCCCTCGTCCCCCTGTCCTCCTGTCCTCTGTCCCTCAGAGCTGCTCAGGAAAATAAACAATCTCAGCCTTGACAGTAATGAATTATATTTTTATTTAAACACACATTAAAGTATTTTAACAGTGTGTGATGTCAACATGTGTCACCTTCCCTCAGTTTGTGCCACAGAGGACATTCAGGGTATCTGGATGATGAAACGTGGTCAGAACACAGTGAGTCTCTTATAATGACTTTGCACTAAAATAATACTCTAATTTTTTACACATTTAAATATTTTAATATTTTTTTGGATTCACGGTTAATGACAGCTGATCTTTGATGATAACTTCCTGTCTCTCTCCAGACAGTGGACGCTAAGAAACTGGAGAAGGCCGAGGCGAAGCTGAAAGCTAAACATGACCGCAGAAACGAGAAGGACTCTCAGAAGCCCTCCACTCCACTGTCAGTACATACCTGTCCTCACATCTGTCCTCTCTGTCCTCACCTGTCCTCACTTGAATATCTTTTATCTCACCTAGCTTCACCTTTCCTCTCTGTCCTCACCTGTCCTCACTTGTCCTCACCTGTCCTCACCTGTCCTCACCTGTGCTCACCTAGCTTCACCTGTCCACCTGTGTTGTCTGTCACAGAGTCCTAGAGGAGGCGTCAGCCAGTCAGGCCAGCAACAAGAAGGACAACCGAGTGGACCAATCAGGAAAGAACCGCAGCTATGACATTCGCATCGAGAACTTTGATGTTTCTTTTGGAGAAAGGTGGGTTAGTACTAATGATCAATGATCAGTTGATCAATAATAATATAATGGTAGGTGAAACACTGACGTTGGTATACGATGAATGTATTTTAGTTTTGAGAAATGTACTTCAGATTTTTAAGGATATATTTCAGTTTCTTGATGAATATATTTCTGTCTCCAGATGTTTGCTGCAGGGGGCGGAGCTGTCTCTGGCAACAGGCCGGCGGTATGGTCTGATTGGTCGGAATGGTTTGGGAAAGACGACACTGTTGAAGATGTTGGCCAGTCGAAACCTCCGCGTCCCGGCTCACATCTCCATCCTCCACGTGGAGCAGGAAGTTGAGGGAGATGACACAGCTGCGCTGCAGAGTGTCCTGCAGAGTGACACGCTGAGGGAAGAGCTTCTGACTGAGGAGAGGACGCTCAACGCTCGTATCGCCAGCGGGACGTAAGATGTTCATAAGGGTCGTTTACTGTTCACGTTTGAACTTTGGTCGACACGTTTAAAGTATCAGGTACCGTAACCTTAAATGTGTCGATCTCGCATTAACCCAAACCTTTTTTGTTTTTTTTTTTTTTTTTTTTTTTTTTTGTTCCAGTGCTGACGGGATGGAGAGCGTCAGACTGTCAGAGATCTACAGCAAGCTGGAGGAGATTGAGGCCGACAAAGCCCCAGCACGGTAACTATGGAAACCACATAGCATCACTGATAACATCTATATCTCTACAGTAAAAACTACAACTGCATGACACACTTGGCAGTGTTGCACCGTCTGCGCTGATTCAGTGCGTGGTGCGTTGGTAAATTCAGTCTGACGCTCTACACTAAAATGAGAGCCCTGTTGGTGGAAGAAACGGAGCGTTATATTTCTACATGAATGAACCAACGGTTAAGTTAATCACACATTGACTCCGCTCGGTGCTCTGCTGCTCCAGAATGTGCTCTGCCACTCTGAGAGTTTTGTTGTCAGTTTGTCGTTGTGCTAGTAAAGTACCTTATTACTGTGACTGCTGGGTACAGTCAGTGGGGAGCTCCACCCGGCTCACAGATGCCACCTGGTGGTTGTTGGTGCACACAGCGACTCCAGCCTGTTAGAATCAAAGTGTTTTGCCAAAGGCTTGAACTGACTGACATCTTTCTCATCCAATCAGAGCCTCCGTCATCCTGGCTGGTCTCGGATTCTCTCCCAAAATGCAACAGCAGGCAACCAAGTGAGTCCTCCACACACACACACGCACACACACACACGCACACTTTGGAGGATACTTCAGTGACTTCCAGATTTACTACTGACAAACACCAACCGTTCAGTGATTCATGTTGAGACACCCTGCATTTTGTAGAGTCCCCACAGTGTGTACACACACTAACGTCCCCACAACATGCTCAACACAGTCCTCCCACTGTTACACTGTGTGTTGGTTTCTGATAACATGAGACTGTGTGTGCAGGGAGTTCTCAGGAGGATGGAGGATGAGGTTGGCGTTGGCCAGAGCTCTGTTTGCTCGGTGAGTTTCTGTTTACATCCAAACAACTTCTTCGTCTCCTTCTCCTTCTTCTTCTTCTTCTTCCTCAGTCAGTCTTGTTGGTTTGTGTCTATGATTGACAGCTTGTCATCTAACTGTGTATTTATTTGGTTTGTTTTCATCAGGCCGGATCTGCTGCTGCTGGACGGTGAGTTACATCCTTCTCTTGACAAAGTAGGAAGTACAGTTAGTGGAAGGACAAACAGATTTACCTTGTAGCAGTAGTAGCAGTAGCAATATTGGTGGTAGTAGGAGAAGTAACGGTAGTAGTAGTAGCAGTAGCATTAGTAGTAACGTAAGCATTAGTTCAAATAAACACAAGAAGTGTGCGCTCTAGAAAAAGGATCAGCACTCAGTGAATAACCTCCTAAGCCCTGTGATAAGCTGTTATGGCAAGGCTTAACTATACAGACCAGTGAGCAGTGATAACTAATGTGTCTTTGGGGTCATTGGGTGGGAACCTCCTTTCACCAGTGTTTTGTCTAGTTGGTCCCACGACGTCTCCAGGAGGCTAGAGAGTGATCTCTGGCGTCCCTTGAAAAAAAAGCAAAGGCGATGTGATGAAGGGTGTCGTTGCGGCTCCATCACTGGATCTCTGTGTAAAAAGACTAATGAGACAACAGCAGAGGACAGAAAGTAGTAGTAGGAGTAGTTGTAGTAGGAGCAGTAGCAGGAGCAGTAGTAGTAGGAGTATTAGCAGCAGTAGCAGCAGTAGTAGGAGCAGTAGCAGCAGTAGCAGCAGTAGAAGGAGCAGTAGCAGCAGAAGTAGAAGCAGTAGCAGCAGTAGTAGGAGCAGTAGCAGCAGTAGCAGAAGTAGAAGGAGCAGTAGCAGCAGAAGTAGAAGCAGTAGCAGCAGTAGTAGGAGCAGTAGCAGCAGTAGCAGAAGTAGAAGGAGCAGTAGCAGCAGAAGTAGAAGCAGTAGCAGCAGTAGTAGGAGCAGTAGCAGCAGTAGCAGAAGTAGAAGGAGCAGTAGCAGCAGTAGAAGGAGCAGTAGCAGCAGAAGTAGAAGCAGTAGCAGCAGTAGCAGCAGTAGAAGGAGCAGTAGCAGCAGTAGCAGCAGTAGTAGCAGCAGTAGCAGCAGCAGCAGCAGTAGTAGGAGCAGCAGTAGTAGGAACAGTAGCAGCAGAAGCAGCAGTAGAAGGAGCAGTAGCAGCAGTAGAAGGAGCAGTAGCAGCAGAAGTAGAAGCAGTAGCAGCAGTAGCAGCAGTAGTAGGAGCAGTAGCAGCAGTAGAAGGAGCAGTAGCAGCAGTAGAAGGAGCAGTAGCAGCAGTAGTAGGAGCAGTAGCAGCAGTAGCAGCAGTAGAAGGAGCAGTAGCAGCAGTAGCAGCAGTAGTAGCAGCAGTAGCAGCAGCAGCAGCAGTAGTAGGAGCAGCAGTAGTAGGAACAGTAGTAGTAGGAGCAGTAGTAGGAGCAGTAGTAGTAGTAGGAGCAGTAGTAGGAGCAGCAGTAGTAGTAGGAGTAGTAGTAGGAGCAGCAGTAGTAGTAGGAGTAGTAGTAGGAGTAGTAGTAGGAGCAGTAGTAGTAGCAGCAGTAGTAGGAACAGTAGTAGGAGCAGCAGTAGTAGGAGCAGCAGTAGTAGTAGGAGTAGTAGCAGGAGCAGTAGTAGGAGCAGCAGCAGGAGCAGTTGTAGTAGGAGCAGTAGCAGGAGCAGCAGTAGGAGCAGTAGCAGCAGTAGAAGGAGCAGTAGCAGCAGTAGTAGGAGCAGTAGCAGCAGTAGCAGCAGTAGAAGGAGCAGTAGCAGCAGTAGAAGGAGCAGTAGCAGTAGAAGGAGCAGTAGCAGCAGTAGTAGGAGCAGTAGCAGCAGTAGTAGCAGTAGTAGCAGCAGAAGTAGAAGCAGTAGCAGCAGTAGTAGGAGCAGTAGCAGCAGTAGCAGCAGTAGAAGAAGCAGTAGCAGCAGAAGTAGAAGCAGTAGCAGCAGTAGAAGAAGCAGTAGCAGCAGTAGCAGCAGTAGAAGAAGCAGTAGCAGCAGTAGCAGCAGTAGAAGGAGCAGTAGCAGCAGTAGCAGCAGAAGTAGAAGCAGTAGCAGCAGTAGAAGGAGCAGTAGCAGCAGTAGTAGGAGCAGTAGCAGCAGTAGTAGCAGTAGAAGGAGCAGTAGCAGCAGTAGTAGGAGCAGTAGCAGCAGTAGCAGCAGTAGAAGAAGCAGTAGCAGCAGAAGTAGAAGCAGTAGCAGCAGTAGAAGAAGCAGTAGCAGCAGTAGCAGCAGTAGAAGAAGCAGTAGCAGCAGTAGCAGCAGTAGAAGGAGCAGTAGCAGCAGTAGCAGCAGAAGTAGAAGCAGTAGCAGCAGTAGAAGGAGCAGTAGCAGCAGTAGTAGGAGCAGTAGCAGCAGTAGTAGCAGTAGAAGGAGCAGTAGCAGCAGTAGTAGGAGCAGTAGCAGCAGTAGAAGAAGCAGTAGCAGCAGAAGTAGAAGCAGTAGCAGCAGTAGTAGGAGCAGTAGCAGCAGTAGCAGCAGTAGAAGAAGCAGTAGCAGCAGAAGTAGAAGCAGTAGCAGCAGTAGCAGCAGTAGAAGGAGCAGTAGCAGCAGTAGTAGGAGCAGTAGCAGCAGTAGAAGAAACAGTAGCAGCAGAAGTAGAAGCAGTAGCAGCAGTAGAAGGAGCAGTAGCAGCAGTAGTAGGAGCAGTAGCAGCAGTAGTAGGAGTAGTAGCAGCAGAAGTAGAAGCAGTAGCAGGAGTAGTAGGAGCAGTAGCAGCAGCAGCAGCAGTAGTAGGAGCAGCAGCAGTAGCAGTAGTAGGAGCAGCAGCAGCAGCAGTAGTAGGAGCAGTAGCAGCAGTAGTAGGAGCAGTAGCAGCAGCAGCAGCAGTAGCAGTAGTAGGAGCAGCAGTAGTAGGAACAGTAGTAGTAGAAGCAGTAGTAGGAGCAGTAGTAGTAGGAGCAGTAGTAGGAGCAGCAGTAGTAGTAGGAGTAGTAGTAGGAGTAGTAGTAGAAGTAGTAGTAGGAGCAGTAGTAGTAGCAGCAGTAGTAGGAGCAGTAGTAGCAGGAGCAGTAGTAGGAGCAGCAGCAGGAGCAGTCATAGTAGGAGCAGTAGTAGGAGTATTAGCAGCAGTAGCAGCAGTAGAGGAGCAGCAGCAGCAGCAGTAGTAGGAGCAGTAGCAGCAGTAGTAGGAGCAGTAGCAGCAGTAGTAGGAGCAGTAGCAGCAGCAGCAGCAGTAGTAGGAGCAGCAGTAGCAGGAACAGTAGTAGTAGGAGCAGTAGTAAGAGCAGTAGTAGGAGCAGCAGTAGTAGTGGGAGTAGTAGTAGAAGTAGTAGTAGGAGCAGTAGTAGTAGCAGCAGTAGTAGGAGCAGTAGTAGTAGGAGCAGTAGTAGGAGCAGCAGTAGTAGTAGGAGTAGCAGTAGGAGTAGTAGTAGGAGCAGTAGTAGTAGCAGCAGTAGTAGGAGCAGTAGTAGGAGCAGCAGCAGGAGCAGTCATAGTAGGAGCAGTAGTAGGAGTATTAGCAGCAGTAGCAGCAGTAGTAGGAGCAGTAGCAGCAGTAGAAGGAGCAGTAGCAGCAGAAGTAGAAGCAGTAGCAGCAGTAGTAGGAGCAGTAGCAGCAGCAGTAGAAGGAGCAGTAGCAGCAGTAGTAGGAGCAGTAGCAGCAGTAGTAGGAGTAGTAGCAGCAGAAGTAGAAGCAGTAGCAGCAGTAGCAGCAGTAGTAGCAGCAGTAGCAGCAGTAGAAGGAGCAGTAGCAGCAGTAGTAGAAGCAGTAGCAGCAGTAGCAGCAGTAGAAGGAGCAGTAGCAGCAGTAGAAGGAGCAGTACCAGCAGTAGAAGGAGCAGTAGCAGCAGTAGTAGGAGAAGTAGCAGCAGTAGAAGGAGCAGTAGCAGCAGTAGTAGGAGTAGTAGCAGCAGAAGTAGAAACAGTAGCAGGAGTAGTAGGAGCAGTAGCAGCAGCAGTAGTAGCAGTAGCAGTAGGAGCAGTAGCAGCAGTAGTAGGAGCAGTAGCAGCAGTAGTTGGAGCAGTAGCAGTAGTAGTAGGAGCAGTAGTAACAGAAGCAGCAGTTGCACTAGCGGTAGTAGTAGCAGTAACAGCAGTAGTAGGAGCAGTAGCAGCAGTAGCAGTAGGAGCAGTAGCAGCAGTAGTAACAGAAGCAGCAGTAGCAATAGTAGCAGCAACAAGCAGTAGTAGCAGTAGTAGTAGCGGTAGCAGCAGTAGCAGCAGTAGTAACAGAAGCAGCAGTAGCAGTAGTAGCAGTAGTAACAGCAGCAGTAGCAGCAGTGGTAACAGAAGCAGCAGTAGTAACAGCAGCAGCAGTAGCAGTAGTAACAGAAGCAGCAGTAGCAGTAGTAGCAGCAACAAGCAGTAGTGGCAGTAGTAGTAGCGGTAGCAGCAGTAGCAGCAGTAGTAACAGAAGCAGCAGTAGCAGTAGTAGCAGTAGTAACAGAAGCAGTAGCAGCAGTAGTAGTAACAGAAGCAGCAGTAGCAGTAGCAGCAGTAGTAACAGAAGCAGTAGCAGCAGTAGTAGCAGTAGTAACAGAAGCAGCAGTAGTAACAGTAGTAGCAGTAGCAGTAGTAGCAGTAGTAACAGAAGCAGTAGCAGCAGTAGTAGTAGCAGTAGCAGCAGTGGCAACAGTAGCAGCAGTAGCAATAGTAACAGAAACAGCAGTAGTAACAGAAGCAGCAGTAGCAGTAGTAGCAGTAATAAAAGAAGCAGTAGCAGCAGTGGTAACAGTAGCAGCAGTAACAGTAGTAGCAGCAGTAGCAGTAGTAGCAGTAGTAACAGAAACAGCAGTAGTAACAGAAGCAGCAGTAGCAGTAGTAGTAGCAGTAGCAGTAGCAGCAGTGGTAACAGAAGCAGCAGTAGTAACAGTAGCAGCAGTAGCAGTAGTAGCAGCAGTAGTAGCAGCAGTAACAGAAGCAACAGTAGCAGCAGTAGCAGTAGTAGCAGCAGTAACAGAAGCAATAGTAGCAGTAGTAACAGAAACAGCAGTAGTAACAGAAGCAGCAATAACAGTAGTAGCAGTAACAGTAATAGCAGTAGTAGCACTAGTAACTGAAGCAGCAGTAGCAGTAGTAGTAGCAGTAGCAGCAGTAGTAACAGAAGCAGTAGTAGTAACAGTAGCAGTAGTAGCAGCAGTAGCAGTAGCAGCAGTAGTAACAGAAGCAGCAGTAACAGTGGTAGCAACAGTAGCAGTCGCAGCAGTAGTGACAGAAGCAGCAGTAGTAACAGTTGCAGCAGTAGCAGTAGTAGTAGTAGCAGTAGTAATAGAAGTAGCAGTACTAACAGAAGCAGAAGTAACAGTGGTAGCAGTAACAGTAGTAGCAGCAGTAGCAGTAGTAGCAGTAGTAACAGAAACAGCAGTAGCAGCAGTAGTAAAAGAAGCAGCAGTAGTAACAGAAGCAGAAGTAACAGTGGTAGCAGTAACAGTAGTAACAGAAGCAGCAGTAGTAGTAGTAGTAGCAGTAGCAGCAGTAGTAACAGAAGCAGCAGAAGCAGTAGTAGCAGTACTAGCAGCAGTAGCACTAGTACCAGTAGTAACAGAAGCAGCAGTAGTAATAGTAGCAGCAGTAGCAGTAGTAGTAGCAGTAGCAGTAGTAGCAGCAGTAGCTGTAGTAACAGAAGCAGCAGTAGTAGTAGTAGTAGCAGTAGCAGCAGTAGTAACAGAAGCAGTATTAGCAGCAGTAGCAGTAGTAGCAGCAGTAGCGCTAGTACCAGTGGTAACAGAAGCAGCAGTAGTAACAGTAGCAGCAGTAGCAGTAGTAGCAGCAGTAGCAGTAGTAGCAGTAGTAACAGAAGCAGCAGTAGCAGTAGTAGTAACAGAAGCAGCAGTAGTAACAGTAGCAGCAGTAGCAGTAGTAGCAGCAGTAGCAGTAGTAGCAGTAGTAACAGAAGCAGCAGTAGCAGTAGTAGTAACAGAAGCAGCAGTAGCGGTAGTAGCAGCAGTAGCAGTAGTAGCAGTAGTAACAGAAGCAGCAGTAGCAGTAGTAGTAGCAGTAGCAGCAGTAGTAACAGAAGCAGCAGTAGTAACAGAAGCAGCAGTAGCAGTAGTAGCAGCAGTAGCAACAGTAGTAACAGAAGCAGCAGTAGCAGTAGTAGTAGCAGTAGCAGCAGTAGTAACAGAAGCAGCAGTAGCAGTAGTAGTAGCAGTAGCAACAGTAGTAACAGAAGTAGCAGTAGTAGTAGCAGTAGCAACAGTAGTAACAGAAGCAGCAGTAGTAGTAGCAGTAGCAACAGTAGTAACAGAAGCAGCAGTAGCAGTAGTAGCAGCAGTAGCAGTAGTAGCAGTAGTAACAGTAGTAACAGAAGCAGCAGTAGCGGTAGTAGCAGCAGTAGCAGTAGTAGCAGTAGTAACAGAAGCAGCAGTAGCAGTAGTAGTAGCAGTAGCAGCAGTAGTAACAGAAGCAGCAGTAGTAACAAAAGCAGCAGTAGCAGTAGTAGCAGCAGTAGCAACAGTAGTAACAGAAGCAGCAGTAGCGGTAGTAGCAGCAGTAGCAGTAGTAGCAGTAGTAACAGAAGCAGCAGTAGCAGTAGTAGTAGCAGTAGCAGCAGTAGTAACAGAAGCAGCAGTAGTAACAAAAGCAGCAGTAGCAGTAGTAGCAGCAGTAGCAACAGTAGTAACAGAAGCAGCAGTAGCAGTAGTAGTAGCAGTAGCAGCAGTAGTAACAGAAGCAGCAGTAGCAGTAGTAGTAGCAGTAGCAACAGTAGTAACAGAAACAGCAGTAGCAGTAGTAGTAGCAGTAGCAACAGTAGTAACAGAAGCAGCAGTAGCAGTAGTAGTAGCAGTGGCAACAGTAGTAACAGAAGCAGCAGTAGTAACAGAAGCAGCAGTAGCAACAAAAGCAGCAGTAGCAGTAGTAGCAGCAGTAGCAACAGTAGTAACAGAAGCAGCAGTAGCAGTAGTAGTAGCAGTGGCAACAGTAGTAACAGAAGCAGCAGTAGTAACAGAAGCAGCAGTAGCAACAAAAGCAGCAGTAGCAGTAGTAGTAGCAGTAGCAACAGTAGTAACAGAAACAGCAGTAGCAGTAGTAGTAGCAGTAGCAACAGTAGTAACAGAAGCAGCAGTAGCAGTAGTAGTAGCAGTGGCAACAGTAGTAACAGAAGCAGCAGTAGTAACAGAAGCAGCAGTAGCAACAAAAGCAGCAGTAGCAGTAGTAGTAGCAGTAGCAGCAGTAGTAACAGAAGCAGCAGTAGTAACAAAAGCAGCAGTAGCAGTAGTAGCAGCAGTAGCAACAGTAGTAACAGAAGCAGCAGTAGCAGTAGTAGTAGCAGTAGCAGCAGTAGTAACAGAAGCAGCAGTAGCAGTAGTAGTAGCAGTAGCAACAGTAGTAACAGAAACAGCAGTAGCAGTAGTAGTAGCAGTAGCAACAGTAGTAACAGAAGCAGCAGTAGCAGTAGTAGCAGCAGTAGCAACAGTAGTAACAGAAGCAGCAGTAGCAGTAGTAGTAGCAGTAGCAACAGTAGGAACAGAAGCAGCAGTAGCGGTAGTAGCAGCAGTAGCAGTAGTAGCAGTAGTAACAGAAGCAGCAGTAGCAGTAGTAGTAGCAGTAGCAGCAGTAGTAACAGAAGCAGCAGTAGCAGTAGTAGCAGCAGTAGCAACAGTAGTAACAGAAGCAGCAGTGGCGGTACTAGCAGCAGGAGCAGTAGTAGTAGCAGTAGCGCTAGTACCAGTGGTAACAGAAGCAGCAGTAGCAGTAGTAGCAGCAGTAGCAGCAGTAGTAACAGAAGCAGCAGTAGCAGTAGTAGCAGCAGTAGCAACAGTAGTAACAGAAGCAGCAGTAGTAACAGAAGCAGCAGTAGCAGTAGTAGCAGCAGTAGCAACAGAAGTAACAGAAGCAGCAGTAGCGGTAGTAGCAGCAGGAGCAGTAGTAGCACTAGTAACAGAAGCAGCAGTAGCAGTAGTAGTAGCAGTAGCAGCAGTAGTAGCAGAAGCAGCAGTAAGAGTAGTAGCAGTAACATTAGTAGCAATAGTAGCAGCAGTAGCAGTAGTAGCAGTAGCAGCAGTAGTAACAGTAGCAGTAGCAGCAGTCGTAGCAGTAACAGTAGTAGCAGCAGTAGCAGTAGTAGTAACAGAAGCAGCAGTAGCAGCAGTAGCAGTAACAGCAGTAGCAGTAGTAGCAGCAGTAGCAGTAGTAGTAGCAGTAGCAGCAGTAGCAGTAGTAGTAACAGAAGCAGCAGTAACAGTAGTAGCAGTAACAGCAGTAGCAGTAGTAGCAGCAGTAGCAGTAGTAGCAGTAGCAGCAGTAGTAACAGTAGCGGTAGCAGCAGTAGTAGCAGTAACAGTAGTAGCAGCAGTAGCAGTAGTAGTAACAGAAGCAGCAGTAGCAGCAGTAGTAACAGAAGTAGTAGTAGTAACAGAAGCAGTAGTAGCAGTAGCAGCAGTAATAGCAGCAGTAACAGTAGTAGCAGCAGTAGTAGGAGCAGCAGTAACAGTAGTAGTAGTGGCAGTAGTATTAGGTGTATTCTGATGTACTGTGTGTGTTTCAGAGCCGACCAACATGTTGGATGTCAGAGCCATTCTGTGGTTGGAGAACTACCTGCAGGTCTGAACTGTCACTCACTTTGACGTTGGCGTTCCTTATTGTAAACAATGACAACAGTTAGCCACGATCTAACAAATACCAATGATACCTCCTTCCACAGACGTGGCAGTCGACCATCTTGGTCGTCTCTCACGACAGGAACTTCCTTAACGCCGTGGTAACGGACATCATCCACCTGCACTCCCAGAGGCTGGACAGTTACCGTGGCGACTACGAAAACTTTATTAAAACCAAAGAAGACAGACTGAAGAACCAGCAGAGAGAGTACGAGGCCCAGCTACAGTACAGGCAACATATACAGGTACTACTGCTGAAGTACGACATATGCAGGTACTACTGCAGTACAGACAACATATACAGGTAGTGCTGCTGAAGTACAACATATACAGGTACTACTACTATAGTACAGATAACATATACAGGTACTACTACTGCAGTACAACATACAGGTAGTACTACTGAAGTACAACATATACAGGTAGTACTACTGCAGCACAGACAACATATACAGGTACTACTACTGCAGTACAGACAACACATATAGGTACTACTACTGCAGTACAACATATACAGATGCTACTACTGCAGTACAGACAACATATACAGGTACTACTACTGCAGTACAACATACAGGTAGTACTACTGAAGTACAACATATACAGGTAGTACTACTGCAGCACAGACAACATATACAGGTACTACTGCTGAAGTACAACATATACAGGTACTACTATTGAAGTACAACATATACAGGTAGTACTACTGCAGTACAGACAACATATACAGGTACTACTACTGCAGTACAGACAACATATTCAGGTACTACTACTGCAGTACAGACAACACATACAGACTGCCTGTCCTTAGAACTGTGAGGCTTCCTCTGATTGGTGATCCTGTTATTGGTACACGTGACATGAAAATAAAACAGTAACTGTTTAGAGTTTTGGTGGGTCGATTTTTTCCGAGTCCTACATACAGTGGATGAAGGTCACGTGATGTGGCTGTTTTCCCAGAATGCGTCTTGTCACTGACATTGATGTATGATTGTGTTTCAGGTGTTTATTGACAGATTTCGGTACAACGCCAACAGAGCAGCTCAGGTCCAGAGCAAACTCAAACTGCTGGAGAGGCTGTGAGTATTAATACACCTTAGATATACCCTTAGGTACACCCTTAGATACACCCTTAGGTACACCTTTAGGTACCACCTTTAGGTACACCCTTAGGTACACCTTTAGGTACCACCCTTAGGTACCACCCTTAGGTACACCTTTAGATACACCCTTAGGTACCACCCTTAGGTACACCTTTAGGTACCACCCTTAGGTACACCCTTAGGTACCACCCTTAGATACACCCTTAGGTACCACCCTTAGGTACCACCCTTAGGTACACCCTTAGGTACCACCCTTAGATACACCCTTAGGTACCACCCTTAGGTACACCCTTAGGTACCACCCTTAGGTACACCTTTAGATACACCCTTAGATACCACCCTTAGATAACACCCTTAGATACCACCCTTAGATACACCCTTAGGTACCACCCTTAGAAACCACCCTTAGATACACTCTTTGATATCACCCTTAGATACACCCTTAGGTCCCCCCTTAGATACCACCCTTAGATAACACCCTTAGATACACCCTTAGATACCACCCTTAGATACACCCTTAGATACCACCCTTCGATACACCCTTAGGTACCACCCTTAGATACACCCCTAGATACACCCTTAGGTCCCCCCTTAGATACCGCCCTTAGATACACCCTTAGATACCACCCTTAGATACACCCTTAGATACATCCTTAGGTACCACCCTTAGATACACCCTTAGGTCCCCCCTTAGATACCGCCCTTAGATACACCCTTAGATACATCCTTAGATACATCTTTAGGTACCACCCTTAGATACCATTCTTAGGTACCACCCTTAGATACCACCCTTAGATACATCCTTAGGTACCACCCTTAGGTACCACCCACATGTAACACTCTGGTACAGTGACTCATCCTGTTGTCTCTTCCTGCAGACCTGAGCTGAAGCCCCTTGAAAAAGAAAGTGAGGTCACTTTACGGTGAGGAGACAAACCGGTGGTGCCTGGTTCAGATGCAGGTGTTGATCGATTGATTGATTGATTGATTGATTGATTGATGCGTTTCTTTCCACAGATTTCCAGATAACTTTGAGAAGTTGTCTCCTCCCATCCTGCAGTTAGATGAAGTTGAGTTTTATTACTCCGCAGACCAGCCTCTCTTTTCTGGACTCAACCTGTCCGCCGACCTTGAGTCTCGCATCTGCATCGTACGTGTCATCAGTAATCAGTCATCATAATCCAGAATCAGGGATGTATCGGTTGTGACGTGTTGTGTTTCCTATCAGGTCGGTGAAAATGGTGCCGGTAAAACGACCATCCTCAAACTGCTGATGGGCGAGTTAACGCCGGTTGGCGGGGTCAGACAGGCTCACAGGTGAGACACCCAACGGACCAATCACCGCAGAGAACTTTCCTGAGTGTGTTTACCTGTTCATACAGACTGTTTAACTGTTTATGGGAAGTTTACAGACTGTTGATAGGGAACCATTAACAATTTGTTAAGGGAGCTGTTTTCTCTGTTTGTGGGTACTGTTCAGAAAACTTTTTACTACTCTCAGGGAACTGTTATGTCTTTATTTAAAGGTTCCACGTAGGAAACCATTTACTCTGTTAAGAGAGGGTAAGGGAACTGCTTGCAGTCTGTTTTTAGGGAACTCAGGGTTTTCCCTCCCTATCTAAGACAAAGGCAGGCCGCCTAGGTGATTTTGGCCGCTGCCTTGGTTTCAAGCGTGTGTTTGCATGGGGGGCGTTCAGATATTGTGTCTTTTGCGCACACAAACCCATTACTTTCAATGTAGACACACGTCATGCGCGCTCACAACCCAAAGCGACACCGTAGCAGCGCACATTCGGTGCGATACGCTTGTTATTTCGTCCGGCGCACAGCTCCATGGACCTGCTTCTCCCTCTGGTGTTGTGTCAGATCCTGGTTCCCCCTCGGGCTGTGTCTCTTCTACTGTTTCCCACGGAGCTCTGCCCCGTTTGAAAGGCGAAGGAAGCCCGTGTGTGGAAAGACGTCGCCTCCGAGATGTAGAATGTGTATCATAGAAGAGAAACACACATTTCAGGGCAGCTGACTCGTATCATCAGAACAGACGTGTCCTGTGATTTTCAGCCTTCTTTCATATTTAATAGAGGGGGGACAATACCTGACAGTAATATTCTCAGCTGTCAGGATGTGCCTGCTGTAAAGGGTAAATATAATCGTAGGAGGCTGAAAATCACAGGACATGTCTGTTCTGATGATACAAGTCAGCAGTGTAAAGCTCAAGCATGTGGGGGCCTCCTTTCATATTTAATAAAGGGGGGATCGTATCTAAAAGTACAGCTGTCAAGATGCCCCCCGCCACAGGCCTTTGCCTCCTTGGTCTTGAACAAACCCAGGGAAAACCCTGGAACTCTTTATAGGGAAGTGTTTGTGGACTGTTTTTGGGTAGTTGTCTGTTGACTTTTTTACAGAATTGTTGACTGCTTTTATGGAATTATTTGTTGATTATTTTTATGGAATTGTTTGTTGACTGTTTTTAGGGAATTGTTTGTTGACTGCTTTTAAGGAATTCTTTGTTGACTGTTTTTATGGAATTGTTTGTTGACTGTTTTTAGGGAATTGTTTCCAGACTGTTTTTAGGGAATTGTTTGTTGACTGTTTTTAGGGAATTGTTTGCAGACTGTTTTTAGGGAATTCTTTGTTGACTGTTTTTATGGAATTGTTTGTTGACTGTTTTTAGGGAATTGTTTCCAGACTGTTTTTAGGGAATTCTTTGTTGACTGTTTTTAGGGAATTGTTTCCAGACTGTTTTTAGGGAATTGTTTCCAGACTGTTTTTAGGGAATTGTTTGTTGACTGTTTTTAGGGAATTGTTTGCAGACTGTTTTTAGGGAATTGTTTGTTGGCTGTTTTAAGTGAACTGTGTGCTGACGTGTTAAAGGGAACTGTTTTTAGCAAACTATTTTAGGGAACTGTTTGCAGACTGTTTAAATGGACTGTTTGCGGATCGTGTTTAGGGAACTGTTTATAGGGCACTGTTTGTGGACTGTATTCAGGGAATTGTTTGACTGTTTTTGCGCACTGTTTTAAAGGGAACTGATTTTAGGGAACTGTTTGCAGACTGAAGTTTATCTTTACTCATCAGGAACCTGAAGATCGGTTACTTCAGTCAGCATCATGTGGACCAGCTGGACCTGAACGTCTGCTCCGTGGAGCTGCTGCTCAACCGCTTCCCTGGTAAATGTAGCAACCACAACATCAATGACATCACGCTGTGGCTGCATCACAGCCTGTGACTCTGCTCTTCGGTCCCTTTGATTGGCCTGTGTCTGTGTGTCTCAGGTCGGACGGAGGAGGAGTACCGCCACCAGCTGGGAGGTTACGGAATCACCGGAGAACTCGCCACGAGGCCGGTGGCCAGTCTGTCTGGAGGGCAGAAAAGCCGAGTGGCCTTCGCACAGATGACCATGCCATGGTAGTAGAAAGCTCAGGGTCCAGCTGTTACTGATGATGATGATGATGATGATGATGATGATGATGTTGTCTCTCTTACTGTCAGTCCAAACTTCTACATCCTGGACGAGCCGACAAACCACCTGGACATGGAGACCATCGAGGCTCTGGCTAAAGCTCTCAACAAGTTCAGAGTGAGTCGGTGACATCATCAGATGTCTCAGGGTCACACCTGACAGGGTAGACGCTCCCTCATTGGTTTTATATACAGATATATATATATACATAAATTATGATGTCATACCTGATTTCAAAAGTTAATTTAGTGATTGAATCAAATGTTTGTTTTCATGCCTTTGCGCCAACATCAGTCATGACCAGAGGTGTCCATCCGTCTGTCTGTTGCTTTCATGTCAACATATCTCAATGTATCATGCTGGGAATTTCTTTAAATTTGGCACAAACATCCAATGAACGTCCAGGATGAAAGGATTCGATTTTGGTGATGAAAGGCCAAGGTCACTGTGACCTTGGGTCCATTTCATTCTTGTAAACACAGTATGTCAAGAACTGTTAGAGTGAATTTCTTTTAATTTGGCACAAACATCCACTTGGACTTTGACTCAACAATGAACTGATTAGATTCTGGTCGTCAAAGGTTAAGGTCACTGTGACCTTGTATCAGTCTCATCCTTATTAATGCGAGGGAATTTTTTCAAATTTAGCACAAACATCCTTTGGAATCAGGGATGAACTGATTAAATTCTGGTGGTCAAGGATAAAAGCTCAAGGTCACTGTGACCTTGCATCCATCTCATTCTCGTGAATACAGTATCTCCAGCAGCTTGAAGGAATTTCATTAACTTTGACACAAACATCCACTTGGACTTGGATGCAGGATGCACTGATTAGATTTTAGTGGTCAAGGCAAGGCAATTTTATTTATATAGCACCATTCATACACAAGGCAATTCAATGTGCTTTACAAGAGAAATACATTAAAATAAAACATTAAAGGAACAATAGATCATTAAAAACAAAAGCTAAAAGCAAGAAAAACAGTGCAGAAAATGCATTTAAAAAGCAAACATAAAGCAACAGCAGACAAATATAAAAACAATAGCTACAGATTATCCTAACAATAAGTTACATATCTAGTTCACTGGTAAACTGCAGGAAATAGTAATGTTTTAAGCCCTGATTTAAATGAGTTGACAGTTTCAGCTGATATTCTGGAAGTTCGTTCCACAGGCGGGGAGCATAGAAACTAAAGGCTGCTTCACCTTGTTTGGTTTTGATCCTGGGAACACTGAGTAAACCTGTTCCAGATGATCTGAGGGGTCTGGATGCTTCATAACGTACAAGTATATCAGAGATGTATTTAGGCCCGAGACCATTTAGTGCTTTATAGACAAGTAACAAGATTTTAAAGTCTATCCTTTGACACACAGGAAGCCAGTGCAGTGACTTAAGCACTGGTGTAATGTGCTCCACTCTCTTGGTGTTGGTGAGGACTCTGGCAGCAGCGTTCTGGACGAGCTGCAGTTGTCTGATTGATTTTTTACTCAGGCCTGTGAAGACACCGTTACAATAGTCCAGCCAAGTTTGTCTGTATCTTGTTTAGACAGAAATTCTGCATAAGTATGGTAGGAGATGTCATGATGTTCCATAATCTGAGCAAGAGGGAGTATATAGATGTTGACAAAGGTCAAGGTCACTGTGATCTTGCATCAATCTCATTCTGTCGGACTAAATAGCTTAACTGAATTTCTTCTGAATAGATTTTGGTGGTCAAAAGTCACTGTGACTTTGTCTGCATTTGGTGGGGGCAGTCAGTCCATAGGGATTTGGGTTGGGAACCGGAGGGTCGCCCGTTCAAGTCCCCGTCCAGACCAGTGTGGACTGGTGGCTGGAGAGGTGCCAGTTCACCTCCTGGGCACTGCCAAGGTGCCCCTGAGCTAGGCACCACACCCCCTCGCTCGAGGCACCTGACCAAGGCAGTCCCCTCACTTTGACATCTCTCCACTTTGTGCATGTATAGGTCCTGTTTGTGCATGTGTGTGTTCGGACCTGTGTGTAATTGACAACAAGAGTGAAAACATTGAATTTCCCCTCAGGGGGATTGATAAAGTAAATAAAATTTTAAAAACAGTAAATTCTTGTGAATGCAGTAGCTCAAGAACAGCTTGAGGGAATTATGTCAAATTTGGCACAAGCCTCCACTTGGAGTCAGGGATAAACTGATTCGATTTTGGTGGTCAAAGGTCAAGGTCACTGTTGCCTTGCATCTGTCCTATCCTTATTAATGCAATTTCTCGTGAACACCTGAAGGATTTTTTTGTTTAACATTTAGCACAAAGGTCCACTGGGAATCAGGGGTGAACTGATTGGATTTTGGTGGTCAAGTGTCAGAAGTCAAGGTCACAGTGACCTTGCATTCATCTCATTCTTTTGAACTTCTATATGCCATAGTAGTTTGAGGGAATTTTCTTTAAATTTGACACAAACGTCTACTTGGACTGAGGAATAAACTGATTAGAATTTTGTAGTCAAAGGTCAGCGTGACCTCACAAAACATGTTTTTGTCCATAACTGAGGAATTCATATATTGATTATGGCAAAACGTGACACAAATGTCTAAGAGGTTAAAATAATGAAGGTCAACAGGTCAAAGGTCAACTTGACTGTGACATCATCATGTTTTAACGTCACATTTGGTCAGATGCCGCAGTGGTGACTCTGAACTTGAAACTGATTGGTCAGATCTTCTGTTTCATGGAAACAGTAACTTGACCAGAGGGCGGAGTTATACGACTACAGGGTTTAAAACACTTCATGAGGTTCTGTTTGACGGCCTTCAGGTGTGTCTCAGGTGTCTTTCCTCATTGTGTGATGTTATGTGTTTCAGGGCGGGGTCATGCTGGTGTCCCACGACGAGCGTCTGATCCGGTTGGTGTGTAAGGAGCTGTGGGTGTGTGAAGCCGGGAAAGTCAGACGCATCGACGGCGGTTTTGACGAGTACCGAGACATCCTGCAGGAGCAGTTCAGGAAGGAGGGGTACCTGTGAGGCTCCGCCCACTGACACAAATCCCAGCCCCCTCTCTTTAACATCATCCTGTCATTACAGCCAATCAGTGGCTCGGAGCAGACTGGAGGACGTTTTCCTCTCTGAACTGTCTCACCTGCTGCTGCGAGCTGATTGGTCATTTCTGTTCACAGTGAACTCTGACGGAGGAGGTGGAGCTATCACCAATCATTGGGAGTTTATTTAAAAGTTAACGTCACGTTGAACCTGAATTTTTGTTTTGTATCATCAACTCTTTTATCAGTTTGAAAGGACGCTTACATTCAGAGACACTCCCCAAATAAAGGCATCAGATCATGTGTTCACTCTGTCTTCTTCTACTGTCCTTTAACACATTCATCAGAGTCTGGTCACGCCACCGACGTGGACGCCATGCCGAGGACCAACTGGTAAAAGTGCATCAAATTTTATGAACTGTTGATGTAATTTTAATAAAGTTAAACTGACAGATAAACAAAGAGTAGTAAAAAGTATTTCCCTCTGAGTTTTAGCACGAAGTACAGATGTGTCTGTAGTACTGGAGTACTGCACTGGAGTACTGAAGGTCAGTCTATGTCTCCACACTGGCGATAATTGTGACCCACCTATTGTGAGTGCGATATCTTGAGGTAACTTTTGGCTCAAACGTCCACCTGGACTCAAATTAACTGATTAAAATTTGGTGTTCAAAGGTTAAGGTCACTTTGACCCTTGCAGTATCCCATCCTCATGAACATGATATCTCAAGAACGCCTTGATCTAATTTCTTCAAATTTTGCACAAACTTCCATTTGGACTCAACAATGATCTGATAAGATTTTTGTGGTCAAAGGTCAAGGTCACTGTTACCTTGTATCCCTCTACTTCTCATAAGTGTGATACCTCACATTTCACCTTTGGCACAAACATCGGCTCGGACTGAATGATGAACTGGTCACTATGACCCCCCTTGTCTCATTCTTCTGAACACAACATCTCAAGAGCACATTGAGCTATTTTTCAAAATATTTGGCACTAACATCCACATGGACTCAAAAATAAATTAGATTTTGGAAGTCAAAAGCCAAGGTTACTGTGTCCCTGCATCCCCCTCACGCTTGTAAATGCAATACCTCAAAAACATCTGAATTTTTTTTTTTTAAAATACCACTTGGAATCAGGGATAAACTGCTTTATATATTTTGGTGGCCCAAGGTCAACTGTGTCGTAGCATTCGTTCCTCGTTTAAGTGTTACCTCAAAAACGCCTTTAGGGAGTGTCCTTACAATTTGGCTATGATGATGAACTTGTCACATCTCTGTGACTAAAGGTCACCGTGACTCCGTCTGTCTCTTTCTAGTGAAAAAGCCTGTAGGGAGTTACCCCAAACTTGGCACAAACGTCTGCTTGGACTGAATGATGAACTGATTAGATTTTGGTGGTGCAAGGTCAAGGTCACTGTGAGCTTGTGTCCATGTCAATCTTGTGAATGTGATATCTGATGAACACTGGAAATTTCTTTAAATTTGGCACAAATGTCCATACTCAGGATTGAACAGTTAAGAATTTGGTGGTAAAGGGTCAAGGTAAATTTTATATATTACTTTATTAATTATTCCTGCCACTGCTGGTGTTTTCAGGGACGCTCTGAGATCTGAGCTGCAGCAGCTAATTGTCAGATGAAGTAAAGACAGGAAGTCACACGGCCAATAAATTGTATTAAAACTTTATTGACACCTCGTCAGACGTGATGTCAGAAACACACTGAGTTTGTAACAGAAGCTCGCAGGATTTTAATTTACTGCAAAGACCAGGAGAGTTAACAGGCTGTGACTTAATGTCATCAAATAACCCCCAGAATACATCCCATAATAATATGAATTCTTGAGAACAAACAACCTTCAACACAAACGTCTCAAACAGTGAGACGTGTTAAAATCTGGCTGTGAGGGTCACATGGTTTCTGCAGATCACATGACTCCTTCAGAGGAGCTCACAAACCAGGTCCTGGTCCAGCGGGATGCTGGTTGAAGCAGCGGTGCGTTATTGTGACAGTCTGACACTGCATGCACGGCATTCCTGCGTGAAGTACGGAGTACTACTTCCTGTGTCCCCGCTATGTGGCGCTAGAGGACGCACAGCACAGAGCAGCTGGGGACACCACAGTCACAGGATGTCTCTACAGCTCAGGCATCCGGGCAGCTGCTGTATCCCGCCCTGTCTTCTCTCTCAGGTGAGGCAGGACGGCATCCCTGTAAAACACCTCCAGTTTGGACACCATCTCTTCCCACAGGTCGGGGTCAAAGGTCACCGGGACGACGGCCAGCTCCTTCAGGGTGAAGACAGCGAGGTCTGCCCGCCGCAGGCCGGTCACCGCCAGCTGACACTGAATCTGTGTGAAGTAACTGTGAGACGTCTTCAGGCGGTAGACCGGGGACTAGGACAGGAAGACAGGGAGAGGACGGTAACTACAAGGAGAGGACGACTGGGGGAAGACATTAAAGACAGGGAGAGGACGACTGGGACAGGACATTAAAGACAGGGAGAGGACGACTGGGACAGGACATTAAAGACAGGGAGAGGACGACTGGGGGAAGACATTAGAGACAGGGAGAGGACGACTGGGACAGGACATTAAAGACAGGGAGAGGACGACTGGGACAGGACATTAAAGACAGGGAGAGGACGACTGGGGGAAGACATTAGAGACAGGGAGAGGACGACTGGGAGAAGACATGAGAAATAGGTTCTTGCCTCTTTGGGCTCCCGTCCGTCCTCGTCCTGTATCTCTAGACAGAAGGCGGGGTCGGTCCTGCAGGCGTCCTCCACCCGTCTGTATCTGTGTTTGTAGGGACACTTCACCTCCAGGCAGAGCAGCCATTGGCCCGTCCGGTTGTCCGTCACAATGCCGTCAGGACTCGCAGCCAACCAAGGACGCCGAGCGTCAATGAACAACCCACAGTCCCGCACTGAGACGGGCCGCGCCATAGCAGCGCTCTTCATCTTCTGCAGGACGATATCATCATCATCGTCATCATGAAGGGATTACTGAAGGCATCAAAGTCCCCTCAGTCCCCACAGTCCCCACAGTCCCCACAGTCCCCACAGTTCCCACAGTCCCCTCAGTCCCCTCAGTCCCCACAGTCCCCTCAGTCCCCACAGTCCCCACAGTCCCCACAGTCCCCACAGTCCCCACAGTCCCCACAGTCCCCACAGTCCCCTCAGTCCCCACAGTCCCCACAGTCCCCTCAGTCCCCACAGTCCCCTCAGTCCCCACAGTCCCCACAGTCCCCACAGTCCCCACAGTCCCCTCAGTCCCCACAGTCCCCACAGTCCCCTCAGTCCCCACAGTCCCCTCAGTCCCCACAGTCCCCACAGTCCCCTCAGTCCCCACAGTCCCCACAGTCCCCTCAGTCCCCTCAGTCCCCACAGTCCCCACAGTCCCCACAGTCCCCTCAGTCCCCTCAGTCCCCACAGTCCCCTCAGTCCCCTCAGTCCCCACAGTCCCCACAGTCCCCTCAGTCCCCACAGTCCCCACAGTCCCCTCAGTCCCCACAGTCCCCACAGTCCCCTCAGTCCCCACAGTCCCCACAGTCCCCTCAGTCCCCTCAGTCCCCACAGTCCCCACAGTCCCCTCAGTCCCCACAGTCCCCACAGTCCCCTCAGTCCCCACAGTCCCCACAGTCCCCTCAGTCCCCACAGTCCCCACAGTCCCCACAGTCCCCACAGTCCCCTCAGTCCCCACAGTCCCCACAGTCCCCTCAGTCCCCACAGTCCCCACAGTCCCCTCAGTCCCCTCAGTCCCCACAGTCCCCACAGTCCCCACAGTCCCCTCAGTCCCCACAGTCCCCACAGTCCCCTCAGTCCCCACAGTCCCCTCAGTCCCCTCAGTCCCCACAGTCCCCACAGTCCCCTCAGTCCCCTCAGTCCCCACAGTCCCCTCAGTCCCCTCAGTCCCCACAGTCCCCACAGTCCCCACAGTCCCCTCAGTCCCCACAGTCCCCTCAGTCCCCTCAGTCCCCACAGTCCCCACAGTCCCCACAGTCCCCACAGTCCCCTCAGTCCCCACAGTCCCCACAGTCCCCTCAGTCCCCACAGTCCCCTCAGTCCCCTCAGTCCCCACAGTCCCCACAGTCCCCTCAGTCCCCACAGTCCCCACAGTCCCCTCAGTCCCCTCAGTCCCCACAGTCCCCACAGTCCCCACAGTCCCCTCAGTCCCCTCAGTCCCCACAGTCCCCTCAGTCCCCTCAGTCCCCACAGTCCCCACAGTCCCCTCAGTCCCCACAGTCCCCACAGTCCCCTCAGTCCCCACAGTCCCCACAGTCCCCTCAGTCCCCACAGTCCCCACAGTCCCCACAGTCCCCACAGTCCCCTCAGTCCCCACAGTCCCCACAGTCCCCTCAGTCCCCACAGTCCCCACAGTCCCCTCAGTCCCCTCAGTCCCCACAGTCCCCTCAGTCCCCACAGTCCCCACAGTCCCCTCAGTCCCCTCAGTCCCCACAGTCCCCACAGTCCCCACAGTCCCCTCAGTCCCCTCAGTCCCCACAGTCCCCTCAGTCCCCTCAGTCCCCACAGTCCCCTCAGTCCCCACAGTCCCCTCAGTCCCCACAGTCCCCACAGTCCCCTCAGTCCCCACAGTCCCCACAGTCCCCACAGTCCCCTCAGTCCCCACAGTCCCCACAGTCCCCACAGTCCCCACAGTCCCCTCAGTCCCCACAGTCCCCACAGTCCCCACAGTCCCCACAGTCCCCTCAGTCCCCACAGTCCCCACAGTCCCCACAGTCCCCACAGTCCCCTCAGTCCCCACAGTCCCCTCAGTCCCCTCAGTCCCCACAGTCCCCTCAGTCCCCACAGTCCCCACAGTCCCCTCAGTCCCCACAGTCCCCACAGTCCCCACAGTCCCCTCAGTCCCCACAGTCCCCACAGTCCCCACAGTCCCCACAGTCCCCACAGTCCCCTCAGTCCCCACAGTCCCCTCAGTCCCCACAGTCCCCACAGTCCCCACAGTCCCCACAGTCCCCTCAGTCCCCACAGTCCCCTCAGTCCCCACAGTCCCCACAGTCCCCTCAGTCCCCACAGTCCCCACAGTCCCCTCAGTCCCCACAGTCCCCTCAGTCCCCTCAGTCCCCACAGTCCCCTCAGTCCCCACAGTCCCACAGTCCCCACAGTCCCCACAGTCCCCACAGTCCCCACAGTCCCCTCAGTCCCCACAGTCCCCACAGTCCCCTCAGTCCCCACAGTCCCCACAGTCCCCTCAGTCCCCACAGTCCCCTCAGTCCCCACAGTCCCCACAGTCCCCACAGTCCCCACAGTCCCCACAGTCCCCACAGTCCCCACAGTCCCCACAGTCCCCACAGTCCCCACAGTCCCCACAGTCCCCACAGTCCCCTCAGTCCCCTCAGTCCCCACAGTCCCCACAGTCCCCACAGTCCCCACAGTCCCCACAGTCCCCACAGTCCCCACAGTCCCCTCAGTCCCCACAGTCCCCACAGTCCCCACAGTCCCCTCAGTCCCCACAGTCCCCACAGTCCCCTCAGTCCCCTCAGTCCCCACAGTCCCCTCAGTCCCCACAGTCCCCACAGTCCCCTCAGTCCCCACAGTCCCCACAGTCCCCTCAGTCCCCACAGTCCCCACAGTCCCCACAGTCCCCACAGTCCCCTCAGTCCCCACAGTCCCCACAGTCCCCTCAGTCCCCACAGTCCCCACAGTCCCCACAGTCCCCACAGTCCCCTCAGTCCCCACAGTCCCCACAGTCCCCACAGTCCCCCCACAGTCCCCACAGTCCCCTCAGTCCCCACAGTCCCCACAGTCCCCACAGTCCCCACAGTCCCCACAGTCCCCACAGTCCCCACAGTCCCCACAGTCCCCACAGTCCCCACAGTCCCCTCAGTCCCCACAGTCCCCACAGTCCCCTCAGTCCCCTCAGTCCCCACAGTCCCCTCAGTCCCCACAGTCCCCACAGTCCCCACAGTCCCCACAGTCCCCTCAGTCCCCACAGTCCCCACAGTCCCCTCAGTCCCCTCAGTCCCCACAGTCCCCTCAGTCCCCACAGTCCCCACAGTCCCCTCAGTCCCCTCAGTCCCCACAGTCCCCTCAGTCCCCACAGTCCCCACAGTCCCCACAGTCCCCTCAGTCCCCTCAGTCCCCACAGTCCCCACAGTCCCCTCAGTCCCCACAGTCCCCTCAGTCCCCACAGTCCCCACAGTCCCCTCAGTCCCCACAGTCCCCACAGTCCCCTCAGTCCCCTCAGTCCCCACAGTCCCCACAGTCCCCACAGTCCCCACAGTCCCCTCAGTCCCCACAGTCCCCTCAGTCCCCTCAGTCCCCACAGTCCCCACAGTCCCCTCAGTCCCCACAGTCCCCACAGTCCCCACAGTCCCCTCAGTCCCCTCAGTCCCCTCAGTCCCCACAGTCCCCACAGTCCCCACAGTCCCCTCAGTCCCTACAGTCCCCACAGTCCCCTCAGTCCCCACAGTCCCCTCAGTCCCCACAGTCCCCACAGTCCCCTCAGTCCCCACAGTCCCCTCAGTCCCCACAGTCCCCACAGTCCCCTCAGTCCCCACAGTCCCCTCAGTCCCCACAGTCCCCTCAGTCCCCTCAGTCCCCACAGTCCCCACAGTCCCCTCAGTCCCCACAGTCCCCACAGTCCCCTCAGTCCCCTCAGTCCCCACAGTCCCCACAGTCCCCTCAGTCCCCTCAGTCCCCACAGTCCCCTCAGTCCCCTCAGTCCCCACAGTCCCCACAGTCCCCTCAGTCCCCACAGTCCCCTCAGTCCCCACAGTCCCCACAGTCCCCACAGTCCCCTCAGTCCCCACAGTCCCCACAGTCCCCACAGTCCCCTCAGTCCCCACAGTCCCCACAGTCCCCTCAGTCCCCACAGTCCCCTCAGTCCCCACAGTCCCCACAGTCCCCACAGTCCCCTCAGTCCCCACAGTCCCCACAGTCCCCTCAGTCCCCACAGTCCCCACAGTCCCCACAGTCCCCTCAGTCCCCACAGTCCCCACAGTCCCCACAGTCCCCACAGTCCCCTCAGTCCCCACAGTCCCCTCAGTCCCCTCAGTCCCCACAGTCCCCTCAGTCCCCACAGTCCCCACAGTCCCCTCAGTCCCCACAGTCCCCACAGTCCCCACAGTCCCCTCAGTCCCCACAGTCCCCACAGTCCCCTCAGTCCCCACAGTCCCCACAGTCCCCACAGTCCCCTCAGTCCCCTCAGTCCCCACAGTCCCCTCAGTCCCCACAGTCCCCACAGTCCCCTCAGTCCCCACAGTCCCCTCAGTCCCCACAGTCCCCACAGTCCCCACAGTCCCCTCAGTCCCCACAGTCCCCACAGTCCCCTCAGTCCCCACAGTCCCCTCAGTCTCCACAGTCCCCACAGTCCCCACAGTCCCCTCAGTCCCCTCAGTCCCCACAAGCCCCACAGTTCCCCTCAATCCCCACAGTCCCCACAGTACCCACAGTCCCCACAGTCCCTACAGTCCCCACAGTCCATACAGTCCCCACAGTCCCCACAGTCCCCACAGTCCCCATAGTCCCTACAGTCCCCTCAGTCCCCACAGTCCCCACAGTCCCCTCAGTCCCCACAGTCCCCACAGTCCCCACAGTCCCCTCAGTCCCCACAGTCCCCACAGTCCCCTCAGTCCCCACAGTCCCCTCAGTCCCCTCAGTCCCCACAGTCCCCTCAGTCTCCACAGTCCCCACAGTCCCCACAGTCCCCTCAGTCCCCTCAGTCCCCACAAGCCCCACAGTTCCCCTCAATCCCCACAGTCCCCACAGTACCCACAGTCCCCACAGTCCCTACAGTCCCCACAGTCCATACAGTCCCCACAGTCCCCACAGTCCCCACAGTCCCCATAGTCCCTACAGTCCCCTCAGTCCCCACAGTCCCCACAGTCCCCTCAGTCCCCACAGTCCCCACAGTCCCCACAGTCCCCTCAGTCCCCACAGTCCCCACAGTCCCCTCAGTCCCCACAGTCCCCACAGTCCCCTCAGTCCCCACAGTCCCCACAGTCCATACAGTCCCCTCAGTCCCCACAGTCCCCTCAGTCCCCACAGTCCCTACAGTCCCCTCAGTCCCCACAGTCCCCACAGTCCCCTCAGTCCCCACAGTCCCTACAGTCCCCACAGTCCCCACAGTCCCTACAGTCCCCACAGTCCCCACAGTCCCCTCAGTCCCCACAGTCCCCACAGTCCCTACAGTCCCCACAGTCCCCTCAGTCCCTACAGTCCCCACAGTCCCCACAGTCCCCTCAGTCCCCACAGTCCCCACAGTCCCCACAGTCCCCTCAGTCCCTACAGTCCCCACAGTCCCCACAGTCCCCACAGTCCCCTCAGTCCCCTCAGTCCCCTCAGTCCCCACAGTCCCCTCAGTCCCCACAGTCCCCACAGTCCCCACAGTCCCCTCAGTCCCCACAGTCCCCTCAGTCCCCACAGTCCCCACAGTCCCCACAGTCCCCACAGTCCCCTCAGTCCCCACAGTACCTACAGTCCCCACAGTCCCCTCAGTCCCCTCAGTCCCCACAGTCCCCACAGTCCCCTCAGTCCCCACAGTCCCCACAGTCCCCTCAGTCCCCACAGTCCCCACAGTCCCCACAGTCCCCACAGTCCCCTCAGTCCCCACAGTCCCCACAGTCCCCTCAGTCCCCACAGTCCCCTCAGTCCCCTCAGTCCCCACAGTCCCCTCAGTCCCCACAGTCCCCACAGTCCCCTCAGTCCCCACAGTCCCCACAGTCCCCACAGTCCCCTCAGTCCCCACAGTCCCCTCAGTCCCCTCAGTCCCCACAGTCCCCACAGTCCCCTCAGTCCCCACAGTCCCCACAGTCCCCTCAGTCCCCTCAGTCCCCACAGTCCCCACAGTCCCCTCAGTCCCCACAGTCCCCTCAGTCCCCACAGTCCCCACAGTCCCCACAGTCCCCTCAGTCCCCACAGTCCCCACAGTCCCCTCAGTCCCCACAGTCCCCTCAGTCCCCTCAGTCCCCACAGTCCCCTCAGTCCCCACAGTCCCCACAGTCCCCACAGTCCCCACAGTCCCTTCAGTCCCCTCAGTCCCCACAAGCCCCACAGTTCCCCTCAATCCCCACAGTCCCCACAGTACCCACAGTCCCCACAGTCCCTACAGTCCCCACAGTCCATACAGTCCCCACAGTCCCTACAGTCCCCACAGTCCCTATAGTCCCTACAGTCCCCTCAGTCCCCACAGTCCCCACAGTCCCCTCAGTCCCCACAGTCCCCACAGTCCCTACAGTCCCCACAGTCCCCACAGTCCCTACAGTCCCCACAGTCCCCTCAGTCCCCACAGTCCCCACAGTCCCCTCAGTCCCCACAGTCCCTACAGTCCCCACAGTCCCCTCAGTCCCCACAGTCCCCACAGTCCCCACAGTCCCTACAGTCCCCACAGTCCCCTCAGTCCCCACAGTCCCCACAGTCCCTACAGTCCCCACAGTCCCTTCAGTCCCCACAGTCCCCACAGTCCCCACAGTCCCTACAGTCCCCACAGTCCATACAGTCCCTACAGTCCCCTCAGTCCCCACAGTCCCTTCAGTCCCCACAGTCCCTACAGTCCCCTCAGTCCCCACAGTCCCTACAGTCCCCACAGTCCCCTCAGTCCCCACAGTCCCTACAGTCCCCACAGTCCCCTCAGTCCCCACAGTCCCTACAGTCCCCACAGTCCCCTCAGTCCCTACAGTCCCCACAGTCCCCACAGTCCCCACAGTCCCCACAGTACCTACAGTCCCCACAGTCCCTACAGTCCCCACAGTCCCTACAGTCCCTACAGTCCCCACAGTCCCCACAGTCCCCTCAGTCCCCTCAGTCCCTACAGTCCCCACAGTCCCTACAGTCCCTACAGTCCCCTCAGTCCCCACAGTCCCCACAGTACCTACAGTCCCCACAGTCCCTACAGTCCCCACAGTCCCTACAGTCCCTACAGTCCCCACAGTCCCTACAGTCCCTACAGTCCCCACAGTCCCCACAGTCCCCACAGTACCTACAGTCCCCACAGTCCCTACAGTCCCCACAGTCCCTACAGTCCCCACAGTCCCCACAGTCCCCACAGTCCCCTCAGTCCCCACAGTCCCCACAGTCCCTACAGTACCTACAGTCCCCACAGTCCCCTCAGTCCCCACAGTCCCCACAGTCCCCACAGTCCCCTCAGTCCCCACAGTCCCCACAGTCCCTACAGTACCTACAGTCCCCACAGTACCGACAGTCCCTACAGTCCCTACAGTACCTACAGAAGTACCAACAGCTCTAGAGAAACATGAGTACTATCACTGTTTCAGAAGTGTGGTACTAACTTGGTACGAAAGTTTAGGTACTTGTGACAGTTTTAACATCAGGTGTGTTGAACTGTACCTGATACCTGCGGACCACCTCAGCCTCCATCTGGACCCCCCAGGACATGGCTCTGGTCTGGACGCTCCGCCCCTCACCTGTCAAGAACCAGTTTACTTGATTTACAAATAGCTGGTCCATCTTATTTTAATGATTTATTTTTGTTACTTCTTATTCAGAGCCTGTTACAGGGGACATGGCCATGTGATTTGGGGGCGGGGCGTACCTGTGATAGCAGTCAGGTATGAGGTGGGTGGGGTTGGGCTCTTGCCGTTGCTGAAGCGACAGTGAGCAATGCGATGAGCCACAGAGGCTGTGATCCGGTTCTTCCTCCAGGCGAACCAGTCCTGGTTGGAACTCTGTCCACGAGTCAGAACCTCCACTTCCTCCACAACACCCCTGTCCAACTGGACCTCCAGACCCAGAGGGACCTGCTCTGGTCTGAGAGGGCCTCCCTCCGGGTCCAGATCTGCAGCATCTCTCTGAATCACCTTCCTTATGGCTTTCTGAGCACTCTGTCTCTGTCCGCCAGCAGGTGGCAGTCTCACACCAGGACCTAGATCAAGCTGAGGGACCTCCTTCTGAGGGATCCCAGTCTGAGAGCAGCGGACAGCTGCTGCTCTGGTCTTCTGGGCCGGGCTGGTTCTGGGTTTGTCTCCGGGTGTCTGGATGCTCGGGTGGTATCGGACTGTCGGGATGACAGTTTTCTGCTTTGTGTTCTGATTCTGCATTTTTCACGTCACCTACATCAGAACAGGAAACATATGACGGACAATAAGTTTGTTCTTTAGCGCAAACGAGAAATAGGTCATTCCAGTACCACATGTAGCCTACTGCACCTCCTCACTGCAGCATGGTTTTCATGTTCTTTGTGTTTTTACTGATTTTTTTTTTTTAAATTTCTCGTTGGTGTTTTTATACTTTAAATCCTGAATACATCAGAGTCCTCCTTGAATATTTTCAGAATTTTTAATTTCATGTTTGTTGTTTAAAAAAAAAAGGTCGAACACAAATTCGTCGTTTGGGGCTTTTATTTTGAAAACCTGTAAAGTGACGGCCGGATGTTGTTGTTTGACCTTCCTTCTAAATCAGGACTACACAGGTGGGCGTGTCTTCTGTTGTTTTTCACTTTAAAACCGTTTCTCACAACATCCTGAGCACCGACATCTATAAACTCAGCACCAAACTCCAGTCAAAATGTGTGTGAAAAAACAAACCCGTTATTTAAGGACCGAACAGTGACGTCAGACCAGCTGTTTCGGTGTTTACCGGGTTGTGCGGAGCCGTTAACGTGTTCGGCACCAACCTCATGGAAGCAGCAGCACGTATTCAAATGGCATACTGTGATTTTTGTAGCTGACCGTCGTGGTTCTCCTCCCGCCAGATGGGTCACTGTCAGAGTCCCTGAGTGAGCAAGTCAACCCAACCTGAAGGTTTTCATGACGTCATTCGAAGCCGAATTCTTCAGAATATTTACGTTTCTTTAGAGACTGTGTCAAACAGCTGCGATAACCAGACAGTAATTACAGGTGAGGAAGGAAACGTTAAAGTGCGACATTTATGAATCAGGTTTGGTGAAAACTTGTTGGAGCGTCTCCAGAATGAATCTTAGCGCAGCTTGTTTTAATTTCCAGTTTGTGTAGTTGGTATTAAATAATTCTTATTTTCAATGTCACAGTCCGGATGTAAATAACTTCCTGATTTAAATAAACAGAGACAAACAGAACTAACAGAACAGATCTCACCTGAGCGGCTGGAGTGTGTCGGAGTGAAACCTGAAGTGAAACTGAGCGGATTGAGTGTGACTCATGACCTCGTGACAGATGGTGTGTGTGTGTGTGTGTGTGTGTGTGTGTGTGTGTGTGTGTGTCCGGGCATGTTCTGTCTGAGTTAACTCATTAAAGGAAAAACTGGATTCGTTCCTTTAGAGACACTGTTTTTTTTCACATTGATCACAACAAAGTGTGTCGGATATAAAGAACCGTCAGAGGTCCTTTGAAGGTCCACAGTACCGCTCTGAACAAATGACGTCACTAAACTTGCGGCACACCTGACGGCCGCCCTCACCTGTCTCTGTATTTTAACATGTCGACTTCACAGAAATGATTTTCAGAAATGTGTCAGAATTAATGAAGTGAAAGTTTCAGTTAAAACAGAACACGTGTTTATTGTGTCGTTTGACATCTGTGGGGCCTTTGTGTCTCTTTGTTGTTGTTTTGTCTCTTTGAAGTTGTTTTGTGTCTCTTTGTTGTTGTTTTGTCTCTTTGTTGTTGTTTTGTGTATCTGTAGTTGTTTTGTGTCTCTTTGTTGTTGTTTTGTCTCTTTGTTGTTGTTTTGTGTATCTGTAGTTGTTTTGTGTCTCTTTGTAGTTGTTTTGTGTCTCTTTGAAGTTGTTTTGTTTCTCTTTGAAGTTGTTTTGTGTATCTGTAGTTGTTTTGTGTCTCTTTGTAGTTGTTTTGTGTCTCTTTGAAGTTGTTTTGTGTCTCTTTGTTGTTGTTTTGTGTATCTTTGTAGTTGTTTTGTGTCTCTTTGTTGTTGTTTTGTGTCTCCTTGGTTGTTTTAGATTTCTTTGTTGTGTTGTGCTTTTTGTTTCGTTTGTTTGAATTTATTTATTTACATTCTGTTTATTTTTCTATCAGATTTTATTTGTGAATTTATTTATGTATTCATTTATTCCAGCATGTATTTGTTTTTTTATTAATGCATTTATGAATTTATTTCAGTATTAAATTATCTATTAATCATTTTATTTTTGTATTGTCATTTTTTCAATTTTATTTATTGATACTGAGGTCGTCTCTGGTCCTCAGTGAAAGGACACATTTAGTATAAAGCAGGCCGTCATGAATATTGAATATTATTTTAGAAAATAATCATAGAAAAAATATAAATAATAATTTGGTCATGATACAAATAAAACATTTAATACTATTAATATAGTATTATAGTATTTAATAACCCTAACAATGTCTGGATGGTTGCTGGGCGACAGAGCAGCCAATCCCAGCTCCTGATCCCTTGACGGTGACTGATAGGCGCTGTGTTATGAATCATCAGTCGATCCTCACAGATCAGAACAATAAACATTTATACTTCATTATTAATACAAAGCCCTCGTCACTTCAAGGTGGAGCCGATCAGTCGATCGATCGAACGATGAGTCTGTGGTGCTGACTGTGTCTGTGTGTGTGCGCCCTCAGTACTGTCTCACAGGTAAAGGTGTTGTGGTGTCCCCCATCAGGTTATGGCCGTCTCTCAGGTGTCTCCTGGTCTGTACCTCAGCGGTCTGGACCCGGCCCTGAACCTCAGTGTCCTCTCCAGCAGGAACATCACGCTCATCATCAACGCCAGTGGGCTGGAGGACATGTCCTACCCTCAGCTGGACGGACTGCTTGTCCTCCACGTCCCCGTCCAGGATCAACCTCACGCGCCCCTGAGACGCCACTTTGACCCCGTGGCTGAACGGATCCACCAGAACCGGTCAGGAGGGACTCTGGTCCACTGCACCGCCGGCAGGAGCCGATCACCCGCTCTGATCATGGCCTACCTGATGAGGTAACCCAGCAGCTCCCTCACCTGGCAGAGGCACTCACCTGTGACGGATCACGTCCAGCTCAGTGTGTCCTTTTGTTCATTCAGATCAGTGTTTCCATAGATACACAACAATTAGACCCCGCTGTATGAGTGAATCAATAAATGCATGAATAAATAAACACAATAATTAATACACAAATAAAAACAGTAAATATATTAAGATGGTTATTTATGCATTTACTAATTATTTTATTTATTTCACAAACATTTATTAATCATTTTATTCATGTCAGCGTATATTATTTTGTTTCCAGCATTATTTAGTTGAGCATTCATTAACTATTTCATTTATTTCAGTGTATTATTTGTTTCCAGCACTTGTTGATTATTTCAGTTTATTAGTTTAGCATTTTTATTCATTTAATTGAGCATTAGTTTATTTATTCATTTCTGCACTGATTATCTTTTTAGTTCCACATATCTTTTTATTTATTTAGTGTATTTTTGTTTCTAGCAGTTATCAGTTATTTTAATTTGTTCAGCATTTAATTTTTTCAGCATTATTTATTTATTTGAGCATTTAATTATGAAGCATTTATTTCTTTCCAGCATTTATCAATTATTTTAATTTGTTCAGCATTTGATTTATTTTTTCACAATTTCTTATTTAGTTTGTGAAGCATGTTATTATTTTAACATTTATTTTATTCTTTACTCTGGCATTTACTAAGTATTTCATTTTTTAATTTGTATATTGATGGTATTCATTTCTTTATTTGTTGTTAATAATTTGTGTATTGATTACCGTGGTATTGGACCCAGTCAGTAATCCAGTCATGTTGAGGAACATCTGATAACTTCTGAGGGGTATTCCAGAGAGCGGGTTTAGTGAAAACTGAGTGTGTTAACCCTGAGATGAGGGAAACTCTGAGTTATCCGTTCCTGAAAGAGAGGTAACTGAAACTCTGAGTCAGTCACCATGGTAACAGACTCTGTGAACATAACCAGGTTTTCTTCAATAAACCCTGAGTTTCTCTCTGTCTCCTCCCTCTTACATGCTATTTCATTTCCTCATTCATTCAGTCCGTGTCAAAGCTTGTATCGAAGCGCGTTAATTAGCGGAGATTTACCGTCTGTCACAGTCTAAATCCTGCTGGATATTAGTTTGTTACTCAGGACTGAGTTCATGCACATCAGTCATTTCTTTGGACATCAGCTTTTGTCTTTACATTCAAATGTTACACAACGAGAATTCACCCTCAGCTCAGAATCAAACCTCTGTCCTTTTTATATTTATTATTTTTATAACACTGTGCACAAAGATCAGACTGTCAGTCTGTCAGAGCAGCTCCCAAATGTTTATTGCACATAATGTGTAGGTCTAATTATTTAAATGTTAAAAATAGGTATGAAGCTTTAGACACGTAGTATCAATGACTAATGATCTCTATCGCTGATGTCACTGGTCGCACTGATGGAACATAACTCCTATAGCCTAATATTGGGGATTATATGTTCATATTTCTGAGTGAGCAATGGTGCAGCATTTCACTGTCTTTACATTTACTACATTAGTAGCTGAAATAAAGTCACTGAATGCTGTTGAGTCAAGACACAAATAGATGTGCAACATTTTCAAATCTACTGTATTTTAACCTCGACGTCTTTTCAAGTGCAAATCACCAAACACATTATTACTGGGTCAGACTGTGAGTTTACAGTCATGTCTTTATGTCTTTGATCTATAGCCTAGCCTATATGTTTTATATCTTCTGCCTCCTGTGTTTTTCCCCATCAGATTAAATCTGAACAAATATATTATGATATATTATTAATATAATGTAATGTATCTACAGCCTGATACACAGTCAGATTCCACCACTTTATCTTCATTAAGGAAATGTAAGTCTGATAAATGATGAATAAACTTTTTTATTAACTTTATGGTTCACTTATTTACACTTTCCTCGCTCTGACTCAGGCTCTTCTTTTAAAGATAAACGTGCACCGTCTGCTACACATGCATTAATATCTCTACATCCACTGGATTAAAATGGAGGCCTGTCTTTTATTTACCTGTTGCCATGGTGAATCGTGGAGTCGGAGCTCCATTGATGATGGCTTCTTATTGTCGGCTTAACTCAGAGTGAACATACTCAGAGTTGACTGAACTAACTCAAATCAGCTGTTCTGGAACTGGTAACTCAGAGTTTCCCATCTCAGAGTAAATCAACTCAGAGTTCAGGGTCAGACTCAGAGTTTGTTGAACCTCCTACCTGGAATACCCCTCTGATATTTTACACCGTGTTGCTCGTACCTCGGACTCTGACTTGTAATCGAGTATCAGTACTGTGTAATCTGATTACCTGCAGTACTGTAGTGAAGGACGTGTTTGGTGTCTGTGTGCAGGTTTGAAGGTCTGAGCCTCCGTCAGGCTCATGAAGTCCTTCTGGCTCGGCGTCCATTCGTCCGACCCAACGCTGGTTTCTGGAGGCAGCTGATGGACTATGAGAGGACACTATTCGGCAGGAACACCGTCAGGATGGCGAGGACGACCGTCGGCGTCCTGCCTGAAGCTCTGGAGGACTCTGAGGATGCAGCGTACTGTGTGAACGTCTGACGGCTCCTCAGAGTTCAGGAAGGAGCTGTCAGAGAATCAGACCTTAAACAAAGTCGACCTTCATCTTCATCATCGTGATCAAACCTACAGATAAGTGCGTCTCTAATTTCTGTACCTGTCCCACTTCCTGTGTGGCTCTCAGCTGTTTCCTGCTGAAGATGCTTCAAAACACAAATACACTTTTAAAAAAGACTCAGTCGTGAAGTCTGTTTCTTTACACATCACAGGATAACTGTGGGTAGTCAACAACAACAACAGAAGACAGAAAAAATCCCGCCAAAATAAGAGCAGAACTGGAATCAGAACCTTTAAAAACAAACAGACCACAGCAGACCAGTAAAAAAAAAAAAAAAAGTTTATTGTGACAGTAGCAGGAAGTGTTCAGCAGAGTTTCCTCATGACCACTGTGACACCTGAGTGATGTCATCACATTACATGGTCAGGATCAGTCAGTTCAGTTCAGTCATCCTGGACTCCAGCTGATGAAGCAGATGGAGGTCCAGGCAAGACTGAGGGTGAAGTCCAGCAGGAGAAGCAGAGTCACAGACAGCAGTCCAGGTCCTGGTCTCAGTACTGGAAGCTTCTCTTGGTTTGAATGTCATCCAGGATCTGCTGCAGCTCCTCGTCCTCAAACCGACCCTCCAAACTGAAAACACAAACACTTTAGTCACCATGGTAACTGGACCCGGCTCTGATGGAGGTATGACGTTATTTAGGCCGTGGTAATATCATTTGGCCATCATCTGCATCATCATAGGCCCATCGTAACCCCATCGTACCCTCGTCATACCCACACCATACCCCATCATAACCTCATCATACCCTTGTCATACCCACACCATACCCCATCATAACCTCATCATACCCTCGTCATACCCACACCATACCCCATCATAACCTCATCATACCCTCGTCATACCCACACCATACCCCATCATAACCTCATCATACCCTCGTCATACCCACACCATACCCCATCATAACCTCATCATACCCTCGTCATACCCACACCATACCCCATCATAACCTCATCATACCCTCGTCATACCCACACCATACCCATATCATAACCCCGTCATACCCACACCATACCCATATCATAACCCCATCATACCCTCGTCATACCCACACCATACCCCATCATAACCTCATCATACCCTCGTCATACCCACACCATACCCATATCATAACCCCGTCATACCCACACCATACCCCCATCATACCCACACCATACCCCCATCATACCCCCATCATACCCCATCATAACCTCATCATACCCTTGTCATACCCACACCATACCCCCATCATACCCACACCATACCCCATCATACCCACACCATACCCCATCATACCCACACCATACCCCCATCATAACCTCATCATACCCTTGTCATACCCACACCATACCCCCATCATACCCACACCATACCCCATCATACCCACACCATACCCCCATCATACCCACACCATACCCCATCATACCCACACCATACCCCCATCATACCCACACCATACCCCATCATACCCACACCATACCCCCATCATACCCACACCATACCCCATCATAACCCCATCATACCCTCGTCATACCCACACCATACCCATATCATAACCCCGTCATACCCACACCATACCCATATCATAACCCCATCATACCCTCGTCATACCCACACCATACCCCATCATAACCTCATCATACCCTCGTCATACCCACACCATACCCCATCATAACCTCATCATACCCTCGTCATACCCACACCATACCCATATCATAACCCCGTCATACCCACACCATACCCATATCATAACCCCGTCATACCCTCGTCATACCCACACCATACCCCATCATAACCCCATCATACCCTCGTCATACCCACACCATACCCATATCATAACCCCATCATACCCTTGTCATACCCACACCATACCCCCATCATACCCACACCATACCCCATCATAACCCCATCATACCCTCGTCATACCCACACCATACCCCATCATAACCCCATCATACCCTTGTCATACCCACACCATACCCCATCATAACCCCGTCATACCCACACCATACCCCATCATAACCTCATCATACCCCCATCATACCCACACCATACCCCATCATAACCCCATCATGCCCTCGTCATACCCACACCATACCCCATCATACCCTTGTCATACCCACACCATACCCCATCATAACCTCATCATACCCCCATCATACCCACACCATACCCCATCATAACCCCATCATACCCTCGTCATACCCACACCATACCCATATCATAACCCCATCATACCCTTGTATACCCCCATCATACCCACACCATAACCCCATCATACCCTCGTCATACCCCCATCATACCCACACCATACCCCATCATAACCCCATCATACCCCCATCATACCCACACCATACCCATTCATAACCCCATCATACCCCCATCATACCCACACCATACCCCATCATAACCCCATCATACCCCCATCATACCCATATCTTAGGCCCATCATACCCATGTCATATGCCCATCATACCCACACCATACCCATATCATATGCCCATCATACCCACACCATACCCCCGTTATAACCCCATCATACCCACACCATACCCATATCATAGGCTCATCATACCCACATCATAGGCCCATCATACCCATGTCATATGCCCATCATACCCCCACTATACCCCCGTCATAACCCCATCATACCCACGTTGTACCCACACCGACGTGGATATCATGGGGTCTGGGTATGAAGTAGACGGGACTGACCTGGGGATCAGGGCTTTGGCCTCCTCGGCAGCTTCAGGACACAGATTTGCTAAACTTGCCAACTCGAACTTGTGGAGCTTCTTCTGCAGGAGGAGGCTGAAACAGAGAGGCCGGTCCGTAAGAGATTCAAACAGCTGATCCCACCCTGTAGGCCATAAGGTGAATCAGAAAAAGTGTCACAGAAACTGATTTCTGCTCTGACATCTGGGGACTACACGAGCTTTACATCATAAAAAAGATTGATACATGTTCAGCTAATCAGCGGGAGTTCGTAGCTCATCACCCCACAAGAGTCCTGTGATCAGGGTCGTAATTCAGCACTTGTTCCATCTGAGCATAATTATCTGTTCCGCCTGAGCATAATGAGATTTGGTATGTGAGTGGTGGCACGGCCGTCACGTAATCGCGCTACACCAATAAGGTACCCACATTTCGTGTTGCCATGGTTTCATTCAGCAGAGGAAAACAGACCTGGAAGTCCTCAAAAGTGAGCAGAAATGAGCTGAAACAGCGCTATTCACATCGCTGTGTCCATGAAACACGATGAGACAAATAGACAATAAGGTGAACTAAGTAAAATGTCTTAAAACACATTTGATTCAACACCTGGGCATAACCGATGTATTATTACATAGACAACATAGCTATGGAAGACGAGAACAGCCATGTATTTTTTTTGTGTGTGTGTGCACTGTTATCTCGTGATAATGACTTATTATTTCGCTATCTCGATATAACAAAGATTGTTTTCAAGTCTGATGACTGCACACTGGTTAATGTGATCGTCTTGATTTCAGCCCACAAGAGCTGCTGTGGTCCTGCTAGATGCCTCCTGCTGCTGCTGTTATCATTAGTCACACTTCTACTGTTATTACGCCGGCCTGATTAAACGCCAGGGCGATTATTTCCTCATTCATTGCCTCAAGGAGGGACAGCCCTGCCTGCTGAGGGGCTGTTTGCGCTTTTACGCATGGGTTGGTGGTGAAGTGGCGCACATGACTCGTGCTACAGACGGACGGACAGACAACCACGTATGTCAACAGGTACAGGTAATACATCTGGCTACATCTTTCCCACATCAAATATCCGTGATCACCTACACCCGCATGCGTAAAAGCGCACACAATTCAAGGTCCTCTCACCGCGATGCTGTGATTTAATGGCCCAATACTCACTGTAGCCCACTCTTACCAGACCCAATAATAAAAAAAATAATAATAATGGTAAGTTACTGTGGACCCTGATCACAGGACTCTTGCGGGGTTATGAGCTACAAACTCCTGCTGATTAGCTGAACATGTATCAATCTTTTTTATGATGTTAAGATCGTGTAGTCCCCAGATGTCGAACGAGATGAAACGATAACTGTGTTCACCTTATGGTCTACTGAACAGAGCAGACAGATTGGGGGGGGGGGGCTCACCTGCGCACAGCGGTGATGGTCTCTCTGTTCTTGAAGCGGCTGAAGCGAGCCGTGTAGTTCAGGGTCTTCATGAAGACCTCGGAAAGTTCCTGTTCGTCCTCGGCGCTCTCGTTCTGTTGCTTTCTGTGTTCCAGCAACATGTGGACCTCTGAGTTCAGCAGAGTCTCTGCGTTCTCAAACTCTGTCACAACAACAACAACAACAACAACCAATCAGAAGAGCTGGCGACCATGTTTGTAGTTCTGCAACAGTTTAAACACTGTAGCCACCCACTGAGGGAGGAAGTACTGACACAATTTTACTTTGTGGTAACAGAGTACTGTAGCAATGTGGTGACAGAGTACTTTAACGATGTGGTAACAGAGTACTTAAACTGTGTGGTAACAAAGTACTTTAACGATGTAGTGACAGAGTACTTTAACGATGTGGTAACAGAGTACTTAAACTGTGTGGTAACAAAGTACTTTAACGATGTAGTGACAGAGTACTTTAACGATGTGGTAACAGAGTACTTTAACTGTGTGGTAACAGAGTACTTAAACTGTGTGGTAACAAAGTACTTTAACGATGTAGTGACAGAGTACTTTAACGATGTGGTAACAGAGTACTTTAACTGTGTGGTAACAGAGTACTTAAACTGTAGTACTTTAACGATGTAGTGACAGAGTACTTTAACGATGTGGTAACAGAGTACTTTAACTGTGTGGTAACAGAGTACTTAAACTGTGTGGTAACAAAGTACTTTAACGATATAGTGACAGAGTACTTTAACGATGTGGTAACAGAGTACTTTAACTGTGTGGTAACAGAGTAGTTTTACTGTGAGGTAACAGTACTTAAACTGTGTGGTAACAGAGTACTAGATATAGTACTACTAGTACTTATACATTTACCGTGACAGAGTATTTGTACTGTGTGGTGTTTATACTTGATCTACTGAAAAACTTAAACTTATAATAATAATAATAATTCATTATTCTTATTATATTTATCTGATGAACTCTGACCTGACAGGATGGTATAAATAAAATGTAGATATATTAAATATGTCAGTAATCAGTTATAAATAAAGTTTCATTGACGACAGTAGGAATCAGTTATAAATAAAGTTTCATTGACGACAGTAGGAATCGGTTATAAATAAAGTTTCATTGACGACAGTAGGAGTCGGTTATAAATAAAGTTTCATTGACGACAGTAGGAATCGGTTATAAATAAAGTTTCATTGACGACAGTAGGAATCGGTTATAAATAAAGTTTCATTGACGACAGTAGGAGTCGGTTATAAATAAAGTTTCATTGACGACAGTAGGAGTCGGTTATAAATAAAGTTTCATTGACGACAGTAGGAATCGGTTATAAATAAAGTTTCATTGACGACAGTAGGAATCGGTTATAAATAAAGTTTCATTGACGACAGTAGGAATCGGTTATAAATAAAGTTTCATTGACGACAGTAGGAGTCGGTTATAAATAAAGTTTCATTGACGACAGTAGGAATCGGTTATAAATAAAGTTTCATTGACGACAGTAGGAATCGGTTATAAATAAAGTTTCATTGACGACAGTAGGAGTCGGTTATAAATAAAGTTTCATTGACGACAGTAGGAGTCGGTTATAAATAAAGTTTCATTGACGACAGTAGGAATCGGTTATAAATAAAGTTTCATTGACGACAGTAGGAGTCGGTTATAAATAAAGTTTCATTGACGACAGTAGGAATCGGTTATAAATAAAGTTTCATTGACGACAGTAGGAATCGGTTATAAATAAAGTTTCACTGGCGACAGTAGGAGTCGGTTATAAATAAAGTTTCACTGGCGACAGTAGGAATCGGTTATAAATAAAGTTTCACTGACGACAGTAGGAGTCGGTTATAAATAAAGTTTCATTGACGACAGTAGGAGTCGGTTATAAATAAAGTTTCACTGACGACAGTAGGAGTCAGTTATAAATAAAGTTTCACTGACGACAGTAGGAGTCGGTTATAAATAAAGTTTCACTGACGACAGTAGGAGTCGGTTATAAATAAAGTTTCATTGACGACAGTAGGAATCGGTTATAAATAAAGTTTCACTGACGACAGTAGGAGTCGGTTATAAATAAAGTTTCATTGACGACAGTAGGAGTCGGTTATAAATAAAGTTTCATTGACGACAGTAGGAATCGGTTATAAATAAAGTTTCATTGACGACAGTAGGAATCGGTTATAAATAAAGTTTCACTGACGACAGTAGGAGTCGGTTATAAATAAAGTTTCATTGACGACAGTAGGAATCGGTTATAAATAAAGTTTCACTGACGACAGTAGGAATCGGTTATAAATAAAGTTTCACTGACGACAGTAGGAGTCGGTTATAAATAAAGTTTCATTGACGACAGTAGGAATCGGTTATAAATAAAGTTTCACTGACGACAGTAGGAGTCGGTTATAAATAAAGTTTCATTGACGACAGTAGGAATCGGTTATAAATAAAGTTTCACTGACGACAGTAGGAATCGGTTATAAATAAAGTTTCACTGACGACAGTAGGAATCGGTTATAAATAAAGTTTCATTGACGACAGTAGGAATCGGTTATAAATAAAGTTTCATTGACGACAGTAGGAGTCGGTTATAAATAAAGTTTCATTGACGACAGTAGGAATCGGTTATAAATAAAGTTTCATTGACGACAGTAGGAGTCGGTTATAAATAAAGTTTCATTGACGACAGTAGGAATCGGTTATAAATAAAGTTTCATTGACGACAGTAGGAATCGGTTATAAATAAAGTTTCACTGGCGACAGTAGGAGTCGGTTATAAATAAAGTTTCACTGGCGACAGTAGGAATCGGTTATAAATAAAGTTTCATTGACGACAGTAGGAGTCGGTTATAAATAAAGTTTCATTGACGACAGTAGGAGTCGGTTATAAATAAAGTTTCATTGACGACAGTAGGAATCGGTTATAAATAAAGTTTCACTGACGACAGTAGGAGTCGGTTATAAATAAAGTTTCACTGACGACAGTAGGAGTCGGTTATAAATAAAGTTTCACTGACGACAGTAGGAGTCGGTTATAAATAAAGTTTCATTGACGACAGTAGGAATCGGTTATAAATAAAGTTTCACTGACGACAGTAGGAGTCGGTTATAAATAAAGTTTCATTGACGACAGTAGGAATCGGTTATAAATAAAGTTTCATTGACGACAGTAGGAATCGGTTATAAATAAAGTTTCATTGACGACAGTAGGAGTCGGTTATAAATAAAGTTTCATTGACGACAGTAGGAATCGGTTATAAATAAAGTTTCATTGACGACAGTAGGAATCGGTTATAAATAAAGTTTCACTGACGACAGTAGGAGTCGGTTATAAATAAAGTTTCATTGACGACAGTAGGAATCGGTTATAAATAAAGTTTCATTGACGACAGTAGGAATCGGTTATAAATAAAGTTTCACTGACGACAGTAGGAGTCGGTTATAAATAAAGTTTCATTGACGACAGTAGGAATCGGTTATAAATAAAGTTTCACTGACGACAGTAGGAGTCGGTTATAAATAAAGTTTCATTGACGACAGTAGGAATCGGTTATAAATAAAGTTTCACTGACGACAGTAGGAATCAGTTATAAATAAAGTTTCACTGACGACAGTAGGAATCAGTTATAAATAAAGTTTCATTGACGACAGTAGGAATCAGTTATAAATAAAGTTTCACTAACGACAGTAGGAGTCAGTTATAAATAAAGTTTCACTGACGACAGTAGGAGTCAGTTATAAATAAAGTTTCATTGACGACAGTAGGAGTCAGTTATAAATAAAGTTTCATTGACGACAGTAGGAATCAGTTATAAATAAAGTTTCACTAACGACAGTAGGAGTCAGTTATAAATAAAGTTTCATTGACGACAGTAGGAGTCAGTTATAAATAAAGTTTCACTAACGACAGTAGGAGTCAGTTATAAATAAAGTTTCATTGACGACAGTAGGAGTCAGTTATAAAGTTTCATTGACGACAGTAGGAGTCGTTATAAATAAAGTTTCACTAACGACAGTAGGAATCAGTTATAAATAAAGTTTCATTGACGACAGTAGGAATCAGTTATAAATAAAGTTTCATTGACGACAGTAGGAGTCAGTTATAAATAAAGTTTCATTGACGACAGTAGGAATCAGTTATAAATAAAGTTTCACTAACGACAGTAGGAGTCAGTTATAAATAAAGTTTCATTGACGACAGTAGGAGTCAGTTATAAATAAAGTTTCACTAACGACAGTAGGAGTCAGTTATAAATAAAGTTTCATTGACGACAGTAGGAGTCAGTTATAAAGTTTCATTGACGACAGTAGGAATCAGTTATAAATAAAGTTTCATTGACGACAGTAGGAATCAGTTATAAATAAAGTTTCATTGACGACAGTAGGAATCAGTTATAAATAAAGTTTCATTGACGACAGTAGGAATCAGTTATAAATAAAGTTTCATTGACGACAGTAGGAGTCAGTTATAAATAAAGTTTCATTGACGACAGTAGGAGTCAGTTATAAAGTTTCATTGACGACAGTAGGAATCAGTTATAAATAAAGTTTCATTGACGACAGTAGGAATCAGTTATAAATAAAGTTTCATTGACGACAGTAGGAATCAGTTATAAATAAAGTTTCATTGACGACAGTAGGAATCAGTTATAAATAAAGTTTCATTGACGACAGTAGGAATCAGTTATAAATAAAGTTTCAGACCGACCTTTAGGAAACAGCAGCTGTGAAGCATCTTCTTCAACATCTCCGACATGAGCAGGAGCTGCGCCGCCTCCCGCCGCCATGACACCCCACAATACCGGCTAACGGCTAACGGCTAACAGTCCCCAGAGAGGACACCAAACGGCGGACGGTAACGGCTACAGTCGGTAGCAGAGGTTCACCACAGAGTCCCGGAGAGTCCCGGCGGTCTGACGATGGTCTGTGCGGCCTCAGACAGTCTAAACTCCCGGAGTCAGTTTCAGCTCGGCGCCTTTCAGCCTCACAAAAACACCAACTATCATTTCCGTTTCTCAAACCAATCACATCCGCCTTCAAAATAAAAGCGGCAGCAGCCCACAGCGCCCTCTGTCGGTCACCGCGCAGAGACTCAAGACACGCAGTTTGGAAGAACAGGACCAAGTGTGCCGGCTGTGAGCTGGGAACCTAGATCAGGGATTAAGCCGGGACATGTTGGTTCTCCTGGTTTAATTTAGCGTTGATTCTGTTGTTGGAAAGCAGAGGCACATATATGTTGCCATGGAGATTTATTCTGTGCACTTAGCCTGGTCCCGACCGGGTTAACAACCAGGCTTAGTTTGGAGTTTAGCCTGGTGTCTTATCTGTCCAGTCAGCTGTCACTGCGATCGGAAATCACTGTGTTTTACTGTCATTTCATGTTCTTATGTACGTATTTGCCTCATTTGTGAACAAAATACATTAAGCCTACAATAATAAAAAAAAAAATGAACATTTAAAACTTTATTTTTGTCACAGCCCAAACATACTTTGACATGCACATATCCTTAACAATAAAAGGATTAATTGTTGGAATAAACATACAAGTAGGTGTATTTGGCATTGACACAATTAGTGGTTATTAGGTGTCATAACTGTATGACCTTCCCAAATTATATTCCCAGTTAACTGGACCACTGGAAAGTACACTGGACCAGTGTACTTTACATCAATGAATGAAAACATGAAGATGAAAGCACAATCGTCTTTGACCTCATTTTATTTAAATGAAAATTGCTGTAATCAGTCACTGTTTGCTTTGAGCTGTGGAGAGAAAGAGAGAAATAATATTGATTAATACAATGCATCACAGTCATGCTTACAATGTGCATTAAAGTCACTTACTTTTTTCTGTAGTTTCTTAATTTCCAAGTCCTGCAGCTTCCACTTCTCACACTGGAGTTTGACATCTGCCAGTGCTCTCTGCTCCCTCTGATGACTTGTTTTTATCTTAAGAGATTAATACTTTTTATAAAAACAAAACATGAAAATACAATCCTGCTATAAGCAGCTATTTAATAAGAACTGCAAAAAGCAGTTTTAAAAAAAAAAAAAAACAAAACAAAAAAACCTTATTAAGGCAACTATTTTAACTAAAAACGTGCTATAAAAAAGTATGACAAATAATGTGATTAGCCACTGTCTGATTGGAGCTGGGGAGAGAAAGAGGAAAATAGCATTGATTTATTGTGTCATGCTTACAATGTGCATTAAAATCACTTACCCCTTTCTCTAGTTTCTTATTTTCTATGTCCAGTTTCCTTAAGGTTTTTCTTTTAATTTGTCAATTTGTCTTACACTGCAAGACAATCCAAAGTCAGACAGTCTACATAACACCAATGGTTGATTAATGCATAAATAAAATGATTGATTCCATGTACAGTATACTGGAATAATGTAGCTTGTATGAAGAGGGCGGTCCCCCCCTCCGTCCTCATCATCGGCCTGCCTCGGTTCTGAGCTCTTCTGCTGGTGTGAAATCAGCAGTTGGTTCCCGAGTAATATTATATCCACTGCTCACCTTTAAGGTGAAGTGTACAAGTGTTAATTTCTTAAAGGAACTTTAATTGTAATTATGACAGATTCATTCGCGCAGCAAGTGTATATTTTTAGTTTACTTACGCATTCAGTCGGTCCGCAATTGTTTGCCAGACATTTTCTCTCTGCTTTATTATCGCTGCAGTGTTTCCTTTCTTCGTTTCTTATATGTTTTACCTCTTCAGAAGTGTCCATGATCAGGCGCTGCTCACTGGGTGAGAAGTTGGTGCCAAGGACGCACACTCACCTGAATAAGTTACACTTGGCTTGACAAAGCCGCGTCTCCTCAGCCTGGCTTGGTGTTCGAACAGCCAATGAAGCCAGGATGGACTTAGGGGAATTTGTCCAGCCTCGCTTTTCCACTTATCCTGGATTGGTTCATTCTACTTTTGAACAACGGGCCCCGGGACTCGAGGCAGGTACTAAACACTGACTCACAAACACATACAGTGCACATCTTTTTTTTTTGTGTGTGTTTTTAAATTTCGTATTACAAAAACAATCAATCTGTGCCAACAGGTACATGAGTCATTTTACAGACAGGTAAATAAACGTAAATAGAAAACATGTAAAAAAAAAAAAAAAAATACAACCAAACAAACAAAATAAAAGAAAACATGTCAGGGGTCACCATAAATACATAATAAAAAGTAAAATATAAACAATAATTCAAGAAAAACTATTAAACTGGGAGCACAGATCCAACGTTTTAACAGCCTTCTTATTCTTTGCAGAGGATATTGTTTTAAAATATAAATCCATTTCTTTTTTTAAAAACAATAAAGAGAGGTTTTGTACGCCTACATTTACATTGTGAATATAAAACTTGGCAATAAAAATAAGATTAATTACAAAATACTCTTTTCTTGGAAGCAGGGTTAGTTCTTACAAAACAAAGAATACATTTTCCAGTAAAACTTATACAAATTATATTCTCCAAGATGAATCCACACGTCTTGCCACAGTTTATGGGTATGCATTCATTTCCAGAGCAGATGGACAAGAGTGTCAGTATGGGAATCACAGAAGGCACAACTTCAGTCAATATCATTTATGAATTTAACAAAAAAGACCTTACTGGATAACAAAGGTGATGATTTTAAACAACACTTCTTTAACCTTGCTGAGCAAAAAGAATTTGTGGGAGAGTCCAAATCTTTTTCCAGCATAGATTATCTACACGGCTATTCCAAACGGCTACACCAGGTGAACCACAAGCAATATCATGTTGAAATAGAGCACGGATCTCACGCTTGTTTTTACAACCTGAGGAGTTAAAGCACACTTTTACAACTGCTGAGTCAGTTACATCAACAGAAGCAGCATCTGTATCTGAAGCTGATATCAAAGTACAGTTTTTAAACAGCATAGAAACACCAGATGGGATAGCATCAGAGACCATGTTTATAGCCGGGCGGCAGAGCTCAGTATTTTTCTAAAATCCTTCATCTTTGTGATAAAAGCACCAAATTTGTCAGATGTGTTGACAAATACATTTTGAATAAATCTGGATGTTGGGGCATCAGAAACTCGCCCCCTGGTGTCCAGAACAGGCAATTGAGTCCTACCTGCCATGGACCGATCCTGTTAATTGGATCCACTCCAAAATGTAATGGCGTCTAAGTTGGACCATGCAACATGCCTCCACCACGTTTTGTGAAAATCGGTCTGGCAGTTTTTGTATAAATCTGCTAACAAACTAATAAATTGTTGATTTTTGTGACAAAAGCAAATTTGGTTCATTTATATCTTAATATACTGGAATACCCCCAAGCTGCTGTTACCATGGTTTCAGCACCACAAATATAATGTAGAGACCAGTTAAAGTGAAAAACATGTTTGATTCTAATGTAGGACAAGACATTTAGAGATATTTATGAGGCCATTTCACAACGTTCAGTGAACATACTAAACAGTTACACTGTAACACTTTGAACATATGATCTCCAACTAGTGCAGCCATCTGAAGCAATGTGGAACCTTAATAACAGAGCTGTTTTTACAACGACGCCTCGAATATCGTGAGACAAGAAGAAAAAAAGGGGGAAGCATTCATAGGTCACAGAGTCACCGTCACTGTGATGAGGAGGACATGGAACTGGTATGTAATGTGGTGCAGTAGTATGTAATGTAGTAATGTAGTATGTAATGTAGTAATGTAGTATGTAATGTAGTATGTAATGTAGTACGTAATGTAGTAATGTAGTATGTAATGTAGTACTTTAGTATGTAATGTAGTATGTAATGTGGTGCAGTAGTACGTAATGTAGTAATGTAGTATGTAATGTAGTACTTTAGTATGTAATGTAGTATGTAATGTAGTAATGTAGTATGTAATGTAGTATGTAATGTAGTATGTAATGTAGTAATGTAGTATGTAATGTAGTATGTAATGTAGTATGTAATGTAGTAATGTAGTATGTAATGTAGTATGTAATGTAGTAATGTAGTATGTAATGTAGTATGTAATGTAGTATGTAATGTAGTAATGTAGTATGTAATGTAGTATGTAATGTAGTAATGTAGTATGTAATGTAGTATGTAATGTAGTATGTAATGTAGTATGTAATGTAGTAATGTAGTATGTAATGTAGTATGTAATGTAGTATGTAATGTAGTAATGTAGTATGTAATGTAGTATGTAATGTAGTAATGTAGTATGTAATGTGGTGCAGTAGTATGTAATGTAGTAATGTAGTATGTAATGTAGTACTTTAGTATGTAATGTAGTATGTAATGTAGTATGTAATGTAGTGTGTAATGTAGTAATGTAGTATGTAATGTAGTATGTAATGTAGTATGTAATGTAGTAATGTAGTATGTAATGTAGTATGTAATGTAGTAATGTAGTATGTAATGTAGTATGTAATGTAGTATGTAATGTAGTAATGTAGTATGTAATGTAGTATGTAATGTAGTATGTAATGTAGTAATGTAGTATGTAATGTAGTACTTTAGTATGTAATGTAGTATGTAATGTGGTGCAGTAGTACGTAATGTAGTAATGTAGTATGTAATGTAGTATGTAATGTAGTACGTAATGTAGTAATGTAGTATGTAATGTAGTACTTTAGTATGTAATGTAGTATGTAATGTGGTGCAGTAGTACGTAATGTAGTAATGTAGTATGTAATGTAGTACTTTAGTATGTAATGTAGTAATGTAGTATGTAATGTAGTATGTAATGTAGTAATGTAGTATGTAATGTAGTATGTAATGTAGTATGTAATGTAGTAATGTAGTATGTAATGTAGTATGTAATGTAGTATGTAATGTAGTAATGTAGTATGTAATGTAGTATGTAATGTAGTAATGTAGTATGTAATGTAGTATGTAATGTAGTATGTAATGTAGTATGTAATGTAGTAATGTAGTATGTAATGTAGTATGTAATGTAGTAATGTAGTATGTAATGTAGTATGTAATGTAGTATGTAATGTAGTAATGTAGTATGTAATGTAGTATGTAATGTAGTATGTAATGTAGTATGTAATGTAGTAATGTAGTATGTAATGTAGTATGTAATGTAGTATGTAATGTAGTAATGTAGTATGTAATGTAGTATGTAATGTAGTAATGTAGTATGTAATGTGGTGCAGTAGTATGTAATGTAGTAATGTAGTATGTAATGTAGTACTTTAGTATGTAATGTAGTATGTAATGTAGTACGTAATGTAGTAATGTAGTATGTAATGTAGTACTTTAGTATGTAATGTAGTATGTAATGTAGTATGTAATGTAGTGTGTAATGTAGTAATGTAGTATGTAATGTAGTATGTAATGTAGTATGTAATGTAGTAATGTAGTATGTAATGTAGTATGTAATGTAGTAATGTAGTATGTAATGTAGTATGTAATGTAGTAATGTAGTATGTAATGTAGTATGTAATGTAGTATGTAATGTAGTAATGTAGTATGTAATGTAGTATGTAATGTAGTAATGTAGTATGTAATGTGGTGCAGTAGTATGTAATGTAGTAATGTAGTATGTAATGTAGTACTTTAGTATGTAATGTAGTATGTAATGTAGTAATGTAGTATGTAATGTAGTATGTAATGTAGTAATGTAGTATGTAATGTAGTACTTTAGTATGTAATGTAGTACTTTAGTATGTAATGTAGTAATGTAGTATGTAATGTAGTATGTAATGTAGTATGTAATGTAGTAATGTAGTATGTAATGTAGTATGTAATGTAGTATGTAATGTAGTAATGTAGTATGTAATGTAGTATGTAATGTAGTAATGTAGTATGTAATGTGGTGCAGTAGTATGTAATGTAGTAATGTAGTATGTAATGTAGTACTTTAGTATGTAATGTAGTATGTAATGTAGTACGTAATGTAGTAATGTAGTATGTAATGTAGTACTTTAGTATGTAATGTAGTATGTAATGTGGTGCAGTAGTATGTAATGTAGTAATGTAGTATGTAATGTAGTATGTAATGTAGTAATGTAGTATGTAATGTAGTACTTTAGTATGTAATGTAGTATGTAATGTAGTATGTAATGTGGTGCAGTAGTATGTAATGTAGTAATGTAGTATGTAATGTAGTATGTAATGTAGTACTTTAGTATGTAATGTAGTATGTAATGTGGTGCAGTAGTATGTAATGTAGTACTGTAGTATGTAATGTAGTAATGTAGTATGTAATGTAGTATGTAATGTAGTAATGTAGTATGTAATGTAGTATGTAATGTAGTAATGTAGTATGTAATGTAGTACTTTAGTATGTAATGTAGTATGTAATGTAGTAATGTAGTATGTAATGTAGTACTTTAGTATGTAATGTAGTAATGTAGTATGTAATGTAGTATGTAATGTAGTACTTTAGTATGTAATGTAGTATGTAATGTAGTATGTAATGTAGTAATGTAGTATGTAATGTAGTATGTAATGTAGTATGTAATGTAGTATGTAATGTAGTAATGTAGTATGTAATGTAGTATGTAATGTAGTAATGTAGTATGTAATGTAGTACTTTAGTATGTAATGTAGTATGTAATGTAGTACGTAATGTAGTAATGTAGTATGTAATGTAGTACTTTAGTATGTAATGTAGTATGTAATGTAGTATGTAATGTAGTATGTAATGTAGTAATGTAGTATGTAATGTAGTATGTAATGTAGTATGTAATGTAGTAATGTAGTATGTAATGTAGTAATGTAGTATGTAATGTAGTATGTAATGTAGTATGTAATGTAGTAATGTAGTATGTAATGTAGTATGTAATGTAGTATGTAATGTAGTATGTAATGTAGTAATGTAGTATGTAATGTAGTATGTAATGTAGTAATGTAGTATGTAATGTGGTGCAGTAGTCTGTAATGTAGTAATGTAGTATGTAATGTAGTACTTTAGTATGTAATGTAGTATGTAATGTAGTACGTAATGTAGTAATGTAGTATGTAATGTAGTACTTTAGTATGTAATGTAGTATGTAATGTAGTATGTAATGTAGTATGTAATGTAGTAATGTAGTATGTAATGTAGTATGTAATGTAGTATGTAATGTAGTAATGTAGTATGTAATGTAGTATGTAATGTAGTAATGTAGTATGTAATGTAGTATGTAATGTAGTATGTAATGTAGTAATGTAGTATGTAATGTAGTATGTAATGTAGTATGTAATGTAGTAATGTAGTATGTAATGTAGTATGTAATGTAGTAATGTAGTATGTAATGTGGTGCAGTAGTATGTAATGTAGTAATGTAGTATGTAATGTAGTACTTTAGTATGTAATGTAGTATGTAATGTAGTAATGTAGTATGTAATGTAGTATGTAATGTAGTAATGTAGTATGTAATGTAGTACTTTAGTATGTAATGTAGTACTTTAGTATGTAATGTAGTAATGTAGTATGTAATGTAGTATGTAATGTAGTATGTAATGTAGTATGTAATGTAGTAATGTAGTATGTAATGTAGTATGTAATGTAGTATGTAATGTAGTAATGTAGTATGTAATGTAGTATGTAATGTAGTAATGTAGTATGTAATGTAGTAATGTAGTATGTAATGTGGTGCAGTAGTATGTAATGTAGTAATGTAGTATGTAATGTAGTACTTTAGTATGTAATGTAGTATGTAATGTAGTACTTTAGTATGTAATGTAGTACTTTAGTATGTAATGTAGTATGTAATGTAGAATGTAATGTAGTAATGTAGTATGTAATGTAGTATGTAATGTAGTAATGTAGTATGTAATGTGGTGCAGTAGTATGTAATGTAGTAATGTAGTATGTAATGTAGTAATGTAGTATGTAATGTAGTATGTAATGTAGAATGTAATGTAGTAATGTAGTATGTAATGTAGTATGTAATGTAGTAATGTAGTATGTAATGTGGTGCAGTAGTATGTAATGTAGTAATGTAGTATGTAATGTAGTACTTTAGTATGTAATGTAGTATGTAATGTAGTACGTAATGTAGTAATGTAGTATGTAATGTAGTACTTTAGTATGTAATGTAGTATGTAATGTGGTGCAGTAGTATGTAATGTAGTAATGTAGTATGTAATGTAGTATGTAATGTAGTAATGTAGTATGTAATGTAGTACTTTAGTATGTAATGTAGTATGTAATGTAGTATGTAATGTAGTAATGTAGTATGTAATGTAGTATGTAATGTAGTAATGTAGTATGTAATGTAGTAATGTAGTATGTAATGTGGTGCAGTAGTATGTAATGTAGTAATGTAGTATGTAATGTAGTACTTTAGTATGTAATGTAGTATGTAATGTAGTACTTTAGTATGTAATGTAGTACTTTAGTATGTAATGTAGTACTTTAGTATGTAATGTAGTATGTAATGTAGAATGTAATGTAGTAATGTAGTATGTAATGTAGTATGTAATGTAGTAATGTAGTATGTAATGTGGTGCAGTAGTATGTAATGTAGTAATGTAGTATGTAATGTAGTAATGTAGTATGTAATGTAGTATGTAATGTAGAATGTAATGTAGTAATGTAGTATGTAATGTAGTATGTAATGTAGTAATGTAGTATGTAATGTGGTGCAGTAGTATGTAATGTAGTAATGTAGTATGTAATGTAGTACTTTAGTATGTAATGTAGTATGTAATGTAGTACGTAATGTAGTAATGTAGTATGTAATGTAGTACTTTAGTATGTAATGTAGTATGTAATGTGGTGCAGTAGTATGTAATGTAGTAATGTAGTATGTAATGTAGTATGTAATGTAGTAATGTAGTATGTAATGTAGTACTTTAGTATGTAATGTAGTATGTAATGTAGTATGTAATGTGGTGCAGTAGTATGTAATGTAGTAATGTAGTATGTAATGTAGTATGTAATGTAGTACTTTAGTATGTAATGTAGTATGTAATGTGGTGCAGTAGTATGTAATGTAGTACTGTAGTATGTAATGTAGTAATGTAGTATGTAATGTAGTATGTAATGTAGTAATGTAGTATGTAATGTAGTATGTAATGTAGTAATGTAGTATGTAATGTAGTACTTTAGTATGTAATGTAGTAATGTAGTATGTAATGTAGTACTTTAGTATGTAATGTAGTAATGTAGTATGTAATGTAGTATGTAATGTAGTATGTAATGTAGTACTTTAGTATGTAATGTAGTATGTAATGTAGTATGTAATGTAGTAATGTAGTATGTAATGTAGTATGTAATGTAGTATGTAATGTAGTATGTAATGTAGTAATGTAGTATGTAATGTAGTATGTAATGTAGTAATGTAGTATGTAATGTAGTACTTTAGTATGTAATGTAGTATGTAATGTAGTACGTAATGTAGTAATGTAGTATGTAATGTAGTACTTTAGTATGTAATGTAGTATGTAATGTAGTATGTAATGTAGTATGTAATGTAGTAATGTAGTATGTAATGTAGTATGTAATGTAGTATGTAATGTAGTAATGTAGTATGTAATGTAGTATGTAATGTAGTAATGTAGTATGTAATGTAGTATGTAATGTAGTATGTAATGTAGTAATGTAGTATGTAATGTAGTATGTAATGTAGTATGTAATGTAGTAATGTAGTATGTAATGTAGTATGTAATGTAGTAATGTAGTATGTAATGTGGTGCAGTAGTATGTAATGTAGTAATGTAGTATGTAATGTAGTACTTTAGTATGTAATGTAGTATGTAATGTAGTACGTAATGTAGTAATGTAGTATGTAATGTAGTACTTTAGTATGTAATGTAGTATGTAATGTAGTATGTAATGTAGTAATGTAGTATGTAATGTAGTATGTAATGTAGTATGTAATGTAGTAATGTAGTATGTAATGTGGTGCAGTAGTCTGTAATGTAGTAATGTAGTATGTAATGTAGTACTTTAGTATGTAATGTAGTATGTAATGTAGTACGTAATGTAGTAATGTAGTATGTAATGTAGTACTTTAGTATGTAATGTAGTATGTAATGTAGTATGTAATGTAGTATGTAATGTAGTAATGTAGTATGTAATGTAGTATGTAATGTAGTATGTAATGTAGTAATGTAGTATGTAATGTAGTATGTAATGTAGTAATGTAGTATGTAATGTAGTATGTAATGTAGTAATGTAGTATGTAATGTAGTATGTAATGTAGTATGTAATGTAGTAATGTAGTATGTAATGTAGTATGTAATGTAGTAATGTAGTATGTAATGTGGTGCAGTAGTATGTAATGTAGTAATGTAGTATGTAATGTAGTACTTTAGTATGTAATGTAGTATGTAATGTAGTAATGTAGTATGTAATGTAGTATGTAATGTAGTAATGTAGTATGTAATGTAGTACTTTAGTATGTAATGTAGTACTTTAGTATGTAATGTAGTAATGTAGTATGTAATGTAGTATGTAATGTAGTATGTAATGTAGTATGTAATGTAGTAATGTAGTATGTAATGTAGTATGTAATGTAGTATGTAATGTAGTAATGTAGTATGTAATGTAGTATGTAATGTAGTAATGTAGTATGTAATGTAGTAATGTAGTATGTAATGTGGTGCAGTAGTATGTAATGTAGTAATGTAGTATGTAATGTAGTACTTTAGTATGTAATGTAGTATGTAATGTAGTACTTTAGTATGTAATGTAGTACTTTAGTATGTAATGTAGTACTTTAGTATGTAATGTAGTATGTAATGTAGAATGTAATGTAGTAATGTAGTATGTAATGTAGTATGTAATGTAGTAATGTAGTATGTAATGTGGTGCAGTAGTATGTAATGTAGTAATGTAGTATGTAATGTAGTAATGTAGTATGTAATGTAGTATGTAATGTAGAATGTAATGTAGTAATGTAGTATGTAATGTAGTATGTAATGTAGTAATGTAGTATGTAATGTGGTGCAGTAGTATGTAATGTAGTAATGTAGTATGTAATGTAGTACTTTAGTATGTAATGTAGTATGTAATGTAGTACGTAATGTAGTAATGTAGTATGTAATGTAGTACTTTAGTATGTAATGTAGTATGTAATGTGGTGCAGTAGTATGTAATGTAGTAATGTAGTATGTAATGTAGTATGTAATGTAGTAATGTAGTATGTAATGTAGTACTTTAGTATGTAATGTAGTATGTAATGTAGTATGTAATGTGGTGCAGTAGTATGTAATGTAGTAATGTAGTATGTAATGTAGTATGTAATGTAGTACTTTAGTATGTAATGTAGTATGTAATGTGGTGCAGTAGTATGTAATGTAGTACTGTAGTATGTAATGTAGTAATGTAGTATGTAATGTAGTATGTAATGTAGTAATGTAGTATGTAATGTAGTATGTAATGTAGTAATGTAGTATGTAATGTAGTACTTTAGTATGTAATGTAGTAATGTAGTATGTAATGTAGTACTTTAGTATGTAATGTAGTATGTAATGTAGTATGTAATGTAGTAATGTAGTATGTAATGTAGTATGTAATGTAGTATGTAATGTAGTATGTAATGTAGTAATGTAGTATGTAATGTAGTATGTAATGTAGTAATGTAGTATGTAATGTAGTACTTTAGTATGTAATGTAGTATGTAATGTAGTACGTAATGTAGTAATGTAGTATGTAATGTAGTACTTTAGTATGTAATGTAGTATGTAATGTAGTATGTAATGTAGTATGTAATGTAGTAATGTAGTATGTAATGTAGTATGTAATGTAGTATGTAATGTAGTAATGTAGTATGTAATGTAGTATGTAATGTAGTAATGTAGTATGTAATGTAGTATGTAATGTAGTATGTAATGTAGTAATGTAGTATGTAATGTAGTATGTAATGTAGTATGTAATGTAGTAATGTAGTATGTAATGTAGTATGTAATGTAGTAATGTAGTATGTAATGTGGTGCAGTAGTATGTAATGTAGTAATGTAGTATGTAATGTAGTACTTTAGTATGTAATGTAGTATGTAATGTAGTACGTAATGTAGTAATGTAGTATGTAATGTAGTACTTTAGTATGTAATGTAGTATGTAATGTAGTATGTAATGTAGTAATGTAGTATGTAATGTAGTATGTAATGTAGTATGTAATGTAGTAATGTAGTATGTAATGTAGTATGTAATGTAGTAATGTAGTATGTAATGTAGTATGTAATGTAGTATGTAATGTAGTAATGTAGTATGTAATGTAGTATGTAATGTAGTATGTAATGTAGTAATGTAGTATGTAATGTAGTATGTAATGTAGTAATGTAGTATGTAATGTGGTGCAGTAGTATGTAATGTAGTAATGTAGTATGTAATGTAGTACTTTAGTATGTAATGTAGTATGTAATGTAGTAATGTAGTATGTAATGTAGTATGTAATGTAGTAATGTAGTATGTAATGTAGTACTTTAGTATGTAATGTAGTACTTTAGTATGTAATGTAGTAATGTAGTATGTAATGTAGTATGTAATGTAGTATGTAATGTAGTATGTAATGTAGTAATGTAGTATGTAATGTAGTATGTAATGTAGTATGTAATGTAGTAATGTAGTATGTAATGTAGTATGTAATGTAGTAATGTAGTATGTAATGTAGTATGTAATGTAGTAATGTAGTATGTAATGTGGTGCAGTAGTATGTAATGTAGTAATGTAGTATGTAATGTAGTACTTTAGTATGTAATGTAGTATGTAATGTAGTACGTAATGTAGTAATGTAGTATGTAATGTAGTACTTTAGTATGTAATGTAGTATGTAATGTGGTGCAGTAGTATGTAATGTAGTAATGTAGTATGTAATGTAGTATGTAATGTAGTAATGTAGTATGTAATGTAGTACTTTAGTATGTAATGTAGTATGTAATGTAGTATGTAATGTGGTGCAGTAGTATGTAATGTAGTAATGTAGTATGTAATGTAGTATGTAATGTAGTACTTTAGTATGTAATGTAGTATGTAATGTGGTGCAGTAGTATGTAATGTAGTACTGTAGTATGTAATGTAGTAATGTAGTATGTAATGTAGTACTTTAGTATGTAATGTAGTATGTAATGTAGTAATGTAGTATGTAATGTAGTATGTAATGTAGTAATGTAGTATGTAATGTAGTAATGTAGTATGTAATGTAGTATGTAATGTAGTAATGTAGTATGTAATGTAGTACTTTAGTATGTAATGTAGTAATGTAGTATGTAATGTAGTATGTAATGTAGTATGTAATGTAGTACTTTAGTATGTAATGTAGTATGTAATGTAGTAATGTAGTATGTAATGTAGTACTTTAGTATGTAATGTAGTAATGTAGTATGTAATGTAGTAATGTAGTATGTAATGTAGTACTTTAGTATGTAATGTAGTATGTAATGTAGTAATGTAGTATGTAATGTAGTACTTTAGTATGTAATGTAGTATGTAATGTAGTAATGTAGTATGTAATGTAGTACTTTAGTATGTAATGTAGTATGTAATGTAGTAATGTAGTATGTAATGTAGTACTTTAGTATGTAATGTAGTATGTAATGTAGTATGTAATGTAGTACTTTAGTATGTAATGTAGTAATGTAGTATGTAATGTAGTATGTAATGTAGTATGTAATGTAGTATGTAATGTAGTAATGTAGTATGTAATGTAGTATGTAATGTAGTATGTAATGTAGTAATGTAGTATGTAATGTAGTATGTAATGTAGTAATGTAGTATGTAATGTGGTGCAGTAGTATGTAATGTAGTAATGTAGTATGTAATGTAGTACTTTAGTATGTAATGTAGTATGTAATGTAGTACGTAATGTAGTAATGTAGTATGTAATGTAGTACTTTAGTATGTAATGTAGTATGTAATGTGGTGCAGTAGTATGTAATGTAGTAATGTAGTATGTAATGTAGTATGTAATGTAGTAATGTAGTATGTAATGTAGTACTTTAGTATGTAATGTAGTATGTAATGTAGTATGTAATGTGGTGCAGTAGTATGTAATGTAGTAATGTAGTATGTAATGTAGTATGTAATGTAGTACTTTAGTATGTAATGTAGTATGTAATGTGGTGCAGTAGTATGTAATGTAGTACTGTAGTATGTAATGTAGTAATGTAGTATGTAATGTAGTATGTAATGTAGTAATGTAGTATGTAATGTAGTATGTAATGTAGTAATGTAGTATGTAATGTAGTACTTTAGTATGTAATGTAGTATGTAATGTAGTACTTTAGTATGTAATGTAGTAATGTAGTATGTAATGTAGTACTTTAGTATGTAATGTAGTATGTAATGTAGTACTTTAGTATGTAATGTAGTAATGTAGTATGTAATGTAGTATGTAATGTAGTATGTAATGTAGTACTTTAGTATGTAATGTAGTATGTAATGTAGTATGTAATGTAGTAATGTAGTATGTAATGTAGTATGTAATGTAGTATGTAATGTAGTATGTAATGTAGTAATGTAGTATGTAATGTAGTATGTAATGTAGTAATGTAGTATGTAATGTAGTACTTTAGTATGTAATGTAGTATGTAATGTAGTACGTAATGTAGTAATGTAGTATGTAATGTAGTACTTTAGTATGTAATGTAGTATGTAATGTAGTATGTAATGTAGTATGTAATGTAGTAATGTAGTATGTAATGTAGTATGTAATGTAGTATGTAATGTAGTAATGTAGTATGTAATGTAGTATGTAATGTAGTAATGTAGTATGTAATGTAGTATGTAATGTAGTATGTAATGTAGTAATGTAGTATGTAATGTAGTATGTAATGTAGTATGTAATGTAGTAATGTAGTATGTAATGTAGTATGTAATGTAGTAATGTAGTATGTAATGTGGTGCAGTAGTATGTAATGTAGTAATGTAGTATGTAATGTAGTACTTTAGTATGTAATGTAGTATGTAATGTAGTACGTAATGTAGTAATGTAGTATGTAATGTAGTACTTTAGTATGTAATGTAGTATGTAATGTAGTATGTAATGTAGTATGTAATGTAGTAATGTAGTATGTAATGTAGTATGTAATGTAGTATGTAATGTAGTAATGTAGTATGTAATGTAGTATGTAATGTAGTAATGTAGTATGTAATGTAGTATGTAATGTAGTATGTAATGTAGTAATGTAGTATGTAATGTAGTATGTAATGTAGTATGTAATGTAGTAATGTAGTATGTAATGTAGTATGTAATGTAGTAATGTAGTATGTAATGTGGTGCAGTAGTATGTAATGTAGTAATGTAGTATGTAATGTAGTACTTTAGTATGTAATGTAGTATGTAATGTAGTAATGTAGTATGTAATGTAGTATGTAATGTAGTAATGTAGTATGTAATGTAGTACTTTAGTATGTAATGTAGTACTTTAGTATGTAATGTAGTAATGTAGTATGTAATGTAGTATGTAATGTAGTATGTAATGTAGTATGTAATGTAGTAATGTAGTATGTAATGTAGTATGTAATGTAGTATGTAATGTAGTAATGTAGTATGTAATGTAGTATGTAATGTAGTAATGTAGTATGTAATGTGGTGCAGTAGTATGTAATGTAGTAATGTAGTATGTAATGTAGTACTTTAGTATGTAATGTAGTATGTAATGTAGTACGTAATGTAGTAATGTAGTATGTAATGTAGTACTTTAGTATGTAATGTAGTATGTAATGTGGTGCAGTAGTATGTAATGTAGTAATGTAGTATGTAATGTAGTATGTAATGTAGTAATGTAGTATGTAATGTAGTACTTTAGTATGTAATGTAGTATGTAATGTAGTATGTAATGTGGTGCAGTAGTATGTAATGTAGTAATGTAGTATGTAATGTAGTATGTAATGTAGTACTTTAGTATGTAATGTAGTATGTAATGTGGTGCAGTAGTATGTAATGTAGTACTGTAGTATGTAATGTAGTAATGTAGTATGTAATGTAGTACTTTAGTATGTAATGTAGTATGTAATGTAGTAATGTAGTATGTAATGTAGTATGTAATGTAGTAATGTAGTATGTAATGTAGTACTTTAGTATGTAATGTAGTATGTAATGTAGTAATGTAGTATGTAATGTAGTACTTTAGTATGTAATGTAGTAATGTAGTATGTAATGTAGTATGTAATGTAGTATGTAATGTAGTACTTTAGTATGTAATGTAGTATGTAATGTAGTAATGTAGTATGTAATGTAGTATGTAATGTAGTATGTAATGTAGTAATGTAGTATGTAATGTAGTATGTAATGTAGTAATGTAGTATGTAATGTAGTATGTAATGTAGTATGTAATGTAGTAATGTAGTATGTAATGTAGTATGTAATGTAGTATGTAATGTAGTAATGTAGTATGTAATGTAGTATGTAATGTAGTAATGTAGTATGTAATGTGGTGCAGTAGTATGTAATGTAGTAATGTAGTATGTAATGTAGTACTTTAGTATGTAATGTAGTATGTAATGTAGTAATGTAGTATGTAATGTAGTATGTAATGTAGTAATGTAGTATGTAATGTAGTACTTTAGTATGTAATGTAGTACTTTAGTATGTAATGTAGTAATGTAGTATGTAATGTAGTATGTAATGTAGTATGTAATGTAGTATGTAATGTAGTAATGTAGTATGTAATGTAGTATGTAATGTAGTATGTAATGTAGTAATGTAGTATGTAATGTAGTATGTAATGTAGTAATGTAGTATGTAATGTGGTGCAGTAGTATGTAATGTAGTAATGTAGTATGTAATGTAGTACTTTAGTATGTAATGTAGTATGTAATGTAGTACGTAATGTAGTAATGTAGTATGTAATGTAGTACTTTAGTATGTAATGTAGTATGTAATGTGGTGCAGTAGTATGTAATGTAGTAATGTAGTATGTAATGTAGTATGTAATGTAGTAATGTAGTATGTAATGTAGTACTTTAGTATGTAATGTAGTATGTAATGTAGTATGTAATGTGGTGCAGTAGTATGTAATGTAGTAATGTAGTATGTAATGTAGTATGTAATGTAGTACTTTAGTATGTAATGTAGTATGTAATGTGGTGCAGTAGTATGTAATGTAGTACTGTAGTATGTAATGTAGTAATGTAGTATGTAATGTAGTACTTTAGTATGTAATGTAGTATGTAATGTAGTAATGTAGTATGTAATGTAGTATGTAATGTAGTAATGTAGTATGTAATGTAGTACTTTAGTATGTAATGTAGTATGTAATGTAGTAATGTAGTATGTAATGTAGTACTTTAGTATGTAATGTAGTAATGTAGTATGTAATGTAGTATGTAATGTAGTATGTAATGTAGTACTTTAGTATGTAATGTAGTATGTAATGTAGTAATGTAGTATGTAATGTAGTACTTTAGTATGTAATGTAGTAATGTAGTATGTAATGTAGTAATGTAGTATGTAATGTAGTACTTTAGTATGTAATGTAGTATGTAATGTAGTAATGTAGTATGTAATGTAGTACTTTAGTATGTAATGTAGTATGTAATGTATGTAATGTAGTATGTAATGTAGTACTTTAGTATGTAATGTAGTATGTAATGTAGTAATGTAGTATGTAATGTAGTACTTTAGTATGTAATGTAGTATGTAATGTAGTAATGTAGTATGTAATGTAGTACTTTAGTATGTAATGTAGTATGTAATGTAGTATGTAATGTAGTACTTTAGTATGTAATGTAGTAATGTAGTATGTAATGTAGTATGTAATGTAGTACTTTAGTATGTAATGTAGTATGTAATGTAGTAATGTAGTATGTAATGTAGTACTTTAGTATGTAATGTAGTATGTAATGTAGTAATGTAGTATGTAATGTAGTATGTAATGTGGTGCAGTAGTATGTAATGTAGTACTGTAGTATGTAATGTAGTATGTAATGTAGTAATGTAGTATGTAATGTAGTATGTAATGTAGTACTTTAGTATGTAATGTAGTATGTAATGTGGTGCAGTAGTATGTAATGTAGTACTGTAGTATGTAATGTAGTAATGTAGTATGTAATGTAGTACTTTAGTATGTAATGTGGTGCAGTAGTATGTAATGTAGTAATGTAGTATGTAATGTAGTATGTAATGTAGTAATGTAGTATGTAATGTAGTACTTTAGTATGTAATGTAGTATGTAATGTAGTAATGTAGTATGTAATGTAGTATGTAATGTAGTACTTTAGTATGTAATGTAGTATGTAATGTGGTGCAGTAGTATGTAATGTAGTACTGTAGTATGTAATGTAGTATGTAATGTAGTAATGTAGTATGTAATGTAGTACTTTAGTATGTAATGTAGTATGTAATGTAGTAATGTAGTATGTAATGTAGTATGTAATGTGGTGCAGTAGTATGTAATGTAGTACTGTAGTATGTAATGTAGTATGTAATGTAGTAATGTAGTATGTAATGTAGTACTTTAGTATGTAATGTAGTATGTAATGTGGTGCAGTAGTATGTAATGTAGTAATGTAGTATGTAATGTAGTAATGTAGTATGTAATGTAGTACTTTAGTATGTAATGTAGTATGTAATGTAGTACTTTAGTATGTAATGTAGTAATGTAGTATGTAATGTAGTATGTAATGTAGTACTTTAGTATGTAATGTAGTAATGTAGTATGTAATGTAGTATGTAATGTGGTGCAGTAGTATGTAATGTAGTACTGTAGTATGTAATGTAGTAATGTAGTATGTAATGTAGTACTTTAGTATGTAATGTAGTATGTAATGTGGTGCAGTAGTATGTAATGTAGTACTGTAGTATGTAATGTAGTATGTAATGTAGTAATGTAGTATGTAATGTAGTACTTTAGTATGTAATGTAGTATGTAATGTAGTAATGTAGTATGTAATGTAGTATGTAATGTAGTAATGTAGTATGTAATGTAGTATGTAATGTAGTATGTAATGTAGTACTTTAGTATGTAATGTAGTATGTAATGTGGTGCAGTAGTATGTAATGTAGTACTGTAGTATGTAATGTAGTATGTAATGTAGTACTTTAGTATGTAATGTAGTACTGTAGTATGTAATGTAGTACTTTAGTATGTAATGTAGTAATGTAGTATGTAATGTAGTAATGTAGTCTGTAATGTAGTAATGTAGTATGTAATGTAGTATGTAATGTAGTACTTTAGTATGTAATGTAGTAATGTAGTCTGTAATGTAGTAATGTAGTATGTAATGTAGTACTGTAGTATGTAATGTAGTATGTAGTAATGTGGTCTGTAATGTAGTATGTAATGTAGTACTGTAGTATGTAATGTAGTACTGTAGTATGTAATGTAGTAATGTGGTCTGTAATGTAGTAATGTAGTATGTATTGTAGTACTTTAGTATGTAATGTAGTAATGTAGTATGTAATGTAGTATGTAATGTAGTAATGTAGTATGTAATGTAGTATGTAATGTAGTAATGTAGTATGTAATGTAGTATGTAATGTAGTACTGTAGTATGTAATGTAGTATGTAATGTAGTAATGTAGTATGTAATGTAGTATGTAATGTAGTACTGTAGTATGTAATGTAGTACTGTAGTATGTAATGTAGTAATGTAGTCTGTAATGTAGTAATGTAGTATGTAATGTAGTATGTATTGTAGTACTTTAGTATGTAATGTAGTAATGTAGTATGTAATGTAGTATGTAATGTAGTACTTTAGTATGTAATGTAGTAATGTAGTATGTAATGTAGTATGTATTGTAGTACTTTAGTATGTAATGTAGTAATGTAGTATGTAATGTAGTATGTAATGTAGTAATGTGGTCTGTAATGTAGTATGTAATGTAGTACTGTAGTATGTAATGTAGTACTGTAGTATGTAATGTAGTAATGTGGTCTGTAATGTAGTACTGTAGTATGTAATGTAGTACTTTAGTATGTAATGTAGTAATGTAGTATGTAATGTAGTAATGTAGTATGTAATGTAGTACTTTAGTATGTAATGTAGTAATGTAGTATGTAATGTAGTAATGTGGTCTGTAATGTAGTATGTAATGTAGTATTTTAGTATGTAATGTAGTATGTAATGTGGTGCAGTAGTATGTAATGTAGTAATGTAGTATGTAATGTAGTACTGTAGTATGTAATGTAGTATGTAATGTAGTAATGTAGTATGTAATGTAGTACTGTAGTATGTAATGTAGTATGTAATGTAGTACTTTAGTATGTAATGTAGTACTGTAGTATGTAATGTAGTACTTTAGTATGTAATGTAGTACTGTAGTATGTAATGTAGTACTTTAGAATGTAATGTAGTATGTAATGTAGTAATGTAGTCTGTAATGTAGTACTGTAGTATGTAATGTAGTAATGTGGTCTGTAATGTAGTATGTAATGTAGTACTTTAGTATGTAATGTAGTATGTGATGTGGTGCAGTAGTATGTAATGTAGTAATGTAGTATGTAATGTAGTACTTTAGAATGTAATGTAGTAATGTAGTATGTAATGTAGTACTGTAGTATGTAATGTAGTATGTAATGTAGTAATGTAGTATGTAATGTAGTACTGTAGTATGTACTGTAGTACTGTAATGTAGTACTGTAGTATTGTAGTATTGTAGTACTGTAATGTAGTACTGTATTGTAGTACTGTAGTACTGCAATGTAGTATTGTAGTATTGTAGTACTGTAATGTAGTACTGTATTGTAGTACTGTAGTACTGTAATGTAGTATTGTAGTACTGTACTGTAGTACTGTAATGTAGTTTTGTAGTATTGTAGTATTGTAGTACTGTAATGTAGTACTGTATTGTAGTACTGTAGTACTGTAATGTTGTATTGTAGTATTGTAGTACTGTAATGTAGTACTGTAATGTAATATTGTAGTACTGTAATGTAGTACTGTAATGTAGTATTGTAGTACTGTAATGTAGTACTGTATTGTAGTACTGCAATGTAGTATTGTAGTACTGTAGTACTGTAATGTAGTACTGTAGTACTGTAATGTAGTACTGTATTGTAGTACTGTAGTACTGTATTGTAGTACTGTAGTATTGTAATGTAGTATTGTAGTACTGTAATGTAGTATTGTAGTATTGTAGTACTGTATTGTAGTATTGTAGTACTGTAATGTAGTATTGTAGTATTGTAGTACTGTATTGTAGTATTGTAGTATTGTAGTACTGTATTGTAGTATTGTAGTACTGTATTGTAGTATTGTAGTACTGTAATGTAGTATTGTAGTATTGTAGTACTGTATTGTAGTATTGTAGTATTGTAGTTCTGTATTGTAGTATTGTAGTACTGTATTGTAGTATTGTAGTACTGTATTGTAGTATTGTAGTATTGTAGTACTGTATTGTAGTATTGTAGTATTGTAGTACTGTATTGTAGTATTGTAGTACTGTATTGTAGTATTGTAGTATTGTAGTACTGTATTGTAGTATTGTAGTATTGTAGTACTGTATTGTAGTATTGTAGTACTGTATTGTAGTATTGTAGTATTGTAGTACTGTATTGTAGTATTGTAGTACTGTATTGTAGTATTGTAGTATTGTAGTACTGTATTGTAGTATTGTAGTATTGTAGTACTGTATTGTAGTATTGTAGTACTGTATTGTAGTATTGTAGTATTGTAGTACTGTATTGTAGTATTGTAGTATTGTATTGTAGTATTGTAGTATTGTAGTACTGTATTGTAGTATTGTATTGTAGTATTGTAGTATTGTAGTACTGTATTGTAGTATTGTAGTACTGTATTGTAGTATTGTAGTACTGTATTGTAGTATTGTAGTACTGTATTGTAGTATTGTAGTACTGTATTGTACTGTATTGTAGTATTGTAGTACTGTATTGTAGTATTGTAGTACTGTATTGTAGTATTGTATTGTAGTATTGTAGTCTGTGCTCACTCCTGTCCGCTCCGGACGCCGCTCTGCGCATGCTCCTTTGTGGAGTTTGGGTGGGAGGGTTAGCCGTTAGCACTGAGAGCTAACAGCCGGAGTGTGTAATGGCGGCCTCGGTGTTGTTGGGCTCTGTGGACAACTCCGGACTCAACTTCACGGTGGGAGGCGGCAGCAGCGGCAGCAGCGGCACCGGGAATGTATTAATCGGGAGTAATAACGGACTGGGACCGGCGGGTCCGGCGCCCTGGAACCGTTCTCTGGACCGAGCGTTGGACGAAGCCTCGGCCACCGGGTGCCTGAACCTCAGCGGCAGGAAGCTGAAGGAGTTTCCCCGGAGCGCCGCCAACCACGACCTGACGGACACCACCAGGGCCGGTGAGTGAGCTCCAGAGCCCGGCCACCGGACACGGGGAGCCGGGCGGGGTCCTGTTCAGTCGGATAGAGCAACTTGGGGAGAGTTTCTGTAGAGTTGAGGCCGGTGAGGAGTCTGAATCCAACTTTAACGGCTGTGGGGAGACGGGATGGGGAATACCGTCAGGGAGGGCCGGTGTTGTGACTAACATTGTAACGTTACCCCCCAAAATGTCCCGCTGCCGTGATTCCGCTGTCTCTGTGACATCATTACACCAAAACACCGCTCAGAGACAAACCAGCAGGACTCCCCTTTATATCCGGAGGTCATTAATATGACCATTATAACATGTTAACAACCTAAAGAATCACAGTGACAGCTAACGTTAGCCTGTTAGCTCAGTGTGTTCAACTAAACACAAAAAATGTCGGACTGATGTTAAAGTAATAATTGAACTGAGTTTTAGTTTGTGTTGTTTTCTGATGTTAAACTGAAGTTAAGACCCGCCGGGGGGGGGGGGGGGGGGCACATGTCGGGGTCACAGCTTGTGTCACTACACCTGTAACTGTTGTTGATGTAGCCAGCTAGCATGCTAACAGTTTGTAGCCTGTTGTGTGTCAACATGCTAACGTTAGCACACGGCTGGCTTGGTTAATTAAAGTTGGCTGGATTGGTTAGCCGTCCTCCGGCGGGACCGTCCGGTGTTGGGGGGCCAGTGGACTGTGGATGAGCCTCACCCCGAGTTTCTGACGTCACGTTGTAAGTTCAAAAAGGTGAACACACACCTGGGGATGTGTTTGTTTGACGTGTGTGACGCCTGGTTAGATGATGAGAGCTGCTCCGCCCGCCCGAGAGGCTGACGGGCCGGGAAGGTGAGACAAAACAAACGGAGCTTAGGAAGCTAGTTTTGGACCGTCTGTCTGTCTGTGTGTGTCTCTGTCCTGTCTTAGTTGAGATAATGATATCAGTATAATGTTCTGTGTGATAAAATATTGTCATACTGCAACATGTTCATGACAATAATATTGATATTAAATAAATAATAAATTGATAGTTGAAGTTGTTAGAACAGAGACACATCCGGATGACACTGGGGAAAAAACAACACCAATATAACAGACATATAAACGGTCAGTGGAGCTGATTGTTTTTGTTGTTGTCAGCTGATTCAGGGCTCCAGACTAACTATTTTCAGTCGGAGCGCTGAAACCTTGCACTGAAAATTTCAGGAGCACAATCAGAAAATTTAGGGGCACACCTTAAATTGTCCTACAACGCAGTTATTCACATTTCTGGCCATTTTATCTGTGTCATAAACTATATGGAGTCTACTGTATATTTGACTGTTTTAGTTATTGAAGTATTTAACATCACAGAGACTTGTGGTCATTCTGAGACTAACATGTACAGATGTGAAGCTCTGACTGTATCTGACTTATGTTTAATGGAAACTCTTGTCTATATGAAGCTTACAGTCAGACACAGTGTATTCAGCCTGTGTAGCTGAGGTGACAGGTCAGACTGAGGTGATGCTGATTTACAGTTCATGAACCATCAACATAAAGTACCCTCTCCATCCTCTTCATGCAGAGTTTCAGCTTCTCCCGTCTAAGAGAAGGTACACTTTCACTTGCAAGACCAAATCAAATCGGTACCTTAAATTCTTTGTCCCAACAGCCATTCAGTTTTTTAAACAAGCTGTAGGCAAGCTTGCTTGATGGGAATGATGCACCCTTGAATTGTGTTGACTCTGTGTATTTACATGTATTTATTTGTATTGTGTCTGGGGTATCTGGATGTATGCATTCTCTGCAATGTGAGATATTGTAAGATTGCGTGTTTTAACTTCTGTTGCAAACTAAATTGCCCTTAGGGGACAATAAAGATTTTCAAATCAAATCAAATCAAATCAAATCAGATCACCTGTGAAACATTTAACATATCAATCTGTCATGATTACAACAGCTGGAAATATGTAGAAGTGCAGACTGTAGGGTGTAAATCTTATTATTGCTGCCTGTCAGGCTGTGCTGTGAAATAGGTTTAAAAATTGGCTGAAAAACAACAAAAGAAGGTTTCTAAAGTCAGTGATGACCAGTTTATTGAGTTACAGTCCTGATTTCCACACCTCTGTTTTAGGGGTGAGTTCTTGTACAAAAATCCCTAAACGTTTAGAGTGGGTCATTTTTTCCTTGTAACGTGTACACGGGTTTCACCGCTGGGTGGTGCTATTGCATTATACCAGTAAAGCCCCAGTTATCCGAATACCAACCGAACGGGCCATTTAACCAACAGTTACAGGCTGCCACACCGAAATTCCGCCATCCCGAATTCTGGTCCCTAAGTCCTGACAGTAAGCTACGGCGAGCCTGTAGAAGCTGTATTCCCCATGCATGTCAGCAATTTTCACCAGGGACGCACGCAAGTAATTCAGGCTGACATTACCTTTTTTTCAGCGAACTCCTCTGGTAATTTTATTAAAAGGCATGGCATATAGGTCCACAGTAACTTATTATTATTATTTTTATTATTATTATTGGGTCTGATAAGAGTGGGCTACAATGAGTACAGGGCCATCAAATGTCAGCATCCGTGGTGGGAGGAGACGGAATTGTGTGCGCTTTTACACACAGGTCTAGGCGATCACAGATATTTGATGTGGGAAAGATGTAGCCAGATGTATTACCTGGTTTTAAGCGGCACGAGATATGTGGCTCGTCTGTCCGTAGCATGAGTCATGTGCGCCACTTCACCACCGACCCGTGCATAAAAGCGCAAATAATTCCATCTCCTCTCACCGCGGACGCTGTGATTTGATGGCCTGGTACTCATTGTAGCCCACTGGCGAACAACCCCCTTTTCGTGCCGTTTTAATAGAAGGGAGCACATAGGCTACTGACCTGCTCCCAAACCCAGTCTCACACCATTTCTTGTCACAGTCTATCACAGTTAGTCAACAGTTAGTATCACCCCCTCCCCCTAAATTTTTTTTTTTTGTGTACTAATTTTTCATAACAGTTTATGATCTCAAACACATGTACACGTGTAAACGTTTACACAGACTCACCCCTAGTCTGTTTTGTTTTAGAGATGTGTGCATATATTTTTGTTCTGTGCATGGGTGTTATATCTTGTTATCTGCAGGGACAGATGAGTTCAGCTCTGTTATGTCTGTCTGACATAAGTGTTCTGATCATCAGGTAACAGTTCAAAAGATCCCAGCGTGTTGACTGTGAGGATTTACTGCTTATTTTGTTTTTATATCAGAGTCAACTAAATCTGTTTGGGGTTTTTACACTGTTGGCTGAACAGAACTAGGGATGCAAGATGTTGGATTGTTTGCTGATGCAGATATATCCACTTTTCCCCACCTAATTTCAGTGATCATCATCAAGTCTCTTCTGTACATGAATTAACATCATATTATACATGCAGACTGTGATGGTGATGGCCCACCAGCAGATGGAGACATGAAACACTGTTCAGTGTCTGTAATATTCATTCATTGTGCTGAATAAGAAAAAAAATGTGGGCAGATTCTGCCAGTATCATTGTGCATCCACAAACCGAACAGGACAGTTGTTAATCTGTCACCTTCTGCTTTAGGAAACTGTGACGGCCATTTCAAGGCTCAACAGTAAGAATCACCTGAGGCAGGTAACCTGTCACATGGGGTCGGTAAATCTAACTCACCTGTCTGATCGGGCGAAAAAAGAATCAAACACGTTGTTTCTCTTGGAGCTGATGATGGACGTAGTGAAGGTGTGAGGCGTCTTGCTTCTGTCTCTGTTGAGAGCTGCACGTGTGCAGTACCAATCAGAGACATGAGAGAAAATGGCAGCAGGTAAAGACCAAGTTTATGAGCTGAGGTCCAGTGAGTATTTTAATCCTCACAGGAAACAGGAGTTCAGTTTGGTGGCATCAGAGGATTTGGGCGTTACTGTGAACACATGTTCCACAGTTTGATTAAACAGGGTCATGTTTTTCGGGGCCAACTCTGGTGTGTGTTATCTGATAACCACTAACTGATAAATCATTGTGAACAGGAACAAGGAAACAATGAACTGCAGGAAAATAGATTTCTGACCACCACACATTAACGACCAAGTCTGTGTTTTTAAATATGTGATAGACCGAATGAATAATGGATGAAAGTGATGATGAAAAGTGTTCATGGGTGAGCTGTGTTAAAGCCAGCTGACCCAGTCAGACCAGTATCAGGGTCAGGATGTGACTGAGTGACGTCTGACCTGGTCTGGGACCAGCTCAGGACCTGATGATGGTCTGGAATGACCCAGTGCGTGTGTGTGTGTGTGTGTGTGTGTGTGTGTGTGTGTGTGTGTGTGTGTGTGTGTGTGTGTGTGTGTGTGTGTGTGTGTGTGTGTGTGTGTGTGTGTGTGTGTGTGTGTTCGTGCAGCCTCAGGCGTCTGGTCAGTATGAATCAGCCTGATAAAAGAAGTGGAGCACAGACTTCACTGTGTGTCAGTGTTATAAAGATACTCACAGAGAACCACCAGAGTTAGACAAATGAATCCTTTGATATCATCATCACTATCAGTGTCAGCTGATCAATAACTTCACTATCAGTGTGTCAGCTGATCAATAACTTCACGGTCAGTTTCAGCTGATCAATAACTTCACTATCAGTGTGTCAGCTGATCAGTAACTTCACTATCAGTGTGTCAGCTGATCAATAACTTCACTATCAGTGTCGGGTGATCAATAACTTCACTATCAGTGTGTCAGCTGATCAATAACTTGACTATCTGTGTCAGGTGATCAGTAACTTCACTATCAGTGTGTCAGCTGATCAATAACTTCACTATCAGTGTCAGGTGATCAATAACTTCACTATCAGTGTCAGGTGATCAATAACTTCACTATCAGTGTGTCAGGTGATCAATAACTTCACTGTCAGTGTGTCAGGTGATCAATAACTTCACTGTCAGTGTGTCAGGTGATCAATAACTTCACTGTCAGTGTGTCAGGTGATCAATAACTTCACTGTCAGTGTGTCAGGTGATCAATAACTTCACTGTCAGTGTGTCAGGTGATCAATAACTCACTAATTGTCACAAACCAACTTTTACTTTGGTGACTTCAGAGCACTTCCTGTGTTTGTGATCACAAGCTGCTGTACAGCAGGGAATAGATGTTACCATGGTGATTTGTACTTCCTGTCAGCCAGGTGCAGATCCTCTCACAGCTGCACTGGTAAAGATATATACAAGTACTGTGTGTGTAGTGTTGTATGTATCACAGTGTGTGTACTACACCTGCTTCACACTGGTAGAGATCAGATGATCAGTGAGGTCACCATGACGACCACACAGAGCAATGTGATTGGAGGATTGTACAGAAGTGTTGTTAGACGTGATATAATATAACGTTTACTCTGTGTGTGTGTTTTCAGACTTGTCCCGTAACCGTTTGTCAGAACTTCCTCTGGATGTCTGTCTCTTTGTGTCTCTGGAGAGTCTGAACCTTTACCAGAACTGTCTGAGGTCTCTGCCAGACAGTCTCCTCAACCTGCAGGCCCTCACCTACCTGAACCTCAGGTAAGGCACCCGAATTACACACTGTTGGTTTGAGTCTAAACCCTACCCCTCTATCAGCTTGTCTCAGCTCATGGAGTCCAAGACAAATTTCCCTTCGGGGACAATAAAGTATCTATCTATGTCTATCCCAACAAGAATCAGGACACACTACCCCTCTATCCCAACAAGAATCAGGACACACTACCCCTCTATCCCAACAAGAATCAGGACACACTACCCCTCTATCCCAACAAGAATCAGGACACACTACCTCTCTATCCCAACAAGAATCAGGACACACTACCCCTCTATCCCAACAAGAATCAGGACACACTACCTCTCTATCCCAACAAGAATCAGGACACACTACCCCTCTATCCCAACAAGAATCAGGACACACTACCCCTCTATCCCAACAAGAATCAGGACACACTACCTCTCTATCCCAACAAGAATCAGGACACACTACCTCTCTATCCCAACAAGAATCAGGACACACTACCCCTCTATCCCAACAAGAATCAGGACACACTACCTCTCTATCCCAACAAGAATCAGGACACACTACCCCTCTATCCCAACAAGAATCAGGACACACTACCTCTCTATCCCAACAAGAATCAGGACACACTACCTCTCTATCCCAACAAGAATCAGGACACACTACCCCTCTATCCCAACAAGAATCAGGACACACTACCCCTCTATCCCAACAAGAATCAGGACACACTACCCCTCTATCCCAACAAGAATCAGGACACACTACCCCTCTATCCCAACAAGAATCAGGACACACTACCTCTCTATCCCAACAAGAATCAGGACACACTACCCCTCTATCCCAACAAGAATCAGGACACACTACCTCTCTATCCCAACAAGAATCAGGACACACTACCCCTCTATCCCAACAAGAATCAGGACACACTACCTCTCTATCCCAACAAGAATCAGGACACACTACCCCTCTATCCCAACAAGAATCAGGACACACTACCCCTCTATCCCAACAAGAATCAGGACACACTACCTCTCTATCCCAACAAGAATCAGGACACACTACCCCTCTATCCCAACAAGAATCAGGACACACTACCTCTCTATCCCAACAAGAATCAGGACACACTACCCCTCTATCCCAACAAGAATCAGGACACACTACCTCTCTATCCCAACAAGAATCAGGACACACTACCCCTCTATCCCAACAAGAATCAGGACACACTACCCCTCTATCCCAACAAGAATCAGGACACACTACCCCTCTATCCCAACAAGAATCAGGACACACTACCCCTCTATCCCAACAAGAATCAGGACACACTACCTCTCTATCCCAACAAGAATCAGGACACACTACCTCTCTATCCCAACAAGAATCAGGACACACTACCCCTCTATCCCAACAAGAATCAGGACACACTACCCCTCTATCCCAACAAGAATCAGGACACACTACCCCTCTATCCCAACAAGAATCAGGACACACTACCCCTCTATCCCAACAAGAATCAGGACACACTACCCCTCTATCCCAACAAGAATCAGGACACACTACCCCTCTATCCCAACAAGAATCAGGACACACTACCCCTCTATCCCAACAAGAATCAGGACACACTACCTCTCTATCCCAACAAGAATCAGGACACACTACCCCTCTATCCCAACAAGAATCAGGACACACTACCCCTCTATCCCAACAAGAATCAGGACACACTACCCCTCTATCCCAACAAGAATCAGGACACACTACCTCTCTATCCCAACAAGAATCAGGACACACTACCCCTCTATCCCAACAAGAATCAGGACACACTACCCCTCTATCCCAACAAGAATCAGGACACACTACCCCTCTATCCCAACAAGAATCAGGACACACTACCCCTCTATCCCAACAAGAATCAGGACACACTACCCCTCTATCCCAACAAGAATCAGGACACACTACCCCTCTATCCCAACAAGAATCAGGACACACTACCTCTCTATCCCAACAAGAATCAGGACACACTACCTCTCTATCCCAACAAGAATCAGGACACACTGCCCCTCTATCCCAACAAGAATCAGGACACACTGCCCCTCTATCCCAACAAGAATCAGGACACACTACCCCTCTATCCCAACAAGAATCCAGCATCAGCAGAGGTTTAATGTCTTAATTTGGGGGGAAAATATGAACTCATTTGACCCATGGATTTAAAGTCAACTTTTACCACAACACTGTGATACTGAAGAAACTTTCTGTCTGTCTGTCCTTCTGTCCTCCAGTCGGAACCAGCTGTCTGTCCTCCCTGCAGTGGTCTGCAGTCTTCCTCTGAAGGTTTTGATTGCTTGTAACAACAAACTGGTGTCCCTTCCAGAAGAAGTTGGACTGCTGAGACACCTCACTGAACTGGTCCGTCTGACTGATCAAAGTATTGATCACATTGATTACCCTCAATCTCTCCTGATTGCTGACCGATAACATGAACAATGCTCACATGTAGACCTTTTCCAACATGACCACATAAACATTCTAAATGTTTACATGTTTGTATTTCCTGTTGGGATGTTTGTTAACATAGCAGCTGACAGGAAGTAAACGAATGACTACTTAAGTAAGTAATGATGACTTATTGATTATCAGTTATTGATGGTTGCAGGATGTGAGCTGTAATGAGATACAGACTCTGCCATCTCAGATGGGTCAGCTGGAGGCTCTACGAGACCTGAACATCAGGAGGAACCACCTGGTCCGCCTGCCGCCAGGTAAATACACACTAACACTCATACTCATAGTCTACCTTTGTGTATTACTGGTGTGTGTAGTGACACCTACGTGTGTAGTAACACCTGTGTGTGTAGTAACACCTGTGTGTATTACCTGTGTGTGTTCAGAGCTGGCGGAGCTCCCTCTGGTGCGTCTGGACTTCTCCTGTAACAAAGTGACCTCCATCCCCGTCTGTTACCGACAGCTCACACAGCTACAGACCATTGTCCTCGACAACAACCCTCTGCAGACCCCACCTGCACAGGTACACACAGGGAATGACACCATCAGCGTCCAAATGGAGGCTCTGTAGATTTGGGCTTAATGTGTGTGTTTCTGTGTGTGCAGATCTGCATTAAAGGGAAGGTCCACATATTTAAGTACCTGAACCTGGAGGCCAGTAAGACAACCCCCGACCTCCCAGACTACGACAGACGACCTTTGACCTACAGCTCCTGGTCAGAACTCCTCCCCCCTCAGTCTGAGATCATCCACTGTCTACGCTCACACATTAATGGAGGATTTTATTGTGAAATATTTGCTCGCTTCCCATTCGCCGATCAGCGAGTCCTCAGATAGTAAAGGAATGGCCCGTCTTACTCTGCCTCTGATTGGCTGACACTCTTACCCCAGCACTCACGAAGGCAACCAAAGATGGCAACAAGTAGTAGCCAATCAGAAGGAGAGCAGTGCGGGTCATTCCTTCGCCATCCTAGGAGTCACAAATTTGCTTCCTGTGTATTACGTCAGATGTAGCTACTTCCTGTTTTCCTTCCTGTTTGTCCCTCCTTTTCGTCCTTTCCTCTTTCCTTCCTCCCCTCACTACTTCCTTTCTCTCATCTTTTCCTCCTTATTTCATTTCCTTCATCTCTCAGGTTCAGGTTCAGGTTACTTTATTTGTACCCGTAGGTAGATTTGTTCTGCAGTAAGAGCATTTAACATGGAACACAAGACATCAGACTGCACAAAAACAGGACATAGAAACATAAAACATAAGAGGAATAAAACTGTTTCTCTTAGTCTTAGATCTCGGGGCCTTAAGTCTCTGACTGGATGGAAGGGGTTGAAATTCACATAACAGGGGATGGGAGTCGTCATTACAGATGGAGCTGGCAATTCACTGTAACTGACCAGCATGCAGTGACTCTGAGCTCAGCTGTGACTCTCCAGTCAGCCGACTTGACCATTTAACAATCTGGTTCAGTGACTTTCTGTCTTTCAGAGGCAAATTTCCAAACCATGACACAAGAGAAAAGGCTAAAACAGATTAGTCATGGTAACAGAGTGTCATCATGGTTTTGTCAATGTGGAAACGAGACAGCTTCCTTAGACAGAACAGACGCTGGTGCCCACAGCTGCCCCTGACCAAATTGGGGCCCTAAGCCAAATTTTATTTGGAGCAGAATGATATTTCAAACTTTACATTCAAGTTTAGTTCCTTCTGTCAATAAATGCATCAGTTACACACTCATTTCAATCAGTATTTCTCTGTTTCCTCAAAAGCTGACCATTATGAATTAAATTCACCAACAGATGGCGACATTTACCTCCATAAAAATAGTCGAAAACTTATATTAACAACATAAATTGATAGGCTATAATAAACTTTAGCCAATATATTATATATTGGCTAAAGTTGATAGCCTATCAATATATATGACCACCAGCTGGTCATTTTACCACTGCTTTTCATCAGAGGTGAATGCATAGGGCGTTAACAAGACATTCAGTAAATGTTAATCAGGGTCGCAGGGAAAAAAAAAAAAATCTCCAGTGTAGACAGAGACTGGAGACAGATTCCTGTCTAATGAGTAGCAGCTTAAGTGTTTGTGCCACAAAGTTTTAGTTCAACAACATACCCACCTTCAAGTGAAGCACGAGCTTCCTCTTGTTTTGCCTTTTTTTTCCTGACTCGTGATGTCTTTTGGACGACATGTCGACAACTCTTCACCTGCTGCAGCTCTGCAAGTGCCAGCCGGCGCACCCCTCTGATTGGTCAGATGTCGAGTGTTGTCAATCATTGCAGCAACACATGCACGGTCAGATTACAGGTCTCTTCTCTCCTTTCTCGAGCTGATTCTACGCCCGCCTCACGGTAGCGCATATGTGCATCCATTACTTCCACCATGGAAGATGAGGCCCTACGCACAGCACGTGTTCTGCGTTTAGGGAGGGGCGGCCCTGCTGGTGCCCTTTCTTGCTCACAGCTTCACAATTTTCTTTAAAATTCAGTGTGGAGTTGATAGTCCCGAGGTATTTATAGGATTGCACATTTTCAGCAGTGTCCCTCAATGATAGTGGTTTCAGGTGTACTGGCACTCCTTTTTAAATCAATGGCCATGTCGTTTGTTTAGTTCTAAAAATGAACCCTCACACCACTTAACAAAGTAGTCAATGACAGGGCTGTGGCTGCTCTCATTTCCCTGAAGCAGACTCGCAACTACAGAGTTGTCCGTGTACTTTAAAATAAGACGATTTTTAAAAGTGCTCTGACACACTCAGATTAGCGACAGGTGAGTACTTAAACACCACAGACATTCACAGGAGCCACATAAAAGACATTTAAAACAAATATAAAACATTAAACACGGAGGCCGAACTCTTAATGCCGGTCGCTGCGTGGGCCCAAGCTTCTCTTTCCTCCTTTCCATTCCTTTCTTCCCTGTTTCTTTCCTTCCATGTCTCTTCCTTTCCTCTTTTATATTCATTTTCATGTTTCCTTCCTTTCCCCCCTTTTTCCTCTTTAACTTTCCTCCTTCCTTCCTTCCTTCCTTCTTTTCTTCCTTCCTACTTTAATTTCTTCCTCCTGTTCTTCTCTTCTTCCCTCCCTCTGGCCTCTTTCCTTCCTTCTTTCTTTTTTCTGTCTCTCTTTCCTTCCCTTCTCCATCCTTCCTTCCTTCCTTCCTTCCTTCCTTCTTCCCACCCTTATATACTGTCCTCATCCCTCCTTCCTCCCTTCTCTCTTTTCTTCCTTTTTCATTTCTTTCTCCCTTCCTTCATTCCTCCTTCCTTCCCTTCTTCCATCCTTCCTACTCCATTCCTTTCTTTCTTCTCTTTGCTTCTGTCTTTACTTTTTTTTGTCCGTTTCCTTCCTTCTTTCATTTATTTCTGTCCCTCTGTCCTTCTCTCCTTCCTCCCTTCCCTTTTTAACTTCACTTCACAGCACTTCCTGCTGACCCTTTGCAATAAAAGCCTTGTCAGTAGTTATTTGACCGTGTGTGTGTGTTTGTGTGTGTGTTTGTGTGTGTCAGTGTTGACGAGCTGTACCCCGGGCGTCCGTATGGAGCGTTGGATTCTGGCTTCAACAGTGTGGACAGCGGAGACAAGAGGTGGTCGGGGAACGAGGTCAGACACTCAGAGACACACACAGCGTGTCCTGTCCTCTGTTTCCTGTCTGTGTGTGAGCTCACTTCCTGTCTGTGTGTCCAGCCCACAGAGGAGCTGTCAGAGCTGCCGCTGCGTGTCGCTGAGATTAGCCGGGAGCAGAGACACCGAGGAGGAGGAGGAGGAGGAGGAGGAGGAGGGGCTCTGCTGGCTAACGGCACACGTGAGTTCATGATGATCAGACAGACGACACACCGTCACTGATGGAAATTATTAAAGACACCTGACCGACCTTTCTGTCCATCTGTCCGTCTCCTCCAGACATGGAGTCGGAGCAGATTGACTTCATCGACAGCTGTGTAGGTGAGGAAGAGGAAGAGGAGGGGAGGAGTCGAGGAGGAGGGAGCAGGGACAGCGTCAGCCTGAGCTCTCAGTTCATGGCCTACATCGAGAGACGCATCACCAGGGAGGTATGAGCTCCGCCCACTCACCCCACATGAGATGTCTTTTATTGTGTCGAGTTGTGTGTGACTTCCTGTTTGTGCGTACAGGGTTCTCCGGTCAAAACCAACTTGAGGACAGAGGACACGAGGAGACACAACAGGTATGAGGATCCTTCATTTTACTGCATACAGATGTTTTACAGTGGCCTGCGAGCTATCAAACATCCTGTCTGTCTGTCTGTCTGTCTGTCTGTCTGTCCTTTAGGAGCGTGGTCGACGGTGTCACAGCGCTCTCTAGTGCACAGAGCCAGGTAACTCCTCCAACTGTCTCTCTGATGCAGACCATCAACTGCAAATCCAGGCTGCTCATGTCTGTCTGTCTGTCTGTCAGAGAGGTGGTATTGGTCCGGGGGGCGTGGAGAGGATGAGGAGGGAGGCCCAGCTCGCCGCTCTGAGGTACGACGAGGAGAGACAGAAGAACCGATCTGTGCAGAGAGACGCCATCACCAGCTACACCAAGGTACCTTCTAACACTGCTGTTGCCGTGACAACACAATAACACAACACAACACAAGTCGGCCGTCACAGCCGTTGAGATCACGTCTTCGCTCTTTGTCGTGTTCACCCTCTGTGACAGATGCTAGCAGCATGACGAGGCACTGAGCAGACGCTCGCTGTCTTGTCATGCTGCCTGTGTGTGTGTCACAGGACAAACCACACGCTCTGATGTCACTGTAAAACACTTCCCTTTATGACATGTGGAGGCAGAGCTATCGCTGCAGCTGCGGGTGTCACCGTCTTTGTGTGTTCTTGCTGGTCGGTGTTCTTCTTCTTCTCTGGGCCTTTAACATCAGACTAGAACACGTGCAGGTGAACATGCTGCCCGTCAGGTCAGCAGGAAACGCATCATCACTTCCTGCAGAACTGCAGATAAATAATAAACAAGTGCTGTTAACGTTCTCAGGATTTTGGTGCTGACGTGTCGTTTGCTGGAGACACGCTCACTGTCAGTCAGAATGGTCACTTCCTGTTGATGTTTCACAATAAGAGCTTTAACAGATGATCAGAGCAGAATAAACCTGTGATGATGTCATCACCTGAGCTAACTCTTGTTGTTGTTTTTCCAGCACAAAGCAGCTCAGAGTCCAACAAAGTCCAGTCCAGACAGTGAGGTGAGACACACCCACATGACCACATGATCACATGACCACATGATCACATGACCACATGATCAGATAGAAGAAAAACTTTATTTATACACAGAGTTTGACAAACAGCAGAAACAGGAAGAGGACACTCAGAGACAGACGTCACATCAGAGACTGGACCAAAGTTGCGTCACAACAGGACCAAACATGTCAACAAAAACAGGTCTGAACACCAGAACCTGCTCCTCCTGGAAGTTTGAATCGTTTTACCACATGATAATTCAGGCAGCAGCGGTTCATCAGACAGAAACAAGACGAGGAGACACACCTCCATATTTACAACCACTGATGGACGCACAACAGATCATGTGACAGCACATGTAGCTGCACTGACACCACACACTGCAACACACTGCACAACCAGTACACAATCACACCACTGGAATATATCTAGAAAAATACATTAACAAAAAGATACATGTAGATGAAATGCATGTACTAAAAATATATTTAGAGAAAAGATCAGCGGTGCCCAGAGTTTCACCTCAAGTATCACATGATTTAAACATCAGGTAAAAAAACATTGTAATGACAAATTCTAGGTGAAATTGTCGAAGAAGACAGTTTTATATTTCATACTGGTTTTTTAAAAAAATTGGACATGTTTTTGTTTAAGAGAGTAGAGGTGCTCTTAAAGTAGTGATACTCAGTGAGGAATCCCACAGCGAGGTAAGAAACAAAACTCGAGCAGCGCGTGATTTGTTTCTTAAATATAAAACGTAAAATAATTTAACAGAAAAGGTCGATGATAAAATCATGGTTCTTTAAAAATGTCTCAGTAATTGTTTTATTGTTTGTAATATGGAAAGTGTCAGAAAAAGTCTGGGCGACACACGGAACAACAGTGGACGTGTGTGAAGATGATGATGTCATCATTTCACACAGATGACGGCATAAAGATCTGAAGCTTAGACGCAGTTTACTAAACTCTCCGTGTCAGAGACTGAAACACAAAATGAATCTGTGTATTTCTGTGTGTCTGTGCTCCACCCCCTCAGTGTAGGCCACACCACTCCACACCTGTTCACCCTCACCTGTTTGTCTTTTTGTGTGTGTGTGTGTGTGTGTGTGTGTGTGTGTGTGTGTGTGTGTGTGTGTGTGTGTGTGTGTGTTCAGAATGTCTACCCCTCCAGACGCTCCACCCACACAGATGACTCCGCCCTCTTCATGGTAAGAGTTTGGCCACGCCCTCAAAATTCTACTAACAGTTTAAAATGAAGAGAAACAAAACTGATGTGAATCATTCAGATTCATGCATCCTCATCTTCATCGTCATCATCTTCATCACCATCAACATCATCATCATCAGAGGAAATTGTACACTGATACTGCACATTGTGTTTCCTGTTGCTGTTTCACAATACAACCCTACTGTGGTAAATAGGGATGTCCCGACCCCTTTTTTTTTTTTTTTTGCATCTGATCCGATACGAGTCCTTTATTTTGAAACCGAGTCCGATCCGTTACTTTGCAAAGCATTAAGAAAGAAGAAAAAAAAAAAAGAATGCATCCAAGTTGTCCCGTAAGGTTTGTTTTTTATTTAAATAGTATCCAAAAAGCTTATTGGTGGTTCAGCGGCACAGAATGTAAACAAATTAAATATCTTCTTCTTGTCTTCAACAAACAAAATAGGCCTCTATCTTTTGTAACAGTTTGACGCATGAAACCAGTATTTTTCTTTTCCTCAGTCAAACCCCACAAAGAAACCATAAAACCCATAAAACGGGTCCCTTAACACCAAAATTAAATTGTTTTTACCTGGTTTCTGTAGAACAAAAGAATTATACTCAATTTTCAAATATACAAATACAACAGTTATCAGTTTCAAGAGAGAATTTATTTTTCACCAAAGAAAAGAAATGTTCCGTTCAGTCAGTTCAATCCAGTTCAAACTAAAAACTCCACTCCGGGATTTCCAAATAACATATCACAGTTCAATTCAATTCAATCAACACAGTTTGCTAAACAAAAAACTCCACCCCAGGTTTTCCCGCAAACAAGGAAGTAAAGAAAAATCCACTGTTGGCTCTGACTCACAGCCTGTCCCATTATGTGCACTTGATCACACTTATGCACTTGGACACTTGACGTGCACGGCCATGTGCTTAGTGTAAGTGCGCAAGTGTATCCCATTTCTACGACGACCAAAAGTGCAGTGCGCTTGCTTTGTACTTTACCCACACTTACGGTAAGACTGCTCCTGAGCGGTATTTGGCCAAGTATAAATCCCACAATGCATCACCAGCTGGTGGATTTCAAGCTGGTGAAGTATTTCAATGTAAGAAAAATGTTTTATAAATTTAACTTTATATCATAGCCCCGTTCATATTATAGCGTAATGATGGTACATGTTAGGAAGCTTTGTTAATGTGTCTGTGGTGAGGAAATTCACATGCATCTTTGCCCTGGAATTATTTACTAACCACAGAATTTATCTGAAATAGGGACCACAGAACAAACGTTCCAATTCATTAAGTTAAGAACGGAAAACGATTATCTGTTTACCGGGGCTAAAAATGCTGCAGCTGATGGACCCATTTCTTTTGATTATGACTTTATTTTGAACATGACAAATATTACAAAACAGTAGTTAACTTATTTAATCCTACCCCTTTTATTCAGTAATTCATAATCTTTAACTTAACTTTAGATATCCAACGTAGTGTTATATACGCCAGCATATTAATTGACTTCCTTAAATGCATGTAATAGAAATATTAAATGAGAGGGTATTATTACTGCCATGAGAGTGATGTGGTCAGTTATGATGCTCTTGCATTAACCATCTTTGAAGAAGGAACAGAAACTAAACTAAATAAATAACGGTCGAAATAATGGCTTTGATGTCAACATTTTATCCCATAATTAAATCTTAAACCCACCATGCACCACCTCTTACCACAATGTTTTAATCTCATTAATTTGATATTTATGTTGCTTTTACGATGTGGTGCAGAACAGACAGAAAAGTACGAGCTGAGATGCTTCATGTGGAGAGGGTCATATGCGTGAGTTTAATAATGCGTGAGTTTTTATTTATTGTCACTGATTTATGAACAAAGATTCTAAATGGGAAACAATTTCAGTTCTTTTCCAAAGACCGCTATACTGCTAAGGTAATTACTGATGTGTAGGCAATGTGTGTATGTGCCTGTGTGTTAGGCTTACTTCATGTATTAACATGACATCTCGGTTGTCAGAATGGGCATTTTGCTCTCTCTCTCTTAGCATCTGGTGGGTCCTCCAAAGGATCTGGCCAAGCAGTGTGCCAAACAATGCCAGCACAATCAGATGCATTTTTGCAGAGAATAACATCCAATGCACAATGTAAGGGGCGTTGACAAGTCTGTCCCAATTTCGTTTAAATGTCCCTGCATACTTGGCCACTTAATACGTGCTTAAACACTATAGGCAAATGTACGTTCCGCGTGGCAAAACATCACCAAAGTGTGTGCATAACCAAGTGCACTCAGCCAAGTGTAGAAAAACGGGACAGCCCCTCGGTCCAGTTTCAAAACACTAAATCAACCTGGCCCGAAGGCTCCAAATAAGGAATAATGAAACAGAGAGTAACCCCCGGCTTTCGCCAACTCATGGGACCGTGGGTGAATGCCGTAACGCTCTGGCGTTGTTGTTGATGATATTCTACAGGGAAGCGCACCTATTTCACGGACTTTGAGCGGTGTAAAATGCCGTGGTAGGCCAAGTACGCAGAGGACTTCTGGCTCATTTCTCACTCGCCAGCAACTCTCGCCATACTGCCAGGAGCGGCATAATGTAGGGGCCAGTCTACCGGGGTCAGCTGATCGAGCCACCCCTTTGGCGATAGCACCGGTGGGTGTGTCTGGAGGTACTTCAGTGTCTGGAGGTGAGCAAGCCATCAGCTGACTGTCTTATAAAAAAATATATATTTTTCATAAAATATACAGTATCGCCACTCTTAATACATTGGAAAGCAGAGGCAACAGTGAACAACACAGATGAAAAACCTGGCCATTTTTGTTGTTTTGATTCCTCCGATCTTTTATTACCGATTACGATTTTGTAAAAATAACATGATCGGCGCCGATACCCGATCTGAGGATCCCTAGTGGTAAAATCTATTTATCATCCCATTGGATCAAATGTTACTCTGAGGTTTCTGACGGTGGCGCCGGAGTCCACAGCAGTGACACTGAAACTGTTTCTTCAGACAGAGACGTCCTGAAAACAATAACAAGACTTATGAAGCATTTTCTGTCAGAGGAAAAAACAGCATGATTTTTATTCTGTGAAGATAAAAGTTAAAGTTAGCGTTAGATGTCAGGATTCGTCCAACAACATCATTAAATGTGTTTAAAAAATAAATTGCACATGTAAAAGGAGAATCGGAGACATTCAGACGTTTTGTTGTTGACTGCCGGCAACTTTTAAGGTAGAACGTTTACTTGTAATGTTACTCAATCCATGAGGTGATGACATGAATCCATCAGCACACCTTAAATTTAATTACTTTTTTTAAATTAATTAATTTATTTTTTATTTTTTAATTTTATAAACAATTTTTCTGACATTTTATTACAGTTTCTTTGAGACATCTTAAAAATATTTGGAAATTTTACTGACATTATCTGTGTGTATTAATCTGACTCTGAAATATTCATTTTAGTTGTTGTAAACATGTTACATGTATAACACATGTTTATATGTATTTTAAAAGTCCAGTTTGAAAAAATCTGTTTCCTCTGTCGTCATGGAAACAGACTGAGAGACTTAGACAGGAAACATTATGGTACTGATCCTGTTTTGTTTCCTGGAGACATGAGTTGACGTGTTTCCCAGCACGACTGACAGGTTCACATCCGTCAGGTCCAGCAGAGGTCAGAGGTCTGATGATGTCACTGAGGCATGCTGTCGTAAATCTGAATGATTTAAATCAGCTGGTTTCCTCTGTCATCTACCTGACAGCATGAACACACCTGTCACTCATTCATCATCTCCCGTCTGACTTCCTGTCTGTCTCTGGGCTCTGAGCTCATTGGCTCCATCTTTGCAAACACTGAAGGTTTTTTCAGGCTGACAGGAAGTAGTGTCTGTGTCAGGGACTAGTTTCAGCGGCGGATTAATCCACAGTCAGTGTTGTGGTGATGACGGTGTGTGAGATAAACCACAGTGTGTGTATGTGTGTGTGTCAGGTGTGAAGCTCAGTTGTGGAACTGTTGGGTGTGTGTGTGTTTCAGGCGTGTAGCTCAGGTGTGGAACTCTCAGGCGTGTAACTGTCAGGTGTGTAACTGTCAGGTGTGGAACTGTCAGGTGTGTAACTGTCAGGTGTGGAACTGTCAGGTGTGTAACTGTCAGGTGTGTAACTCAGGTGTGTAACTGTCAGGTGTGTAACTCAGGTGTGTAACTGTCAGGTGTGTAGCTCAGGTGTGTAACTGTCAGGTGTGTAACTGTCAGGTGTGTAACTCAGGTGTGTAACTGTCAGGTGTGTAGCTCAGGTGTGTAACTGTCAGGTGTGTAACTGTCAGGTGTGTAACTCAGGTGTGTAACTGTCAGGTGCGTAACTCAGGTGTGTAACTGTCAGGTGTGTAACTGTCAGGTGTGTAACTGTCAGGTGTGTAGCTCAGGTGTGTAACTGTCAGGTGTGTAACTGTCAGGTGCGTAACTCAGGTGTGTAACTGTCAGGTGCGTAACTGTCAGGTGTGTAACTGTCAGGTGTGTAACTGTCAGGTGTGTAACTGTCAGGTGCGTAACTGTCAGGTGCGTAACTGTCAGGTGTGTAACTCAGGTGTGTAACTGTCAGGTGCGTAACTGTCAGGTGCGTAACTGTCAGGTGTGTAACTGTCAGGTGTGTAACTCAGGTGTGTAACTGTCAGGTGCGTAACTCAGGTGTGTAACTGTCAGGTGTGTAGCTCAGGTGTGTAACTGTCAGGTGTGTAACTCAGGTGTGTATCAGTGTGTAACCGTCCTGTGTGTTGTGTCTCTGCAGGGAGAGGACAGAACTGCTCTGTCTCCAACAGGTGAGATGACTCATCGATGACACTTCTTCACATCCTGTCCTCTTTTTATTACTGGCTGATTTCAATCAATGTTTATTTTCTTCCAGCCAATCAGTCACCTTCCTACCCCTCCTCAGGGGGCGTGTCCTCCTGTCGGACAGCCAGTCAGAGACCAGAGAGCTTCCTGTTCCGTCTAGGTCAGAGGGAGGAGAAGAGGAAAGGTGAGCTGTGGTCAGGTGAGGTGATCTGCCGCAGAGAGGAGGTGTCAGCTGATTGGTTGTGACTCCTGCTGTGTCGTCTCCAGGTGATGCTCCGCCTCCTCAGACCCAGGAAGAGACTCCTGCTGCTCCTCCTCTGGCCGGAGAAGATGCTGAGCTGGTGGAGCAACTTCGAAAGGTTTGTACTTCCGTCTGTTCCACCTCCCCGTGGAGACATGACCTCAGGTCTGATTCATGTCACCACCCCACATCATTCATTCATTCATTCATTCATTCATTCATGAATCGATGAACATCTGCGTGATGTGTCCGGAACATGCAGAGTGTTCAGTGGACTTAATATCAGCACTGTGACATCATCAGAGCTCGCCGTAGGCTCCAGGTGACGGCTGTGGTCATTTACTGTTAGTCTCTGTTTCCTCTGTTGGAAACCAACCATCACAGCCACTGTAGTCTCTATATGCAGACTCTACATTCACTGAATGTAGAGTCTTTAGGCAAACCCTGGAGATCTTGCCTCCGGAAGAAGAGTGTAAGAGCCCTGGTTTCTGGTTGTAGGCTGTTTGTAGTCCTCGTGATATTGACCAATCATGTTTGAGTCGGCTGCAGTTGTTGCCAGGTTAAACGGTCCGTGCTGTGAACTAACGAGGCAGAACATAACTGGCGTCACTGCAAACTCTGAATCCATCACAATGGTTCAGCATATTTACTTATATAAATGGAAGTCGGAAACGGAAATTCGCCTCCTCCACCCAAATCAAACCGGAATGCCAAAAAATCGGGGGTCTGCCCCCAGAGGCTGTATTGCGTCAGACGGCGATACAGCCAATGGGTTTCGAGAATGCAGCCACTGTAACAGTTCCTAACAGGTGACAAAATAAAACCACTGGACCCACAGAAGGAAAACGCTGGACTTCCAGACCCCCCAGGAAATTGGGAAAAAAAGGTTTGCTGGACCTACTAAAAAAAAACTAGTAAGATGGGACTAACGGACCCCGTTTGATTCAGTGTTTCACTACATTATATCAGGGGGCACTGACCTGACAGAGTTATTGTTATGGACAGACAGTGAGTCAATGACCATCAACAGACTGAGCACAGTCAAACAGGCTGCTCACACAGCAGCGCAGCACGACACTGTACACACAGTGGAGCGAGCCGTGTTGCGTTCAGGCGTTGTCACGTAAATGACAAATTCCAGCACGCCATAGCACAACACAGCAGCATGTCAAGTGGGCCGAGCCCGAGTAAAATTTTGCTCAATTTTTCATTTGTTATATAGTTTGTTATGGAGTCCGTGATTTCCCCGTGACACTTACAGATGTTTGTGTAACTGTGCTTGGATGTTATTTTATGAGGTTCTGGTGTCTTTCAGTTGTCTCTTTGTCTTGAACGTTACTTTTCTCTGTGCTGTCTCAAGTGCTGATATAGATCGGTCGTGTTGCCGCGGGACTTGGCGACTTTAACTTTTAAACTTTTACACAGCACGTCGTTCTGTTGAACGTCACCGTACCTGAATCCAAAGTATTGCCATGTGATAGACGTTACATTATTTTCACCAACTCAGCCTGTTCATGGTTGAGCTCATGCTCTTCTTTAGTGTCTGTGTTGGTCGCTGCTGCACGCTGGCTGGTCACCTGACCATACGTGCTGCACACACCAGGATAGCTTGTGGGTGTGATGTCAACAAACTCCACACACTACACACACACTACGCACACACGTTAACATTCATTTACGTTAAATTGCAAATCGCAGCCTTTTATGCCGTTATGTAATCGCACAGCCTGACATTGCGATTACAACTACGATTAGATTAATCGTGCAGCACTACTTTTGGTCCACAAAAACACCCCAGGAAATATTGGATTACTGGACCCACAAAAAAAAAGAAAACCTGAAAAACATAAGACTACCAGACAAACAAAAAAATGGCAAAATGGGACAGCTGGACCCACACAAAGAGAAAAACAGGACTTACAGACCCCCCAAAAATCTGAAAAAAAAAAAAAAATCTGTCGAACACACAAAAAAAACAGAAAAGAATTGGACTATTGGACCTATAATAATGGAAAAATAAGAAACTGGTCCACAGAAACACCCCAGGAAAAAATGGGACTTATGAGGCTTTAAAAAAAGAAAAAAATAGTCTATCGGACACACACACAGAAATAATAAGTACATTTGGACTACCAAACCCACAAACAGACAAAAAACATATTCATTGCAGTGTCTTTCAGCATATGGCAATCACGTGTGGCTCAGCTGACCAAATCTATTTTCCAATGTTGGTCCAGAATATTGAGGCCCGTCTGAAGGTGTCGTTGCCTAGCGACCTTGGAGCAGCTTTGACAGACGGGGTGGTGCTCTGTCACTTGGCCAATCACGTGAGACCCCGGTCCGTCCCCAGCATCCACGTCCCCTCCCCCGCTGTGGTGAGTCCGTTTTTTATTAGTATTATAAAGAAGATCGAGACTCACAGCTGCTGGTTATTGTAATAACTCTGGTTCTCCGTCTGTGTCCTGTAGCCTAAACTCACCATGGCCAAATGTCGACGAAACGTTGAGAACTTCCTGGAGGCGTGTCGCAGGATCGGTGTTCCACAGGTAACTCACACTAATCACATGACCTGTGTCACCTGCTGCTTAAGTCAACAACAGGACGGACCTGATCAGATCCGTGATGTCACCTCCTGTTTGGGATAAATTAATGGATGTCACAGCAGCTGTGAACACTAGAGACTCACAATTAAACAGATCCATGTTTCTGTGTCCTGTCTGAGCTTTTCATTGGACAGTGACAGCAGAGGGAGACGACAGCAAACATGAGACAGATGTGACAAAGATACTCAGTCAGATTCATGGTCTGCTCTTCAACTCTAAACCCTCAGTCATGAGAAACATCCATCTGCAGAGCTGGAGAACCGCCATTTTTAACATGCGCAGGCGAGAGCTTGAGAGGGCGCGGTATCTGTCAATCATTTTTTTAATGTGGCCAATCAGAGGCTCACAATCCTGTCAGTCAAAAACTTACCAGATTTTATTTCAGCCAATCACCTCACAGTAGTGGGAGGAGTCAACATTTCAACGAGCTAGCTATGCTAGCGCTAGTTAGCGTCTGTGTATCGACACAATAATCATCACAGAATAAAGTTCAACCACTGCTCATTTTAAAGGGACCGATGCGAGATAACTTGTTCTTTGTTTTAATTATAGCACAATCTACCAACAACGAATCACAGTTGTTTGTGTCTGGCTGCCAGCGTTAGCTAGTGCCGCTAGCACGCTAGCTAAGTTAGCTGTAAAGTTGTCTCTTTCAACTTAAAAATGTTGATAAAAATTAGGGATGCACCGAAATGAAAATTTGTGGCCGAAGCCAAAGCCGAATAATATTAAACGCTTGGCCGAATACCGAGTACCGAATACTGAATATCATTGTTTAGCTTTTCATTAGTTTTTGCAGATGAACCCCTCCAGATTAGGGTTGTCACGGTACCAAAATTGGGACCCACTGTGTGATACCGATGAAAATATCATGGTTCTGAGTAGTATCATGATACCACAGCAAAAATGAGGCAGATGTGCCTTTTGTCATTTATAAAAGATAAATCACTTTTCTATAATACATCAATGATATTTCAATGGAATAAATTATTTACTGACTTATTCATACTTCAAAAACAGCATCAATCAGTGATTAACTTAGGGGGGATCAAAATAAAATAAATAAATGAAATAAGAATCAACCAGCCACCCTCCTCCCCTGACAAGTAAAGAACAGTCCCTAAAGTGCGGTGAGGTTTGTGGGCCGTGAACTGCTCGTTTCTCCTCTGACACGTCACATACCTGTGTTCGGCTGGCTCGGCTGTTCAGGTACTTTTGGGCAGTCATGACGCCAAGAAGAGGATATTATTGGAGCCGACTTCTCCGTCGCCCGGTAAGCCGATGGCCGCCGTATTTGACAGGAATACATTAACGTTACTGTCTGTGTCTGTGACCCCCGTTCAACCCACAATCGGTGGGATTCGCCTTTTGTTTCTGCTGCTGGTTGAAATCTGTAGGCTGCTTGCACAGCCTGCTGAATGATTTAAGCCTATTTTGCTCGCTCAAAACTATTTTTAGTTGCAAATGCGAGTGCCGTGATGGACGGATCGCCACACTGCCGACATTTTAATCCGCCCGTCATGGCATGCTGTTTGATTGCATTATCAAAACACACCGCTATTATTCAGCCTTGTTTTTAACTTATTCCACCGAATACCGAATGTGTGTTTTTTTGCAATATTCGGCCAAATATATTCAGTTACCGAATATTCGGTGCATCCCTAATTAAAATGTTGCCGTTCCAAGACAAAGTACCGACAGATGGCAACGTCTCAAATCAACATGTTAGAGTGGAAACTTTTCAGCGTGCAAACGCACTAGCAAGATTAGCTAACGCTGACAGCCAGAAACAAACATCTATGATCCATCATCTGTTTGATCATCTGAACACAGAACATGTTTCCTTGGAGCGGTCCTCCTAAAATGAACTGTGATGACAGTTTCTATATTCTCTGTTGATCCCTGATTAAGGAGCTGATAGGGAGACAGTGTTAGGTAATGAGCTAATGTGCTAGGTAGAAAAGTTTTCTGTTTCTGCTTTAAATAAGTAACTGTGAACCCAAGGCTAATGTTATTTTTACAACAACAGTCTGTTATTATGAATTTAACAATCTCCGTCTGTAAAACATAAAACTAACAGTCTGGTGTTCGCGCATGCATACGTCTAAACCGGCGTCTCTCCTGCTCTGCAGGCGGATGATACTGACAATCGTCAGAGCTTTTCCAAAAGCCTAATTTGCAGACTGCACCTCAGTGGAGGGTCCCTCTGATTCTGGATGTGACATCATTGACCAACAAGAAGCTGTTTCTCCTCGACTAACTATCTTCTCTCTTCTCTTTCATCTTCCCACCTTTCATTAATCCTTCTATATTCTGTCCGTCTCAAAACATTTATCCGTCACCATGTCCATCCCACCTCGTCATCCTCAGGACAGTCTTTGTTCAGTGGGGGAGATCCTGGAGGGAGGAGGGGGCAAGGTTTATGGGACGGTGGGAATGCTGCTATCAATGGCCCCGCCCCTGACTAGCCCCTCCCCTCGGGTCCAGCTGGCAGGCTTTGCTCTGTTTTACCTGTCTGTCATGTCGGCGCTGTGTGCCATCTACGTACACCTGGCGCCGCATGTCTGAAACCAACCTGAGAAACCAAAGTGATTTTATTCCACTGATTAAAAACTGATCTTAGTTCAGTGAAATACGAGTCACAGCACAACTTTTAAAGTTATATTCAGTATTTTGTTTTTAGCACAGAAACTTAAGCCATGAGGAAATGCAGAGCTCTGTTGTGTTTATTGTCCATGACCTGTGTCCAGGTTGTGGCGGCAGCAGGCGAGGTCAGATATTCCAGATGTCCCTTTCTGTAGCCAAGCCCACCAACCAGTTCCCAGGAGAGATGATTTGTCTGTAAGGGCCGGGTGTACTCCATCAGAACTGGTCTGTACGACGTGTTGCCCGACCATGTTGGAAATCAGTGTTCATAGTCGCTCTGAAGGTCGACAAGCCGTCATGATGCCGTTTAAATATGGTGACAACTTCCCACATTTTCAGTCTCTCCTGATGACGTTCTGAAGACAAGCTCCTTTATTCTGTAAGATATAGATTCATCAGTTTCAAACATCTCTGTCCTCATACTTCCATGTGTCCTTCATGATGTACTTAGCTGTGTCTCAGTTCAGGGGCTGCAGCCTTTGAAGGACGCGGCCTTCGCAGTTGACATCAGCCACATCCTTAGAAGACAGCCTCAGCCAAACCGAACAGTCTCAAAAATGGGATGGTCTGATCTGCGGAGCATTTCCCAGTTGTATCACCAGTTGTTCTCGACCTAACCCGTTGGTGTTACTGTTACTTAGAAACCAGCTGCGCTTGATGAATGGAGTAAGCTTGTAAGTTAGTTCGCCCTAAATCATGGACCAACAGATTGTTATTATATGTTTTATTTAATGCTTGAGGAGATGAGTCACTGCTGGAGACGCGGCTGTCTGATATATTTCAGGCCGTTTTACAGTTAGTCGTTACCTAGTTAACTTAATATATAATCGTCACCGGCAGGCAATGCATCTTGGGATAGGCTGGGCCATGAAGGACTCATCTGTTGCATCCTCCAAATTCTGGAAAAGAAGGCTGCATTTCTTGGCCGCATTTGGAGGAGCCTTCTAAATGGGATGGCCTTGGTCCCGCCGATGTGACGCAAACAATCTTCAAATGCAGCATTAGAAGGCTGCAGCCCTGAAGTGAGACACAGACAACGATACAGCCAATAGATGGTGCTGGAGGACACAGCAATAAACGAGGTGATGGTGGAGGAGGTGGTAATATTGTACCTTTAAACCAAGGCAGCGCTGTAGACAGTGGTCTGTGAGACCGTTCAATACATCGCAACATGTGGACGGATACGTTTTTTTAATATATAACTGATTCACTCAGTTCTACCATTTTTTAAATGTTTTGTTGTCTCCTATGGTCGCATCGCACTAAAACTACGCTACACTGCCTCTACGGTCTCTGGCGGTACTGTGAGCACTTCTGATGGAGTATACTGGCCCCTGAACCTCCTGAGAACCTGCGTCCTCATATGAGGACATCACATTTTAGTGTTGCTGCACCTTATATTTCATTCTGCTTAACTAAGACCTGCTGTCCTTGTTCGTGGACACTTTTGTGCCATTCAGTGTTAGCAAAAGCACAATACACTAATTCATGTAAAAACAAGATGGCAGCCATCTCTGCCGAGTCAGTCTGTAGCTGATCCTGACACAAAAGAGGACAAGATCCAAAAACCTCATCAGTTTATGACTGAAACTTTATTTATGATTAATAATGTTTGTAGTTTAATATGGCAACAAAGTTGACCAGTTTTAGCAACAGTAATAAGCTAAGATGCTATTAATTAGGAAGTACTTGTTTGAGGATGTTAGGACTTCATTATTGTATTATGGCAGCATTTCACAAAGGCCCGTTAGGTGTGACAGACTGTTCCTACAGACAACAAGAACATTTTTTTTAAAAAAATACTCATACTTTAAGTCACTACCCAAAATTCATGCAGCAGCGGAATAAGAAAAGTGTTAGAGATTGCTTTCTCTCCAGCTCCTCCTGGACGAAACTATGGTCCAGGTGGGATATAACCCTGATGGGAGTACAGTACAGGCCAAAAGTTTGGACACACCTTCTCATTCAATGCGTTTTCTTTATTTTCATGACTATTTACATTGTAGATTCTCACTGAAGGCATCAAAACTATGAATGAACACATGTGGAGTTATGTACTTAACAAAAAAAGGTGAAATAACTGAAAACATGTTTTATATTCTAGTTTCTTCAAAATAGCCAGCCTTTGCTCTGATTACTGCTTTGCACACTCTTGGCATTCTCTCCATGAGCTTCAAGAGGTAGTCACCTGAAATGGTTTCCACTTCACAGGTGTGCCTTATCAGGGTTAATTAGTGGAATTTCTTGCTTTATCAATGGGGTTGGGACCATCAGTTGTGTTGTGCAGAAGTCAGGTTAATACACAGCCGACAGCCCTATTGGACAACTGTTAAAATTCATATTATGGCAAGAACCAATCAGCTAACTAAAGAAAAACCAGTGGCCATCATTACTTTAAGAAATGAAGGTCAGTCAGTCCGGAAAATTGTAAAAACTTTAAATGTGTCCCCAAGTGGAGTCGCAAAAACCATCAAGCGCTACAACGAAACTGGCACACATGAGGACCGACCCAGGAAAGGAAGACCAAGAGTCACCTCTGCTTCTGAGGATAATCATCCTCAGAATTCATAATTCATCCGAGTCACCAGCCTCAGAAATCGCAAGTTAACAGCAGCTCAGATCAGAGACCAGATGAATGCCACACAGAGTTCTAGCAGCAGACCCATCTCTAGAACAACTGTTAAGAGGAGACTGCGCCAATCAGGCCTTCATGGTCAAATAGCTGCTAGGAAACCACTGCTAAGGAGAGGCAACAAGCAGAAGACATTTGTTTGGGCCAAGAAACACAAGGAATGGACATTAGACCAGTGGAAATCTGTGCTTTGGTCTGATGAGTCCAAATTTGAGATCTTTGGTTCCAACCGCCGTGTCTTTGTGAGACGCAGAAAAGGTGAACGGATGGATTCCACATGCCTGGTTCCCACTGTGAAGCATGGAGGAGGAGGTGTGATGGTGTGGGGGTGTTTTGCTGGTGACACTGTTGGGGATTTATTCAAAATTGAAGGCACACTGAACCAGCATGGCTACCACAGCATCCTGCAGCGACATGCCATCCCATCCGGTTTGCGTTTAGTTGGACCATCATTTATTTTTCAACAGGACAGTGACCCCAAACACACCTCCAGGCTGTGTAAGGGCTATTTGACCAAGAAGGAGAGTGATGGAGTGCTGCGGCAGATGACCTGGCCTCCACAGTCACCGGACCTGAACCCAATGGAGATGGTTTGGGGTGAGCTGGACCGCAGAGTGAAGGCAAAGGGGCCAACAAGTGCTAAACACCTCTGGGAACTCCTTCAAGACTGTTGGAAAACCATTTCAGGTGACTACCTCTTGAAGCTCATGGAGAGAATGCCAAGAGTGCGCAAAGCAGTAATCAGAGCAAAGGGTGGCTATTTTGAAGAAACTAGAATATAAAACATGTTTTCAGTTATTTCACCTTTTTTTGTTAAGTACATAACTCCACATGTGTTCATTCATAGTTTTGATGCCTTCAGTGAGAATCTACAATGTAAATAGTCATGAAAATAAAGAAAACGCATTGAATGAGAAGGTGTGTCCAAACTTTTGGTCTGTACTGTATGTCCCTGGTCTGCCCCTGGGTCTCCGACCAGCTGAGGTTAGGAGAGGAGCTCAGACCTCCGTCCCAATCACATCAGGCCAGTACGAAGCCAGCATCACTGCTAATGCACAAACATTTTGGTCGGGTGATCTCACTCCTGAACAAACCCACAAGATACTTGAGCGTCTTCACTCACAACCCAAAAGAAGCATTTCACTGTACTTCTAGCAGAGTACCATGGCCTCAGAATTACAGGAAATTCCTCCAGAGGGCACTCAAGGTCACTGTGGACAGGAGGAGCTTGGGATCAAATCACCAACTCTGTGGTGAGAAGGGATGCACTCTACCTGCTAAACCACAGCTCTTTGACGGCGGTTTTCCTGGTTGTGCAAACATAAGAGTTCGTCAGAGAAGTAGGCAAGAGTATGATTCTTTTAAAAATGGCCACGAGTATCTTGGCAAGCGTTGCTGCAATGAGTGCAGCTACGCCATTGTGGTGCAAGGATCAGACTTTTCTTTTCAAGATGGACACTGTCAGATTGGTCAAATACTTGTGACACGGCAGATTTGCTGTACTTAGGACAATGACATCAACAGGGGTTCAGTTGCATTTTATCGGCTCTGGATCCAGTATCATATCAGCTTATCAAATCCAAATCTCATCAGTTCACTTACTTAGTCTAACAGTGTTTAGCTTTCAGTGTCTTTAAGTAACAAATCAAATCAGTCGAGCCTTTAAAGTCCTGAAATCCCCGTGGACTTCAGTCACTGGTGGACTCTGCCATGAGGACTTGTTGGCCTTGACATAGGAATTGGACTTAACTTGGTCTTTATTCAGGACTTGTTGGCCTTGAAGTCGGAATTGGACTTTACTTGGTCTTTATTCAGGACATGTTGGCCTTGAAGTAGGAACTGGACTTTACTTGGTCTTTATTCAGGACATGTTGGCCTTGACATAGGAATTAGACTTTACTTGGTCTTTATTCAGGACGTGTTGGCCTTGAAGTAGGAACTGGACTTTACTTGGTCTTTATTCAGGACATGTTGGCCTTGACATAGGAATTAGACTTTACTTGGTCTTTATTCAGGACGTGTTGGCCTTGACATAGGAATTAGACTTTACTTGGTCTTTATTCAGGACGTGTTGGCCTTGAAGTAGGAACTGGACTTTACTTGGTCTTTATTCAGGACGTGTTGGCCTTGACATAGGAATTAGACTTTACTTGGTCTTTATTCAGGACGTGTTGGCCTTGAAGTAGGAACTGGACTTTACTTGGTCTTTTTTCAGGACATGTTGGCCTTGACATAGGAATTGGACTTTACTTGGTCTTTATTCAGGACGTGTTGGCCTTGACATAGGAATTGGACTTTACTTGGTCTTTATTCAGGACGTGTTGGTCTTGACATAGGAATTGGACTTCACTTGGTCTTTATTCAGGACGTGTTGGTCTTGACATAGGAATTGGACTTCACTTGGTCTTTATTCAGGACGTGTTGGCCTTGACATAGGAATTGGACTTTACTTGGTCTTTATTCAGGACGTGTTGGTCTTGACATAGGAATTGGACTTCACTTGGTCTTTATTCAGGACGTGTTGGTCTTGACATAGGAATTGGACTTCACTTGGTCTTTATTCAGGACGTGTTGGCCTTGACATAGGAATTAGACTTTACTTGGTCTTTATTCAGGACGTGTTGGTCTTGACATAGGAATTGGACTTCACTTGGTCTTTATTCAGGACGTGTTGGTCTTGACATAGGAATTGGACTTCACTTGGTCTTTATTCAGGACGTGTTGGCCTTGACTTAGCAGTTCATAACCAAGAACATGCCAGAACAGGGACTTTGTCCACCTCTGCTAAACTTGCCATATGCCTGTTCCCTCTCTGGACATCAGAGATTCTTTGAAGCCCCAGAGGATCATGTGATCCCACAGGTGAAGTTAAAACTTGACAATCCCCCAAAGTTGGAGGTTTATCCTGAAGCTTGTTTCCTGCCTGTCAAAGCTCCGCCCCCTGTGCCTTATGTTTGGCTGCCTGTCTGTCTGAGTGTGTTTTTTACCGTTTGTACTGTTTGTAAAGACAAGCTCTGGACTGGCTCCGGACCCTCCTGAGCCAGAAACCTGTTGTGCTGTATGTAGCCTACAAATGTGCTGAAAAGAAGCGTTGTGCACCAAAAAATGTTTTTCACTCATGATCTTCCTCTTAGTGATACCAACAGTGTTCGAGCAACTCAGCTGACGTCATTAATAAAAAAAAAACATGAACATGGAGCGACTGTCACTTTACTGGGGGAAGAACCGCTGAAAGTGAATGAACTATTCAGTGTTAGCAGGTCAGGGACTCTCAAGGTCCCTCACCCAAAAAAGCAGGTCGTACCAAGGACTCACAAGGTTGTTGTAGTTCAGGTTCTGTAAGAACTTAGTCCTTGTTCCTGCAGTGGAAGAGCACTTCTACTTTCTTTTTTCTTTTTTTTTTAAAAGATATTTTTTGGGGCATTTTTGCCTTTAATCGATAGGACAGACGAGCGTGAAAGGGGGAGAGAGAGAGAGAGAGACGGAGTGGCATGCAGCAAAGGGCCCCGGGCTGGAGTCGAACCCGGACCACTGCGACAACAGCCTTGTATATGGGGTGTCACCGACGCCCCACACTTCTACTTTCTTGTTGGAAGATGTGTTGAGTATTTTTGAACAGACTGTGTGCCTCTGCTCTTTCCTGATGTTGAAGAATGATTTGCCAGCTGAACATGAATAAAATGAACAAAAGCACCTTGACTCACTTTGTGTGTCTTTAAATCCCAACTGTAACAGATACTTAAAGCTGGGGTAGGTGGTGCAGATTTGGTTTCAAAGTCAAGTCATAATCACTGATAAAATCATAATTTAAGTGGACTGGGAGAAAACTAGACTGCTGCACCTCCTTTTGGCTTTGTTTTCAGGACACTTTGTCCAATTACAGATCATTTCAGATACAGTGCTATTCCTATTGGTTGTTCCTCAAATGCAGGTGTCAATCAATCAGTTTTCAGTTTTATTTATAAAGCCCAATATCACAAATCACAATTTGCCTCACAGGGCTTTACAGCATATGACATCCCTAGATGTGCGTGCGACTCCCTTCATGTGGTGAAAGTCTGATAAATGGAGGAGACTCCAGCATTGACAGCAACTGTCTACACTGCTAAGCAACCAAAACAGGAAGATGGACTGATCAGAGTTCACGTTTAATGTTAGCTAGAGCCTCCAGTCACATTTTGTCCTCCGCCTCACTCACTACAGCCCACCTTACCAAGACAACACTGTGATGTTAGACTTGGCGCTGTTGCTGGCCACCAGCCAACTGTGTGCACCGTCTTCGTCACGGTGGCTTGCAGCTAATTCTTGTCTTCAATCAATGTATGGAAACTCTGGGTTACAGTGTGAAGCATGGGAGTATACCCGTGGTAGCCTTGTGGGAGGGGCTTAGGATAGAGAGGAGGCAGCTGCAGGAGGACATTTTTGTCTCCCCAGCTTCAACAGATTCTAAGTGAACATGGTGACATGTCTGTATTAAGATGATGTAATTCTTTCTTTTCTAAAAAATAAATTTGACGTGGAGAAGGTTCAGTCATCACGACTGAGGTGCTGACCTTTGGTCATGTGATAACACGTGTATTTGGTCAAACTGCTGTCTTCTCTCAGCCTTGTCAGTTTCTCACCTTTTCTTTTCTCCATCACTTCAATTTGTTGTTTTAATTTGCTGCCTCTCCTTTTTTAACCCCTTTGTGTTTCCATGGTTACAGTTGTTTTACTCATTAATTTAATTTACCATCCGTTGACCCACCTTTCCGTTGTGTTTTCTTTTTTCCCCCTGCTGTGTGTCTTCCTCTGTGGTGTCCATCTCTGTAGAGTCAGTTGTGTCTTCCACTGCACATCCTGGAGGAGCGAGGGCTCCCCCAGGTGGCCGGGACTGTCAGCGCCCTGCTCGACCTGGCCCCGCCCAGACACCCCGTCACCACCACCAGCAACACGACTACGACGACCACACCTGGACCCTCTGTCAGCATGTAGACAACAGCACCACCACTGCACGCGCTCAGTCCGCCTCCTGTAACACCATTAGGTTGTTTTAATGTCTTCAGGTGGAGATAAAAAAAAAATGCTCCAGAGCAGCAGCAGGTCGGATCTGACGGAGACATGAACACAGCCGGAGACACGACGACATATACGACACTCAAAATGATCAAACTATACGTACGTGAAGTGGCTGTGAAAGAATCAGTAGCTTTACTGAGTTCCAAACCAGAAAATAATTCCACAAAGAAACAAAGGGAATCAGCAGCAGAATGAAACCACCAAAAATATAAATATGTGCAGGAACATGTTCCAGGCAGCTCCTCTGGATCACGAGTCTCAAACTTTGCCTTTGTTCTCTCTTTGTGCACATTTAGCAAATTAAATTATTTCACTCTGAAGACTTTAGGAAGACATTTGTTTACACCTTGATAAAATCCACCAGGAACAACTACATTCCTACAAACATCTACAAAAACCTGACGACTCGTATGTTTCATAAGTTTTAAATCTTCAGGTTGAAGAATTATTCAGTGACTTAAGTATTCACATGATGGATGGAGGTAGTTTTGACATCAAGCTAATATAGCTAACTGCTATCTTTATGGGTCCTCTTTTGGAAATGAATTTTCACTCTGTACTGTTACAGTGATGGTGGGTTTGGAAATTAAGCCAATGTAGCTAAACGCTAATGTTTACATTGTTTTATGTGGAAAGACATGAATGTGTACAACATTCATCCATGAGGACCATAGTTATCACACTGCTAACTGCTAACGATAGCTGACACAAATGTACAGCAGGTTTATGGGGTTTTTTTAAGCAACACTAATGTAGCTCGCTGCTAACTGTAGCCACTATTAATGTAGATGGTTTGGAGATAAAGCTAACGTAGTTAGCAGCTAACATTAACATTGTGAAGCTAGTCTGTTTATATATTAATGCAACACAGCTAGTTGTAAAATATTAGCTGATATTAAACCACTTAATTTGGGGTTGAAGCCAGTATAGGTCAGTGCCAATGAGACACCAACACTTCAACTGCTAACTGTAGCAACATAAATGTACAGTAGATGGTCTGAAAAATGCTCACTGCTAGCATTAGTTAACATTATGAGGTGAGGTGTGAAGATTAAATGAAACGGCTAGCTTCACATATTAGCTAACATGATACAGTTATGACTAAAGATTAAAATAAAACTGCTAGCTACATAAAAGCAAATATTATGTACCTATATGTAAAGACTAAACTAAAAATTAGCTTAGCTTTAAATATTAGCTAACATTACAAAAGTAGCTTCAAAAATTGAACTGAAAGTTAGCTTTACATAGTAGCTAATGTTATTAGGTGATGTGACAAGTTAAACTGCATTACATGTTAGCTTCGACCATTAGCTAATATTATGTAGTTAGGTGTAAAGTTTTAACTGACAAGGCTAGCCTTAAACATTAGCTAACAATATGTAGTTAGGTGCAAAGACACTGTAACAGCTAGCTTTAAACTATGCTAAACTATTTTGTGCCTAGGTGTAAAGACTAAATTGAGAGATCGAGATTTCAACATTAGCTAACATTATGTAAATAGTTGTAAAGATTTAACTGACAAGGCTAGCTTTAAACTTAAGCTAACATTTGTACTTGGTTGCAAAACTAAATTGAATTGACTAAATTGAAATTGTTAGCTTTAAATATTAGCTAACTTTGTGTAGTTAGATGTAAAGACCAACAGCTAGCTTTAAACATTAGCTAAAAGTATGTAGTAAGGTGTAAAGATTTAGCTAAAACTGTTTTAGCATTAGCTAAAATTAATGTAGTTAGATGGAGAGGCTAAACTGAAACAGCTAGCTTTAAACATTGGCTAACATTATGAAGCCAGGTGTGAACTGACATGACGAGCTGTAGTTGAAGCTGATTGAAATCATCTCTGCTAAATGCTAATGATAGCTAACATAGTAACTGTTGCACAGTAACTGCTGTATGAACCCAGAGGGTGTGGAAGCTAAACAAGTACAGCTAGCTTCAAACATTAGCTCACATTGGACTGTAAGGTTTTGAGTTGAAGCTAATGTAGCGTGGTGGTAATGTTAGTTAACATTAGCTAACATCTTCAGTTGTGTTTTCTCCGTCAGATCCAAATGTCGGAATTTAGTTTTTATTTAAAACTTACCTGAGTTTTCATTGGAGGTCAGTTGGATTGACATCAGCGATCATGTGACGGAGATAGACGTGAACTCTGAGTGGGAAGAGCTTATTTTGTTTTTATTTCTGTCTCTGTGACGATGTCACGGCTGACAGCTCAGGTTGGTACCTGGCTGCTGTCACCACCTGGTCCATCGTCCACACGTGATCACGACCTTCATCATAGTCATGACATCACTTTCACTGATCATGTGCTCAGTCACCATGTGGCCAAAAGCATGTGGACGTTTGTTGTCATGACCCGACCGGAGGGGTCGTAATTGATTTATTAGATTAGAAAGAAAAGACGAAATAATAATAAAACTTTATTTATACAGCAGTGTTTGACACTTTGAGACACACAATATAAAACCATTAAACTTTATTTATAACAGTTTTATGAACATGAACACAGACGACAGTAATTAGCTGATACTGTCCATACGTCAATAATCACTATTATTTCAAACAAAGCTGATTCTAACCCTGAAGGTCCTGCTGTGATTGGACAAGGACGATCAGGTGGTGACTGTTGCATTCTGGGACATTTTTTACATTTAAAAAAAACCCTCCTGATGCGACACTACAGTCACACGACCAGTTTTTATTCTTCGTAAATATATGTGTACAAATATACTCTGTAAATATAGGTGTGTGTGAGTGTGAGTGAGTGAGTGAGCGAGCGAGTGAGTGAGCGCCGTGGACAGACGCAGTCCCCAATCAAAGGTCAAAGGACAAGAAAAGTTTCTTTTTGTTTAAGTTAATGAAAATGGAGGAAGCGGTGGGCGGAGCTTCACCTGTGATGTCAGGAGGTCAGCTCTGTTGTGTTAAAGGAGCAGTACACCCAAACACCCAGCGCCTGTCACTGTCTCCTGTCTCTTGTCTCTGCGCTGGACTTAATCAGTGAGTCTCCTCTGGATCCTCTCACTCTGCTCTTTTTTCACACTTCTTCCAAACTTCCTGTTCAGAGTTCAGCGTTTCTTCTGAATGCCGTTGCTCCGTCAGAAAAAAGTCAGCAGGGACAATAAAAAATAGATTTCAGGATGATCGCAAGATGAAAGTTAGACCGAGTGTCACGCACCAAATTCAATGTCGTCCTTGTTCATGGACACTTTAATGTCCCATCTTGTGGCACCAACACCACAAGTGGCGGTAATGCACCTAATATGCTGGTTGTCAACCGCCGTTAAAAGACAAAAAGAAGAAGACCAACACCACAACACACTAATGTAAAAACAAGATGGCCGCCTCTGCAGAGTCAGTCCAGCATCACTGACCTGCAGAGCCTCAGGGTCAGAGGTGTGTGAGTCAAAGAGGGCGGGGCATCTGTCATTCAGAGACTCACAATGACTCACATCTCCTGTCGGACAAAAACTTAACCTTATTTAATTCAGCCAATCACCTCACAGCAGTGGGAGAAGACAACATTTCAACTAGCTAGCTACACTAGCACTAGCTAGCTTCTGCTTATCAACTTCCTGATCATCACAGAGTGAAGTAACTTTAACCACGGCTTATTCTAGAAAGAAGCAGCGCGACATGACGTGTTCTTTGTTCAGATTATCAAACGGACGATGCATCATAGATGTTTACTTCACTGTTAGCTAGCATAGCAAGCATAAGCTATTCTAGCTAAGTTAGGTTAGCTTTAAAATGTTGTTGTCTGTTGATGCTGTGTCGAGTGTAAAAGCTAGGATGGGTGATCTGGAGGGACACAAAGCCCAGAGGAAAAAAGGACAGAGTCCATGTCTCCACATCCAGGGATGTGTGAACACTGGAGGAAAGCCGACAGACCCTGCCCACTGACATTCTGCCCTCACACAGCCTGGGTCAGCGGGTCTGATGGAGGCTGTTCAGGAGCTCAGACTCAGGACGCTTGTCTTATCTGTCCCCGGGGGTTTCATGTCCCTGTCTTCAGGATGGACAGCACCATCAGATGGAGACGCTTTTTATCAACATTTTAAAGAGTAAACTTTTTAGCGAGCTAACGCTGCAGCCAGAAACAAACATCTTTGATCCGTCGTCTGTTTGATCATCTGAACACAGAAGACGTTTCTTAAATCATCTGAACTACATCTTTATCACTCTCCGTCTGTTCAACAGGAATCTGCAGCTCTGGTACTCGTGCACACACAGATTGATGTTTCTCTGTCAGTCTGCAGACGTTCAGACACGAGGTCCAAAACCTGATCACATTTTATCGTCAAACTTTATTTATGATTAATAAAGTTTGTAGTTTGATACAGCAACAAGTTTGACCCATTTTATCCACAGTAACAAGCTGAGACGAGACTTTTACGAGGATGGACTCGTCTGAGGATGTCGGGACTTTGTTATCGTCTCGTTTGAAGACACTGAGATTTGTTGTGTTTTCAGCTATGTGCTCGGCCGTCTTCAGGAGTTGAAGTGAATAGTTTGGATGTGAGCCCTAAATAACTGTCTGATACTCTGTTACACACTTAAACCCGTCGTCCCTGTACGAGGACATTGTTTTGTTTCAAACCAACTTCCTGTTCAAAGAAGGTGTTTAGTTTTTCATACCTGAGGTCAAACCGATCCCAGATCATGAGGAGAAATTAAAGATACATGTGAACAGAACTCTTCAGGGTCTCAGGAGGATTTTATAATTAAAGAGTTTCTGATGTTTGAGTTGTTCGTCCCGTTTAAGCTCCAACCACAGAGACAGAGACAGGAAACGTGACCACAGTTGAGTTCTTAACATTAAACCTTTATTTCCATGTTCAGATGCTGCATTCAGGTGACGTGGGACATGAGGATGTTGGTCATGCTTGTTCCTGTTTGACCTGAATGCAGCGTCACACCTGACCTCACCTGTGTGAACTGCGTCTTTAATCTGTTAACGCTGGTGTTGGCGAGTTGCCTGTGAGGCAGAACTCGGGGCCCAACAGTCCCCCTGAGCAGGTGCTGTGATTGGCAGTTGTTCTGTCCAATCACGTGTCCCCGTGTCCTGAGCGGACAGGTGTGGACTGACCGATCAGGTGGTTCCATGTTTGTACAGATGTTTAATGTTTTTCTCATGTGCTTCTCCTGCGGTGGTGATGGGGTCATGTGATGGCGGTGACGGGATCATGTGATGGCGGTGATGGGATCATGTGACGGCAGTGACGGGGTCATGTGATCGCAGGGTGGTGTGGTTTTAAAGGACATTCCACCGTGTTTTGTGGAGGACAAACAGACTGTCACAGTTTTTACAGTTTTTCACTTTGTTTTCTTTTTGCTGTAAACTGTATAAAAGATTTGAACACGTGTATGAAGAGTTGAGTTTAAGTGCTTAAAATAAATATTTTAATTTGACTCTTTTCACTGACGTGAACCCTCCGACACCTCTGATGTCATTTATCTTACAGACAAACAGACCGCAGGTCAGTGATCTCAGTCACTCTGTTGGTTCAACACATCAAAATGTATATATATATAAAAAAAAAAAAAATCATATAATGAAGAAAAATATATTGAAATAAATATCAGTATAATAGAAATAAACATAATAGAATAAATATCAAGCCAAGAAATAAATACCAGTGTAATAAAATAAAAAGCATGTTTTATACTGCTATTACATTCAAAATAAATGTGATTGAAGCAAAAATAAGTGCAATGAAAATAACATATCGGTGCAATAAATATAATAGTGAAATAAATATACCAGTCTAATAATAATAATAAGTGTTGGCATAAAAAATAAGTATCAGTACAATAAATCACAGGTCTAAATCAAAAGTATTTATTAAAGGTTTATTGATACAGCTTTTTTATGTGATGTTAATTAAATAAAAAAATAAATAAATAAATCAGCAAAGCAAAATAAAATGTGAAATTTGCTAAATAATTAAGTCATAAATGAGAAAAATAATAAACATAAAAATTAATTCTAAAATCAAATTTGTAAAGATGAAAAAGCATCATGTAGAACAGTTAACATTTGTTTTTATTTAGAAAATAAAATTAAAAATACACACAGTTAATTTAGAAAATCCCTCATTTTATAAACTACTGTAGTTGACTTTCATAATTAATTAATTAATTAATTATCTTTTATCACACTCAGAAATTTGAAACACTTTTCTGATTTAAAATTATGTGTATTTGTTGCCTGATTCAAGATTTTACAGATAATAATAAAATGACGATAAAAATAAATAACACACAGTTAGAATGTGGTTTTCTTTGTAAAATGAGATCCAGGTAAACAATGTTAGGTAGAATAATTAAACTTAACTGAAATAGGTTAGATTACATTAAGATGGAAAAAAATAAACACTGAATATTTCGTTTTCTTAATAAAATGAGGTTCCAGTTAACAACATAAAATAAATTAATAAAATAAATTTATTAAACTGAAGAAAATTTAAATAAAGATCAAAAATAAACATCTTGGTTTAATAACGGTACAATATAGTTTTCTAAATAAAACGAAGTCCCAATTAAACAACAAATACCAATAAAATAAAGATTAAAAAATATAAGTCGGGTCATAACAGCGTTAAATTTTAATCTTAATAAACTCCGGTCCCATCAAGACAACACGAAATAAAAAGTGAAAAATAAAACAACAACAAAAAACTTGTAAAAACACGTTGTGAGTGAAGTCCGCCATTTTGTGCAGGCAGCTCCGCGGACACCTCTGTTTACAATAATTTCCCGTCGGTCCTTCGTCACTTCCTTTTCCTCCATCTTCCTGTTCACGGAGACGGTAAGAAACCGACATGTCCGACTCAAAGTCTCAATAACATCTTTAATCCGGGTTGTTTCAGTCCGATAATCACCGTCAGTTCACGGCTCGGTTGTTCTCCGGTTACCGGCCGCTGTGTGCCGGTGCTGGAGGCCGTGATGCCGGAGATTCGGTTCGGATGGAGCTAACAGCGGCTAACGGAGCTAAGAGCAGACCGGGCAGAGCGGCTGCAGACGCGGGTAGACTCAGAGAGAACTCGCGGTGTGGCGGTGGAGCCGTGACAACATGGCGCCGTCAAACATTGTGTTTGTGTTAGCGTGTTTAAAACGTTAGCATGTTAGCATCGGAGTGTTTGTGGTGCTGCTTAAATGTGTCACTGCGGGATCTGCGGCTCCAACATGTTAGCCTGCTGTTAGCTTCCTGTTAGCCTGCTGTTAGCTAATAGCTTATTAGTGACTGTTTTTACTTAGTTAACCTGTTTATTAGGAACACCTGTGGACATCCGGGTGTTTACTCCGTCACCCCTGAGAGGAAGATGGCGGACACAACAACTGAAGCACGTGCTGGTTTAACTGTAACTCTAAAGTGAAACATCATCAATGAGGCAGCAGCTGTGTGTGTGTGTGTGTGTGTGTGTGTGTGTGTGTGTGTGTGTGTGTGTGTGTGTGTGTGTGTGTGTGTGTGTGTGTGTGTGTGTGTGTGTGTGTGTGTGTGTGTGGTGTGGGTGGTCACTTTATGAGCATGAATGAACCCCGTGACTGCAGTTTACTGTGATCGAGCAGGTGAGCTCAACCTGTGACATCACACCGTAGTCACTCTGAGAGGTATTGTGATGTTTGAACCAGCTGTTCCTAATAAACTGGTCACTGAGTTTAGCAGGCTCGTACAGTCATGTAGGATTGCTGCTGTATTAACATGACTGTCTGTGTGCAGGTGGACCCACCTGGAGAAGACTGACGATGCCTGGAAGGTAAGATGCTACAGCTGTCTGTCTGTCTGTCTGTCTGTCACTCGAGTCCAGCGTCTGTCTTCACACTGAGTGTCGAGTGTGTTAAAATATTAGACTTTGATTCTGTAATGATCAGACTGAGTTTCTCAGAGTCAAGGAAGGATCCTGCAGAGACAGAGTCCTCCCTCTCATTCACTGGATCAGACTAACAAGTGTCCTCATGTGATCATCATTAACCCTCAGCAGACTGAGGAGGTTTCACTTACTGTGACCAGTTTAACACTCTGTAATGTTGTTGGACAGTTTTAAACATGTGTGTCAGTATTGTCAGAGTCACGTGACTTTTAGGGAGAATATATTTCTGGATCATATTTAAGAGTAAGTGGAGTAATGGAGTAGTGCTCCATCTCTGCTGTGAATGATTCATTTAAAACTTAAATCACGTTATTTAATCAATCTCATGTGGCAGTGACACATTGTAAAGTGTAAATGATGAGGTGTCTGTCTGATAAACTCAGGTGGAGACATTAACCCAAATAAATGACACATCATACCCCCTTTACACGTAGGAAAAACGCACATATTTTCATGCGGTTTGGCCTCTTGTTTACACGCAAGCAGTTTTTTTCATGGAAAATGATCATTTGTAAAAACTCCGGCCAAAGTGGAGATTTCTGAAAACGCCATTTGTGTGTTGCCGTGTAAACTGGGTGAAACATGGTTTTAGGTTCTGAAACGTCACAGCATGCACCAGCAAATGCTTGATGTCATGTGAGTGACCTGTGTTTACACTTTGTTTGGCTACTGATCATGGATGCTGTTAAGGTTGTAATCTAAAGCAACATTTAGCAGTAGCTCCACTTCACTGTCAGTCCACACAAACGAACCTCTCGCCATGTTTACTGTTTTGAAAGGAACAGGAGGTCGTGCGTCTTATTCGTTGTTGTCGATTCTGATTGGCTTGCATGGCTTCATCCTTCTCCCTACACTGCTGCCCATAGGTTTGGCACAGTTATGACACCGTATTTATCCAGGTTCATGTAAATGACAACATTTTTGAAAACAAAGTTGTATGCACGATGTTATTGTTGAAAACGGAGGGGGGGAGATATTCGTTTCTGTAAATACCCGGCTATGTGTAAACGTGACATTAATCTAAATCCTGCCGAGGTTTCATTGAAGAGGCCCCACCCTCACTTCCAGCAGGTTGTGTGTAAAGCATTATGGGGATTTTATGCCCGCTTAGGACCCACACATGGATCCTTCAAATTTCTCTGAAAGAAGGACGTTGATGACGTAGTGTCCTTCAGATTCAGCTGTTTGAGGATCCTTCCTTGACTCTGAGAAACACCCAGTGACTCTGTGATTGATTGGTCAGACTGTGACTCTGTGTCTCTGTCATTGATTGGTCAGACTGTGGAGTAAGGCCATCTTCACTGGCTACAAGCGCGGTCTGAGGAACCAGCGCGAACACACGGCTCTCCTGAAGCTGGAGGGATGTTACTCCAGAGACGAGGTCGACTTCTACCTCGGCAAACGCTGCGCCTACGTCTACAAGGCCAAGAAGTAAGAGACGAGGGGATGGTCCTGCACCACACCTGTTCTCCTGTTTTCCTGCACCACACCTGTTCTCCTGTTTTCCTGTTCTCCTGCACCACACCTGTTCTCCTGTTTTCCTGCACCACACCTGTTCTCCTGTTTTCCTGTTTTCCTGCACCACACCTGTTCTCCTGTTTTCCTGCACCACACCTGTTCTCCTGTTTTCCTGTTCTCCTGCACCACACCTGTTCTCCTGTTCTCCTGCGTCAAACCTTTGTTTGATCCACACGTCTGTGTTCAGCTCTGTGTTTCACAGGGACGATAATTACTGTGGCACAAAGTGCTCACACTGACGATGTGAGAGCTGTGAATGAGACGTCCCAAAATCAGACGTCCATGATCAGAGCAGAAGTCATGATGTGACCACGTCAACTGTAAAATAGAAGAGAAAATACAGAGTGGGGAAGAAAAGACGGGCCGCAGATAACGACAGGAAGTGACCAAAGTTTGAGTTTCAGGCTGAAACAAAACAAAACTCTCAGTAGAAAGAGTCCGACCCTCTGAGCGTACATGACGCGGTTAGCCTCGTCTGAGCTGCAGCAACTGAGGTGTTTTACAAATGAGACCCCAGGCCTCTCTAACAGAGGCCGGTCTCTGTTGAGGTGTATTGACGTGGTTACGTAGTTTGGATTTACAGCATTGTTTGATTAACCTCAAACTTTGGTCACTTCCTGTTGTTACCTGTGGCCCATCTTCTCTCCGCTGCCGGTTTTAGAGGTCACAGTTTTTACGTGTGGTCAGGACTCGTTCTGTGCGTACGCATTAACAGCTGTGACACCTGGTCTGGTTTCCAATCTGTTACTTTTTATAGAACTCATAACTGATATTTTATCTGCAGACTATTTTTGATATTCATATTTAGACAGGTTTAAATGAACTGTAGGCGAGGTGCACACCTATGTCTCGGGTCAACATAGGTGGCGAGGTGTATGAGATGACCTACGAAGCAAGGGTTGTTTTTTGTTTGTTTTTTTTTTTTACCCAGAACGGTTTTCAAACTTGACGTGAAGGAAATCAGAGCAGATCATCTGACATGATTAAGTACAAGATCACCAAGACATCTATTTCTCTGTCCCTTGTCTGTCCCCCTCTCCTCCTCTGCTTGTCCCCCTTTTTACTTGTCTGTCTCCCTGTGTCTCCGTCTGTCCCTAAATGTCATGTTTGATGTAACAGTGAACAGTTTGTAGTTTAAACTCACTCTTACCGTCTCCACCCGGCTGGCCCGTCCGGCTGTGTAAATGAAACCTCAGCACTGACATGACGCTGGGTTAATGAGCCCTGTGTTGTGTCTGCAGGAACACGGTGACGCCTGGCGGTAAACCCAACAAGACACGTGTGATCTGGGGGAAGGTGACGCGGGCACACGGCAACAGCGGGATGGTGCGAGCCAAGTTCAGCAGCAACCTGCCGGCTAAAGCCATCGGACACAGAGTCAGAGTGGTGAGTTCAGGGACTCTCAGGACATCTGAGAGATCCCAGCTTGTTTTCTTCCTGCTCTGTAACCCTGGAGGTGAAGGTGTCTGTGGTTACTGTGAGGACGTCTCTGAGACAGACACGCTACACCAGACGTGACTCTGTGGACACGCTGAGCTGACGTAACCTACAGGTTTATGTTGTGACTAACCAACTTCCTGTTTGTCTCCAGATGCTGTACCCTTCCCGAGTGTGAAGATGAGCGGATGTCTGAAGCCGTCAATGTTCTTGTTTGTACAGAAACAATAAAACTGATCAGGTCCAACACAGCTGTGTCTCCGTCTCCTCATTTCTGTCAGTTTATTGATCGTTGATCAGATGTTTCGAACGTGTCCACCCCCAGCTCATCAGTCCTCCTGTAAACGTGTGAACTGTCCCTTTTAAATGTGAAGAACCTGGGTTTAAACAGAGTTGAGGAAAACTGTATTTTCCTACTCTGACCCGAGGACATCGAACTGTCTCTATTAAGATGTAAAATCAGAAACATGTCCACCCTCTGAGTTTCAGGACAAAATAAAAACTGACATACATGAGAGGCGGCCATGTTTGAGTCTTACATGAGCGCTGATTGGCTGCTGCCTTTGTCAGTGGGACTGTCTGGTTAAATAAAATTTAAAATTCACCTCAGTTGAAATGTTTGTGGGAAGTGACGTAATGAGAAAAAAACTGAGAAAATTAAGTTTGACTTCAAACTTTTATTTAAATCATTAATCTGGTCTGAGCTGCTGCTGCCTGACAGACTGAACTCAGGACTGACTGAGCCGTGCGTAATAACGTCATCAGAGGGGTTCCGACGTACCATTAGACTCCAGTTCCCGTGATACCCCGCGCTGATGCAGATGCTGTGAGTCTGCAGCTGCAGTGAAGAGGAGCTGTTTACTGCGGACCTGAAGGAGGACAGGAAGGACCGAGGGACACGCGCTGAGACAGACAGGTGGACAGACGGACAGAGACACAGACAGGTGAGCGGGTCCCCGGCCGTCAGCTGATAGGTGTTTCTGATATGAACTCGTTTCCTGTGTGACGTTCAGTGCGCGAGCAGTTTGTTTTGTAACATCACGGGCTTTTATTCTTAAGGATTCCCGCCAGGCTTTTATTGTGGAGGGGTTTTATATCTGATGGTACTTAATGGTACACACTCACTACTTCCGTCAGAGTACGAACTGCTTCCTGTTCCTTTGACAGTACATAGTCATATTTACAGGACTTAAAATACTCTGACACGATCACAGTACTGTAAACAGTTACACTACAGAATATAAATACTGTGATTACATTCAGAGTACTGAGATATTCCTGTAGTGTACTGTGTACCACTGTCTTTAAAGGAGGTCTTTCCTTTAGTTAACACTCATATATTAGATATGATCAATATATCCTTATTAACAGGCTATGTACCACAGTCTTTTAAGGTAGCTGTAATTAAACCTCTACTAAAAAAGCCCACCCTGGATCCAGAGGTGTTAGCCAACTATAGACCAATATCTAATCTTCCCTTTATGTCAAAGATCCTTGAGAAAGTAGTCGCAGACCAGCTGTGTGATTTTCTCCATGATAATAATTTATTTGAGGAATTTCAGTCAGGATTTAGAGTGCATCATAGCACTGAGACAGCACTAGTTAAAATTACAAATGACCTTCTGATTGCTTCAGACAAAGGACTTGTCTCTGTACTTGTTTTATTAGATCTTAGTGCGGCGTTTGACACAATTGACCATCAAATTCTACTGCAGAGACTGGATCACTTAATTGGCCTAAAAGGTTCTGCACTGAGCTGGTTTAAATCTTATTTATCTGATCGTTTTCAATTTGTTGATGTTCGTAATGAATCATCCTTACGTACCAAAGTTTGTTTTGGAGTTCCGCAAGGTTCTGTGCTCGGACCAATCCTATTTATTCTATATATGCTTCCTTTAGGTAACATCATTAGAAATCACTCTATAAATTTCCATTGTTATGCGGATGATACACAGTTGTATTTATCGATGAAGCCAGAAGAAAGTAATCAATTAACTAAACTCCATAACTGCCTTAAAGACATAAAAACCTGGATGAGCACCAATTTGCTGATGTTAAATTCAGACAAAACTGAAGTTATTGTTCTTGGCCCCAAACAACTCAGAGACTCTTTATCTGATGACATAGTTTCTCTAGATGGCATTGCTCTGGCCTCTAGCACTACCGTAAGAAACCTCGGAGTAACATTTGATCAAGATTTGTCTTTTAATTCTCATTTAAAACAAACCTCACGGACTGTATTTTTTCATCTGCGTAATATTGTGAAAATTAGGCCTATCCTGACCCGAAGAGATGCAGAAAAATTGGTCCACGCTTTTGTTACCTCAAGGCTGGATTACTGTAACTCTCTATTATCAGGTAGCTCTAGTAAGTCCTTAAAAACTCTCCAGCTAATTCAGAATGCAGCAGCACGTGTACTAACAGGAACTAAGAAACAAGATCATATTTCTCCTGTTTTAGCTTCTCTGCACTGGCTCCCTGTAAAATCCAGAATTGAATTTAAAATGCTCCTCAACTGCTCTTCCTGAGCTTTCTACTGTTTATTGGGGAGTTTTTCCTGATCAGCTGTGAGGGTCTTAAGGACAGAGGGATGTCGTATGCTGTGAAGCCCTGTGAGGCAAATTGTGATTTGTGATATTGGGCTTTACAAATAAAATTGATTGATTGATTGATTGATTGATTGATAATGTTTATGTGTATGTACCTATCCATACCTTACCTCATGTTGTCTTACCTTACCTTATCCTCCGTTCTTTCCTTTCCCTTACCTTGTCTCGTCTCTTCTCTTCTTGTCTTACCTTACCGTACCTTACTTTGTCTTGAGTGGTCTTTACAGTGGTGGAAAAAAGTTTTCGGACACCCCATGCATTTGTGAAATATTGTATTAAGAATCACTCTTAGGTCTTCAAGTGCAATTTGTTTTAGTACAGTCGCAGCCAAAATACTAAATAAATCCTAAAAAAGCCATTAAAAACTTAAAATTGATTGGTTCCATAAAAATACATAAGAAATTTTGAGTATTGGGTCATTTTGGTACCAGTGATGAAGGTCGTTCTTTTTATTAAAAGACACAATTTTTGTTGCCAAGCTTCGTGTCTATATAAAGCCAGCAAATTTGAAAATTCTTCAGACACAAAAACGCAGGAAACACGCCTGAAGATAAAGATTCTCAGCCAGGAAGGGTACAGCTGCCGCCAGATAGCCAGGAAGTGCAGATGCAGTCCTTCAGCAGTTGGATACACTCTGCAGAAATACAGACGAACCAACAGCTTGGAAGACAAACCAAGATCTGGGCGTCCAAGGGTTTCTTCAGCAAGAAAACCGCCGAATGACATCACAGGAGCTTCAGCAGCAGTGGTCAAACCAAACTGGTGTCCAGTGTTCCACCCGCACTGTACGTGGCTGACTTTTAGATCATGGCTTAAGGTCCTACAAGGCTATCAAGAAGCCCCTGATCAATGAGAGACAGAGGTTAGCCCGGCGTCGTTGGGCCCAGGCACACAAGAACTGGACAGCCAGGAATTGGAGGAAGATTTTGTGGTCAGATGAGTCCAGTTTCCAGCTTTATCTTCCTCCTACTAATGTGAGGGTACGCAGAAGGCCAGGCGAAGCATTATTACCAGCATGTACAGTACCTACTGTCAAGCATGGTGGAGGCAGTATCATGGTTTGGGGATGCATGAGTGCTGCTGGTGTTGGTCATCTCACTGTCTGTGATGGCACATTGAACTCTACCAAGTATTGTACCATTCTCCAAACCCACATGCTCCCTTCTGCGCGTGCACTGTTCCGTCGAGGTAAAAACTGGATGTTTCAACAAGATAATGCCCCTTGCCACACATCCAAGGCCAGTAGCACTTGGCTGCAGGAGCACAGTATCCAGGTCTTAGAGTGGCCAGCTCAATCCCTGGACATGAGCCCCATTGAAAATCTGTGGTGGATTATCAAAAGGTCTGTTTCAAAGCATAAACCAAAGAATTTAGAAGAATTAAAAGCAGTATTTGTTGACTTTGATACAGACAACTGACATATTGAAACTGTCAAGAATTTAGTTTTGTTAGTTTTTCTTGTGAACAATAAACAAAAAAATATAATTTGTATTTGTTTGTATCTGTCTAATGCAGCCACACCTTTTGAAACATAAAAAAGATGTTTCCACAAATATTTCATGATAATATTTGAGATTGTGTAAAATTTTAAGGGTGTCCGAAAACTTTTATCCACCACTGTACAACCAACAAAGACTCCATATGTTTAAAATATGTCGACAGATATTAAAGTTTGCGGCACTGCAGTCGACAGTCCGATGTGTTCTGACGTCAGCTGGTGTCCGTCTCCACAGATCTGTCAGGGTGTTTGGTCTCACTGACACTGTCCTGCTGGCCCCACACGGCTTCTTTAGCATACCTTTAGCATTAGGGTTAGCTGTAGCATTAGCCCTGGGAGCTCTGTAAACAGCTATGGCAAAGAAGGCAGTGAATTCTCTCTGCAGGTGGAACAGCTGAGGTCTCAGCCAGCTGTCAGCAGTGTTCAGCAGCTGCTGTAGCGTCCACACAGCAAGACGCTCTCACACGTCCTCCTCTGTCGGCTAACAGCAGTCCGCAGTGGCTGCATCCTTTGTCACTAACAGAACTCCTCAGTGTTTCCACTGTAGTTTGTCCTGAAGCTAATGAACACGTCCCGATTTTTGTTACACACAGAGGACGCCTGCAGTGTTAGGAACTTCCTGTGTGTCGGGGTCAGAGGTCACGGCTCCATGTGGTCTGATAGAAGATGAGACACCATGACTTTGGTCGCACAGATCCGGAGTCTTTACAGCCACCAGTGCTGCTGCCGCAGCGAGTGTCAGAAGACGTCCAGGTGAGTCAGCGTCCATCCACTCAGCATGTGTTTTCATCAGAGTGTGAGTCATGTGATTACTCCTCAGAGGGACCCTGTGACTCCTCAGAGGGACCCAACCCCGGGGTTGGGAACCACCGGATGAACATCGCCAAAATGAAATGTACACTGCTACAGGAAATGGTTCAATTGTTGCGTGTGTAACGTAGCATTTGACATTTCCATGTGTCGCTGAATGCAGCTTGAATCAGCTGTATATCTGACGTTTAAGATCCAATCAGTCACAAAAGATCAGTGACATGACAGGAAGTCCAAACTTCACAATAAAAGAGCTAAAAGAAAAAAAATAAAAGCACAAATAAAAGTGCAGACAAATCAATCAATCAATAAATAATAATAAAGATAATGAACAACAGATGAATATGATAAGAGGAGCAGAGTAAAGATCACTGAGAGACGCTGCAGTCTCTCCTCTTTGTTTACATAATGAAGCCCCGCCTCCTGCTGCTGTCCAACTGTCTGATTGGCTGAGGCCACAAGGGGGGGCTGTGGGGCCTCTGATTGGCCGAGGCCTTGTGAATGGACGTGATGTGTGTGAACATCATGAGGCAGCGAACGTGAGCTCTGCACATGCTCAGTAGGCTGCTGCTCAGGGGGAACTGAGCGCGCTCAGAGGGGAGTGACACACACACACACACACACACACACACACACACAGAGTGATAATGAGGTCACACACATCCTGCACTCTGATTGGCTGATTCACAGTTTAATTGGACCTGTGTTTTATGGGTAATCTCAGTAAAGGATCCCTGGAAGCTGATTGGATGAGCCTGTCCTCATGAATATGTGTGTGTGTGTGTGTGTGTGTGTGTGTGTGTGTGTGTGTGTGTGTGTGGTCAGGGTGTGCTGGGTGTGTGTAAGGACAGATCAGCTGGTTGCCATGGTGAAGAGCTGGAAGAGGGTGGAGCTAAAAACACAGCTCAGAAGGACACAGATGGAGAAAAGGACAGGTAACACACAAAGACACACAACTGAGGTGTGAATGTGTCCTCAGGTGTGAATGTGTCCTCAGGTGTGAATGTGTCCTCAGGTGTTAATGTGTCCTCAGGTGTGACTGTGTCCTCAGGTGTGACTGTGTCCTCAGGTGTGAACGTGTCCTCAGGTGTGAACGTGTCCTCAGGTGTGAATGTGTCCTCAGGTGTGACTGTGTCCTCAGGTGTGACTGTGTCCTCAGGTGTGAATGTGTCCTCAGGTGTGAATGTGTCCTCAGGTGTGAATGTGTCCTCAGGTGTTAATGTGTCCTCAGGTGTTAATGTGTCCTCAGGTGTGATTGTGTCCTCAGGTGTGAATGTGTCCTCAGGTGTTAATGTGTCCTCAGGTGTTAATGTGTCCTCAGGTGTTAATGTGTCCTCAGGTGTGAATGTGTCCTCAGGTGTGATTGTGTCCTCAGGTGTGATTGTGTCCTCAGGTGTTAATGTGTCCTCAGGTGTGAATGTGTCCTCAGGTGTGATTGTGTCCTCAGGTGTTAATGTGTCCTCAGGTGTGAATGTGTCCTCAGGTGTGATTGTGTCCTCAGGTGTTAATGTGTCCTCAGGTGTTAATGTGTCCTCAGGTGTGAATGTGTCCTCAGGTGTGATTGTGTCCTCAGGTGTTAATGTGTCCTCAGGTGTTAATGTGTCCTCAGGTGTGAATGTGTCCTCAGGTGTGATTGTGTCCTCAGGTGTTAATGTGTCCTCAGGTGTGAATGTGTCCTCAGGTGTGATTGTGTCCTCAGGTGTGAATGTGTCCTCAGGTGTGATTGTGTCCTCAGGTGTGAATGTGTCCTCAGGTGTGATTGTGTCCTCAGGTGTGAATGTGTCCTCAGGTGTGACCATCCCGTGGACATCGCAGGTCTCTTCTCCTTCATGACGTTTCATTGGCTGACCCCTCTGGCTGTACACGCCAGCAGGAGAGGACAGCTCTTATTGGACGATGTCTGGCCTATATCACAGAAGGAGAGTTGCCATGCCAACAGCCTGAGGTGGGAGGAGCTAATGGGTTCTTTAAAAACACCTGAGCTGCCTACGTTTCCCACAATCCCTCCTGCTCAGTCCTTTGTGTGTGTCCTCAGGTTGGCGTCTCTGTGGGAGGACGAGCAGAGGTCAAAGGGCAGCGACGCGTCTCTGTGTCGGGTTGTTTGGTCCTTCTGCAGGACTCGTCTCTGCCTGTCCATCCTCTGTCTCACCGTCACTCAGCTGGCTGGATTCAGTGGGCCGGTGAGTCCAGTATTAGACCAGTATAAAACCAGTAATGAGACCAGTATAAGACTAGTAATGAGACCAGTATGAGACCAGTAATCAGACCAGCATAAGACCAGTATAAGACCAGTATGAAGACCAGTATGAAGACCAATATAAGACCAGTATAAGACCAGTATGAAGACCAGTATGAAGACCAGTATGAAGACCAGTATAAGACCAGTATAAGACCAGTATGAAGACCAGTATGAAGACCAGTATGAAGACCAGTATAAGACCAGTATAAGACCAGTATGAAGACCAGTATGAAGACCAATATAAGACCAGTATAAGACCAGTATGAAGACCAGTATGAAGACCAGTATGAAGACCAGTATAAGACCAGTATAAGACCAGTATGAAGACCAGTATGAAGACCAGTATGAAGACCAGTATAAGACCAGTATAAGACCAGTATAAGACCAGTATGAAGACCAGTATGAAGACCAGTATAAGACCAGTATAAGACCAGTATGAAGACCAGTATGAAGACCAGTATGAAGACCAGTATAAGACCAATAGCAAGACCAATTTAAGACCAGTAGCAAGACCAGTAGCAAGACCAGTATGAAGACCAGTATAAAGACCAGTAGCAAGACCAGTATAACACCGGTATAAGACCAGTTTAAGACCAGTAATAAGACCAGTATAAGACCAATAGCAAGACCAGTATAAGACTGGTATAAGACCAGTATAAGACTAGTAATGAGACCAGTATGAGACCAGTAATCAGACCAGCATAAGACCAGTATAAGACCAGTATGAAGACCAGTATGAAGACCAATATAAGACCAGTATAAGACCAGTATGAAGACCAGTATGAAGACCAGTATGAAGACCAGTATAAGACCAGTATAAGACCAGTATGAAGACCAGTATGAAGACCAGTATGAAGACCAGTATAAGACCAGTATAAGACCAGTATGAAGACCAGTATGAAGACCAATATAAGACCAGTATAAGACCAGTATGAAGACCAGTATGAAGACCAGTATGAAGACCAGTATAAGACCAGTATAAGACCAGTATGAAGACCAGTATGAAGACCAGTATGAAGACCAGTATAAGACCAGTATAAGACCAGTATGAAGACCAGTATGAAGACCAGTATAAGACCAGTATAAGACCAGTATGAAGACCAGTATGAAGACCAGTATGAAGACCAGTATAAGACCAATAGCAAGACCAATTTAAGACCAGTAGCAAGACCAGTAGCAAGACCAGTATGAAGACCAGTATAAAGACCAGTAGCAAGACCAGTATAACACCGGTATAAGACCAGTTTAAGACCAGTAATAAGACCAGTATAAGACCAATAGCAAGACCAGTATAAGACTGGTATAAGACCAGTATAAGACCGGTATAAGACCAGTTTAAGACCAGTATGAACACCAGTATAAGACCAGTATGAAGACCAGTATGAGACCAGTAATCAGACCAGTATGAGACCAGTAATGAGACCAGTATGAGACCAGCAATAAGACCAGTATAAGACCAGTATAAGACCAGTATGAAGACCAGTATAAGACCAGTATAAGACCAGTATGAAGACCAATATAAGACCAGTATAAGACCAGTATGAAGACCAGTATGAAGACCAGTATAAGACCAATAGCAAGACCAATTTAAGACCAGTAGCAAGACCAGTAGCAAGACCAGTATGAAGACCAGTATAAAGACCAGTAGCAAGACCAGTATAACACCGGTATAAGACCAGTATAAGTCCGGTATAAGACCAGTTTAAGACCAGTAATAAGACCAGTATAAGACCAATAGCAAGACCAGTATAAGACTGGTATAAGACCAGTATAAGACCGGTATAAGACCAGTTTAAGACCAGTATGAAGACCAGTATAAGACCAGTATGAAGACCAGTATGAGACCAGTAATGAGACCAGTATGAGACCAGCAATAAGACCAGTATAAGACCAGTATAAGACCAGTATGAAGACCAGTATAAGACCAGTATAAGACCAGTATGAAGACCAGTATGAAGACCAGTATAAGACCAATAGCAAGACCAGTAGCAAGACCAGTATGAAGACCAGTATAAAGACCAGTAGCAAGACCAGTATAACACCGGTATAAGACCAGTATAAATCCGGTATAAGACCAGTTTAAGACCAGTAATAAGACCAGTATAAGACCAATAGCAAGACCAGTATAAGACTGGTATAAGACCAGTATAAGACCGGTATAAGACCAGTTTAAGACCAGTATGAAGACCAGTATAAGACCAGTATGAAGACCAGTATGAGACCAGTAATCAGACCAGTAATGAGACCAGTATGAGACCAGCAATAAGACCAGTATAAGACCAGTATAAGACCAGTATGAAGACCAGTATAAGACCAGTATAAGACCAGTATGAAGACCAGTATAAGACCAGTAGCAAGACCAGTAAAAACACCGGTATAAGACCAGTATAAGACCAGTATAAGACCAGTATGAAGACCAGTATGAAGACCAGTATAAGACCAGTATGAAGACCAGTATAAGACCAATAGCAAGACCAATTTAAGACCAGTAGCAAGACCAGTATGAAGACCAGTATAAAGACCAGTAGCAAGACCAGTAAAAACACCGGTATAAGACCAGTATAAGACCGGTATAAGACCAGTTTAAGACCAGTAATAAGACCAGTATAAGACCAATAGCAAGACCAGTATAAGACCGGTATAAGACCAGTATAAGACCAGTATGAAGACCAGTATAAGACCAATAGCAAGACCAATTTAAGACCAGTATGAAGACCAGTAGCAAGACCAGTATGAAGACCAGTATAAGACCAGTATGAAGACCAGTTTAAGACCAGTATGAAGACCAGTATAAGACCAGTATGAAGACCAGTATAAGACCAGTATAAGACCAGTATGAAGACCAGTATAAGACCAGTATAAGACCAGTATGAAGACCAGTATAAGACCAATAGCAAGACCAATTTAAGACCAGTAGCAAGACCAGTAATAAGACCAGTATAAGACCAATAGCAAGACCAGTATAAGACCGGTATAAGACCAATAGCAAGACCAATTTAAGACCAGTATAAAGACCAGTATAAAGACCAGTATGAAGACCAGTATAACACCGGTATAAGACCAGTATAAGACCAGTTTAAGACCAGTAATAAGACCAGTATAAGACCAATAGCAAGACCAGTATAAGACCGGTATAAGACCAATAGCAAGACCAATTTAAGACCAGTATAAAGACCAGTATAAAGACCAGTAGCAAGACCAGTATAACACCGGTATAAGACCAGTATAAGACTGGTATAAGACCAGTTTAAGACCAGTAATAAGACCAGTATAAGACCAATAGCAAGACCAGTATAAGACCGGTATAAGACCAGTATGAAGACCGGTATAAGACCAGTTTAAGACCAGTATGAAGACCAGTATAAGACCAGTATGAAGACCAGTATGAAGACCAGTATAAGACCAAGAGCAAGACCAATTTAAGACCAGTATGAAGACCAGTATAAGACCAGTATGAAGACCAGTATAAGACCAGTATGAAGACCAGTATAAGACCAGTAGCAAGACCAGTAAAAACACCGGTATAAGACCAGTATAAGACCAGTATAAGACCAGTATGAAGACCAATATAAGACCAGTATAAGACCAGTATGAAGACCAGTATAAGACCAATAGCAAGACCAATTTAAGACCAGTAGCAAGACCAGTAAAAACACCGGTATAAGACCAGTATAAGACCGGTATAAGACCAGTTTAAGACCAGTATAAGACCAATAGCAAGACCAGTATAAGACCGGTATAAGACCAGTATGAAGACCGGTGTAAGACCAGTTTAAGACCAGTATGAAGACCAGTATAAGACCAGTATGAAGACCAGTATGAAGACCAGTATAAGACCAAGAGCAAGACCAATTTAAGACCAGTATGAAGACCAGTAGCAAGACCAGTAGCAAGACCAGTATAAGACCAGTATGAAGACCAGCATGAAGACCAGTATAAGACCAGTATAAGACCAGTATGAAGACCAGTATGAAGACCAGCATGAAGACCAGTATAAGACCAGTATAAGACCAGTAATAAGACCAGTATAAGACCAATAGCAAGACCAGTATAAGACCGGTATAAGACCAGTATGAAGACCGGTATAAGACCAGTTTAAGACCAGTATGAAGACCAGTATAAGACCAATAGCAAGACCAGTATAAGACCGGTATAAGACCAGTATGAAGACCGGTATAAGACCAGTTTAAGACCAGTATGAAGACCAGTATAAGACCAGTATGAAGACCAGTATAAGACCAAGAGCAAGACCAATTTAAGACCAGTATGAAGACCAGTAGCAAGACCAGTAGCAAGACCAGTATAAGACCAGTATAAGACCAGTATAAGACCAGTATGAAGACCAGCATGAAGACCAGTATAAGACCAGTATGAAGACCAGCATGAAGACCAGTATAAGACCAGTATAAGACCAGTATGAAGACCAGTATGAAGACCAGCATGAAGACCAGTATAAGACCAGTATAAGACCAGTATAAGACCAATATAAGACCAGTATGAAGACCAGCATGAAGACCAGTATAAAACCAGTATAAGACCAGTATAAGACCAGTATAAGACCAGTATGAAGACCAGTATGAAGACCAGTATAAGACCAGTATAAGACCAGTATGAAGACCAGTATGAAGACCAGCATGAAGACCAGTATAAGACCAGTATAAGACCAGTATGAAGACCAGTATGAAGACCAGCATGAAGACCAGTATAAGACCAGTATAAGACCAGTATAAGACCAATATAAGACCAGTATGAAGACCAGTATGAAGACCAGCATGAAGACCAGTATAAAACCAGTATAAGACCAGTATGAAGACCAGCATGAAGACCAGTATAAGACCAGTATAAGACCAATATAAGACCAATATAAGACCAGTATGAAGACCAGTATGAAGACCAGTATTAAGACCAGCATGAAGACCAGCATGAAGACCAGTGTAAGACCAGTATAAGACCAGTATGAAGACCAGTATGAAGACCAGCATGAAGACCAGTATAAGACCAGTATAAGACCAGCATGAAGACCAGCATGAAGACCAGTATAAGACCAGTATAACGGTGCTCTTCCTCCTCCCCCTCCTCCCCCTACTTCTGCTCCTCTTCCAGGCGTTCGTGGTGAAGCGTCTCCTGGAGTACACCCAGCAGGAGGCGCCCTCCCTGGGATGTGGTCTCCTGCTGGTCCTGGGGGTCCTGAGCACAGAGCTGGTCCGGTCCTGGTCTCTGGCTCTGACCTGGGCCCTGAACTACAGGACCGGGTGTCGTCTGAGAGGAGCCGTCCTCAGTCTGGCCTTCAGTAAGATCCTGAAGCTGCGCAGCGTCCGGGACCAGACCGTTGGACAGGTCCTCACCCTCTCTTTGTTTGTTTGTTTATCTGTCTGTTTGTTTGTTTATCTGTCTGTCTGTTTGTCTGTTTGTTTGTTTATCTGTTTGTTTGTTTATCTGTCTGTTTGTTTGTTTATCTGTCTGTCTGTTTGTCTGTTTGTTTATCTGTTTGTTTGTTTATCTGTCTGTTTGTTTGTTTATCTGTCTGTCTGTTTGTCTGTTTGTTTATCTGTTTGTTTGTTTATCTGTCTGTCTGTTTGTCTGTTTGTTTATCTGTTTGTTTGTTTATCTGTCTGTCTGTTTGTCTGTTTGTTTATCTGTTTGTTTGTTTGTTTATCTGTCTGTCTGTTTATCTTTTTGTTTGTTTATCTTTTTGTTTGTTTATCTGTCTTTCTGTTTGTTTGTTTGTTTATCTGTCTGTTTTTTGTTTCTCTGTCTGTTTATCTGTCTGTTTGTTTATCTGTCTGTTTGTTTATGTCTGTCTATCTGTTTGTTTGTTTATCTGTTTATTTGTTTGTGTGTTTATCTGTCTGTTTGTTTATCTGTTTGTTTGTTTATCTGTCTGTCTGTTTGTCTGTTTGTTTATCTGTTTGTTTGTTTGTTTATCTGTCTGTCTGTTTTTGTCTTTATCTGTTTGTTTGTTTATCTGTCTGTTTATCTTTTTGTTTGTTTATCTTTTTGTTTGTTTATCTGTCTGTCTGTTTGTTTGTTTGTTTATCTGTCTGTTTTTTGTTTCTCTGTCTGTTTATCTGTCTGTTTGTTTATCTGTCTGTTTGTTTGTTTATGTCTGTCTATCTGTTTGTTTGTTTATCTGTTTATCTGTTTGTGTGTTTATCTGTCTGTTTGTTTATCTGTTTGTTTGTTTGTCTGTCTGTCTATCTGTTTGTTTGTTTGTTGATCTGTCTGTCTGTTTATCTGTTTGTTTGTTTGTTTATCTGTTTATCTTTTTGTTTGTTTATCTGTCTGTCTGTTCATCTGTTTGTTTATCTGTCTGTTTGTTTGTTTATCTGTCTGTCTATCTGTTTGTTTATCTGTTAGTTTGTTTATCTGTCTGTCTATCTGTTTGTTTGTTTATCTGTCTGTTTGTTTATGTTTGTTTATCTGTCTGTTTGTTTATCTGTTTATTTTTCTGTTTGTTTGTTTATCTGTCTATCTGTCTGTTTATCTGTCTGTTTATCTGTTTTTTGTTTATCTGTCTGTTTATCTGTTTGTTTGTTTATCTGTTTGTTTATGTTTGTTTATCTGTCTGTTTATCTGTCTGTTTATCTGTTTTTTGTTTATCTGTCTGTTTATCTGTTTGTTTATCTGTCTGTTTGTTTATGTTTGTTTATCTGTCTGTTTATCTTTTTGTTTGTTTATCTGTCTGTCTGTTCATCTGTCTGTTTATCTGTCTGTTTATCTGTTTTTTGTTTATCTGTCTGTTTATCTGTTTGTTTGTTTATCTGTTTGTTTATGTTTGTTTATCTGTCTGTTTGTTTATCTGTCTGTTTATCTGTCTGTTTATCTGTTTTTTGTTTATCTGTCTGTTTATCTGTTTGTTTATCTGTCTGTTTGTTTATGTTTGTTTATCTGTCTGTTTATCTTTTTGTTTGTTTATCTGTCTGTCTGTTCATCTGTCTGTTTGTTTTGTCTGTCTGTTTATCTGTTTATTCATGTTTGTTTGTTTATCTGTCTGTTTGTTTATCTGTTTTTTTGTTGATCTGTCTGTTTGTTTATCTGTTTTTTTGTTGATCTGTCTGTTTGTTTATCTGTTTGTTTGTTTCTCTGTCTGTCTGTTTATCTGTTCATCTGTTTGTTTGTTTATCTGTCTGTCTGTCTGTATGTTTATCTGTCTGTTTGTTTGTTTGTCTGTCTGTTCATCTGTTTGTTTATCTGTCTTTCTGTCTGTATGTTTATCTGTCTGTTTGTTTGTTTGTCTGTCTGTTCATCTGTTTGTTTGTTTATCTGTCTTTTTGTTTATCTGTGTTTATTTATCTTTTTGTTTATCTGTCTGTTTATGTATCTGTGTTTGTTTATCTGCCTCCCTTCAGTCTTTCTTTCCTTTCTTCCTTCCTTCTTTCCTTCATTCAGTATTTCCTTCCTCCCTTCAGTCTTTCCTTCTTTCCTTCCTTCCTTCCTTCTTTCCTTCCTTCAGTCTTTCCTTCCTTCCTTCCTTCCTTCCTTCCTTCCTTCCTCTCCTCACTCTTTCCTTCCTTCTTTATTTCTTCTGTGCTTTTTTCTTTCTATCTGTCATATTCTGTCAGAGAATAATCTTTCATTCAATCTGTCCCCCCCGTGTCCCCCCGTGTCCCCCCGTGTCCCCCCATGTCCCCCCCGTGTCCCCCCGTGTCCCCCCGTGTCCCCCCGTGTCCCCCCCGTGTCCCTCAGCTGGTGAACATGTGCTCCAGTGACGGTCAGAGGATGTTTGAGGCAGCAGCAGTGGGCAGTCTGTTAGCCGGGGGCCCCCTGGTGGCCGTCCTCGGTGTTGCCTACAACCTGTTCATACTGGGACCGACGTCTCTGCTGGGCTCAGCTGTCTTCATCCTCTTCTACCCTGCCATGGTCAGTCCTCCTCTTCATCACTCAGTCGCCAGTGACATCATCATCATGGTTGACCTGTGGTTATCCTCTGATCAGATGTTCAGCTCCAGGTTGACGGCGTACTTCAGGAGGAGGGGCGTGGCCGTCACAGACAGACGGGTGCAGAAGATGAACGAGATCCTCAGCCACATCAAGGTCATCAAGATGTACGCCTGGGTCAAAGCCTTCGCCCAGGACGTCCGCAGTACGTACTCACCTGCACACATGCTCACCTGGCCGACCTGCCGCTGTGATAGCAGAGCTAAGACATTGTGTCTGTCTCTCAGAAATCCGTGAGGAGGAGCGAAGGATCCTGGAGCTGACCGGCTACTTCCAGAGCATCACTGTGGGCGTGGCTCCCCTCGTCGTCGTCATTGCCAGTGTGGCAACATTCTCCGCCCATATGTTGCTAGGATACGACCTGACCGCAGCTCAGGTGCCACACTGAAAGATACAAACTACCTGCGGTCACATGTCAGCTAACTGATGGGCCTTCCTCACACCTGTTAGCATTATAGCAGGCTACAGCTAACAGGCTAACATTGCCACAGTTATGTTCTTATACCTGTTAGCATTATAGCAGGCTACAGCTAACAGGCTAACATTGCCACAGTTATGTTCTTATACCTGTTAGCATTACAGCAGGCTACAGTTAACTTTTGTTGTTGACATACTTCACTGTTTTGATTTTCTTGGAGGAAGTGATGTAACTTCGTTTCCTGTCCGTCTCTGTAGGCCTTCACTGTGGTGACGGTGTTTAATGCGATGACCTTTGCCCTGAAGGTCACTCCATTCTCTGTCAAGTCTCTGTCTGAGGCCTCAGTGGCTGCAGAACGATTCAAGGTCAGAACACTTCCTGTCCTCCTTACCTTCCAAACTTCCTACATTCTTACTTTCCTTCACTCCCTTACAACCTTTGAGTGAATACATTCATCAGTATTTGGATGGATGAATGAATCAATCAATATTTGGTCGGTTGAATGAATTAATTAATCAATATTTTGATGGATGTATGTATGGATGGATAGATAAATGAATTTATATTTGGATTGATGAACAAATAAATCAATATTTGGATGGATGAATTAATCAATTAATCAATCAATCAATCAATCAATATTTGGATGGATGGATGAATGTACTTGTTTTATTAGATCTTAGTGCGACGTTTGACACAATTGACCATCAAATTCTACTGCAGAGACTGGATCACTTAATTGGCCTAAAAGGTTCTGCACTGAGCTGGTTTAAATCTTATTTATCTGATCGTTTTCAATTTGTTGACGTTCATAATGAATCATCCTTACGTACCAAAGTTTGTTTTGGAGTTCCGCAAGGTTCTGTGCTCGGACCAATCCTATTTACTCTATATATGCTTCCTTTAGGTAACATCATTAGAAATCACTCTATAAATTTCCATTGTTATGCAGGTGATACTCAGTTGTATTTATCGATGAAGCCAGAAGAAAGTAATCAATTAACTAAACTCCATAACTGCCTTAAAGACATAAAAACCTGGATGAGCACCAATTTCCTGATGTTAAATTCAGACAAAACTGAAGTTATTGTTCTTGGCCCCAAACAACTCAGAGACTCTTTATCTGATGACATAGTTTCTCTAGATGGCATTGCTCTGGCCTCTAGCACTACTGTAAGAAACCTCAGAGTAATATTTGATCAAGATTTGTCTTTTAATTCTCATTTAAAACAAACCTCACGGACTGCATTTTTTCATCTGCGTAATATTGTGAAAATTAGGCCTATCCTGACCCGAAAAGATGCAGAAAAATTGGTCCACGCTTTTGTTACCTCAAGGCTGGATTACTGTAACTCTCTATTATCAGGTAGCTCTAGTAAGTCCTTAAAAACTCTCCAGCTAATTCAGAATGCAGCAGCACGTGTACTAACAGGAACTAAGAAACGAGATCATATTTCTCCTGTTTTAGCTTCTCTGCACTGGCTCCCTGTAAAATCCAGAACTGAATTTAAAATCCTACTGTTAACTTATAAAGCTCTAAATGGTCAAGCTCCGTCATATCTTAGAGAGCTCATAGTGCCATATTATCCCACCAGAACACTGCGCTCTGAGAACGCAGGGTTACTCGTGGTCCCTAAAGTCTCCAAAAGTAGATCAGGAGCCAGAGCCTTCAGCTATCAGGCTCCTCTCCTGTGGAATCATCTTCCTGTTACGGTCCGGGAGGCAGACACCGTCTCCACATTTAAGACTAGACTTAAGACTTTCCTCTTTGATAAAGCTTATAGTTAGGGCTGGCTCAGGCTTGCCCTGTACCAGCCCCTAGTTAGGCTGACTTAGGCCTAGTCTGCCGGAGGACCCCCCTATAATACACCGGGCACCTTCTCTCCTCTCTCTCTCTCTCTCTCTCTCTCTCTCTCGTATTCTATTACTGCATCTTGCTAACTCGGCCATTCTGGATGTCACTAACTCGGCTTCTTCTCCGGAGCCTTTGTGCTCCACTGTCTCTCAGATTAACTCATATCACAGCGGTGCCTGGACAGCGTGACGTGTGTGGTTGTGCTGCTACCGTGGTCCTGCCAGATGCCTCCTGCTGCTGCTGCTGCCATCATTAGTCATTAGTCATACTTCTACTGTTATTTTACACATATGACTATTGTCACACCAGATATTATACATACTGCCAGATATTAATACATACTTTCAACATATTGTACCACAACTATAATATTATTACTTTCATTAATGTTGTTGTAAGCTACTGTCATTACCTGCATCTCTCTCTCTCTCTGTCTCATTTTGTCATGCGGATTACTGTTAATTTATTATGCTGATCTGTTCTGTACGACATCTATTGCACGTCTGTCCGTCCTGGAAGAGGGATCCCTCCTCAGTTGCTCTTCCTGAGGTTTCTACCTTTTTTTTCCCCGATAAAGGGTTTTTTGGGGAGTTTTTCCTGATCAGCTGTGAGGGTCATAAGGACAGAGGGATGTCGTATGCTGTAAAGCCCTGTGAGGCAAATTGTGATTTGTGATATTGGGCTTTATAAATAAAATTGATTGATTGATTGATTGATTGATTGAATCAATATTTGGATGGATGGTTGGATAAATTAATTAATCAATATTTTGATGAATGAATAATGAATCAATATTGCGATAGATGAACAGATGAATCATTATTTGGGTGGATGAATAATTCAATATTTGGATGAATTAATTAATCAAAATTTGGATGGATGGATGGATGAAAGAATCAATGTTTGGATGGGTGAATGAATGAATGAATTAATCATTATTTTGATGGATGAATGAATGAATTAATCATTATTTTTGATGGATCAATATTTGAATGGATGGATGAATGAATTAGTATTTGGATGAAGGGATGAAACAAAGCCCAGGGTGATCAGAGGACTCTTCAGCTAAAATCAAACCATCTCTGTCCTCTTTTGTCTGTCCTCTGTCCTTTTCAGAGCCTCTTCCTGTTGCCTGAGGTCGACAGCATCCGTGCGTTGCCTGGCGATCCCCAGGTCTCCGTGGAGATGTGTGAGGCCAGTCTGGCGTGGGAAGGAGGCGGACAGAGCGCTCAGCCGAGCCCACGTGTCCACACAGCCAGCAGACTGAGACACAAGTACACTGATGTCTCTGTCCCCATTTGGACTGGTCTGACAGCTGATTGGTCTGTCCCTGGAGAGGAGGAGGGGCTAAACACTGTGTGGTGTCTTTCAGGTCCAGAGACAGAGACGACCTCCTGGAGGGGGAGGAGGTGACTGGCTCCCTGCTGAGAGGAGGAGGAGGAGAAGCCTCCAGTCCAGAGGAGGAAGACGGGGAGGAGGAGGCGTGTCCTCCCCTCTTGCATGTCCCCCCTGTGTCCCACCGACTTCAGAGCACCCTGCACTGCATCAACCTGACTGTCCAACAGGTCGGTCCAGGACTCAGGGACAACTCAGGGACAACACGGGGACAACACAGGGACAACACGGGGACAGCTCAAGGACAACTCAGGGACAACGCAGGGACAACACAGGGACAACACAAGGACAGCTCGGGGACAGCTCAGGGACAGCTCAGGGACAGCTCAGGGACAACACAGGGACAACACAAGAACAGCTTAGGGACAACTCAGGGACAGCTCAGGGACAACACAAGGACAGCTCAGGGACAACACAGGGACAACACAAGAACAGCTCAGGGACAACACAGGGACAACACAAGAACAGCTTAGGGACAACTCAGGGACAACACAAGAACAGCTTAGGGACGACTCAGGGACAACTCAGGGACGACTCAGGGACAGCTCAGGGACAACTCAGGGACAACTCAGGGACGACTCAGGGACAACTCAGGGACAGCTCAGGGACGACTCAGGGACAACTCAGGGACAGCTCAGGGACAACTCAGGGACAGCTCAGGGACAGCTCAGGGACAACTCAGGGACAGCTCAGGGACAACTCAGGGACAGCTCAGGGACGACTCAGGGACAACTCAGGGACAACTCAGGGACAGCTCAGGGACAACTCAGGGACAGCTCAGGGACAACTCAGGGACAGCTCAGGGACAACTCAGGGACAACTCAGGGACAGCTCAGGGACAACTCAGGGACAGCTCAGGGACGACTCAGGGACGACTCAGGGACAACTCAGGGACAGCTCAGGGACAACTCAGGGACAGCTCAGGGACGACTCAGGGACAGCTCAGGGACAACTCAGGGACAGCTCAGGGATGACTCAGGGACAACTCAGGGACAGCTCAGGGACGACTCAGGGACAACTCAGGGACAGCTCAGGGACAGCTCAGGGACGACTCAGGGACAACTCAGGGACAGCTCAGGGACAACTCAGGGACGGCTCAGGGACAGCTCAGGGACAACTCAGGGACAGCTCAGGGACGACTCAGGGACAACTCAGGGACAGCTCAGGGACGACTCAGGGACAACTCAGGGACAGCTCAGGGACAACTCAGGGACAGCTCAGGGACAACTCAGGGACGACTCAGGGACAGCTCAGGGACAACTCAGGGACAGCTCAGGGACGACTCAGGGACAGCTCAGGGACAGCTCAGGGACAGCTCAGGGACAGCTCAGGGACAGCTCAGGGACAGCTCAGGGACGACTCAGGGACAGCTCAGGGACAACTCAGGGACAGCTCAGGGACGACTCAGGGACAGCTCAGGGACAACTCAGGGACAGCTCAGGGACGACTCAGGGACAGCTCAGGGACAGCTCAGGGACAGCTCAGGGACAACACCTGTGTGTGTATATGTTTGTGGTATGTCAGTGTTGTGTGTGTGTGTCCAGGGGACGCTGGTCGGGGTGTGTGGGAGCGTCGGCAGTGGGAAAACCTCCCTGATGTCGGCCATCTTAGGACAGGTGACGTTACCTCCAGTTGTGATGTCACAGCGTGCTGCACACTGCACACCTGACTGATTGAACAGTATTGTTGACAGATGGCGCTGTTGGAGGGTCGTGTGGCGGTCAGAGGACGGCTGGCCTATGTGGCTCAGCAGGCCTGGATCCTCAACGCAACACTGAGAGACAACATTCTGTTTGGACAGGAGTACCAGGAGGACAGGTGAGACGCTTTGTGCCTCTTAGCATTATAGCAGGCTACAGCTAACTGGCTAACCTTGCTGCAATTATGTCCTTATACCTGTTAGCATCATAGCAGGCTACGGCTAACTGGCTAACCTTGCTGCAATTATGTCCTTATACCTGTTAGCATTATAGCAGGCTACAGCTAACTGGCTAACCTTGCTGCAATTATGTCCTTATACCTGTTAGCATTATAGCAGGCTACGGCTAACCGGCTAACCTTGCTGCAATTATTTCCTTATACCTGTTAGCATTATAGCAGGCTACGGCTAACCGGCTAACCTTGTTACAATTATGTCCTTATACCTGTTAGCATTAAAGCAGGCTACGGCTAACCGGCTAACCTTGCTGCAATTATTTCCTTATACCTGTTAGCATTATAGCAGGCTACGGCTAACCGGCTAACCTTGCTGCAATTATTTCCTTATACCTGTTAGCATTATAGCAGGCTACGGCTAACCGGCTAACCTTGTTACAATTATGTCCTTATACCTGTTAGCATTAAAGCAGGCTACGGCTAACCGGCTAACCTTGCTGCAATTATTTCCTTATACCTGTTAGCATTATAGCAGGCTACGGCTAACCGGCTAACCTTGCTGCAATTATTTCCTTATACCTGTTAGCATTATAGCAGGCTACGGCTAACCGGCTAACCTTGCTGCAATTATTTCCTTATACCTGTTAGCATTATAGCAGGCTACGGCTAACCGGCTAACCTTGCTGCAATTATTTCCTTATACCTGTTAGCATTATAGCAGGCTACGGCTAACCGGCTAACCTTGCTGCAATTATTTCCTTATACCTGTTAGCATTAAAGCAGGCTACGGCTAACCGGCTAACCTTGCTGCAATTATTTCCTTATACCTGTTAGCATTATAGCAGGCTACGGCTAACCGGCTAACCTTGCTGCAATTATTTCCTTATACCTGTTAGCATTATAGCAGGCTACGGCTAACCGGCTAACCTTGCTGCAATTATTTCCTTATACCTGTTAGCATTATAGCAGGCTACGGCTAACCGGCTAACCTTGCTGCAATTATTTCCTTATACCTGTTAGCATTATAGCAGGCTACGGCTAACCGGCTAACCTTGCTGCAATTATGTCCTTATACCTGTTAGCATTATAGCAGGCTACGGCTAACCGGCTAACCTTGCTGCAATTATGTCCTTATACCTGTTAGCATTATAGCAGGCTACGGCTAACCGGCTAACCTTGCTGCAATGATGTCCTTATACCTGTTAGCATTATAGCAGGCTACGGCTAACCGGCTAACCTTGCTGCAATGATGTCCTTATACCTGTTAGCATTATAGCAGGCTACGGCTAACCGGCTAACCTTGCTGCAATGATGTCCTTATACCTGTTAGCATTATAGCAGGCTACGGCTAACCGGCTAACCTTGCTGCAATGATGTCCTTATACCTGTTAGCATTATAGCAGGCTACGGCTAACCGGCTAACCTTGCTGCAATGATGTCCTTATACCTGTTAGCATTATAGCAGGCTACGGCTAACCGGCTAACCTTGCTGCAATGATGTCCTTATACCTGTTAGCATTATAGCAGGCTACGGCTAACCGGCTAACCTTGCTGCAATGATGTCCTTATACCTGTTAGCATTATAGCAGGCTACGGCTAACCGGCTAACCTTGCTGCAATGATGTCCTTATACCTGTTAGCATTATAGCAGGCTACGGCTAACCGGCTAACCTTGCTGCAATGATGTCCTTATACCTGTTAGCATTATAGCAGGCTACGGCTAACCGGCTAACCTTGCTGCAATGATGTCCTTATACCTGTTAGCATTATAGCAGGCTACGGCTAACCGGCTAACCTTGCTGCAATTATTTCCTTATACCTGTTAGCATTATAGCAGGCTACGGCTAACCGGCTAACCTTGCTGCAATTATTTCCTTATACCTGTTAGCATTATAGCAGGCTACGGCTAACCGGCTAACCTTGCTGCAATTATGTCCTTATACCTGTTAGCATTATAGCAGGCTACGGCTAACCGGCTAACCTTGCTGCAATTATGTCCTTATACCTGTTAGCATTATAGCAGGCTACGGCTAACCGGCTAACCTTGCTGCAATTATGTCCTTATACCTGTTAGCATTATAGCAGGCTACGGCTAACCGGCTAACCTTGCTGCAATTATGTCCTTATACCTGTTAGCATTATAGCAGGCTACGGCTAACCGGCTAACCTTGCTGCAATTATGTCCTTATACCTGTTAGCATTATAGCAGGCTACGGCTAACCGGCTAACCTTGCTGCAATTATGTCCTTATACCTGTTAGCATTATAGCAGGCTACGGCTAACCGGCTAACCTTGCTGCAATCATTTCCTTATACCTGTTAGCATTATAGCAGGCTACAGCTAACCGGCTAACCTTGCTACAATTATGTCCTTATACCTGTTAGCATTATAGGAAAGATGGTCCAGCCCCAACACCAAGACTAACTTGTTTTTTTTTAATCTGTCTCTGCAGGTACCAGTCCGTGCTGAGTGCGTGCTGTCTCAGACCAGACCTCCTCCTGCTGCCCAACGCTGACCTCACAGAGGTGACATCACTTCCTGTTTGGCATAGACTGCTCTATATCAGTACTGCGCTCTATGACCTGTGACCATAGTGACCTGTCACCATAGTGACCTGTCACCATAGTGCGCTCTATGACCTGTCACCATAGTGACCTGTCACCATAGTGCGCTCTATGACCTGTCACCATAGTGACCTGTCACCATAGTGACCTGTCACCATAGTGCGCTCTATGACCTGTCACCATAGTGACCTGTCACCATAGTGCGCTCTATGACCTGTCACCATAGTGACCTGTCACCATAGTGCGCTCTATGACCTGTCACCATAGTGACCTGTCACCATAGTGCGCTCTATGACCTGTCACCATAGTGACCTGTCACCACAGTGCGCTCTATGACCTGTCACCATAGTGCACACTATGACCTGTCACCCTAGTGCGCTCTATGACCTGTCACCATAGTGCACACTATGACCTGTCACCATAGTGCGCACTATGACCTGTCAGCATAGTGCGCTCTATGACCTGTCAGCATAGTGCACACTATGACCTGTCAGCATAGTGCACACTATGACCTGTCAGCATAGTGCGCTCTATGACCTGTCAGCATAGTGCACACTATGACCTGTCACCATAGTGCGCACTATGACCTGTCACCATAGTGCACACTATGACCTGTCAGCATAGTGCACACTATGACCTGTCAGCATAGTGCGCTCTATGACCTGTCAGCATAGTGCACACTATGACCTGTCAGCATAGTGCACACTATGACCTGTCAGCATAGTGCGCTCTATGACCTGTCAGCATAGTGCACACTATGACCTGTCACCATAGTGCACACTATGACCTGTCACCATAGTGCGCACTATGACCTGTCAGCATAGTGCGCTCTATGACCTGTCAGCATAGTGCACACTATGACCTGTCAGCATAGTGCACACTATGACCTGTCAGCATAGTGCGCTCTATGACCTGTCACCATAGTGCACACTATGACCTGTCACCATAGTGCGCACTATGACCTGTCACCATAGTGCACACTATGACCTGTCACCATAGTGCACACTATGACCTGTCACCATAGTGCGCTCTATGACCTGTCACCATAGTGCACAGTATGACCACCTGTCACCATAGTGCGCTCTATGACCTGTCACCATAGTGCACTCTATGACCTGTCACCATAGTGCGCTCTATGACCTGTCACCATAGTGCGCACTATGACCTGTCACCATAGTGCGCTCTATGACCTGTCACCATAGTGCACACTATGACCTGTCACCATAGTGCGCTCTATGACCTGTCACCATAGTGCGCTCTATGACCTGTCACCATAGTGCACACTATGACCTGTCACCATAGTGCGCTCTATGACCTGTCACCATAGTGCGCTCTATGACCTGTCACCATAGTGCACACTATGACCTGCACAGTATGCACACTATGACCTGTCACCATAGTGCACACTATGACCTGTCACCATAGTGCACACTATGACCTGTCACCATAGTGCGCTCTATGACCTGTCACCATAGTGCACTCTATGACCTGTCACCATAGTGCGCTCTATGACCTGTCACCATAGTGCACACTATGACCTGTCAGCATAGTGCGCTCTATGACCTGTCACCATAGTGCACACTATGACCTGTCACCATAGTGCGCTCTATGACCTGTCACCATAGTGCACACTATGACCTGTCAGCATAGTGCGCTCTATGACCTGTCACCATAGTGCACACTATGACCTGTCAGCATAGTGCGCTCTATGACCTGTCACCATAGTGCACACTATGACCTGTCAGCATAGTGCGCTCTATGACCTGTCACCATAGTGCGCTCTATGACCTGTCACCATAGTGCACACTATGACCTGTCACCATAGTGCGCTCTATGACCTGTCACCATAGTGCACACTATGACCTGTCACCATAGTGCGCTCTATGACCTGTCACCATAGTGCACACTATGACCTGTCACCATAGTGCGCTCTATGACCTGTCACCATAGTGCACAGTATGACCTGTCACCATAGTGCGCTCTATGACCTGTCACCATAGTGCACAGTATGACCTGTCACCATAGTGCGCTCTATGACCTGTCACCATAGTGCACAGTATGACCACCTGTCACCATAGTGCGCTCTATGACCTGTCACCATAGTGCGCTCTATGACCTGTCACCATAGTGCACACTATGACCTGTCACCATAGTGCGCTCTATGACCTGTCACCATAGTGCGCTCTATGACCTGTCACCATAGTGCACAGTATGACCTGTCACCATAGTGCGCTCTATGACCTGTCACCATAGTGCACAGTATGACCTGTCACCATAGTGCGCTCTATGACCTGTCACCATAGTGCACAGTATGACCTGTCACCATAGTGCGCACTATGACCTGTCACCATAGTGCACTCTATGACCTGTCACCATAGTGCACACTATGACCTGTCACCATAGTGCGCACTATGACCTGTCACCATAGTGCGCTCTATGACCTGTCACCATAGTGCGCTCTATGACCTGTCACCATAGTGCACACTATGACCTGTCACCATAGTGCGCACTATGACCTGTCACCATAGTGCACTCTATGACCTGTCACCATAGTGCGCACTATGACCTGTCAGCATAGTGCGCACTATGACCTGTCACCATAGTGCGCACTATGACCTGTCAGCATAGTGCGCACTATGACCTGTCAGCATAGTGCACACTATGACCTGTCAGCATAGTGCGCACTATGACCTGTCAGCATAGTGCGCTCTATGACCTGTCAGCATAGTGCACACTATGACCTGTCAGCATAGTGCGCTCTATGACCTGTCAGCATAGTGCACACTATGACCTGTCAGCATAGTGCGCCCTATGACCTGTCAGCATAGTGCGCTCTATGACCTGTCAGCATAGTGCACACTATGACCTGTCAGCATAGTGCGCTCTATGACCTGTCAGCATAGTGCACACTATGACCTGTCAGCATAGTGCGCACTATGACCTGTCAGCATAGTGCGCACTATGACCTGTCAGCATAGTGCGCACTATGACCTGTCAGCATAGTGCGCACTATGACCTGTCAGCATAGTGCGCACTATGACCTGTCAGCATAGTGCGCTCTATGACCTGTCAGCATAGTGCGCACTATGACCCGTCACCATAGTGCGCACTATGACCTGTCACCATAGTGCGCTCTATGACCCGTCAGCATAGTGCGCACTATGACCCGTCACCATAGTGCGCTCTATGACCCGTCACCATAGTGCGCACTATGACCCGTCAGCATAGTGCGCACTATGACCCGTCACCATAGTGCGCACTATGACCCGTCACCATAGTGCGCACTATGACCCGTCACCATAGTGCACAGTATGACCACCTGTCACCATAGTGCGCTCTATGACCTGTCACCATAGTGCGCTCTATGACCTGTCACCATAGTGCGCTCTATGACCTGTCACCATAGTGCACACTATGACCTGTCACCATAGTGCGCTCTATGACCTGTCACCGTAGTGCGCTCTATGACCCGTCACCATAGTGCACAGTATGACCTGTCACCATAGTGCGCTCTATGACCCGTCACCATAGTGCACAGTATGACCTGTCACCATAGTGCGCTCTATGACCTGTCACCATAGTGCGCTCTATGACCTGTCACCATAGTGCACACTATGACCTGTCACCATAGTGCACACTATGACCTGTCACCATAGTGCGCTCTATGACCTGTCACCAAAGTGCACAGTATGACCTGTCACCATAGTGCACACTATGACCTGTCACCATAGTGCGCTCTATGACCTGTCACCATAGTGCACACTATGACCTGTCACCATAGTGCGCACTATGACCTGTCACCATAGTGCGCTCTATGACCTGTCACCATAGTGCACACTATGACCTGTCACCATAGTGCACACTATGACCTGTCACCATAGTGCACTCTATGACCTGTCACCAAAGTGCACAGTATGACCTGTCACCATAGTGCACACTATGACCTGTCACCATAGTGCGCTCTATGACCTGTCACCAAAGTGCACAGTATGACCTGTCACCATAGTGCACACTATGACCTGTCACCATAGTGCGCTCTATGACCTGTCACCATAGTGCACACTATGACCTGTCACCATAGTGCGCACTATGACCTGTCACCATAGTGCGCTCTATGACCTGTCACCATAGTGCACACTATGACCTGTCACCATAGTGCGCTCTATGACCTGTCACCATAGCGCGCACTATGACCTGTCACCATAGTGCACACTATGACCTGTCACCATAGTGCACACTATGACCTGTCACCATAGTGCGCTCTATGACCTGTCACCATAGTGCACAGTATGACCTGTCACCATAGTGCGCTCTATGACCTGTCACCATAGTGCACAGTATGACCACCTGTCACCATAGTGCGCTCTATGACCTGTCACCATAGTGCGCTCTATGACCTGTCACCATAGTGCGCTCTATGACCTGTCACCATAGTGCGCTCTATGACCTGTCACCATAGTGCGCTCTATGACCTGTCACCATAGTGCACAGTATGACCTGTCACCATAGTGCGCTCTATGACCTGTCACCATAGTGCACAGTATGACCTGTCACCATAGTGCGCTCTATGACCTGTCACCATAGTGCGCACTATGACCTGTCACCATAGTGCACAGTATGACCTGTCACCATAGTGCACACTATGACCTGTCACCATAGTGCACAGTATGACCTGTCACCATAGTGCACACTATGACCTGTCACCATAGTGCGCTCTATGACCTGTCACCATAGTGCGCACTATGACCTGTCACCATAGTGCACAGTATGACCTGTCACCATAGTGCACACTATGACCTGTCACCATAGTGCGCTCTATGACCTGTCACCAAAGTGCACACTATGACCTGTCACCAAGGTGCGCACTATGACCTGTCACCATAGTGCACACTATGACCTGTCACCATAGTGCGCACTATGACCTGTCACCATAGTGCGCTCTATGACCTGTCACCATAGTGCACACTATGACCTGTCACCATAGTGCGCTCTATGACCTGTCACCATAGTGCGCACTATGACCTGTCACCATAGTGCGCTCTATGACCTGTCACCATAGTGCACAGTATGACCACCTGTCACCATAGTGCGCTCTATGACCTGTCACCATAGTGCGCTCTATGACCTGTCACCATAGTGCACACTATGACCTGTCACCATAGTGCACACTATGACCTGTCACCATAGTGCACACTATGACCTGTCACCATAGTGCACACTATGACCTGTCACCATAGTGCGCTCTATGACCTGTCACCATAGTGCACACTATGACCTGTCACCATAGTGCGCTCTATGACCTGTCACCATAGTGCACACTATGACCTGTCACCATAGTGCGCTCTATGACCTGTCACCATAGTGCACAGTATGACCACCTGTCACCATAGTGCGCTCTATGACCTGTCACCATAGTGCGCTCTATGACCTGTCACCATAGTGCACACTATGACCTGTCACCATAGTGCACACTATGACCTGTCACCATAGTGCGCTCTATGACCTGTCACCATAGTGCACACTATGACCTGTCACCATAGTGCGCTCTATGACCTGTCACCATAGTGCACAGTATGACCTGTCACCATAGTGCGCTCTATGACCTGTCACCATAGTGCACAGTATGACCTGTCACCATAGTGCGCTCTATGACCTGTCACCATAGTGCACAGTATGACCTGTCACCATAGTGCGCTCTATGACCTGTCACCATAGTGCACAGTATGACCTGTCACCATAGTGCGCTCTATGACCTGTCACCATAGTGCGCTCTATGACCTGTCACCATAGTGCACACTATGACCTGTCACCATAGTGCGCTCTATGACCTTTCACCATAGTGCGCTCTATGACCTGTCACCATAGTGCACACTATGACCTGTCACCATAGTGCACACTATGACCTGTCACCATAGTGCGCTCTATGACCTGTCACCATAGTGCGCTCTATGACCTGTCACCATAGTGCGCTCTATGACCTGTCACCATAGTGCACAGTATGACCTGTCACCATAGTGCGCTCTATGACCTGTCACCATAGTGCACAGTATGACCTGTCACCATAGTGCGCTCTATGACCTGTCACCATAGTGCGCACTATGACCTGTCACCATAGTGCGCTCTATGACCTGTCACCATAGTGCGCACTATGACCTGTCACCATAGTGCACTCTATGACCTGTCACCATAGTGCGCACTATGACCTGTCAGCATAGTGCGCACTATGACCTGTCACCATAGTGCGCACTATGACCTGTCAGCATAGTGCGCACTATGACCTGTCAGCATAGTGCGCACTATGACCTGTCAGCATAGTGCGCACTATGACCTGTCAGCATAGTGCGCACTATGACCTGTCAGCATAGTGCGCTCTATGACCTGTCAGCATAGTGCGCACTATGACCTGTCAGCATAGTGCGCTCTATGACCTGTCAGCATAGTGCACACTATGACCTGTCAGCATAGTGCACACTATGACCTGTCAGCATAGTGCGCACTATGACCTGTCAGCATAGTGCACACTATGACCTGTCAGCATAGTGCGCACTATGACCTGTCAGCATAGTGCACACTATGACCTGTCAGCATAGTGCGCACTATGACCTGTCAGCATAGTGCGCTCTATGACCTGTCAGCATAGTGCACACTATGACCTGTCAGCATAGTGCGCCCTATGACCTGTCAGCATAGTGCACACTATGACCTGTCAGCATAGTGCACACTATGACCTGTCAGCATAGTGCACACTATGACCTGTCAGCATAGTGCGCTCTATGACCTGTCAGCATAGTGCACACTATGACCTGTCAGCATAGTGCGCACTATGACCTGTCAGCATAGTGCACACTATGACCTGTCAGCATAGTGCGCACTATGACCTGTCAGCATAGTGCGCTCTATGACCTGTCAGCATAGTGCACACTATGACCTGTCAGCATAGTGCGCCCTATGACCTGTCAGCATAGTGCACACTATGACCTGTCAGCATAGTGCGCCCTATGACCTGTCAGCATAGTGCACACTATGACCTGTCAGCATAGTGCGCCCTATGACCTGTCAGCATAGTGCACACTATGACCTGTCAGCATAGTGCGCCCTATGACCTGTCAGCATAGTGCACACTATGACCTGTCAGCATAGTGCGCCCTATGACCTGTCAGCATAGTGCACACTATGACCTGTCAGCATAGTGCGCACTATGACCTGTCAGCATAGTGCGCTCTATGACCTGTCAGCATAGTGCGCACTATGACCTGTCAGCATAGTGCGCTCTATGACCCGTCACCATAGTGCGCTCTATGACCCGTCACCACAGTGCACACTATGACCCGTCACCATAGTGCACACTATGACCCGTCACCACAGTGCACACTATGACCCGTCACCATAGTGCACACTATGACCCGTCACCACAGTGCACACTATGACCCGTCACCATAGTGCGCTCTATGACCCGTCACCACAGTGCACAGTATGACCCGTCACCATAGTGCGCTCTATGACCCGTCACCACAGTGCACAGTATGACCCGTCACCATAGTGCGCTCTATGACCCGTCACCACAGTGCACAGTATGACCCGTCACCATAGTGCGCTCTATGACCCGTCACCACAGTGCACAGTATGACCCGTCACCATAGTGCGCTCTATGACCCGTCACCACAGTGCACAGTATGACCCGTCACCATAGTGCGCTCTATGACCCGTCACCACAGTGCACAGTATGACCCGTCACCATAGTGCGCTCTATGACCCGTCACCATAGTGCACACTATGACCCGTCACCATAGTGCGCTCTATGACCTGTCACCATAGTGCACACTATGACCTGTCACCATAGTGCGCTCTATGACCTGTCACCATAGTGCACAGTATGACCACCTGTCACCATAGTGCGCTCTATGACCTGTCACCATAGTGCGCTCTATGACCTGTCACCATAGTGCACACTATGACCTGTCACCATAGTGCACACTATGACCTGTCACCATAGTGCGCTCTATGACCTGTCACCATAGTGCGCTCTATGACCCGTCACCACAGTGCACAGTATGACCCGTCACCATAGTGCGCTCTATGACCCGTCACCACAGTGCACAGTATGACCCGTCACCATAGTGCGCTCTATGACCCGTCACCACAGTGCACAGTATGACCCGTCACCATAGTGCGCTCTATGACCTGTCACCATAGTGCACACTATGACCCGTCACCATAGTGCGCTCTATGACCTGTCACCATAGTGCACACTATGACCTGTCACCATAGTGCGCTCTATGACCTGTCACCATAGTGCACAGTATGACCACCTGTCACCATAGTGCGCTCTATGACCTGTCACCATAGTGCGCTCTATGACCTGTCACCATAGTGCACACTATGACCTGTCACCATAGTGCGCTCTATGACCTGTCACCATAGTGCACACTATGACCTGTCACCATAGTGCGCTCTATGACCTGTCACCATAGTGCACACTATGACCTGTCACCATAGTGCGCTCTATGACCTGTCACCATAGTGCACAGTATGACCACCTGTCACCATAGTGCGCTCTATGACCTGTCACCATAGTGCGCTCTATGACCTGTCACCATAGTGCACACTATGACCTGTCACCATAGTGCACACTATGACCTGTCACCATAGTGCGCTCTATGACCTGTCACCATAGTGCACACTATGACCTGTCACCATAGTGCGCTCTATGACCTGTCACCATAGTGCACAGTATGACCTGTCACCATAGTGCGCTCTATGACCTGTCACCATAGTGCACAGTATGACCTGTCACCATAGTGCGCTCTATGACCTGTCACCATAGTGCACAGTATGACCTGTCACCATAGTGCGCTCTATGACCTGTCACCATAGTGCACAGTATGACCTGTCACCATAGTGCGCTCTATGACCTGTCACCATAGTGCGCTCTATGACCTGTCACCATAGTGCACACTATGACCTGTCACCATAGTGCGCTCTATGACCTTTCACCATAGTGCGCTCTATGACCTGTCACCATAGTGCACACTATGACCTGTCACCATAGTGCACACTATGACCTGTCACCATAGTGCACACTATGACCTGTCACCATAGTGCGCTCTATGACCTGTCACCATAGTGCGCTCTATGACCTGTCACCATAGTGCGCTCTATGACCTGTCACCATAGTGCACAGTATGACCTGTCACCATAGTGCGCTCTATGACCTGTCACCATAGTGCACAGTATGACCTGTCACCATAGTGCGCTCTATGACCTGTCACCATAGTGCGCACTATGACCTGTCACCATAGTGCGCTCTATGACCTGTCACCATAGTGCGCACTATGACCTGTCACCATAGTGCACTCTATGACCTGTCACCATAGTGCGCACTATGACCTGTCAGCATAGTGCACTCTATGACCTGTCACCATAGTGCGCACTATGACCTGTCAGCATAGTGCGCTCTATGACCTGTCAGCATAGTGCGCACTATGACCTGTCAGCATAGTGCGCTCTATGACCCGTCACCATAGTGCGCTCTATGACCCGTCACCACAGTGCACACTATGACCCGTCACCATAGTGCACACTATGACCCGTCACCACAGTGCACACTATGACCCGTCACCATAGTGCACACTATGACCCGTCACCACAGTGCACACTATGACCCGTCACCATAGTGCGCTCTATGACCCGTCACCACAGTGCACAGTATGACCCGTCACCATAGTGCGCTCTATGACCCGTCACCACAGTGCACAGTATGACCCGTCACCATAGTGCGCTCTATGACCCGTCACCACAGTGCACAGTATGACCCGTCACCATAGTGCGCTCTATGACCCGTCACCACAGTGCACAGTATGACCCGTCACCATAGTGCGCTCTATGACCCGTCACCACAGTGCACAGTATGACCCGTCACCATAGTGCGCTCTATGACCCGTCACCACAGTGCACAGTATGACCCGTCACCATAGTGCGCTCTATGACCTGTCACCATAGTGCACACTATGACCCGTCACCATAGTGCGCTCTATGACCTGTCACCATAGTGCACACTATGACCTGTCACCATAGTGCGCTCTATGACCTGTCACCATAGTGCACAGTATGACCACCTGTCACCATAGTGCGCTCTATGACCTGTCACCATAGTGCGCTCTATGACCTGTCACCATAGTGCACACTATGACCTGTCACCATAGTGCACACTATGACCTGTCACCATAGTGCGCTCTATGACCTGTCACCATAGTGCGCTCTATGACCCGTCACCACAGTGCACAGTATGACCCGTCACCATAGTGCGCTCTATGACCCGTCACCACAGTGCACAGTATGACCCGTCACCATAGTGCGCTCTATGACCCGTCACCACAGTGCACAGTATGACCCGTCACCATAGTGCGCTCTATGACCTGTCACCATAGTGCACACTATGACCCGTCACCATAGTGCGCTCTATGACCTGTCACCATAGTGCACACTATGACCTGTCACCATAGTGCGCTCTATGACCTGTCACCATAGTGCACAGTATGACCACCTGTCACCATAGTGCGCTCTATGACCTGTCACCATAGTGCGCTCTATGACCTGTCACCATAGTGCACACTATGACCTGTCACCATAGTGCACACTATGACCTGTCACCATAGTGCGCTCTATGACCTGTCACCATAGTGCACACTATGACCTGTCACCATAGTGCGCTCTATGACCTGTCACCATAGTGCACACTATGACCTGTCACCATAGTGCGCTCTATGACCTGTCACCATAGTGCACAGTATGACCTGTCACCATAGTGCGCTCTATGACCTGTCACCATAGTGCGCTCTATGACCTGTCACCATAGTGCACACTATGACCTGTCACCATAGTGCACACTATGACCTGTCACCATAGTGCGCTCTATGACCTGTCACCATAGTGCACTCTATGACCTGTCACCATAGTGCGCATAGTGCGCTCTATGACCTGTCACCATAGTGCGCTCTATGACCTGTCACCATAGTGCGCTCTATGACCTGTCACCATATGTGTCACCATAGTGCACTATGACCTGTCACCATAGTGCGCACTATGACTATGACCTGTCACCATAGTGCGCTCTATGACCTGTCACCATAGTGCGCTCTATGACCTGTCACCATAGTGCACTCTATGACCTGTCACCATAGTGCACACTATGACCTGTCACCATAGTGCACACTATGACCTGTCACCATAGTGCACACTATGACCTGTCACCATAGTGCACACTATGACCTGTCACCATAGTGCGCTCTATGACCTGTCACCATAGTGCGCTCTATGACCTGTCACCTATGACCTGTCACCATAGTGCACACTATGACCTGTCACCATAGTGCCATAGTGCACTATGACCTGTCACCATATATGACCTGTCACCATAGTGCTCTATGACCTGTCACCATAGTGCACACTATGACCTGTCACCATAGTGCGCTCTATGACCTGTCACCATAGTGCACAGTATGACCTGTCACCATAGTGCGCTCTATGACCTGTCACCATAGTGCACAGTATGACCTGTCACCATAGTGCGCTCTATGACCTGTCACCATAGTGCACAGTATGACCTGTCACCATACTCTATGACCTGTCACCATAGTGCACAGTATGACCTGTCACCATAGTGCCACCTGTCACCATAGTGCGCTCTATGACCTGTCACCATAGTGCGCTCTATGACCTGTCACCATAGCTCTATGACCTGTCACCATAGTGCACAGTATGACCTGTCACCATAGTGCACAGTATGACCTGTCACCATAGTGCGCTCTATGACCTGTCACCATAGTGCGCTCTATGACCTGTCACCATAGTGCACACTATGACCTGTCACCATAGTGCGCTCTATGACCTGTCACCATAGTGCGCACTATGACCTGTCACCATACACTATGACCTGTCACCATAGTGCGCTCTATGACCTGTCACCATAGTGCACACTATGACCTGTCACCATAGTGCACACTATGACCTGTCACCATAGTCTATGACCTGTCACCATAGTGCACTCTATGACCTGTCACCATAGTGCACACTATGACCTGTCACCATAGTGCGCTCTATGACCTGTCACCATAGTGCGCTCTATGACCTGTCACCATAGTGCGCTCTATGACCTGTCACCATAGTGCACACTATGACCTGTCACCATAGTGCGCTCTATGACCTGTCACCATAGTGCACAGTATGACCTGTCACCATAGTGCGCTCTATGACCTGTCACCATAGTGCGCTCTATGACCTGTCACCATAGTGCACACTATGACCTGTCACCATAGTGCGCTCTATGACCTGTCACCATAGTGCGCTCTATGACCTGTCACCATAGTGCACACTATGACCTGTCACCATAGTGCGCACTATGACCTGTCACCATAGTGCACACTATGACCTGTCACCATAGTGCACACTATGACCTGTCACCTCTATGACCTGTCACCATAGTGCGCTCTATGACCTGTCACCATAGTGCGCTCTATGACCTGTCACCATAGTGCACAGTATGACCTGTCACCATAGTGCGCTCTATGACCTGTCACCATAGTGCACAGTATGACCTGTCACCATAGTGCGCTCTATGACCTGTCACCATAGTGCGCACTATGACCTGTCACCATAGTGCGCTCTATGACCTGTCACCATAGTGCGCACTATGACCTGTCACCATAGTGCTCTCTATGACCTGTCACCATAGTGCGCACTATGACCTGTCACCATAGTGCGCACTATGACCTGTCACCATAGTGCGCACTATGACCTGTCAGCATAGTGCGCACTATGACCTGTCACCATAGTGCGCACTATGACCTGTCAGCATAGTGCGCACTATGACCTGTCAGCATAGTGCGCACTATGACCTGTCAGCATAGTGCGCTCTATGACCTGTCAGCATAGTGCGCACTATGACCTGTCAGCATAGTGCGCTCTATGACCTGTCAGCATAGTGCGCACTATGACCTGTCAGCATAGTGCGCTCTATGACCTGTCAGCATAGTGCGCACTATGACCTGTCAGCATAGTGCGCTCTATGACCTGTCAGCATAGTGCACACTATGACCTGTCAGCATAGTGCACACTATGACCTGTCAGCATAGTGCGCACTATGACCTGTCAGCATAGTGCACACTATGACCTGTCAGCATAGTGCGCTCTATGACCTGTCAGCATAGTGCACACTATGACCTGTCAGCATAGTGCGCACTATGACCTGTCAGCATAGTGCACACTATGACCTGTCAGCATAGTGCGCACTATGACCTGTCAGCATAGTGCGCTCTATGACCTGTCAGCATAGTGCACACTATGACCTGTCAGCATAGTGCGCCCTATGACCTGTCAGCATAGTGCACACTATGACCTGTCAGCATAGTGCGCCCTATGACCTGTCAGCATAGTGCACACTATGACCTGTCAGCATAGTGCGCCCTATGACCTGTCAGCATAGTGCACACTATGACCTGTCAGCATAGTGCGCCCTATGACCTGTCAGCATAGTGCACACTATGACCTGTCAGCATAGTGCGCTCTATGACCTGTCAGCATAGTGCACACTATGACCTGTCAGCATAGTGCGCACTATGACCTGTCAGCATAGTGCACACTATGACCTGTCAGCATAGTGCGCACTATGACCTGTCAGCATAGTGCGCTCTATGACCTGTCAGCATAGTGCGCACTATGACCTGTCAGCATAGTGCGCTCTATGACCCGTCACCATAGTGCGCTCTATGACCCGTCACCACAGTGCACACTATGACCCGTCACCATAGTGCACACTATGACCCGTCACCACAGTGCACACTATGACCCGTCACCATAGTGCACACTATGACCCGTCACCACAGTGCACACTATGACCCGTCACCATAGTGCGCTCTATGACCCGTCACCACAGTGCACAGTATGACCCGTCACCATAGTGCGCTCTATGACCCGTCACCACAGTGCACAGTATGACCCGTCACCATAGTGCGCTCTATGACCCGTCACCACAGTGCACAGTATGACCCGTCACCATAGTGCGCTCTATGACCCGTCACCACAGTGCACAGTATGACCCGTCACCATAGTGCGCTCTATGACCCGTCACCACAGTGCACAGTATGACCCGTCACCATAGTGCGCTCTATGACCCGTCACCATAGTGCGCTCTATGACCCGTCACCATAGTGCGCTCTATGACCCGTCACCATAGTGCGCACTATGACCCGTCACCATAGTGCGCTCTATGACCCGTCACCATAGTGCGCACTATGACCTGTCACCATAGTGCGCACTATGACCTGTCACCATAGTGCGCACTATGACCTGTCAGCATAGTGCGCTCTATGACCTGTCACCATAGTGCGCACTATGACCTGTCAGCATAGTGCGCACTATGACCTGTCACCATAGTGCGCTCTATGACCTGTCAGCATAGTGCACACTATGACCTGTCACCATAGTGCGCTCTATGACCTGTCAGCATAGTGCACAGTATGACCTGTCACCATAGTGCGCTCTATGACCTGTCACCATAGTGCACAGTATGACCTGTCACCATAGTGCGCTCTATGACCTGTCACCATAGTGCACAGTATGACCTGTCACCATAGTGCGCTCTATGACCTGTCACCATAGTGCGCTCTATGACCTGTCACCATAGTGCGCTCTATGACCTGTCACCATAGTGCACAGTATGACCTGTCACCATAGTGCACAGTATGACCTGTCACCATAGTGCGCTCTATGACCTGTCACCATAGTGCGCTCTATGACCTGTCACCATAGTGCACAGTATGATCTGTCACCATAGTGCGCACTAGGGCACACACATCAAAGAGCTGTTGACAGGTGATGCGTATGTATCTCCGTTCCCTCAGATCAGTGAGCGGGGTGCCAACCTGAGCGGTGGGCAGCGCCAGCGAATCAGCTTGGCTCGCGCCCTCTACAGTGACCGGGACCTTTACATCCTGGACGACCCGCTGAGTGCCCTCGACACTCACGTGGCCAACCACATCTTCCACAGCGCTATCAGGAAGCAGCTTCGCCACAAGACCGTCATCTTCGTCACCCACCAACTGCAGGTTAACCTCTGCCGCACAGGAACTCTGTCCTGCCAGTGGTTGTCATGGAGATAACCTGTGTGTGTGTGTGTGTGTGTGTGTGTGTGCAGTACCTGGTGGACTGCGATGATGTCATCCTGATGAGGGAGGGGAGTATCATGGAACAGGGTAACCATGACAACCTGATGAAACTGAACAGAGACTACGCTGCCATGTTTAATCATTTCCAGCTGGGAGACCCTCCGTACATCAAAGCTCCCTCCAGGAAGTCCAGCGGTTCTCAGAAGAAACGTGCTGACAGTCAACAGGGATCCGTGAAGAAGAACGCTGTGGTCATTAAAGAGAACGGTAACGCAAAACACGCACCCACGCCTCCTCACCGCCACATCACTGTTAATAGACATATGGCTGTGTTGTGCTGATTTCTACTGTTTGATCATGTGACATCAAAGGGGAGGAGCAGCAGTGTGGGGGCGTGGCCTGGCCCGTGTTCGAGCACTACATGGTGGCCTGTGGTGGCTCCGCCTCCTGCCTGCTGATCCTTGTTCTGTTTGTTCTCAACGTGGGAAGCTCCACCTTCTGCCAGTGGTGGCTCAGCTACTGGATCAACCAGGGCAGCGGGGTGAGACTTGTCCTCCCCTTCATCACCTCCCCTTCATCATGTCCTATTCACCTCCTCTTCGTCACCTCCTCTTTACCATCATCGCCTCCTTCCTCTCCTCTTCCTCTGTCTCCTCCTCCAGCTCCTCCTCCTCTCATGTCTTCTCTGTCCCTGCTCCTCCAGAACACCACAGTAACTCAGCGCAACAGCTCGATGGTGAGCATCAGCATGAAGGACAATCCCATGATGCAACACTACGCAGCAGTCTACGCCTCCTCCATGGGAGTCATGCTCCTCCTCAAACTCTTCAGAGGCATTGTCTTCGTCAAGGTCAGGACGTCATATTCACCTCATTGACCTGTGACCTCACTGACCTGTGACCTCACTGACCTGTGACCTCATTGACCTGTGACCTCACTGACCTGTGACCTCATTGACCTGTGACCTCACTGACCTGTGACCTCACTGACCTGTGACCTCATTGACCTGTGACCTCTGACCTGTGACCTCATTGACCTATGACCTCATTGACCTGTGACCTCATTGACCTGTGACCTCACTGACCTGTGACCTCATTGACCTGTGACCTCATTGACTTGTGACCTCACTGACCTGTGACCTCATTGACCTGTGTCCTCATTGACCTGTGACCTCATTGACCTGTGACCTCACTGACCTGTGACCTCATTGACCTGTGACCTCATTGACCTGTGACCTCATTGACCTGTGACCTCACTGACCTGTGACCTCATTGACCTGTGACCTCATTGACCTGTGACCTCACTGACCTGTGACCTCATTGACCTGTGACCTCACTGACCTGTGACCTCATTGACCTGTGACCTCATTGACCTGTGACCTCACTGACCTGTGACCTCACTGACCTGTGACGCCCACTTAGACTCAAGTATGAACTGATAAAAATTTAGAGGTCAGAGGTCACTGTGACCTTGCATCCCTCTCATATTTGTGAATGTGATATCTCAAGACCACCTTGAGGGATTTTCTTCAGATTTAGCACAAACGTCCAATTTGAGTCAAAGCCATCAATCAATCAATTTTATTTATAAAGCCCAATATCACAAATCACAATTTGCCTCACAGGGCTTTACAGCATACGACATCCCTCTGTCCTTATGACCCTCACAGCTGATCAGGAAAAACTCCCCAAAAAACCCTTTAACGGGGAAAAAATGGTAGAAACCTCAGGAAGAGCAACTGAGGAGGGATCCCTCTTCCAGGACGGACAGACGTGCAATAGATGTCGTACAGAACAGATCAGCATGATAAATTAACAGTAATCTGTATGACACAATGAGAGAGAGAGAGAGAGAGAGAGAGATGCACCAACTAAATGAAATTGAAGAGTCCATTGACTCAAATAATTTCTGGGGGAAAAAAAGGCAAACATTCAGCAAACCACACAAAGAAGAATTGGCTATTCAAAATGGTGAAATGTGGAAACAACATTTTGAAAACCTGTATAGTACTATTACACTGAATTTGGCCTAAAATGAGCTCCTCAACAAATTACAAACTCTAGAATCAGTCGTTAAAGACAACCAGAACCCTTTAGATGATCAAATTACTGAAAGGGAGCTACTAGCTAAAATCCAGACCCTACAATCAAGGAAGGCCAGCGGTCCTGATGGCATTTTAAATGAAATGTTGAAATTTAACAGCAAGAAATTCAGCATTGCCATATTGAAATTATTCAACCTTGTCCTCAGCATTGGGCATTTCCCTGACCTCTGGAGCAGATAAATTATAACGGCAATCTTTAAAAATGGAAATAAATTTGACCCAAACAATTACAGAGGCATCTGTGTCAGCAGCAACCTGGGGAAGTTGTTCTGCAGCATCCTAAACAGCCGACTGCAAGACTTCCTCAGAGAACATGATGTCCTGAGCAAGAGCCAGATTGGATTTACACCACAACACCGGACTACAGACCATATCTACACCCTTCACACTCTCATTAACAAACATGTTCATCAAAACAAGAACAACATTTTCTCTAGTTTTGTAGATTTCAAAAAAGCATTTGACTCAATTTGGCATGATGGACTGTTCTTAAAATTAATTGAAGAAGGTATAGGGGGAAAATCTATGACATAATTAAAACAATGTACACAAATGATAAATGTGCTGTGAAAATTAACAACATGGAAACAGATTTCTTCCCCCAGAGTAGAGGGGTGAAACAGGGCTGCAGTCTCAGCCCCACCCTGTTTAACATTTATATTGATGAACTGGCAAAATCACTTGAACAATCTGACATCCCTGGCCTCACCCTCTCTGCCACAGAAATTAAATGCCGACTTTTTGCAGATGATCTAATATTGTTAGCTCCGTCTAAGGAGGCATTACAACAGCAACTAGATCATCTGCAAAACTTCTGTCAGACCTGGGCCCTGACAGTTAATCTAGAAAAGACTAGAATTATGGTCTTCCAGAAACGACCTAGGGGTCAGGGAGACCCAAACAGGTTCTTACTTGGCTCTGTTGACATTGAACACACACACAGCTACACATATTTGGGACTCAGAATTAGCTCTACAGGAAATTTTAACCTGGCCGTTAATGATCTCAGAGACAAGGGAAGAAAAAAGTCTTCAATCATAGATATACCTGTTAGAATCTGGCTGAAAATATTCCACTCTATAATTGAACCTATTTTACTGTATGGCAGTGAAGTGTGGGGCCCTCTTGTAAATCAAGACTTTGAAAAATGGGACCAACATCCAGTGGAAACCCTGCACACTGAGATTTGTAAGAGCATTCTCAGAGTCCATAGGAACACCCCCAACAATGTATGCCGAGCTGAATTAGGACAATTTCCCCTTTTAATCAGGATACAAAAAAGAGCCATCAAATTTTACCAACACCTAAAAGCAAGTGAGCCCAATTCTTATCAACACAAAGCTCTCCATAGTCAAGAGGAGAACATGGAGAAGAGCCCCCTCAGCCAGCTGGTCCTGAGACTCACCTCCTCTAACAACACAAGGCCTCAGCACAGCCCTCACACAGTCCAGCTCAACCAAATCATAGCATAAGAAAAAGAAAACTACATTAACTATTGGACATCAACCACAAAAACTCAAAGCAAACTTCAGTGTTATTTGGCTCTAAATAGACAGTATACGATGGTGAACTATCTGTCCACCGTGACTGATCAGAAACTAAGAAAGACATTGACCATGTACAGACTCAGTGACCACAGCTTGGCCATAGAGACTGGTCGACACAGGCAGACCTGGCTGCCCAGAGAAGACCGGCTGTGTCAGCTCTGTCCACAGAGACAGGTGGAGGCAGACAGAGACAGAGACAGGTGGAGACAGAGCAACATTTCCTGTTCAAATGTAACACATATGAAGAACTTAGAACCAAGTTCTTTTCAAAAGTGAAACATAAACTCCAAGATTTTGATCCCCTCTGTGATCAGGAGAACATGCATCATCTACTTGGAGAAAACAGTGTCAGCGCCATAGAAGCAGCAAAATATGTCAGTGCATGTCACAGCCTGAGAGAGACACAGCAACACAACAACACAGTCTCCTTATAACACTCTGCATATTTAATGTAACATGGACTTAATGTATGTGTATCTGCCTATTCAATATGAAATGTACTTAATGTAAAATGTTTAATGTATTATTTGTATTGTAACTGTATGTCTGTATGTACGTTATGCTTTCAGCAACAACGGTTGATACCATTCATGCCAATAAAGCTCATTTGAATTTGAATTAGAATTTGTGATGCAGGACAGACGGTAATGATGCAACACAATATTTTAAGACCACAGATTTGACACAAACATCCAATTTGAGTCAAGGGTGAACCAATTAAAATTTGATGCTCATAGGTCACTGTGACCTTGCATCCATCTCACTCTCGAGAATGTGATGTCTCAAGACGATCGTGAGAGAATTTCCTCATATCTGGCACAAACATCACGTGAGTCAAGGATGAACAAATTAGTACTTGCTGGTCAAAGGTCAAGGCCACTGTGACCTTGCATCCATGTCACTCTTGTGAACGCGATAGCTCTAGAGGGCCTTAAGGGAGTTTTTTCACCTTTGGCACAAATGTTCATTTGGACTCAAGAATGAACTGATTAGAATTTTGTGGTCAAAGGTCACTATGACCTTGAATCCATCTCATTCTCATGAATGCGAATATCTCAAGAAGGCCTGAAGGGAATTTCTTCAGATTCAGTACAAATGTTCAATTTGAGTCATGGATGGACTGAATAGAATTTGGTGGTCAAAAGGTCAAAGGTCAGCTTCACTGTGACATCATCAAGTTTTAACATCATATCTGAGGAACGGAGGGGAGACATTGGTCAGATACTGATGTGGTGACGTGGCCCAGAACAGTCAGTGATGACTCTTTGTGAAGATGGTTGTGTGTCTGCGTTGGCCTGTGATTGGCAAGTCCACCTCATCAGCTCCTCACCTATCAGGTGTGTCTCAGTGTCCAATCTGTCCCACAGGGAACTCTGCGCGCCTCCTCAAAGCTACATGACCAGCTCTTCCACAAGATCCTCCGCTGCCCCATGAAGTTCTTTGACACGACGCCCACCGCAGGAATCCTCAACCGCTTCTCCAAGGACATGGACGAAGGTAAGGACTCCGCTGCCACTGCTGTTCAGTAGCTGACCCTGTAGTGAGGCTTTATTATGTTTTTCCCTCCAGTCGACACGCGTCTGCCCTTCCAGGCTGAGATGTTCATCCAGAACGTGATCCTGGTCTTCTTCTGCCTGGGCGTCATCAGCTGTGTTTTCCCGTGGTTCCTGGCGGCAGTGGGTCCCCTGGTGTTGCTGTTTGCGGCACTCCACAGCGTCTCCAGGGTTTTCATCCGGGAACTGAAGCGTCTGGACAACGTGACAATGTCACCCTTTATGTCCCACATCACCTCCAGTATCCAGGGCCTGGCCACGCTGCAGGCCTACGGCCGGGGCGGCGACTTCCTCCACAGGTCAGGGCTGCAGCCATGGAGAGGGCGGAGATACCTGGGTATGATCCAGAAGCTGAGGCTCTGAATGTGTTGTTGTTTTCAGGTACCAGGTTTTGCTGGACCAGAACCAGGCTCCCTTTTACCTCTTCAGCTGTGCGATGCGCTGGCTGGCAGTCCGTCTGGATGTCATCAGCGTGGCTCTGATCAGCATCACCGCCCTGATGATGGTCCTGATGCACGGCCAGATCCCTCCTGCCTACGCCGGCCTCGCCATCTCCTATGCCGTCCAGGTACCCTAAAGACATCTTTCTGTACTGAGACACAAACATCCTAACAGCTGGACATGAGACATGAAACTGTCCCTCCCCAGTTGACAGGGTTGTTCCAGTTCACGGTCCGACTGGCCTCCGAGACCGAAGCTCGGTTCACCTCAGTTGAGAGGATCCACCACTACATCCAGGTACTGGGAGCACGCTCTGGTCTTACTGGTCTCACTGGTTCAGGGTTTGTCAGTTAGGTCGGTGGTTAGATGGTCCAGCAGAGTTATCAGTATTAGTGATCAGAGTCCTGAACTGGGTTCTTAATCCAGTGGAGATCTAGATCTCAGAGTCTGATTCTGGACCACCAGAATGTTTTTATCATGTCCATGCTGCAGGAGCAAAAAACAATCAAAGTTCTTCAAACCTGTCCTGAGACTTTGTATATGTCCTGATAACTGTGGCCAGAGGCCTCATGTTTTCAGTTATATTTAGGTTGCTGTGGTCAAAGGTCAAAGGTTAAATGGACTTCGTCTGTTGCATTCTTGTAGACACGATTCTCAAGAACATCGTGAGGGAATTTCTCCAAATTTGGCACAAACGTCCACTTGGACTCAAGAATGAACGGATTAGAATTTAGTGGTCAAAGGTCACTGTCAATGTGACCTGGTTTATCTCATTCTTGTTAATGGGATATCTCAAGAAGGTCTTGACAAAAAATTTCTCAAATTTGGCACAAACATCCACTTGGACTCAGGAACGAAGGACCTGAGGGAATTTCTTCAGATTTGGCATCTTTTGATGTAGTGAATACAAACAGGAAGTTCTGGTTCCTCTGGGGGCGCCCTCAGAACTGTTTGGTCTCAAAATGTGTCCAGGGACCATTTAAAGGTGGTTCAGGGTCTTGAAACAGGAAGGAGAACAGTCCACGTGGGATTAACATGATCACCTGTGTGTCATTGAGTTTGTGTCCCAGCCTGGATGAGTCATCCTCCTGTCTGTCTCTCAGTCTCTGTCCCAGGAGGCCCCAGCCCGGGTCAAAGGTCGGGCCCCTCCAGCTGACTGGCCCCAGCAGGGGGAGCTGGTGCTCAAGGAGGTGGAGATGAGGTACCAGGAGAACCTCCCTCTGGTCCTCAACAGGATCTCCTGCAGCGTCCGGCCCAAAGAGAAGGTGGGAATCGTGGGCCGGACTGGATCAGGTAGGACAGGGTCTCTGAGGGTCCCTGTTGGTGTCTCAGGTGTCTGCGGGTCTCTGCAGGTGTCTGCGGGTCTCTGCAGGTGTCTGCGGGTCTCTGCAGGTGTCTGCGGATCTCTGTGGGTCTCTCATGTTTCTGTGGGTCTCTGTGGGTCTCTGAGGGTCACATCTTAAGAAGACTCTAATAGAGACATGTCTGTCTGTCTCTCTGTCTGTCTGTCTGTAGGGAAGTCGTCTCTGGGCGTGGTCCTGTTCAGGCTGGTGGAGCGCTGCGGCGGCTCCATCCTGATAGACGGTGTGGACATCAGTGACATCGGACTGGCTGACCTGCGCAGCAAGCTGTCCATCATCCCTCAGGACCCGGTTCTGTTCGGAGGGACTGTCAGGTAGGACAGACCTGAGACCTGGACCCCCCAACAACATGGTCTGAGACAGTTACTGAGACCAGTCTGTGTTTGTCTCCAGGTCCAATCTGGATCCTCTGAACCAGTACAGGGAGGAGCAGATCTGGGATGCTCTGGAGAGGAGTCACATGAAGGAGTGTGTGAGTACAGACACACCTGAGGGCTTTGCAGAGTCACATGGAAAACATTAGACAATCTTTATTCAGGGAAAATCTTAACTAAGGCTTTTATGCAGCGTTTTAACAAAGTTTAAGTTGTCCCCAAACAAGACGATAATAAACTTCCAACGTCCTCAAACCTGATCAGAACCATAAAATCTGATCAGGTTTTGCACCTCGTCCACTTTTGTGTCGGGATCAGCTACAGACTCCACCTGCTGACTTCCTGTATGTCCGTCAGGTGTCCCAGCTGCCCCTCATGTTGGACTCGGAGGTGGTGGAGAACGGAGAGAACTTCTCTGTAGGAGAGAGACAGCTGCTGTGTGTCGCCAGAGCTCTGCTGAGACAATGCAAGGTGAGACACAGACAGGGAGACCCCCCCCCTCCCCCCCCCTGTCATCTGATTGGTTGGCTCTGGTCTCTCAGGTGCTAATCCTCGACGAGGCAACGGCGGCCATGGACGCAGAGACAGACGCTCTGATCCAGGAGACCATCAGGAGTTCGTTCCAGGACTGTACGACCCTGACCATCGCTCATCGCCTCCACACTGTCCTTGCCTCAGACCGCATCATGGTGCTCAACCAGGGTCAGGTACTGTACCAAACCGGAGACAGGGACTGTACCAGACCACGGACAAGGACTATACCAAACCAGGGACAGGGACTCTACGAAAACCAGGGACAGGTACTGTACCAAACCACAGACAGGGACTGTACCAGACCAGGGACAGGGACTGTACCAGACCAGAGACAGGTACTGTTCCAGACCAGAGACAGGGACTGTTCCAGACCAGGGACAGGGACTGTACCAGACCAGAGACAGGGACTGTACCAGACCAGAGACAGGGACTGTACCAGACCAGAGACAGGGACTGTTCCAGACCAGGGACAGGGACTGTACCAGACCAGAGACAGGGACTGTACCAGACCAGAGACAGGGACTGTACCAGACCACGGACAGGGACTGTACCAGACCAGAGACAGGGACTGTACCAGACCACGGACAGGGACTGTACCAGACCACGGACAGGGACTGTAACAGACCAGAGACAGGGACTGTACCAGACCAGGGACAGGGACTGTAACAGACCAGAGACAGGGACTGTACCAGACCAGAGACAGGGACTGTACCAGACCAGGGACAGGGACTGTACCAGACCAGAGACAGGGACTGTACCAGACCAGAGACAGGGACTGTACCAGACCACGGACAGGGACTGTAACAGACCAGAGACAGGGACTGTACCAGACTAGGGACAGGGACTGTAACAGACCAGAGACAGGGACTGTAACAGACCAGAGACAGGGACTGTACCAGACCAGGGACAGGGACTGTAACAGACCAGAGACAGGGACTGTACCAGACCACGGACAGGGACTGTACCAGACCAGGATCCATAACTCAGAGTTTCGTTTGATGTTAAACATTTTGGTGTGTGTCTGATGACAGCTCTGTTCTGATTGGTTCAGGTGGTGGAGTTTGACGAGCCGTCCAAGCTGCTGGCCAATGAGAACTCTCGGCTGCGCTCTATGATGGTCGCCGTGGAGACCAAGATCTCTGTCCGAGGATGAGGACGAGGATGAGGATGAAGGTGCTGTTCCTGTACTGTATAAACTCTCTGTCACTTCCTGTTTCTGCAACAGGAAGACTTTTTTTGTGTGTGTGTTGGTGTTTCCCTGTCAGCTGTTACTGTGATGATGACCTGGTGCCATCTGATTGGACGTCTGCAGAGTGTCAGGAGCTGAAATATAAGCTGATTATTTATCTGCATCACTTCCTGTCATGTTTATATTTTTGATGCTGTCTCCTGATGTTGTGTTCACACCAGGCGACGAGTGAATCACATGTAAAGATATGATTACACGTGAAATCCTGCCGGGTGGCGTGATGGACAAGATGGACGTGACAGGCATGACACAAATTAAGCAGCACAGAATTCACGAAAATTCACGTGTCTTTGGCACTTGCGTATACATGATGTCATGCAGACATGACACGAGTCAACACAAAATATTCTACTGTTCCATGTTGTGAGAGTAACGTGACGCGTCTGGTGTGAACGTGACAATACAGTTTCATGTACAATAACTTTCAGTGTGAGTTAGTTTTGTTCACGTTTCCTGTGAACAAATGCAGATGAAAAAAAATTATGTGTATGTTGACTGCACACGAAACACACACAAATAATGATGATTAAAATCATGAACAAAAAGTTAAAATGTTTATGAGCTCCCTCTGGTGGCGCACAGAGGAAATACAACATAAATTAAATTCATGTTCTTAACAGCTTCACTCTGATAAACGTCGTCCTGACATGTTTCTGTTTCAGCCTGTGACCATGTCGCCTTCATGAACGTCGTGAATTCGTCCTGATGAGTTACAAACTGAGCTGTGACGGGGAGGTCGTCAGCACAGGTCAAATGAACGGTTTAAAATCATGGCGCCGTACCGTCGACCCAACGACTCATTCTGAAACTCTGATCATCAGAGGAAACGTCTGAAACTGACCCAAAAACAGCCGCTGTGATGATAACAAATGCTCCCTGTCATCGACGACCTGGTGTTATATATGAGTCTCTTGCGCTACAAACATGTGAACATGGAAACACGTGACCATGTGACTGTGTGTGTGCACACGCTGAGGTGAGAGGGCCGCACAACCTTTAAACCGGCTGATTTTTACTGAGACATCAGTGACACCTCCACCCACTCTCCATTTTCCAGGTATTTCCAGTCATTTTTCAGCCCAAACATGATCTTTTCCTGATGATAACCAAGTCGTGTTTGTGCCTAAACCTAAACATGTTTTGAAACTTTACGTTTCAACAACAGCGTTGCTGAAGCTACATAATAATGTACAAACATAACGTATCTGTGGTTCGCAGAAACGTTCTGTGATGAGGAGTGACAAAAACTGGGATTGATAGTTTTGTCAGTACAAAGAGTGCGCACTCTCGTGAGACAGTTTGTGCTCAAGTTTTAACAGTTGTACGTCCAGTTGTCTGTTTGCTGAAGTTGCTCACGCTCTCTGGAGAACTCATAACGTTGCGTCCGCTCATCGTCCGCTTGTCGTCCGCTCCGTCATTAGCTTTTTTTAAGATGCAGAGGAAGTCTGCGTCGCATTACAGATGTTTTATGGATCTAAAAAGCAGCTTCAAACTGTCCTGGTGAGTTTCAGATTGATCAGATTGATCAGCTTCATTGACCACAGATCTCTAGCTGAGTTTAACATGAGCTGACCCCGCCCTCTGACGTCATGTCAGATCAGAAACATTGTTAAACTTTACGTACGTGTTCATGCGAGTAACGACTCTGACTCTGTGGTGTTGTTGGGTTTGGGTGCGACACGTCGGCTCCTCAGGGCCCCCAACCTACTTTTAGTTTTGAAAACATTTCTGATGTCCTTGGTCGCTGAAATACTCGTGAAACTGAGCTCACATGTCGACACCTGTGAACTTTACGTGAACATACAGTGACTGATTTCAGTGTGTTTCCCCCTGATGTGAGGGAGGCCTCAGCTGGGACAGAGTTCTTCTCGTATACACTAAATTTAGGACGCATATGTCTCTGAGCATTTCAGACATTTTTCTTTTTGGGTTTCATTAGCTCCGCCCACCCGGAAGTTGGCCATTTTGCTATTTGACATTTTCTACTAACTACTACTAACTACTACTACTAACTCCATAATACAGAAGATATTTTATGTAACGTACTTAAATATGTTTGTAACTTCAAGAAACAGTTTTGTGCTTAAGTCACATGACAAAGGACTTCCATCCAAGAGGCTGCTGTTTATTTCCTGTTTGAAACTAAAACTCAACACTGACTTTTTTAACATGTACTTAAGTTATGTGACAAACAGAGGATGTTAATGCAATGCAGCTTCACTTACTGTCCTGGTTTCATGAGCTGAACTGTTAATGATGATGATGATGATGATGATGATGCGTGTGTTAAACTGAACCAGAGTCTGAAGTGACATCATCAACACAAACAGCACAAAACGCTGAGACGATAAAACATCACAGAGACCTTCAGATAAATATGTAAATAAAAGCAATAAATAATAATAAAATATTAATATTGATGGTGAGGCCTGCAGGTGTGTAAATCTTCTTGTTCTCTTTTTAAAACTCGTGTGTTTGTTTCATGGCGTCGTTGCAGCTCTACAAAGATTTATATCAATGTTTCCTGTTTGGACAGAACCTCCAAAATAAAAGCCACACCACAGGAAGCAGAGAGTCCAGACATGTAATGTGTCACATGACAGCATGATTTTTAACAAACAAACAAACATGTAGAAAACAATAACATGTCCATGTGTTTTTATATCAGCCTTACAGCATGATGACGTCATAACTGCCTTGTTGGGGGGGGGGGGGGGGGGGGGGGGGGGGGGGGGGGGGGGGGGGGTGAAATATTGTCAATAAAGTTATTTTAAGATGAAACGTTTGTGTTTGTTATTTATGTCTTCATATATAACAAATATTGTTTCTTTGTCTCAAACATGTTTGATTGTGTTTCCTGTACTAATTTGTTGGATGGCTATGATAGTGCCATCGGTCCTTTGGCATCTTTCTGTCATCCTGCTGTGAGGAACCTTGGCGTGATATTCGATGCTCTTTTTAAACTGGATAAACAGATCAGTTCAGTTGTCAAGACGAGCTTCTTTCAGTTAAGACTCCTCAGTAAGGTGAAGGCCTACCTCCCTCCACATGACTTTGAGAGAGTAATTCATGCATTTATCACGTCTCGTTTAGACTACTGTAACTCTCTGTATGCTGGACTTGACCAGTCTTCATTGCGCCGTTTGCAGGCTGTTCAAATGCAGCTGCCCGATTATTAACAGGGGAAAAAAACGCCATGACCATATCACACCTGTACTGGCTTCCTTACATTGGCTTCCAGTTTCCTTCAGGATCCAGTTTAAAATTGTATTACTCGTTTTTAAAACGGCCTGGCACCATGCTATTTGTCTGAGCTACTACACCTCCACACCCCAGTTAGAGCAATGAGGTCTACCAACTTGTTGCTGCTGGAGGTTCCCAGATCTAAACTTAAAAGTAGAGGTGATAGAGCCTTCTCGGTGGCAGCCCCCAATCTGTGGAACAGCCTGCCACTGCATGTAAGAGCTGCTCAGACTCTTGAGCATTTTAAATCCCTGCTGAAAACCCATTTCTTCTCACTAGCTTTCAGCACTAGTTAAGCATGACATCTTGGTTTTAGAACTATTTATTTTATCTTGATTTGTTTTATGATGTTTTATTGGTGATTTTATTACGTTTTATTTTATCATGTGTTTTTAGAGAGGGATGTTTATATTTATTTAATTTATATTTGTGTATTTAACTTCCTTGCCTGTACAGCACTTTGGTCAACTGAGGTTGTTTTTAATGTGCTACAGAAATAAACTTGACTTGACTTGACTTGACTTGACTGTACACAACAACAACAACAACAATAATAAAACATTTTCTTATTGAAATGAAAGGATGAATAACATAAAACTCAGAAACAAAAAACCGCCATGAATAAAATAACCAACACAAATATGACGTCACTGTGATCCTCATAAAGTTGACCTGTATTAGATTATAGATAAAAAATAAAATAAAAACTTTAGAAAATAAAAGTAAATAAATATGAAAACACACATAGAAAATAATGAAACAAAAAATAAATAAGGAAATAAAATATATATATTTTTAAATAAAACTGAATAAAATATTACATAGAATAAAAAACATAAAAATAAACAGGATAATAAAATAATAAAAACTACCCATATTGAATATTTAGTTTTTTATTATTTAGTAATAAAATGATTTAGTAGTGAGATGAAATCAGATGTGACCTTTGACCTGGAGGTGTCGTCTGTCACCTCTCTCCTGTCATGTTTATGTTCTTTCAATAGTTTTCTGTGTGAATGAATGAGATGAATGAGTGATGGTGGTGACCTTTGACCTGGAGGTGTAATTGGCTCCACAGCGCCCCCCTCCGGCCTCTACAAACTTTTTCCTGCTGTAGTGACTTCCTGTTTTGTCCGGAGCAGAGTCTCCTCCGTCTGTCTGTCTGTCTGTCTGTCCGTCCGTCCTCTGCTCCTCTGCTGTCTCCTGTGTCTTTGTTTCATTGCAGTCTCCTCCTTCACTTCCTCCTCCTCCTCCTCCTCCGTTACACCGACACACACCAGCAGCAGACCCGGCAGCTAACGTCCAGCCCTCCGGGACCAGCTGGATCCAGTGCCCGGGACAGAGAGCAGGGAGCCGGGGCTGAGTTCAGCGGAGGAGCCGGTGTGTGTCTGATGGATGTTACATGAAGTGTGTGTGTTTGTCTGACCACACATGACGCGTCTCTGGTGCTAATGCTAATTAGACTCTGTGCTAATTAGCCTGCTGAGCTAACCAGGTTAGTTAAACTAGTTAAACTAGTTAATGCTGCCGCTGATCTCAAAGTGCCTGTTGTGTGAAGCTGGTGTGGTGAAGTGTGTGTGTGAGCTAAAGGTGCTAATCTCGTCAGCAGCTAGCCGCGGCTAAAGTGGCCTCAGGTGCTCTTTGACTCAACATCAGCCTGTCAGCGCGTTGACTCGTGTCGGTGCTTCAAGTGTCCTTCAGCTGCTTCACTTCGCCCCGACTCTTGAATCGGTCCGTTTTTGAATGGAGTCTGGCCTGGTCTACACCACACAGGATACATTTGGACCGAGTTTGGTTTAATTTCGGTTAAATGTCGTCAGCTTAGTAAAAATAGACAGACCGGGTTGAACTGGGTTATACAGGTGTGGTATACTGGGTTTACTGGGAGTGTAGAGACAGCTGGTCCCGGGTTTAAAGTGCTGTTGGTCCAAGTGTCCTCACTGGTGTCCGACTTAAATCAGGCTTTTCTTTAATGAGGTCCTGAATGTCTTCTGGCCTGGTTCACACAGATGATTCACTTCAGTTCAGCTGAGTTTAAATCAGCTCCTGAGATAAAACCAGGCTGGTGAACTGACCAGGTGCAGAACTGGAGTGTAGAGGTGTGGTGTACTGGGTCTACTGGGAGGCAGAGGCAGGTAGTCTCGGGTTTAAACCCAGTTCTGGATCAAGTGTCATAGTTAAATCAGGCTGTTCTTTAATGAGGTTCTGAATGTGTTCTGGTCCACACAGTCACAGGTCAGGGTGAGTTCAGTCCTGAGCTGAAACCAGTATTGAACTGGATTTACTGGGAGTCCAGAGACAGGTGGTCCTGACCCAAGTGTCCTTCCTCCTGGTTTTGTTAGTTTTTGGCTGACACAGAGGGCTGTCTCAGGTCTGAACTGGGAGTAGATGTAGTCGTACTGGTCATACTGGTGCAGACAGTCGGTGGTCTTGCTGGTCTTGGATGTCTGAGCGGGGTTCAGTCGCAGGTTCAGCTCGTGATGGCAGAGCTCCACCAGACTCCCACCTCTCTGTGCTGCTGCCGTAAATCCCCTCCGGTCTCCGGGGCCCGCTGTGTCGGGGACTCCAGCCGGCCCTCGGCAGGTCCGGGGCCCGGGACCCCCCGGTGCCCCCTGGTGGACGTGGCCTCGGCGTCTAACTTCCGCTGCTTCCAGCTGCGACACCTCCACCTGGACCTGCGGCTCAACTTTGCCGTGAAGGAGATGAGCGGCTGGCTGGTTCTGGACCTGGTCCCGGTCCAGCCGGGGGTCCACACCCTGGTCCTGGACTCCCACCCCTCCCTCCTCATCCACTCCATAGACTGTAAGATCCCCGGGGCTGGACAGGAGGAGCCGCTGTCCCTCACCTACCGCGTGGACCCGTTCACAGACTACGGCTCCTCGTTGAACATCAGCCTCCCGTCAGCTGCCGTGAAGCCGGGTCGGCTGATCCAGATCACAGTCCGCTACAGCACCACGGACGGACCGGCGGTAAGGATGCAACCACAGCACGTCTCACTGGTACCACTGAGTTACCTGATCAGTCAGCATGTCCAGGTCAGAGCAGCGTCACAGAGAATCAGAAGCAAATATTAAAATAATAAAAATATTGAAACTGAGTGAAAAACAACCAAAACTTAAAACTTCAGGTTAAAAAGATAAAACAAGAATAAAATGATGACATTAGATTATAAAGAAATACAACTAAATTAGTTAAATTAAAAAGCTGGACTGAGAATTAAATAACATCATTTTAAACACTACAACAACAACAACAACAACAACTGTAATAATAATAATAATAATAATAAATAGATAAAGACAAATCAAATTTATGAGGGAAAATGTATAAATATATAAATTAATAATAATGATAATGAATGAGGTGCTGATCATGTGACGATGTAGTGAAAGAATTCAGTGATTAAAATAAAGACCATAGTAATGATTAATGTGTTAATTGATGAATGGATGAATTAAACCCCCTGAGGGTGTCGATGAAACACCTTCAAACTCAGAGCTCATCACACTGTAAAACTGTTATCACATTCAGACACTGTCATGATGTCATCAGTCATGATGACATCATTCATGATGACATCATTCATTCACTGTGAAAGGCTCTGCGTGTTTCTGGGTCATGATTCATGTAATAAAACCAATAGGAAGGTTCTGGATCAATACTGATCGGTGATCTGTCAATACACTGATACTAGTGTGTGTGTGTGTGTGTGTGTGTGTGTGTTTGCGTGCGTGCGTGCGCAGATCTGGTGGCTGGACTCGGAGCTGACCTGTGGACAGTCTCGTCCTCTGGTCTTCACTCAGGGACACTCAGTTTGTAATCGCTCCTTCTTCCCCTGCTTCGACACACCTGCTGTCAAGAGCACGTACACTGCAACCGTCAGGGTGAGTCCTCACCTCTCATGACCTCTGACACACCACAACACACCTGGACACACCACAACACACCTGGACACACCTGGACACACCACGACACACCTGGACACACCACGACACACCTGGACACACCTGGACACAACACACCTGGACACACCACGACACACCTGGACACAACACAACACACCTGGACACACCGCGACACACCACTCCACACCACGACGCACCTGGACACACCACAACACACCACAACACACCACCACACACCACGACACACCACGACACACCACGACACACCACGACACACCACGACACACCACGACACACCACGACACACCTGGACACACCTGGACACACCACGACACACCACAACACACCACGACACACCTGGACACACCACAACACACCTGGACATACCACAACACACCACGACACACCACAACACACCACAACACACCACGACACACCTGAACACACCACAACACACCTGAACACACCACAACACACCACGACACACCTGGACACACCTGGACACCCTACAACACACCACAACACGCCACGACACACCACAACACACCTGGACACACCACGACACACCACCACACACCACCACACACCACCACACACCACCACACACCACAACACACCACAACACACCACAACACACCACGACACACCTGGACACACCACGACACACCACAACACACCTGGACACACCACAACACACCTGGACACACCACGACACACCACGACATATCTGAACACACCACGACACACGCGAACACACCACAACACACCCGAACACACCACAACACACCTGGACATACCACGACACACCACGACATACCTGGACACACCACAACACACCTGGACACACCACAACACACCTGGACACACCACGACACACCTGAACACACCACGACACACCACAACACACCTGAACACACCACAACACACCACGACACACCACGACACACCTGGACACCCCACAACACACCTGGACACACCTGGACACCCCACAACACACCTGAACACACCACAACACACCTGGACACACCACAACACACCTGGACACACCACGACACACCACGACACACCTGGACACACCACGACACACCACGACACACCTGAACACACCACGACACACCACGACACACCTGGACACACCACAACACACCACGACACACCACAACACACCTGGACACACCACAACACACCACAACACACCACAACACACCACGACACACCTGGACACACCACGACACACCTGGACACACCACAACACACCACAACACACCACGACACACCTGGACACACCACGACACACCACAACACACCTGGACACACCACAACACACCACGACACACCTGGACACACCACGACACACCACAACACACCACGACACACCTGGACACACCACGACACACCACGACACACCTGGACACACCACGACACACCACAACACACCGCGACACACCTGGACACACCACGACACACCACAACACACCTGAACACACCACGACACACCACGACACACCACGACACACCTGAACACACCACAACACACCTGAACACACCTGAACACACCACGACACACCACGACACACCTGGACACACCTGGACACACCTGGACACCCTACAACACACCACAATGGACACACCACGACACACCACGACACACCACGACACACCTGGACACACCACAACACACCACGACACACCACAACACACCACAACACACCTGAACACACCACGACACACCACAACACACCTGAACACACCACAACCCACCACGACACACCTGGACACACCACGACACACCACGACACACCACAACACACCTGAACACACCACGACACACCACAACACACCTGAACACACCACGACACACCACGACACACCTGGACACACCACGACACACCTGGACACACCACGACACACCACGACACACCTGGACACACCACGACACACCACGACACACCACGACACACCTGAACACACCACGACACACCACGACACACCACAACACACCTGGACATACCACAACACACCACGACACACCTGGACACACCACGACACACCACAACACACCACGACACACCTGGACACACCACGACACACCTGAACACACCACGACACACCACGACACACCTGGACACACCACAACACACCACGACACACCACAACACACCTGGACACACCTGGACACCCTACAACACACCACAACACGCCACAACACACCACAACACACCTGGACACACCACGACACACCTGGACACACCACAACACACCACGACACACCTGGACACACCACGACACACCACGACACACCTGGACACACCACGACACACCACAACACACCTGAACACACCACGACACACCACGACACACCTGAACACACCACAACACACCACAACACACCTGGACACACCACGACACACCACGACACACCACGACACACCTGAACACACCACAACACACCTGGACACACCACGACACACCTGAACACACCACGACACACCACGACACACCTGGACACACCACGACACACCTGGACACACCACGACACACCACAACACACCTGAACACACCACGACACACCACGACACACCACAACACACCTGAACACACCTGAACACACCACGACACACCACGACACACCACGACACACCACGACACACCACGACACACCTGGACACACCTGGACACCCTACAACACACCACAATGGACACACCACGACACACCACGACACACCTGGACACACCACAACACACCTGGACACACCACAACACACCACAACACACCTGAACACACCACGACACACCACAACACACCTGAACACACCAAAACACACCACGACACACCTGGACACACCACGACACACCACGACACACCTGGACACACCACGACACACCTGAACACACCACGACACACCACAACACACCACGACACACCTGGACACACCACGACACACCTGGACACACCACGACACACCACAACACACCTGAACACACCACGACACACCACGACACACCACGACACACCACAACACACCTGAACACACCTGAACACACCACGACACACCACGACACACCTGGACACACCTGGACACACCTGGACACCCTACAACACACCACAATGGACACACCACGACACACCACGACACACCTGGACACACCACAACACACCTGGACACACCACAACACACCACAACACACCTGAACACACCACGACACACCACAACACACCTGAACACACCACAACACACCACGACACACCTGGACACACCACGACACACCACAACACACCTGAACACACCACGACACACCACAACACACCTGAACACACCACGACACACCACAACACACCTGAACACACCACGACACACCACGACACACCTGGACACACCACGACACACCTGAACACACCACGACACACCACGACACACCTGAACACACCACGACACACCACGACACACCACGACACACCTGGACACACCACGACACACCACGACACACCACAACACACCACGACACACCTGGACACACCACGACACACCACGACACACCTGAACACACCACGACACACCACGACACACCTGGACACACCACAACACACCACGACACACCACAACACACCTGGACATACCACAACACACCACCACACACGGACACACCACAACACACCACGACACACCTGGACACACCACGACACACCACGACACACCTGAACACACCACGACACACCACAACACACCACAACACACCTGAACACACCACAACACACCACGACACACCTGGACACACCTGGACACACCTGGACACCCTACAACACACCACAACACGCCACGACACACCACAACACACCTGGACACACCACGACACACCACGACACACCTGGACACACCACAACACACCTGAACACACCACGACACACCACAACACACCTGAACACACCACAACACACCACGACACACCTGGACACACCACGACACACCACAACACACCTGGACATACCACAACACACCACGACACACCTGGACACACCACGACACACCACGACACACCACAACACACCACAACACACCACAACACACCTGAACACACCACGACACACCACAACACACCTGGACATACCACAACACACCTGGACACACCTGGACACACCACGACACACCACGACACACCACGACACACCTGAACACACCACAACACACCTGAACACACCACGACACACCACAACACACCACGACACACCTGGACACACCACGACACACCACGACACACCACGACACACCTGAACACACCACAACACACCACGACACACCACGACACACCTGGACACACCTGGACACACCTGGACACACCTGGACACCCTACAACACACCACAACACGCCACGACACACCACAACACACCTGGACACACCACGGCACACCTGGACACACCACAACACACCACAACACACCTGAACACACCACAACACACCTGAACACACCACAACACACCACGACACACCTGGACACACCACGACACACCTGGACATACCACAACACACCACAACACACCACGACACACCTGGACACACCACGACACACCACGACACACCTGGACACACCACGACACACCACAACACACCACGACACACCACAACACACCTGGACATACCACAACACACCACGACACACCTGGACATACCACAACACACCACGACACACCTGGACACACCACGACACACCTGGACACACCACGACACACCACAACACACCACGACACACCACAACACACCTGGACATACCACAACACACCACGACACACCTGGACACACCACAACACACCACGACACACCTGAACACACCACGACACACCACAACACACCTGGACATACCACAACACACCACGACACACCACAACACACCACGACACACCTGGACACACCACGACACACCTGGACACACCTGGACACACCACAACACACCTGGACACACCACGACACACCACGACATACCTGAACACACCAAGACACACCCGAACACACCACAACACACCCGAACACACCTGGACACACCACGACACACCACGACATACCTGAACACACCACGACACACCCGAACACACCACAACACACCCGAACACACCTGGACACACCACGACACACCACGACATACCTGAACACACCACGACACACCACGACACACCCGAACACACCACAACACACCTGGACACACCACGACACACCACGACATACCTGGACACCCCACAACACACCACGACACACCACAACACACCACAACACACCACGACACATTCTTTTTCTCCTTCATCTCGTTCTTCTTTTTTTCTTCTTGTCCTCGTCCTTCGTCTTCTTTTTCTTCTCCTCCTCCTCCTTCTTATCCTTATTCTCGTTCTTCTCCTCCTCCTTGTTCTCCTTCTTCTTCTTCTTCTCCTCCTTCTTCAGGTTCCAGACGGAGTGACAGTCCTGATGAGTGCATCTCGTAGTTCGTACTCCAAACAGGACCGAGTCTTTCAGTTTTCCATGGAGTTTCCTGTCCCGTCCTACCTGGTGGCATTGGTGGCTGGCGAGTTGCAGCACGTTGACGTTGGCCCGCGGTGAGTCCTGATCACTGACGTGTTGTTTTTATTTGTTTTTTTCCTGTCGTAGTTTTGTTGACTGAAAGCACCTCTGTCTTCAAGGAGTCGTGTGTGGGCGGAGCCATGTCTGTTGTCATGTGCGGTGAAGAAGCTCGGTGGCAGTGTGGAGCGCTGGCTGGGTGTGGCTGAGGAGCTGTTTGGACCATACCTGTGGGGCAGGTGAGCCAAGAGTCCCGACAGGTGTCACAGCGACATGATTGAAGCCATGTGAGTAATAACCGCTGTGTGCCGCTCCTCAGGTGTGATATCGTGTTCCTCCCCCCCTCCTTCCCCATCGTTGCCATGGAGAACCCCTGCCTCACCTTCATCATCGCCTCCATTCTGGAGAGCAGCGAGTTCCTGTTGATTGACGTCGTCCATGAGATTGCGCACGGCTGGTTCGGCAACGCCGTCACCAACGCCACCTGGGAGGAGATGTGGCTGAGTGAGGGGTTGGCCACCTACGCCCAGCGCCGGATCACTACTGAGGCCTACGGTAGGAGTCCGATGACCACTACTGCTGCTGCTTTCACTGCTGCTACGACTAACTAACTTACTCCTCCCTCTCGTCCTCAGGTGAGGCGTTCACCTGTTTGGAAACTGCCGTGCGGTTGGACGCCCTCCACAGACAGCTGCGTCTCCTCGGAGACAACAACCCCGTGAGCAAACTGCAGGTCAAGTTTGAGCCAGGTAACAAGCACACTTAACATTCAAAGAGTGTTTGTTGAGAACGTCTCAGCAGTGTGTCAGACTGCTTGGGTCCCCACACCGTATCTCAGACATGTAAATAAAGACACTCAGTGTCCCTGTTGTCCTCCATGTCCTCTCAGGTGTGAACCCCAGCTCTCTGATGAATCTCTTCACCTACGAGAAGGGTTTCTGTTTCGTAGCGTACCTGTCACAGCTCTGTGGAGATGTCAGACGCTTCGACTGCTTCCTCAGGGTCAGCACACACACACACACACACACACACACACACTGTCGTCTCAGTGTGGCTGACGTCAACACCCAGTGTAGCACCGATGATGGATGGGTGATGCCACACTTTTAGGATTCAATACAACACTTTTTCTTGCAATTCCATCGATGCTGATCATTTCTTATTAGCAAATGTTTTTCAGTCAAAATATTATAACACTTAAATCACATGACAAATACTGGCCTTTTATAACAAATGTATTATGTGCATTTTATGTACAATACATAATAAAACAAAAAGTAAAATAAATAAATATGAACAAAAACATGCACTTTTCTTATTTCTCAAAAAAGCAAAATCAGTGATCTTGGTACATTATCTGCTCACTTTGACTATTAATGCATTATTCAGAAGTTGGCATTTTGACCAAAAATTCCAATTTCAGGTCTGTAACAATGAGTCAGATGTAATGTCGGTGCTAACTAAAAAAAACTTCTGCATCATAACAGTGTTATGGTTTGAAAACCTGTATGTTGGAGTTAACATGTGTGTCACACTGCAGCCTTTCACTGAAGCAACAAAGAGCAGAAACAAGAGACAAACTGTGTCTTTGCAAAATTAAATACAGGAATAACACAATGACACAGCAGCCCTGTACACCGCAGACCTGTACACAGCAGACCTGTACACAGCAGACCTGTACACAGCAGACCTGTACACCGCAGACCTGTACACGGCAGACCTGTACACGGCAGACCTGTACACAGCAGACCTGTACACCGCAGACCTGTACACAGCAGACCTGTACACCGCAGCCCTGTACACAGCAGACCTGTAAACGGCAGACCTGTACACGGCAGACCTGTACACGGCAGACCTGTACACGGCAGACCTGTACACGGCAGACCTGTACACGGCAGACCTGTACACGGCAGACCTGTACACGGCAGACCTGTACACGGCAGACCTGTACACGGCAGACCTGTACACGGCAGACCTGTACACGGCAGACCTGTACACCGCAGACCTGTACACCGCAGACCTGTACACCGCAGACCTGTACACCGCAGACCTGTACACCGCAGCCCTGTACACAGCAGACCTGTACACAGCAGCCCTGTACACCGCAGACCTGTACACCGCAGACCTGTACACCGCAGACCTGTACACCGCAGACCTGTACACCGCAGACCTGTACACCGCAGACCTGTACACCGCAGACCGTACACAGCAGACCCGTACACAGCAGACCTGTACACCGCAGACCCGTACACAGCAGACCTGTACACAGCAGACCTGTACACCGCAGACCTGTACACAGCAGACCTGTACACAGCAGACCTGTACACCGCAGACCTGTACACCGCAGACCTGTACACCGCAGACCTGTACACAGCAGACCTGTACACAGCAGACCTGTACACCGCAGACCTGTACACCGCAGACCTGTACACAGCAGACCTGTACACCGCAGACCTGTACACCGCAGACCTGTACAATACATTTATGCTGTTATTATAACATAATATGTTCAAGTCCATCTTACGTCTGACTTAAGATGGACTTGACTTAAAAGCTTCAAAATAGTACTAGTAGGGTATTTACTGACATGTTTTTTGTCGTAGAACAAAACCTGAAACTTGCTTAAGCTTTTGTTAACTACAGACCTTATTTGAGGCCTTTTACCAAAATCCCATTCAAAAAACGTATTGATTTTTAGACAAGAGAACCGGAAGTGCTAAAAGCGCTAACCCAGTTCCGGGTTTACTGGCACAGTCTATAAGATGCCAAGATAGGAGAAGATGCACTGAACTAGGCCTGTCACCAGAACAAATGTTGCTAGGTGATTAATTGCGTCAGAAATTATTGTGATAAGCAATAATATTGCGTAATATTGTGCTTTTAAGACCATTTTTATTATTGTTGTAATTATGCTGTTTTTAGACCATTTTTTAAACGTATATAATGATAATAAAGGCATAATGATGTAGGTACACCCTTTTAAAGAGAAATAAACATTTATTTAACAAGAATATTTAAGAATGCAAAAAAGAAAATTTAAATATCCGGAATAACGTACAAATATATAAATGTATAAATAAAAACAAGAAACAGTCTGTCAGTCTCTCACTCTCAGGTGTGCAGTTAAGTTGGTCGTATTCGCTCTTTTTGTTGAGATGGTTTTAGAACAAACCCGGCACACTGGCTCGTCCTAATTACTGGGCTGCCCTCTGTCATTTGGTTTAAATCCAAAACACTCCCACACAGGGGCCGTGTGTTTGGTTTAGGAACAAGTTCCCTGTCTTTCTCTGACACTCAACTCTATTTTCTTCTCCGCCTCGTCTCCCCCTCACGAAGATCGCACTGTGTGTGTGTGTGTGTGTGTGTGTGTGTGTGTGTGTGTGTGTGTGTGTAGCCCATAGCCCCGCCTCCCCCACAGAGACAAAGACACTCGATGACAAGAGCTTTCCCTCCGTTCATTACGCTAATGAACCAACTCACCTGTCTGCCAGATGATGCACAGAAGTGAATGCTCTTGTCATCCAGTCTCTTTGGTGGAGAGAGACGAGGAAAACAAACACGCATGAATATGGCAATTAATCCCTTTTAATTTACAGTGCAATGAACCGACTCATGGCGTATGGCGACAGGCCTACATACTGCTCTGCTGAAACCTCCTTAGTGGCCTCTTCGAAAGGCCCGAGGCCTTCAGTGGCCTGGCTAATGTGGGACCATTCTGTATCATTTAGGCACATGTTGTTTCTCCCAAGAGACAAAGTGCTGTTGTGACGGCTTGTTGTTGCTCATACATCTGTCAGGCATGTACAACACTGAGTTCCATCAAGCATCCACTGCTTGGGTTAGTCTGTGGCAGGTGCATCTGACTTTGTACTTCTCTTAGTTCGTCAGTTGCTCTGGTTCTGTGGTGGAAGAACCAAACAACAGCACTGCATTTCTCCACGATGGACTCAAGACTTGTGTCTGCCTTAATGGAGTCCTTCACAATGAGGTGGAGTGTGTGAGAAAAACAAGGAATATGTTTCTAGCAAGTTTCACACACAGCAGAGACCATATTGGCTCCATTGTCCGTAATGACTGCATGAACCTTACTGCTGATGCCCCACAAATAAGCTTCAGTGGTTCTTGCAGTCCACATATCGCTTGTTAAATCCAGACTGCTTGCTGATTGTACCGAGTCATTTTGAAATTTAAGCCCTCATCATGGATTTCCAACCAGGGATGTGGTATCGAGGGTCCACCACCTTCATGAAATGACAGAAACCTTGATCCTCCTGAAAAGGATCAAGGTTTCACATCACAACAGGGAAGATGAATTTTATTTGCTATATAAGATGTTAAGGATTCCATTAGATATTAGGGCTTTACAATTAATTGTGAAATAATCCAAATCATATTATGGCTAATTGTCTGAATCACAAGAAGCTGCAGTTATTTTTTATAGTTTGTGAGGTTGTAAACAGTATTATAATTAATGAAGTATGAAAATCATGTTTTCCAGATGTAAGAAAACATTTTGCAGATAAAAACCAAACATCACAATTTTAATATTTTCTTTTCAACAAAAAAACTGTCACGCAAAGATGAAAAATCCCCAAAATTGTGTATTTCATATTTTCTTATCTTTTTTTATTACTCTGAGCCAGAAATGTTTAACTTCAGTAAATTCATCTTTATGAAGTGTGTTGTGTTAAAATCAGATTGTGATCAGAATATTAAAGGATTCAGGAACAGACACAACACAAGCATCGTCTGTATCACGACACTGGCAGACGTCAATCACTCAATCAATCAATCAATCAATTTTATTTATAAAGCCCAATATCACAAATCACAATTTGCCTCACAGGGCTTTACAGCATACGACATCCCTCTGTCCTTAGGACCCTCACAGCTGATCAGGAAAAACTCCCCAAAAAACCCTTTAACAGGGAAAAAAACAGTAGAAACCTCAGGAAGAGCAACTGAGGAGGGATCCCTCTTCCAGGACGGACAGACGTGCAATAGATGTCGTAGAGAGAGAGAAGGTGCCCGGTGTATTATAGGGGGGTCCTCCGGCAGACTAGGCCTAAGTCAGCCTAACTAGGGGCACAGTGCTGTCTGGACCTGGATACACTTTGCTTTGTGCAAACTCTCCAGCAGGGTCTGTGGTCGCACAGCGGGTGGTGCAGGAGACTGGAGCTCAAGCCCACTGTGGCTCTCTGGATGTGTGCTCTTCAGATGTTGGAATAAATTACTTGTGTTGCTGCTGTGTGTAACTTTATTGTCACACACTTGGTACCTTGCCGTAACTTAAGCAACTGGTAAAAAATAACACCACGCCACGCTTCATTTTTTGTCTGTTTGTCACACATTCATGCTGGCTGTGTTGGCTGAGTCGCGCGCTTGACGCTCATATCTCAAGTTTCCTTGTCATGTTACACGGGCCAGCTCAATACTCCGCCAGGCACAGAGGTGTCTCGGCACATTCATTGAAGTAAGCCATCTCAAACAGTTGAAAGTGACGCATGCATCCCCAATTCTTATTTGTTAGTGAATATTGATATGTGTTTAAGGAAACTGATGCCAGTTGAGTTGAGTGTGAGTATCGATATATCGATACCACAGGATCAATACGCCCATCCCTAGCACCAACATTAGCCTGATTGCCAGAGCTTAGCTAATGTTAGTCACCCAGTGTAGCACCGACGTTAGCCTGATTGCCAGAGCAAACTATTACTCAGCATTAGTAGAAGACAATAAGAACAACCCCAGGTTTCTTTTCAGCACTGTAGCCAGGCTGACTGAGAGTCAAAGCTCTATTGAGCCTTGTATTCCTTTAGCCCTTAGCAGTAATGACTTTATGAGCTTTTTTAATGACAAAATTCTAACTATTAGAGGCAAAATTCATGACCTCCTGTCCTCAGATAGTACATATCTAACCTCAAACACAGCTGTAAAACCTAATATATATTTAGATTGCTTCTCCCCAATTTCTCTTCAAGAATTGACAGCAGTGATTTCTGCTTCTAAATCATCAACGTGTCTCTTAGACCCCATCCCAACTAGGCTACTTAAGGAGGTCTTTCCTGTAGTTAACACTCATATATTAGATATGATCAATATATCCTTATTAACAGGCTATGTACCACAGTCTTTTAAGGTAGCTGTAATTAAACCTCTACTAAAAAAGCCCACCCTGGATCCAGAGGTGTTAGCCAACTATAGACCAATATCTAATCTTCCCTTTATGTCAAAGATCCTTGAGAAAGTAGTCGCAGACCAGCTGTGTGATTTTCTCCATGATAATAATTTATTTGAGGAATTTCAGTCAGGATTTAGAGTGCATCATAGCACTGAGACAGCACTAGTTAAAATTACAAATGACCTTCTGATTGCTTCAGACAAAGGACTTGTCTCTGTACTTGTTTTATTAGATCTTAGTGCGGCGTTTGACACTATTGACCGTCAAATTCTACTGCAGAGACTGGATCACTTAATTGGCCTAAAAGGTTCTGCACTGAGCTGGTTTAAATCTTATTTATCTGATCGTTTTCAGTTTGTTGACGTTCATAATGAATCATCCTTATGTACCAAAGTTTGTTTTGGAGTTCCGCAAGGTTCTGTGCTTGGACCAATCCTTCTTACTCTATATATGCTTCCTTTAGGTAACATCATTAGAAATCACTCTATAAATTTCCATTGTTATGCGGATGATACATAAAAACTTGGATGAGCACCAATTTCCTGATGTTAAATTCAGACAAAACTGAAGTTATTGTTCTTGGCCCCAAACAACTCAGAGACTCTTTATCTGATGACATAGTTTCTCTAGATGGCATTGCTCTGGCCTCTAGCACTACCGTAAGAAACCTCAGAGTAATATTTGATCAAGATTTGTCTTTTAATTCTCATTTAAAACAAACCTCACAGACTGCATTTTTTCATCTGCGGAATATTGCGAAAATTAGGCCTATCCTGACCCGAAAAGATGCAGAAAAATTGGTCCACGCTTTTGTTACCTCTAGGCTGGATTACTGTAACTCTCTATTATCAGGTAGCTCTAGTAAGTCCTTAAAAACTCTCCAGCTAATTCAGAATGCAGCAGCACGTGTACTAACAGGAACTAAGAAACAAGATCATATTTCTCCTGTTTTAGCTTCTCTGCACTGGCTCCCTGTAAAATCCAGAACTGAATTTAAAATCCTACTGTTAACTTATAAAGCTCTAAATGGTCAAGCTCCGTCATATCTTAGAGAGCTCATAGTGCCATATTATCCCACCAGAACACTGCGCTCTGAGAACGCAGGGTTACTCGTGGTCCCTAAAGTCTCCAAAAGCAGATCAGGAGCCAGAGCCTTCAGCTATCAGGCTCCTCTCCTGTGGAATCATCTTCCTGTTACGGTCCGGGAGGCAGACACCGTCTCCACATTTAAGACTAGACTTAAGACTTTCCTCTTTGATAAAGCTTATAGTTAGGGCTGGCTCAGGCTTGACCTGTACCAGCCCCTAGTTAGGCTGACTTAGGCCTAGTCTGCCGGAGGACCCCCCTATAATACACCGGGCACCTTCTCTCCTCTCTCTCTCTCTCTCTCTCTCTCTCTCTCTCTCTCTCTCTCTCTCTCTCTCTCTCTCTCTCTCTCTCATTGTGTCATATAGATTACTGTTAATTTATCATGTTGATCTGTTCTGTATGACATCTATTGCACGTCTGTCCGTCCTGGAAGAGGGATCCCTCCTCAGTTGCTCTTCCTGAGGTTTCTACCATTTTTTTTCCCCGATAAAGGGTTTTTTTGGGGGAGTTTTTCCTGATCAGCTGTGAGGGGCTTAAGGACAGAGGGATGTCGTATGCTGTAAAGCCCTGTGAGGCAAATTGTGATTTGTGATATTGGGCTTTATAAATAAAATTGATTGATTGATTGATAGTCACCCAGTGTAGCACTAAGATTAGCCTGATTGCCAGAGCTAACGTTAGTCACTGTGGCTATTTTTTACATTTTAAAGATTTTCCCAAAAATATTAAACTTCTTGAGTTTGAACGATGCTGCGCTTTAGCCAATCACAATGGAGGGGACGTGGCCGAGACGTGCCAGTGTCCCCAGGAAATGTGTACCTACTGGAACAGCAAGCTCTGCATCCATAGCGACCGCTCTACCAAAAACGCCGTCTTGTCAACGTGAAAAAAATATTTTTTCCAGCGGATGTCTTAGTTACAACATGATTGAGCTAACTGGAGTAGTTTCATGTCGTATCCAACAACGGGAGGCTTTTAATGGATGACGTCCTGATGTTAGCTTTGCAGTCTATGGTTATTACAGACACCGCTAACGGCTGACGTTAACAGCTAATGGTTAGCCCAGCTAATCTACGATAACCATAGTATTGTTACAAAACATGCACACAGAAATAGTAATGTTTGTTCAGTCATTGTGTTTATAGACTTAACAAACATCACATTAGTCTAAACGGTGATATAGTGACGTGAAAAATGTGATATATAGCTAAACTCTGCTGGTTTTCTACCCGAAGTATTTGTAAACAACACAGTGATTCCCTGGGGGCACCGCCGGAAGTGAAGGGTGTGAGCGATTGCTGAGGCCCCTGCACTTCCGTTAGTCGAAAAACTCCGGGCTGTGCCTCCAGAGGTAAAGGAGGGGAAAAAAAAGTTTTTGCCAACGTCCTCAGACGAGACAATAAAAAAAGTTGGGTTTTTTTTGTTTTTTTTTTAACCAATGGATTTCCAGATTGCTGCAGAAGGAACAGGAAGTGAACAGACGTAATGACACCACACTGTGAGCAGAGAATACCACTGATCCACGTCATGATGAATCCATGTTGTTGTTGTGTGTTTTCAGGATTACATCTCAGAGTTTAAGTTTAAAAGCGTGGTGGCTCAGGACCTCATTGACTACTTCCTGGGTTATTTCCCTGAGCTGCAGGACGCCGCCATCTCCCAGAGAGAGGGTGAGGACGGTCGGACATGACTGAGATGTGTAGGGGTGGAAGAAATACCATCATCTATAACTACAGGAAGTTTACCTGTAGACAGGTGTAAGGCAGTGACATCACTTCCTGTGTCTGTGGTCAGGTCTGGAGTTTGAGCGCTGGCTGAGTGGCTGTGGTCCTCCTCTGTACGAGCCTGACCTGTCAGCAGGAGGCACTCTGACCCGGCCCGTCCACGACCTGTGTGACCTGTGGAGGGGCGGCGAGTCCCCGGACCTGCAGACCCTGTCCCCCTTCGACCTGTCCTCCTGGAGCACCTTTCAGATCGTCCTGTTCCTGGACCACATGCTGGACCTGTCCCCTCTGCCCCAAGGTACCACTGATACTAACAGCATGCTGGACCCCAGTGTCCTCAAACAAGACAATACTCGAGTCCCAGTGTCCTCAAACAAGATGATAATAAAGTCCAAGTGTCCTCAAACGAAACAACACTCAAGTCCCAGTGTCCTCAAACAAGACAATAATAAGTCCAAGTGTCTTCAAATGAGACAACACTCAAGTCCCAACGTCCTCAAACAAGACGATAATAAAGTCCCAGTGTCCTCAAAGAAGACTATACTCATGTCCCAGTGTCCTCAAACAAGACGATAATAAAGTCCCAGTGTCCTCAAACGAGACAACACTCAAGTCCCAGTGTCCACAAACGAGACAATAATTAACTTCCAGTGTCCTCAAACAAGACGATAATAAAGTCCCAACGTCCTCAAACCAGACGACGATGATAAACTCCCAACGTTCTCAAACCAGACGATAATAATAAAGTCCCAACGTCCTCAAACCAGACGAAAGTAATGAAGTCCCAATGTCCTCAAACCAGACGAAAGTAATGAAGTCCCAATGTCCTCAAACTAGACGACAATAAAGTCCCAACGTCCTCAAACCAGACGAAAGTAATGCAGTCCCAACGTCCTCAAACCAGACGAAAGTAATGCAGTCCCAACGTCCTCAAACCAGACGAAAGTAATGAAGTCCCAATGTCCTCAAACCAGACGAAAGTAATGAAGTCCCAATGTCCTCAAACTAGACGACAATAAAGTCCCAATGTCCTCAAACCAGACGACAATTAAGTCCCAACGTCCTCAAGTAAAACGACAATGAAGTCCCAACGTCCTCAAATAAAACGACAATGAAGTCCCAACGTCCTCAAATAAAATGACAATAAAGTCCCAACGTCCTCAAACCAGACGACAATAAAGTCCCAACGTCTTCAAATGAGACGATAATGAAGTTCCAACGTCCTCAAAACCAGACAATAATAAAGTCCCAACGTCCTCAAATAAAACGACAATAAAGTCCCAACTTCTTCAAATGAGACGATAATAAAGTTCCAACATCCTCAAAACCAGACAATAATAAAGTCCCAACGTCCTTAAATAAAACGACAATAAAGTCCCAACGTCCTCAAACCAGACGATAATAAAGTCCAAACGTCCTCAAACCAGACGATCATAAAGTCCCAACGTCCTCAAATAAAACGACAATAAAGTCCCAATTTCTTCAAATGAGACGATAATAAAGTTCCAACATCCTCAAATAAAACGACAATAAAGTCCCAACGTCCTCAAATAAAACGACAATAAAGTCCCAACGTCCTCAAACCAGACGATAATAAAGTCCCAACGTCCTCAAACCAGACGACAATAAAGTCCCAATGTCCTCAAACCAGACGATAATAAAGTCCCAACGTCCTCAAATAAAACGACAATGAAGTCCCAACGTCCACAAATAAAACGACAATAAAGTCCCAACATCCTCAAACCAGACAATAAAAAAGTCCCAACGTCCTCAAATAAAACGACAATGAAGTCCCAACGTCCTCAAACAAGACGACAATAAAGTCCCAACGTCCTCAAACCAGACGATAATAAAGTCCCAACGTCCTCAAATAAAACGACAATGAAGTCCCAACGTCCTCAAATAAAACGACAATAAAGTCCCAACGTCCTCAAACCAGACGATAATAAAGTCCCAACGTCCTCAAACAAGACGACAATAAAGTCCCAACGTCCTCAAACCAGACGATAATAAAGTCCCAACATCCTCAAACCAGACGATAATAAAGTCCCAACGTCCTCAAACAAGACGACAATAAAGTCCCAACGTCCTCAAACCAGACAATAATAAAGTCCCAACGTCCTCAAATAAAACGACAATAAAGTCCCAACGTCCTCAAACCAGACGATAATAAAGTCCCAACATCCTCAAACAAGACGACAATAAAGTCCCAACGTCCTCAAACCAGACGATAATAAAGTCCCAACGTCCTCAAATAAAACGACAATGAAGTCCCAACGTCCTCAAATAAAACGACAATAAAATCCCAACGTCTTCAAATGAGACAATAATAAAGTCCCAACGTCCTCAAACCAGACGACAATAAAGTCCCAACGTCCTCAAACCAGACGACAATAAAGTCCCAACGTCTTCAAATGAGACGATAATAAAGTTCCAACATCCTTAAATAAAACGACAATAAATTCCCAATGTCCTCAAACCAGATGACAATGAAGTCTCAACGTCCTCAAACCAGACGATAATAAAGTCCCAACGTCCTCAAACCAGACGATAATAAAGTCCCAACGTCCTCAAACCAGACGATAATAAAGTCCCAACGTCCTCAAACCAGACGACAAAAAAGTCTCAACGTCCTCAAACCAGACGATAATAAAGTCCCAACATCCTCAAACCAGACAATAATAAAGTCCCAACGTCCTCAAACAAGACGACAATAAAGTCCCAACGTCCTCAAACCAGACGATAATAAAGTCCCAACGTCTTCAAATAAAACGACAATGAAGTCCCAACGTCCTCAAATAAAACGACAATAAAGTCCCAACATCTTCAAATGAGACAATAATAAAGTCCCAACGTCCTCAAACCAGGCGACAATGAAGTCCCAACGTCTTCAAATGAGACGATAATAAAGTTCCAACATCCTCAAAACCAGACAATAATAAAGTTCCAACGTCCTTAAATAAAACGACAATAAATTCCCAATGTACTCAAACCAGACGACAATAAAGTCCCAACGTCCTCAAACCAAACGACAGTAATAAAGTCCCAACGTCCTCAAACCAGACGAAAGTAATGAAGTCCCAACATCCTCAAACCAGACGACAAAAAAGTCCCAACATCCTCAAACCAGACGACAAAAAAGTCCCAACGTCCTCAAACCAGACGACAAAAAAGTCTCAACGTCCTCAAACCAGACGACAATGAAGTCCCAACGTCCTCAAACCAGACGATAATAAAGTCCCAACGTCCACAAATAAAACGATAATAAAGTCCCAACGTCCTCAAACCAGACGACAAAAAAGTCCCAACGTCCTCAAACAAGACGACAATAAAGTCCCAACGTCCTCAAACCAGACGATAATAAAGTCCCAACGTCCACAAATAAAACGATAATAAAGTCCCAACGTCCTCAAACCAGACGATAATAAAGTCCCAACGTCCACAAATAAAACGATAATAAAGTCCCAACGTCCTCAAACCAGACGATAATAAAGTCCCAACGTCCTCAAACAAGACGACAATAAAGTCCCAACATCCTCAAACCAGACGATAATAAAGTCCCAACGTCCTCAAACCAGACGATAATAAAGTCCCAACGTCCTCAAACAAGACGACAATAAAGTCCCAACGTCCTCAAACCAGACGATAATAAAGTCCCAACGTCCACAAATAAAACGACAATAAAGTCCCAACATCCTCAAACCAGACAATAATAAAGTCCCAACGTCCTCAAACCAGACGATAATAAAGTCCCAACGTCCACAAATAAAACGACAATAAAGTCCCAACATCCTCAAACCAGACGATAATAAAGTCCCAACATCCTCAAACCAGACGACAATAAAGTCCCAACGTCCACAAACCAGACGATAATAAAGTCCCAACGTCCTCAAATAAAACGACAATGAAGTTCCAACGTCCTCAAATAAAACGACAATAAAGTCCCAACGTCCTCAAATAAAACGACAATGAAGTTCCAACGTCCTCAAATAAAACGACAATGAAGTCCCAACGTCCTCAAACCAGACGACAATAAAGTCCCAACGTCCTCAAATAAAACGACAATGAAGTCCCAACGTCCTCAAACCAGACGACAATAAAGTCCCAACGTCCTCAAATAAAACGACAATAAAGTCCCAACATCCTCAAACCAGACAATAATAAAGTCCCAACGTCCTCAAACAAGACGACAATAAAGTCCCAACGTCCTCAAATAAAACGACAATGAAGTCCCAACGTCCACAAATAAAACGACAATAAAGTCCCAACATCCTCAAACCAGACGATAATAAAGTCCCAACGTCCTCAAACCAGACGACAATAAAGTCCCAACGTCCTCAAATAAAACGACAATAAAGTCCCAACGTCTTCAAATGAGACGATAATAAAGTTCCAACATCCTCAAAACCAGACAATAATAAAGTCCCAACGTCCTACAATAAAACGACAATAAAATCCCAGTGTCCTCAAACCAGACGATAATAAAGTCCCAACATCCTCAAACCAGACAATAATAAAGTCCCAACGTCCTCAAACAAGACGACAATAAAGTCCCAACGTCCTCAAACCAGACGATAATAAAGTCCCAACGTCCTCAAATAAAACGACAATAAAGTCCCAACGTCCTCAAACCAGACGACAATAAAGTCCCAACGTCCTCAAATAAAACGACAATAAAGTCCCAACGGCTTCAAATGAGACGATAATAAAGTCCCAACGTCCTCAAACAAGACGACAATAAAGTCTCAACGTCCTCAAACCAGATGATAATGAAGTTCCAACGTCCTCAAACAAGACGACAATAAAGTCCCAACGTCCTCAAATAAAACGACAATGAAGTCCCAACGTCCTCAAACCACATGATAATGAAGTTCCAACGTCCTCAAACCAGACGATAATAAAGTCCCAACGTCCTCAAACAAGACGACAATAAAGTCCCAACGTCCTCAAATAAAACGACCATTAAGTCCCAACGTCCTCAAATAAAACGACAATGAAGTCCCAACGTCCTCAAACCAGACGATAATGAAGTTCCAACGTCCTCAAACCAGACGACGACAAAGTCCCAACGTCCTCAAACCAGACGATAATAGTCCCAACGTCCTCAGACCAGACGATAATAAAGTCCCAACGTCCTCAAACCAGACGATAATGAAGTCCCAACGTCCACAAACCAGACGACAATAAAGTCCCAACGTCCTCAAATAAAACGACAATGAAGTCCCAACGTCCTCAAATAAAACGACCATTAAGTCCCAACGTCCTCAAACCAGACGATAATAAAGTCCCAACGTCCTCAAACCAGACGATAAGAAAGTCCCAACGTCGTCCCAACGTCCTCAAATAAAACGACAATGAAGTCCCAACGTCCTCAAACCAGACGATAATAAAGTCCCAACGTCCTCAAACCAGACGATAATGAAGTCCCAACGTCCACAAACCAGACGACAATAAAGTCCCAACGTCCTCAAATAAAACGACAATAAATTCCCAACGTCCTCAAACCAGACGACGACAAAGTCCCAACGTCCTCAAACCAGACGATAATAGTCCCAACGTCCTCAGACCAGACGATAATAAAGTCCCAACGTCCTCAAACCAGACGATAATGAAGTCCCAACGTCCACAAACCAGACGACAATAAAGTCCCAACGTCCTCAAATAAAACGACAATGACGTCCCAACGTCCTCAAATAAAACGACCATTAAGTCCCAACGTCCTCAAACCAGACGATAATAAAGTCCCAACGTCCTCAAACCAGACGATAATAAAGTCCCAACGTCCTCAAGCAAGACGACAATAAAGTCCCAACGTCCTCAAACCAGACGATAAGAAAGTCCCAACGTCGTCCCAACGTCCTCAAATAAAACGACAATGAAGTCCCAACGTCCTCAAACCAGACGATAATAAAGTCCCAACGTCCTCAAACCAGACGATAATGAAGTCCCAACGTCCACAAACCAGACGACAATAAAGTCCCAACGTCCTCAAATAAAACGACAATAAATTCCCAACGTCCTCAAACCAGACGACAATAAAGTCCCAACGTCTTCAAATGAGACGATAATAAAGTTCCAACACCCTCAAAACCAGACAATAATAAAGTCCCAACGTCCTCAAACAAGACGACAATAAAGTCCCAACGTCCTCAAACCAGACGATAATAAAGTCCCAACGTCCTCAAACCAGACGATACTAAAGCCCCAAGTCCTCAAACTAGATGACAATAAAGTCCCAACGTCCTCAAACCAGACGATACTAAAGCCCCAAGTCCTCAAACTAGATGACAATAAAGTCCCAACGTCCTCAAATAAAACGACAATAAAGTCCCAATTTCTTCAAATGAGACGATAATAAAGTTCCAACATCCTCAAATAAAACGACAATAAAGTCCCAACGTCCTCAAATAAAACGACAATAAAGTCCCAACGTCCTCAAACCAGACGATAATAAAGTCCCAACGTCCTCAAACCAGACGACAATAAAGTCCCAATGTCCTCAAACCAGACGATAATAAAGTCCCAACGTCCTCAAATAAAACGACAATGAAGTCCCAACGTCCACAAATAAAACGACAATAAAGTCCCAACATCCTCAAACCAGACAATAAAAAAGTCCCAACGTCCTCAAATAAAACGACAATGAAGTCCCAACGTCCTCAAACAAGACGACAATAAAGTCCCAACGTCCTCAAACCAGACGATAATAAAGTCCCAACGTCCTCAAATAAAACGACAATGAAGTCCCAACGTCCTCAAATAAAACGACAATAAAGTCCCAACGTCCTCAAACCAGACGATAATAAAGTCCCAACGTCCTCAAACAAGACGACAATAAAGTCCCAACGTCCTCAAACCAGACGATAATAAAGTCCCAACATCCTCAAACCAGACGATAATAAAGTCCCAACGTCCTCAAACAAGACGACAATAAAGTCCCAACGTCCTCAAACCAGACAATAATAAAGTCCCAACGTCCTCAAATAAAACGACAATAAAGTCCCAACGTCCTCAAACCAGACGATAATAAAGTCCCAACATCCTCAAACAAGACGACAATAAAGTCCCAACGTCCTCAAACCAGACGATAATAAAGTCCCAACGTCCTCAAATAAAACGACAATGAAGTCCCAACGTCCTCAAATAAAACGACAATAAAATCCCAACGTCTTCAAATGAGACAATAATAAAGTCCCAACGTCCTCAAACCAGACGACAATAAAGTCCCAACGTCCTCAAACCAGACGACAATAAAGTCCCAACGTCCTCAAACCAGACGACAATAAAGTCCCAACGTCTTCAAATGAGACGATAATAAAGTTCCAACATCCTTAAATAAAACGACAATAAATTCCCAATGTCCTCAAACCAGATGACAATGAAGTCTCAACGTCCTCAAACCAGACGATAATAAAGTCCCAACGTCCTCAAACCAGACGATAATAAAGTCCCAACGTCCTCAAACCAGACGATAATAAAGTCCCAACGTCCTCAAACCAGACGACAAAAAAGTCTCAACGTCCTCAAACCAGACGATAATAAAGTCCCAACATCCTCAAACCAGACAATAATAAAGTCCCAACGTCCTCAAACAAGACGACAATAAAGTCCCAACGTCCTCAAACCAGACGATAATAAAGTCCCAACGTCTTCAAATAAAACGACAATGAAGTCCCAACGTCCTCAAATAAAACGACAATAAAGTCCCAACATCTTCAAATGAGACAATAATAAAGTCCCAACGTCCTCAAACCAGGCGACAATGAAGTCCCAACGTCTTCAAATGAGACGATAATAAAGTTCCAACATCCTCAAAACCAGACAATAATAAAGTTCCAACGTCCTTAAATAAAACGACAATAAATTCCCAATGTACTCAAACCAGACGACAATAAAGTCCCAACGTCCTCAAACCAAACGACAGTAATAAAGTCCCAACGTCCTCAAACCAGACGAAAGTAATGAAGTCCCAACGTCCTCAAACCAGACGATAATAAAGTCCCAACGTCCTCAAACCAGACGATAATAAAGTCCCAACGTCCTCAAACCAGACGACAAAAAAGTCTCAACGTCCTCAAACCAGACGATAATAAAGTCCCAACATCCTCAAACCAGACGATAATAAAGTCCCAACGTCCTCAAACAAGACGACAATAAAGTCCCAACGTCCTCAAACCAGACAATAATAAAGTCCCAACGTCCTCAAATAAAACGACAATAAAGTCCCAACGTCCTCAAACCAGACGATAATAAAGTCCCAACGTCCTCAAACCAGACGATAATAAAGTCCCAACGTCCTCAAACAAGACGACAATAAAGTCCCAACGTCCTCAAACCAGACGATAATAAAGTCCCAACGTCCACAAATAAAACGACAATAAAGTCCCAACATCCTCAAACCAGACGATAATAAAGTCCCAACATCCTCAAACCAGACGACAATAAAGTCCCAACGTCCACAAACCAGACGATAATAAAGTCCCAACGTCCTCAAATAAAACGACAATGAAGTTCCAACGTCCTCAAATAAAACGACAATAAAGTCCCAACGTCCTCAAATAAAACGACAATGAAGTTCCAACGTCCTCAAATAAAACGACAATGAAGTCCCAACGTCCTCAAACCAGACGACAATAAAGTCCCAACGTCCTCAAATAAAACGACAATGAAGTCCCAACGTCCTCAAACCAGACGACAATAAAGTCCCAACGTCCTCAAATAAAACGACAATAAAGTCCCAACATCCTCAAACCAGACAATAATAAAGTCCCAACGTCCTCAAACAAGACGACAATAAAGTCCCAACGTCCTCAAATAAAACGACAATGAAGTCCCAACGTCCACAAATAAAACGACAATGAAGTCCCAACGTCCACAAATAAAACGACAATAAAGTCCCAACATCCTCAAACCAGACGATAATAAAGTCCCAACGTCCTCAAACCAGACGACAATAAAGTCCCAACGTCCTCAAATAAAACGACAATAAAGTCCCAACGTCTTCAAATGAGACGATAATAAAGTTCCAACATCCTCAAAACCAGACAATAATAAAGTCCCAACGTCCTACAATAAAACGACAATAAAATCCCAGTGTCCTCAAACCAGACGATAATAAAGTCCCAACATCCTCAAACCAGACAATAATAAAGTCCCAACGTCCTCAAACAAGACGACAATAAAGTCCCAACGTCCTCAAACCAGACGATAATAAAGTCCCAACGTCCTCAAATAAAACGACAATAAAGTCCCAACGTCCTCAAACCAGACGACAATAAAGTCCCAACGTCCTCAAATAAAACGACAATAAAGTCCCAACGGCTTCAAATGAGACGATAATAAAGTCCCAACGTCCTCAAACAAGACGACAATAAAGTCTCAACGTCCTCAAACCAGATGATAATGAAGTTCCAACGTCCTCAAACAAGACGACAATAAAGTCCCAACGTCCTCAAATAAAACGACAATGAAGTCCCAACGTCCTCAAACCACATGATAATGAAGTTCCAACGTCCTCAAACCAGACGATAATAAAGTCCCAACGTCCTCAAACAAGACGACAATAAAGTCCCAACGTCCTCAAATAAAACGACCATTAAGTCCCAACGTCCTCAAATAAAACGACAATGAAGTCCCAACGTCCTCAAACCAGACGATAATGAAGTTCCAACGTCCTCAAACCAGACGACGACAAAGTCCCAACGTCCTCAAACCAGACGATAATAGTCCCAACGTCCTCAGACCAGACGATAATAAAGTCCCAACGTCCTCAAACCAGACGATAATGAAGTCCCAACGTCCACAAACCAGACGACAATAAAGTCCCAACGTCCTCAAATAAAACGACAATGAAGTCCCAACGTCCTCAAATAAAACGACCATTAAGTCCCAACGTCCTCAAACCAGACGATAATAAAGTCCCAACGTCCTCAAACCAGACGATAAGAAAGTCCCAACGTCGTCCCAACGTCCTCAAATAAAACGACAATGAAGTCCCAACGTCCTCAAACCAGACGATAATGAAGTCCCAACGTCCACAAACCAGACGACAATAAAGTCCCAACGTCCTCAAATAAAACGACAATAAATTCCCAACGTCCTCAAACCAGACGACGACAAAGTCCCAACGTCCTCAAACCAGACGATAATAGTCCCAACGTCCTCAAACCAGACGATAATGAAGTCCCAACGTCCACAAACCAGACGACAATAAAGTCCCAACGTCCTCAAATAAAACGACAATAAATTCCCAACGTCCTCAAACCAGACGACGACAAAGTCCCAACGTCCTCAAACCAGACGATAATAGTCCCAACGTCCTCAGACCAGACGATAATAAAGTCCCAACGTCCTCAAACCAGACGATAATGAAGTCCCAACGTCCACAAACCAGACGACAATAAAGTCCCAACGTCCTCAAATAAAACGACAATGACGTCCCAACGTCCTCAAATAAAACGACCATTAAGTCCCAACGTCCTCAAACCAGACGATAATAAAGTCCCAACGTCCTCAAACCAGACGATAATAAAGTCCCAACGTCCTCAAGCAAGACGACAATAAAGTCCCAACGTCCTCAAACCAGACGATAAGAAAGTCCCAACGTCGTCCCAACGTCCTCAAATAAAACGACAATGAAGTCCCAACGTCCTCAAACCAGACGATAATAAAGTCCCAACGTCCTCAAACCAGACGATAATGAAGTCCCAACGTCCACAAACCAGACGACAATAAAGTCCCAACGTCCTCAAATAAAACGACAATAAATTCCCAACGTCCTCAAACCAGACGACAATAAAGTCCCAACGTCTTCAAATGAGACGATAATAAAGTTCCAACACCCTCAAAACCAGACAATAATAAAGTTCCAACGTCCTTAAATAAAACGACAATAAATTCCCAATGTACTCAAACCAGACGACAATAAAGTCCCAACGTCCTCAAACCAAACGACAGTAATAAAGTCCCAACGTCCTCAAACCAGACGAAAGTAATGAAGTCCCAACATCCTCAAACCAGACGACAAAAAAGTCCCAACATCCTCAAACCAGACGACAAAAAAGTCCCAACGTCCTCAAACCAGACGACAAAAAAGTCTCAACGTCCTCAAACCAGACGACAATGAAGTCCCAACGTCCTCAAACCAGACGATAATAAAGTCCCAACGTCCACAAATAAAACGATAATAAAGTCCCAACGTCCTCAAACCAGACGACAAAAAAGTCCCAACGTCCTCAAACAAGACGACAATAAAGTCCCAACGTCCTCAAACCAGACGATAATAAAGTCCCAACGTCCACAAATAAAACGATAATAAAGTCCCAACGTCCTCAAACCAGACGATAATAAAGTCCCAACGTCCACAAATAAAACGATAATAAAGTCCCAACGTCCTCAAACCAGACGATAATAAAGTCCCAACGTCCTCAAACAAGACGACAATAAAGTCCCAACATCCTCAAACCAGACGATAATAAAGTCCCAACGTCCTCAAACCAGACGATAATAAAGTCCCAACGTCCTCAAACAAGACGACAATAAAGTCCCAACGTCCTCAAACCAGACGATAATAAAGTCCCAACGTCCACAAATAAAACGATAATAAAGTCCCAACATCCTCAAACCAGACAATAATAAAGTCCCAACGTCCTCAAACCAGACAATAATAAAGTCCCAACGTCCTCAAACCAGACAATAATAAAGTCCCAACGTCCTCAAACAAGACGACAATAAAGTCCCAACGTCCTCAAACCAGACGATAATAAAGTCCCAACGTCCACAAATAAAACGATAATAAAGTCCCAACATCCTCAAACCAGACAATAATAAAGTCCCAACATCCTCAAACCAGACAATAATAAAGTCCCAACGTCCACAAATAAAACGACAATAAAGTCCCAACATCCTCAAACCAGACGATAATAAAGTCCCAACATCCTCAAACCAGACGACAATAAAGTCCCAACGTCCACAAACCAGACGATAATAAAGTCCCAACGTCCTCAAATAAAACGACAATGAAGTTCCAACGTCCTCAAATAAAACGACAATAAAGTCCCAACGTCCTCAAATAAAACGACAATGAAGTTCCAACGTCCTCAAATAAAACGACAATGAAGTCCCAACGTCCTCAAACCAGACGACAATAAAGTCCCAACGTCCTCAAATAAAACGACAATGAAGTCCCAACGTCCTCAAACCAGACGACAATAAAGTCCCAACGTCCTCAAATAAAACGACAATAAAGTCCCAACATCCTCAAACCAGACAATAATAAAGTCCCAACGTCCTCAAACAAGACGACAATAAAGTCCCAACGTCCTCAAATAAAACGACAATGAAGTCCCAACGTCCACAAATAAAACGACAATAAAGTCCCAACATCCTCAAACCAGACGATAATAAAGTCCCAACGTCCTCAAACCAGACGACAATAAAGTCCCAACGTCCTCAAATAAAACGACAATAAAGTCCCAACGTCTTCAAATGAGACGATAATAAAGTTCCAACATCCTCAAAACCAGACAATAATAAAGTCCCAACGTCCTACAATAAAACGACAATAAAATCCCAATGTCCTCAAACCAGACGATAATAAAGTCCCAACATCCTCAAACCAGACAATAATAAAGTCCCAACGTCCTCAAACAAGACGACAATAAAGTCCCAACGTCCTCAAACCAGACGATAATAAAGTCCCAACGTCCTCAAATAAAACGACAATAAAGTCCCAACGTCCTCAAACCAGACGACAATAAAGTCCCAACGTCCTCAAATAAAACGACAATAAAGTCCCAACGGCTTCAAATGAGACGATAATAAAGTCCCAACGTCCTCAAACAAGACGACAATAAAGTCTCAACGTCCTCAAACCAGATGATAATGAAGTTCCAACGTCCTCAAACAAGACGACAATAAAGTCCCAACGTCCTCAAATAAAACGACAATGAAGTCCCAACGTCCTCAAACCACATGATAATGAAGTTCCAACGTCCTCAAACCAGACGATAATAAAGTCCCAACGTCCTCAAACAAGACGACAATAAAGTCCCAACGTCCTCAAATAAAACGACCATTAAGTCCCAACGTCCTCAAATAAAACGACAATGAAGTCCCAACGTCCTCAAACCAGACGATAATGAAGTTCCAACGTCCTCAAACCAGACGACGACAAAGTCCCAACGTCCTCAAACCAGACGATAATAGTCCCAACGTCCTCAGACCAGACGATAATAAAGTCCCAACGTCCTCAAACCAGACGATAATGAAGTCCCAACGTCCACAAACCAGACGACAATAAAGTCCCAACGTCCTCAAATAAAACGACAATGAAGTCCCAACGTCCTCAAATAAAACGACCATTAAGTCCCAACGTCCTCAAACCAGACGATAATAAAGTCCCAACGTCCTCAAACCAGACGATAAGAAAGTCCCAACGTCGTCCCAACGTCCTCAAATAAAACGACAATGAAGTCCCAACGTCCTCAAACCAGACGATAATAAAGTCCCAACGTCCTCAAACCAGACGATAATGAAGTCCCAACGTCCACAAACCAGACGACAATAAAGTCCCAACGTCCTCAAATAAAACGACAATAAATTCCCAACGTCCTCAAACCAGACGACGACAAAGTCCCAACGTCCTCAAACCAGACGATAATAGTCCCAACGTCCTCAGACCAGACGATAATAAAGTCCCAACGTCCTCAAACCAGACGATAATGAAGTCCCAACGTCCACAAACCAGACGACAATAAAGTCCCAACGTCCTCAAATAAAACGACAATGACGTCCCAACGTCCTCAAATAAAACGACCATTAAGTCCCAACGTCCTCAAACCAGACGATAATAAAGTCCCAACGTCCTCAAACCAGACGATAATAAAGTCCCAACGTCCTCAAGCAAGACGACAATAAAGTCCCAACGTCCTCAAACCAGACGATAAGAAAGTCCCAACGTCGTCCCAACGTCCTCAAATAAAACGACAATGAAGTCCCAACGTCCTCAAACCAGACGATAATAAAGTCCCAACGTCCTCAAACCAGACGATAATGAAGTCCCAACGTCCACAAACCAGACGACAATAAAGTCCCAACGTCCTCAAATAAAACGACAATAAATTCCCAACGTCCTCAAACCAGACGACAATAAAGTCCCAACGTCTTCAAATGAGACAATAATAAAGTTCCAACACCCTCAAAACCAGACAATAATAAAGTCCCAACGTCCTCAAACAAGACGACAATAAAGTCCCAACGTCCTCAAACCAGACGATAATAAAGTCCCAACGTCCTCAAACCAGACGATACTAAAGCCCCAAGTCCTCAAACTAGATGACAATAAAGTCCCAACGTCCTCAAACCAGACGATACTAAAGCCCCAAGTCCTCAAACTAGATGACAATAAAGTCCCAACGTCCTCAAACGAGACGATACTAAAGCCCCAAGTCCTCAAACCAGATGACGATAAAGTCCCAATGTCCTCAAACGAGACGATGATAAAGGCTCAACGTCCTCAAACAAGATGATAATTAAGTCCTAATGTACTCAAACGAGACGATGATAAAGTCTCAACGTCCTCAAACCAGATGACAATGAAGTCCCAACTTCCTCAAACCAGAAGATGATCATTTTTCCTTATAAACAGCATCTCAGCTTGTTCTTTGTCTCTCTGTGTCTCTTTGTCTGTCCCAGATGTGATGTCCAGCCTGTCTTCCTGTTACTCGTCCCTGTTTGACGGACTGAACGCGGAGGTTCAGGTGCGCTGGTTGCAGATGGTCGTGAGGAACTCGTTTTACCCGGAGCTGCCTCGAGTCCGAGCCTTCCTCCACAAACATGTGAGTCAAGGTAGCCTTTTAGTCCTTTACTGCTCTCCTGCAGTCTTGTAACTCACTAGCAGTCTGTGTCCTCCCTGCAGACGTCCAGGATGTACACGGTGCCACTGTATGATGACCTGGTTGCTGGGGTGATGAAGTGTGTTGCCGTGGACATTTTTAACCAGACCCAGCGCCGCCTTCATCCCAACCTCAGACGGACGTTACAGCAGATCCTGTTCCAGAGCAGCGCTGCCCCGATCAACCAGAACGGCCCATCTCTGTCCATTGTACCCACCTCCCCCACCACCACGGCAAACGCCTCCTCCTCTGCTGCTACTGCTGCTGCTGCCGGGACAACCGCCACCATCGCTCTGCAGGACGTCAACGTCTCCGCGTGAAGTTCACCTGTCCTGTGATTGGTTGGTCGCTACAGGCTTATGATGTCAGCTGTTGTTAAGGGCGACTGCTCCGGCTGAATTTAAACTACAGACGCTCAAAGTTTGAACACTGTGATGAAGTCCAAATGACAGGAAGTTCACTCCACAGAGCATATAGGTCAAAGGTCATGACTCCTTGATGATCATGTGACTGTTTTTTTTTTGTTTTTTTTTAAATACGGAGGAGGCACAGATTAGACTTAAAAGTTCATCGTCAAACTTAGACCACCAGCTCAGAGACGGGTCCTCCCGTCGGACGTCTGCCCAGAGACGGGTCGTCTGTGTCATGGTTTTGTGTGTTTTCCTGTCATCTCACAGTCTGACAGAAACGAGGCCCCAGAACACCGTCATTATCATCATCATCATCATCATCATCATCATTGTTGTGAGAAACTGTCTGTGTCCACCTGTGTCTCAGGTAGAGGGACGATGCATTCACTGTCATTGTGTGGAACCAGCAGAACCAAGTGTAGCTGCTCCGTCTAACCCTTTAGTAACTCTACCTCCTGACCCTGACTGACGCCTGCAGACCAGCACTCGGGGCTCGACGCTGACGCATCACGTCACATGACTCAGCAGTAAATCTAAAACCAGCAGACTTCACCTGAGTGGCCTTAATGCTGCGTTCACTGCCGCTGGAAACGTTCAGCTCCGGTTCATCTTTGTCCCTTTAAAATGGTTTTTACCTTCAGCAGCAATAAAAAGACTTTTATTGTGAAAACATCGTGGAGTAGCAGGAAGTGATCACTGGATTGACCCTGATCAATATTTAATAAATACCAATATTTTATTTATAGATTTGAAACACGTTGACTCCCAGCTGTCAGTGAACGCCTCTTTGTAATGTGTGTTTGACTACAAATTAAAAACACTTGAAACTACAGATTGTTCTTTTGTTTATTTAAGATTTTTATTTTGAAAGATCAGTTTTTGTATTTCACAGTAAAAAAAAACAAAACACATGATTTTATATTTAAGTTTAAAAACGTTCTGATTTTATTTGATGAAGATGTCAAGAAATAAACATAATTGATATTTTTATGATAAAGTCATCAGCAGGTTCTGGAATGTCCTGGAGGAAGTGTCACGCTTTCAAAATAAAAGCGGTTGCTGCCAATAGAAAACTGTGAATACATGTAAAACATGACTGGCTTTTATTACTCTTCATTTACTCTCAATAATAATAATTATTGTTGTTATTAGAATAATAACTTTATTGATCACACAGGAAATGGTCCATGACTTCCAAAATAAAACCAGAACCACGTTCTACAACTTTAAATAAAGAGACAGGAAGCACTGACAAAACTAAAACTCAACATCCGTCTATAAAATATGAAGAATGTTGTTAAGAAGTTCTGTGAAAAAAGTATTTTTTAATTAAATTTTTTGAAAGCACGTTTCAAACAAATGGACGAAAAAACAAAACAAAAACAATACATTTCAAAGTTTGACAAAAACTATAAAAAAAATTGTAAAGGAAAAAAGTTTAACAATTGATGAAAAAGTTTAAAGAAAACATGTTTGGAAGACATGTCCTTTTAAAAAAAATGTGATTATTTTTTTTTGTTTGTTTTGTTTTTCCCCTGAAAAATTTTAAGGAAAAAGTTTTTCAGAAAATGTGCAGCCAGGTTTGAATGGCACGTTTTTTTTTTAAAGAGTTTAAATGAAAAAAAAAGTCACTTTTTGAAAAAGAATTTTGAAAAATCCTGTAAAAAAATTTAGAAAATGTTTTTTTTAAATGGTAAAGAAAACATAACCTTCCAAAGCATGTGGTTGGGTTCTGTCACTCTGAACTAAAGCAGAGAGAATTCGAGAAGTAGAAATTAAAAATATAAATTATGAAGATTGTGAAAATATAAATTAAATGTGCATCACGCTGCAGTGTAACGCTGGTTTGTAAAATATGTATGATGAGCTGAGTGTTTATAAATATATAAATATACACGTCAAAACGTGTATGTAGGTGCTATATGTTGAGATACTGGTGTTTGTGTTTGTGCTGACATCAGCTTCCAGCTTGACACCTTTCATGCATGTCACGTGGTTGTGGTCAGGGAGCAGTGATTGAGTGAATGGCTTATATTCACCTGTTCATGGAGAGGGGGTGAACAGGGAGAATGTCATTTTTGTTGACTGAACAAACTAAAAACTGGATATTTGACAGTCTTAGCTTGTCTGTGTGTTCGCCGTTGGAAATTAATCTGGATACAGTCGGAAAACTTGGAAATGGCTTTTTCGTTTGTGGCGAGTCAGCAGTGCGATGCTCACTCACTCAGCCTCTCAGTGACTTCGTCTTTGTGTAGAGTCACTATAGTGTGTAATGCTCAGAGGTGGGTAGAGTAGCCAAATATTGTACTCAAGAGTATTGTTGCTTTAAAACAAAATAACTCAAGTAAAAGTAAAAATTATTTTGTATTAAAACTACTCTGAAAAGGACAATTTATCCAAAAAGTTACTCAAGTAAATGTAATTGAGTAAATGTAACTAGTTACTACCCACCTCTGGTAATGCTGCAGTGTAAAACACAATATAAACAACATTATTTATATGTCACCTCTCATACAAACAAACAAATAAACAAACACACAAAAAAAACAAAGACAAATGATCATTAAAGTTCAAACAAACAAAATAAAATAAATAATATGGAGTAAAAATAAACAGCAACATGAGGTAAAAACTATATATTATTGTTTTATTATTATATTGTCATTTTTATATTTAAATACGATATTTTATACAATAAATACAACATGTGAAATCTTTAATTATTAATTATAAATATTATTATTATTATTATTATTGTTGTTGTTGTTGCTGTTGTTGTTACAGGCGTGGCGGCGGAGGAGCACGCCTCTCCCTCTGTAGGAACCTGACGGCTTTTATTGTGAAGGACTCGACCGGAAGCGGACAATTTTACTGTGTGTTTCTTCTCGTGGCTTCCGGAGGAGACTGAGCATCAGAGAGCTGCAGCAGCTGGACCGACAGACACATCTGGACCGGGACAGACCTGCGGGGACAGACAGGAGGACAGGGGCACAGACACAGAGACAGACAGGAGGACACAGAGACAGACAGGTGGACACAGAGACGGGGACAGACGGTCAGGTGTGTCTCTCAGCATCCCCCCCCCCCCCCCCCCCCCCCAGTGTCTTCTCTCCTCCCTGTCTCCGGGCCGTGCCGGGCTCCATGGGGGACAGCATGGCGGAGGAGACCCGGGTCATCTACCACCTGGAGGACCAGGAGACCCCCTACCTGATCCGGATCAGCGTGCCCGCGCAGCGCGTCACCCTGGCGGACTTCAAACACGTCCTCAACAAACCCAACGTCAAATTCTTCTTCAAGTCCGTGGACGACGACTTCGGGTGAGTCACGTGCCCCGAGTATCGATCAGGAGGATGATGATGGTGATGATGATGAATCATGACGTCAGTGTGTAGTTTTTATTAATGATGTCAGCGATTCAAAACACTAACGTCACACAGCTCATTAAATATGCAGACAAAAACAATGCAGACAGATTTATTTATTTATCTTTAAAATAAAACAAAACAAACACTGAAGAAACAAAAACAAACGGTGACGTTAAGGGACTGTTCATTACTTGTGAGAGGAGGGGTGGTGCAAAAGGGGGTGGGGCATGTCAGATACTTTTAAGCACTGGATATATTATGGTTTAGGGGAGGAGCTTATGTTTTATTATGGTTTAGGGGAGGAGCTTATGTTTTATTATGGTTTAGGGGAGGAGCTTATGTTTTATTATGGTTTAAGGGAGGAGCTTATGTTTTATTATGGTTTAGGGGAGGAGCTTATGTTTTATTATGGGTTAAGGGAGGAGCTTATGTTTTATTATGGTTTAGGGGAGGAGCTTATGTTTTATTATGGGTTAAGGGAGGAGCTTATGTTTTATTATGGTTTAAGGGAGGAGCTTATGTTTTATTATGGTTTAAGGGAGGAGCTTATGTTTTATTATGGTTTAGGGGAGGAGCTTATGTTTTATTATGGTTTAAGGGAGGAGCTTATGTTTTATTATGGTTTAGGGAGGAGCTTATGTTTTATTATGGTTTAAGGGAGGAGCTTATGTTTTATTATGGTTTAAGGGAGGAGCTTATGTTTTATTATGGTTTAAGGGAGGAGCTTATGTTTTATTATGGGTTAAGGGAGGAGCTTATGTTTTATTATGGTTTAAGGGAGGAGCTTATGTTTTATTATGGTTTAGGGGAGGAGCTTATGTTTTATTATGGTTTAGGGGAGGAGCTTATGTTTTATTATGGTTTAGGGGAGGAGCTTATGTTTTATTATGGGTTAAGGGAGGAGCTTATGTTTTATTATGTTTAGGGGAGGAGCTTATGTTTTATTATGGTTTAGGGGAGGAGCTTATGTTTTATTATGGGTTAAGGGAGGAGCTTATGTTTTATTATGGTTTAAGGGAGGAGCTTATGTTTTATTATGGTTTAGGGGAGGAGCTTTTACATCACGTTTAATGTTTAACATGAATTATTGATGATTATTACAACACATTAATATTCAGATTAATATTCTTTATGTAAACGAGATGACAAAACAGGTCAGAGTGTGAGTGAATATTTACAGACACAACTACAGAGACATACATCACATGTAAACAGACTGGATCATGGTTTGTTTCAGTCTGTGTGTTTACAAACTGTAAATAATAAATAATAACAACCCACTGAGTGATGATGATGACGATGATGATGATGAAGTCCAGTTTAAATGTCTCTGCTTGTTAAATGTGCGGTGACATAAAGACGTCCTGCAGGGACGGGGACACGTGTCAACATGTGGGGCACTTCCATTAACAGACAGGAAGTCATACTAACCCTGGATCAGTGACATCAATCGATCGATGACATCACACTGACACACTGCCGCAGAATTTAATTTGAGCTTGTACAGTGTGTTATATAACTGTGTGTGTGTGTGTGTGTGTGTAGGATTACATAACAGATTATTAAGCGTCGTCTCTGATTAAAAATATCCTGAAGAATTTATAAATAAAAAGAAAGAATCAAGATAGAAATTCCGTTTCTGTGTGTGTGTATGTGAAGGTGTGTTTGTATTGATCACGTTGTCAGGACCGTGGCTGAGATGACCTGATCAGATCTCAAAGATCAATATATTTATTAACTGATCAACTGATCAACAGTACAGAGACAATGCTGCATGATGATGATGATGATGATGATGATGATAGTGATGTGTCTGTGTGTTACAGGGTGGTCAAAGAGGAGATCAGTGATGACGATGCCAGGCTGCCGTTTGTGAACGGACGAGTTGTCTGCTGGGTCAGAGACACACACACACACACACACACACACACACACACACATGATGACAACTTCCTCTTTCTCCAGTGTTAGTGTTAAAGTCACTGGATTGCTTACATTCTTTGATATTGGCACAATGTTTGCACGAGCCACATTTATAAGTACCCTCCACAGGTCGATGAAGCAAAGTTTGTTTATCTGAAGCAGAGAGATGGTGTAGGCACCAGCCTGTCACATAAAGTGGGGACCCTTCTAAAACTGAGTTGAGGAGGAACAGGAAAAACCTCTGAGCAGAGGGTCATTTGATTAAATTCCAGTTAGAATGCACCATCTTTTTTACAGAGTTTGCAAAAGAACTGTATTGTGTGACAAAGTAAGTTTGCTCTGAGAGCTAAGTGGGCGTGTCTTGAGGCGTCATCCACTTAGCAGCCACGTGTTTTTGTTTTGTCGATAAAGCTCCTTTGAATCAGCCTCAATGAACGCCGGCATATTAAGTGTCGGTGCGTCTGCATAACACAACAGGAAGTGAACACTCCAGTTTGTATTTCAGTAAAGGTGTTGACGCTCAGGTGTTCATCTGTCTCCAGCTGGTGTCTGCAGAAACCTGTCAGTCAGACTTTAGAGGCTCAGACCTGCAGTCTATAGCCACGCCCACCGGCCTGGCTCCACCCCCCATAGAGAGGACAGGTGTGATCGGAGACTCCAGACCGCCGTCCTTTCAGTGAGTACCTTCCTCACCTGTCTCACCTGATGTTACACGTCACAAACACCTGATGTAAATGTGTGTGTGTTCAGTCAGGAGGACGTGGCGGCGGCAGCGGCGGCGAATGCTGACGTCAGAGACGAGGAGGGAGGTGAGGCACCTGACTCTTTGATATCAACACAGGTGTAATTTTCAGGTCTCTGAGCCTCTGATTGGCTGCTCTCTCTGCAGGTGGGTGTATGAATGGCCACACCCACCGACTACCAGCTCACCAGAATGGGGCGGGGCCAACAGGTGGAGGCGACAGCTCATCGACTCAACAGAGCAGCCAATTGGAGACGACCAGCTTCTGCTCTTCTGAGGAAGACTCAGGAGGAAGGTCAGACACACACACACACACACACACACATCTGCAGAGTTGGGTAAGGTTTACTTTGAAGTAACCAGTTACTTTAGTGTGTTACTCCCTGAGAAAAGTAACTCGAGCACTTTTAAAGTACTTTTGAGTATTCTACATTTCCTATTGGCCAATGGACCACAGGGCACTAAGCCTACATTTTTTTGTCTCCAAAATTAAAGTTATGGACCACTTGCCCTTCACTGAGATCCAGTTCTCCCATCACAGCCGTCACTTTGACCAGTAGAAACACACAACGATCTGCTGCCTTAGACAACTGTGTGACAACAACACCCCAGTGTTTTTAATATTTCCTCTAGGGATGTTACCACACAGAGTAAAAGGGGGAAATGAGGCACTTTGTCAGCCTGCTGAGTTAACGTTACTGTCATCAGCATCAATCTAGCAAATGTTATTTCTTCATAATGGAGACAGACATAAAGTAATAACATTAACAAATGGCTCCCAGCTTCATCTGAAACAAAGTACATTATAGACGGGCTGTTATTTATTAATCTCTCTGTGTGTTTATATTTTTACTTTTAATCCGCTCCGTTGTCTTTGTAAAGTTAACATATCGCACCGTCATTTCAGACTCAACACTACTTAAACTTAGTCCATCAAACTTTACATAAAATGGAAATTTGTCTTTGACAGTGGCATAAAATAAAAAAGACACAAAACACAGATGACACTATGCACAATAAATACATATAAATAAGAATAAATATATGTAAAATAGACTATGAAATCAGTCCAGTTTGCTCCAGAGAGGAGTTAAAAGATAGATGGGAATGAATAAAAATGCATAAAGTGCCTATACAAAACTAACTGTATTGTAAAATTATGCAGTTAGTTTTGTATAGGCACTTCCTGAATTTGTTTCAGATTAAAAGCCCCTTATAACCCCGGCTGAGAGAATCCCTCCATTTTCTAAATAGACTTTTATTCTGAAACATTTGCAGGAACATGTGTAAGATTCGGTGACTTGTATGTTTACGTACAGTACTTCAAATGTAGTTCCTGCCATCTCCTGACGTTTTTACGTTACTACAACAACATGTCGACTGGCACATGAACAGACACAGGGACTGAAATAATAGTAAAAATAATAAAAACAGGACAAGAATAACCTGATGACATCACACACGTTGTAAAAGACGACCAGGGATAATTGGTGAGTACCAGTGTGTAGTGTGTCATGTCTGTCGGCCAAGTCACGGCACAATTTTATGACTCCACAATTAATGTGACATAGTAACTTTCAGAACGGGCAGAAAAGTTGTGTAGTGTGAACTAAAGGGTGACACGGGAGTGGATTTTCAGTCCCGTCCCACTCCCACAAAAATAATCCCATCCCGTCCCAATCCCATGAAAAAGGAAAAAAAATAAATCCTGTCCCGTCCCAGTCCCACAAGAATGACTCCGTCCCATCCATCTCCTGTGTTGTGTTTCAGTTACAGTAGAAAATACATCTATGTATATATCTGTAGTACATGGATCACACAGTGTCTACCTTAGTTGAATATAAACCCAAATATGACATCTAATGTTGTGTTTTGATGTGGTCAGATAACACATCATAAGAGCCAGTTCTGAGAGAGAAAGATGTAGTTAAAGTAGTGTTTGGTTCCTCTGACTGATATGATTATATATGACATCATTAGATTATTAATACTGAAGCATCAGTGTCAGAGCAGCATGTTAGTGTTGTAGCTGCTGGAGGTGGAGCTAGTTTAAAAAAATCGACTATTGTTATTATGATTAGGCCTGTCACCAGAGCAAATTTTGCTGGGCGATTAATTGCGTCAGAAATTATTGTGATATTCAATAATATTGCGTAATGTTGTGCTTTTAAGACCATTTTTATTATTGTTGTAATTTTGCTGTTTTTAGACCCTTTTTTGAACGTATATAATGATAATAAAGGCATAATGATGCAGGTACATCCTTTTAAAGAGAAATAAACATTTATTTAACAAGAATATTTAGGACTTTAATTTACCGTGCAATGAGCCGACTCATCGCATTTCGCGACAGGCCTAATTATGATTCCCAGTCCCGAACGCTCCCGTTGACTTTTTTTCCCATCCCGTCCCAATCACGTGAAGAATAGTGAAACTGATTCCCTTCCCGTGGGAATTCCTGAGAAAATGTCAGCTTCTAGTGTGAACCAGGCATAATGCAAGTCCTGAGTCTGAAATATGTCTGTCAGCGAGTCCTACTCCACCTATTTAGACTCCACCGTAGACAACGGCAGCATTTCTCCAACCACGTAGCGAGCCACAAGCTCCGTGGCTTCTTTCGGACTGATAGGTTTAACGTTATCTCCGTTATTAGAAACAAACGACAGCCGTTGCTGTTTCAGAGCTGAAGGACCAGCGTTCTAAAAGTAACAGAAGTTACTGATGTCTTGTTTGAAAATGTACTTCAGTATTTGATTACTCAAACAGCAAACTAACGCGTTAGGTTACTCGTTACTGTAAGTAATCAAATTACTCTAACACATTACTGTAACACGTTATACTAGGGCATTAACAGAAATGTCGATTTGTCGACGTGTCGACGTCAGTAACCCTCTCTCTCTCTGTCTCTCTCTCTCTGTCTCTCTCTCTCTCTCTCTCTCTCTCTCTGTGCTTGTGTACGGAATGCAATCGCTGCCTCTGATTGGCTTACACTAATACTTTATCCTTGAACATACTTGGGCGTACCATAAGCGGAGCAGGTTCCAGTCATTTGGGCTTTCATAAATGAAATGTAAAAATGTCTGTGAAAAATCCCCACAATGTGAAAAATACATGCTGAGCAGTCACTGGTGCACAGAGCGGAGTCCGCGCGGTCGTAAAATCTGAGCTTTGCGCACACAGGGCTTGTGGACGTCCGCTTTGAGTCCGTGTGGACCTCCGCAGAGTCTGTTCCACCCGAGTATGTTCGGGTCTTGACACATCACATGTGTGGAGATACTTCACTTTCCTCCGCCGTGTCACTGTGATGACGTCATCAAATGATTTGTCGACTCGACTTCAACTTTATTGACAAATAAGTCGACCGACCTGAAAAAAATCAGTCATTAATGCCCTACGTTATACCCAACTCTGCACGTCTGTCTGTTCATGTGAGGACCCTGGTTTACATAGTACATTACCAGGACACTGATGGTGCCTTCAAGTACACTCTGACATCTGAAGAACTCTTTTCTCTCTCTCTCTCTCTCTCTCTCTCTCTCTCTCTCTCTCTCTCTCTCTCTCTCTCTCTCTCTCTCGGCTAACAGGTTTTTTGTGCTAAGCTAGGCTAACAGTTTCTTTGTGCTGAGCCAGGCTAACAGTTTCTTTGTGCTAAGCTAGGCTAACAGTTTCTTTGTGCTCAGTTAGGCAAACAGTTTCTTTGTGCTGAGCTAAGCTAACAGTTTATTTGTGCTAAGCCAGGCTAACAGTTTCTTTGTGCTGAGCCAGGCTAACAGTTTCTTTGTGCTAAGTTAGGCTAACAGTTTCTTTGTGCTAAACTAGGCTAACAGTTTTTTTTCTGCTGAGCCAGGCTAACAGTTTCTTTGTGCTAAGCCAGGCTAACAGTTTTTTGTTCTGAGCAAGGCTAACAGTTTCTTTGTGCTAAGCTAGGCTAACAGTTTCTTTGTGCTAAGCCAGACTAACAGTTTCTTTGTGCTCAGTTAGGCAAACTGTTTTTTTGTGCTCAGTTACGCTAACAGTTTCTTTGTGCTAAGCTAGGCTAACAGTTTTTTTGTTCTGAGCAAGGCTAACAGTTTCTTTGTGCTAAGCTAGGCTAAAGTTTCTTTGTGCTAAGCTAGGCTAACAGTTTCTTTGTGCTGAGCAAGGCTAACAGTTTCTTTGTGCTAAATTAGGCTAACAGTTTCTTTGTGCTAAGCCAGGCTAACAGTTTTTTGTTCTGAGCAAGGCTAACAGTTTCTTTGTGCTAAGCCAGGCTAACAGTTTTTTGTTCTGAGCAAGGCTAACAGTTTCTTTGTGCTGAGCCAGGCTAACAGTTTCTTTGTGCTAAGTTAGGCTAACAGTTTCTTTGTGCTAAGCCAGGCTAACAGTTTTTTGTTCTGAGCAAGGCTAACAGTTTCTTTGTGCTGAGCCAGGCTAACAGTTTCTTTGTGCTAAGTTAGGCTAACAGTTTCTTTGTGCTGAGCCAGGCTAACAGTTTCTTTGTGCTAAGTTAGGCTAACAGTTTCTTTGTGCTAAGCCAGGCTAACAGTTTTTTGTTCTGAGCAAGGCTAACAGTTTCTTTGTGCTAAGCTAGGCTAACAGTTTTTTGTTCTGAGCAAGGCTAACAGTTTCTTTGTGCTAAGCCAGGCTAACAGTTTTTTGTTCTGAGCAAGGCTAACAGTTTCTTTGTGCTAAGCCAGGCTAACAGTTTTTTGTTCTGAGCAAGGCTAACAGTTTCTTTGTGCTAAGCTAGGCTAACAGTTTTTTGTTCTGAGCAAGGCTAACAGTTTCTTTGTGCTAAGCCAGGCTAACAGTTTTTTGTTCTGAGCAAGGCTAACAGTTTCTTTGTGCTAAGCTAGGCTAACAGTTTTTTGTTCTGAGCAAGGCTAACAGTTTCTTTGTGCTGAGCCAGGCTAACAGTTTCTTTGTGCTAAGTTAGGCTAACAGTTTCTTTGTGCTGAGCCAGGCTAACAGTTTCTTTGTGCTGAGTTAGGCTAACAGTTTCTTTGTGCTAAGCCAGGCTAACAGTTTTTTTGTTCTGAGCAAGGCTAACAGTTTCTTTGTGCTGAGCCAGGCTAACAGTTTTTTGTTCTGAGCAAGGCTAACAGTTTCTTTGTGCTGAGCCAGGCTAACAGTTTTTTTGTTCTGAGCAAGGCTAACAGTTTCTTTGTGCTAAGCCAGGCTAACAGTTTTTTGTTCTGAGCAAGGCTAACAGTTTCTTTGTGCTGAGCCAGGCTAACAGTTTTTTTGTTCTGAGCAAGGCTAACAGTTTCTTTGTGCTAAGCCAGGCTAACAGTTTTTTGTTCTGAGCAAGGCTAACAGTTTCTTTGTGCTAAGCCAGGCTAACAGTTTTTTGTTCTGAGCAAGGCTAACAGTTTCTTTGTGCTGAGCCAGGCTAACAGTTTCTTTGTGCTAAGTTAGGCTAACAGTTTCTTTGTGCTAAGCCAGGCTAATAGTTTTTTGTTCTGAGCAAGGCTAACAGTTTTCTTGTGATAAGCAGTTCCCCCCTACTTTCAGTCTTTGTGGTATGCTAGACTTGGCTATCAGTTTATATGTGCTAAGCTAGGCTAACAGTCCTGCCCCCCCCCCCCACCTCCAGTCTTTATGCTAATCTAGGCTAACAGTCACTCTGTGTTAAACTAGGTTAATAGTGTTTTTGTTCTTAGCTAGGCTAATAGTGTCTTTGTGCTAAACTAAGCTAGGCTAACAGTGTCTTTATGCTAAGCTAGGCTAACAGTTTTTTGTTCTGAGCTAGGCTAACAGTTTCTTTGTGCTAAGCCAGGCTAACAGTTTTTTGTTCTGAGCTAGGCTAACAGTTTCTTTGTGCTAAGCCAGGCTAATAGTTTTTTGTTCTGAGCAAGGCTAACAGTTTTCTTGTGATAAGCAGTTCCCCCCCTACTTTCAGTCTTTGTGGTATGCTAGACTTGGCTATCAGTTTATATGTGCTAAGCTAGGCTAACAGTCCTGCCCCCCCCCCCCCCACCTCCAGTCTTTATGCTAATCTAGGCTAACAGTCACTCTGTGTTAAACTAGGTTAATAGTGTTTTTGTTCTTAGCTAGGCTAATAGTGTCTTTGTGCTAAACTAAGCTAGGCTAACAGTGTCTTTATGCTAAGCTAGGCTTACAGTGTCTTTTATGCTAAGCTAGGCTAACAGCGTCTTTATGCTAAGCTAGGCTAACAGTATCTTAATGCTAAGCTAGGAAACTCAGGTGAAACTGATGAGTAAAAATGTTGAACTGTTCCTTTAAACGTCCTGATCATGTGGCTCAGTGACATCATCAGCAGCTCTCCCAGTGATTGGTCAACTCCATGATACCTGCCCTGCGGTCTTCTTCTTCTGCTCCAGTAAACCTGTTCAGACTCAGATCGTCTCCTCCTGCTCTGATTGGCTGCTGCAGGTCATGTGATGGGCAGTGTGGTGTGTTCATTGTCCCGCAGATAAAAGAGTCCCCACTGAGCTGAGAGCACAGACGATGTGTTCCTGTGTTTATTATTTATGATTTATATTTGTGTGTTTATGATTTTATTTATCAGCTCCGACTTTATTTTTTTAACGTCGCTTTTTTTTGGATCATCTGGATTTTGGATTATTTACATATTTATTTATTTTTACAGATCTATTTTTATTTATTTATCTGTTTAACCTCCGGGGAGTTTTTGTAGGATTTTGTTTTTCAAGGCTTGTTTTGAATATTTTTATGTTCAGAGGTTTGTGTTAACACGATATTGTGAGAATTTTTAAAATGTTTCTATTTTATGTATCTTTTAAAGATACATTAATTATATTTAATTTATTTTGTCTTTTTTTTCAATATTGTCACGTTTTCATTTTGTAAATTTAAAATTTATTCTAGTTTCAGATTTTTGTTTTTCAGTTGCTGCATTTGAACCAATATTACGCTTATATTATGAATGTATGTTTAATTTTTTACTGCTTCAGTTTTTACCGATGTAGCTGAGATATTGTTAAATACATGTTCTATTATTTTAATCATTTTGTTCGTTTATACAGTTTATTGATTTATTGATTAATCTCTTCATATTTTGCTTCAGTTCATAAAACTGTGATTTTTGTGTTGATTTAATTTTACAATATTTTGAATGTTATCATTTTTGCTTTCCTGTTTGTCACATGATCAGTTAATCTGAATTTCGGCCCATCACGCCTGAGACGTGTCACACTGATGTGTTTTCCTCTGTGATGTCACATCAGGTTCAGCCAATCAACAGGGCAGAGCAGCACCTCGCCGCGACTTGTCAGGCGACAACGCCGCCGCCACCGGAAACCCAAAACACATCAGCGGATGGAGAGGGTACGACACACACACACACACACCCACACACACATGCACACACCCACACACACACACACATGCACACACACGCACGCACACACACACACACACATGCACACACACGCGCACACACACACACACACACAGATCACATGACATTAATGACGGCGTCTGGTGTCTCTTCATGTTCGTGTCTGAAACTTTATCTCACGTTCAGGTTTTAATGTTTCACAACAAATCATAATAAATATAAATATATTCATGGTGTGTACATTTATATATACTTGTGTGGATTTACATTACTTTATATGTATATATTGTGCATAATTATATTAATATGAACAAATATATTGACACACTGTTAAATATATTTGTGCACATTTATATATTAATAAATATTTGTTCATATATTTGTGTATATTCATGTATGTGTAAATATGTTTGTATAAATACACACAGTTAATACACACTGCAGGACTGATGGACATTACTCAGGGACATGATGTGAGACAGACCTGTGGACTCTGTCATCATGTCCTCTGATGAGACAGCTTCTGTCTGTCCTCATGTTGCCTTTAGATTTCCTCTCTGATCTTTTAACTCTGTCCTTCTGTCTCTGTCCTCCTGTCTGTCCTCCTGTCTGTCCTCCTGTCTGTCCTCCTGTATCTGTCCTCCTCTTTGTCCTCCTGTCTGTCCTCCTGTATCTGTCCTCCTCTTTGTCCTCCTCTCTGTCCTCCTGTTTGTCCTCATGTCTGTCCTCCTGTATCTGTCCATCTCTCTGTCCTCCTCTCTATCCTCCTGTCTGTCCTCCTCTCTGTCCTCCTGTCTGTCCTCATGTCTGTCCTTCTGTATCTGTCCTTCTCTCTGTCCTCCTCTCTGTCCTCCTGTCTGTCCTCCTCTCTGTCCTCCTGTCTGTCCTCCTCTCTGTCCTCCTGTCTGTCCTCATGTCTGTCCTCCTGTCTGTCCTCTCTGTCCTCCTCTCTATCCTCATGTCTGTCCTCCTCTCTGTCCTCATGTCTGTCCTCCTGTCAGTCTGTGTCTTTCAGCAGTGTCACTGACTCCACCATGTCGCTCAACGTCATCACTGTCACTCTGAACATGGGTGAGTAAAACAGGAAGTACTCAATTACTTTATTACAGCTGGACATGTCTCCCAGGTACACAGCAGGAAGTAAAAGTACACAGCAGCAGGAAGTAAAAGTACACAGCTGCAGGAAGTAAAAGTACACAGCAGCAGGGAGTAAAAGTACACGGCAGAAAGTAAAAGTGCACAGCAGCAGGGAGTAAAAGTACACGGCAGAAAGTAAAAGTGCACAGCAGCAGGAAGTAAAAGTACACGACAGAAAGTAAAAGTGCACAGCAGCAGGGAGTAAAAGTACACGGCAGAAAGTAAAAGTGCACAGCAGCAGGAAGTAAAAGTACACGACAGAAAGTAAAAGTGCACAGCAGCAGGGAGTAAAAGTACACGGCAGAAAGTAAAAGTGCACAGCAGCAGGAAGTAAAAGTACACGACAGAAAGTAAAAGTGCACAGCAGCAGGGAGTAAAAGTACACGGCAGAAAGTAAAAGTGCACAGCAGCAGGGAGTAAAAGTACACGGCAGAAAGTAAAAGTGCACAGCAGCAGGGAGTAAAAGTACACGGCAGAAAGTAAAAGTGCACAGCAGCAGGAAGTAAAAGTACACGACAGAAAGTAAAAGTGCACAGCAGCAGGGAGTAAAAGTACATGACAGGAAGTAAAAGTACACAGCTGCAGGAAGTAAAAGCACACGACAGAAAGTAAAAGTACACAGCAGAAAGTAAACGTACACAGCTGCAGGAAGTAAAAGCACACGACAGAAAGTAAACATGCACAGCAGCAGGGAGTAAAAGTACATGACAGAAAGTAAAAGTGCACAGCAGCAGAAAGTAAAAGTACACAGCTGCAGGAAGTAAAAGCACACGACAGAAAGTAAACGTGCACAGCAGCAGGAAATAAAAGTACACGACAGGAAGTAAAAGTACACAGCAGAAAGTAAAAGTACACAGCAGCAGGAAGTAAAAGTACACGACAGGAAGTAAAAGTGCACAGCAGCAGGGAGTAAAACTACACGGCAGAAAGTAAAAGTGCACAGCAGCAGGAAGTAAAAGTACACGACAGAAAGTAAAAGTGCACAGCAGCAGGGAGTACAAGTACACGGCAGAAAGTAAAAATGCACAGCAGCAGGAAGTAAAAGTACACGACAGAAAGTAAAAGTGCACAGCAGCAGGGAGTAAAAGTACACGGCAGAAAGTAAAAGTGCACAGCAGCAGGGAGTAAAAGTACACAGCTGAAGGAAGTAAAAGTGCACAGCAGCAGGGAGTAAAAGTACACAGCTGAAGGAAGTAAAAGTGCACAGCAGCAGGGAGTAAAAGTACACGGCAGAAAGTAAAAGTGCACAGCAGCAGGAAGTAAAAGTACACGACAGAAAGTAAAAGTGCACAGCAGCAGGGAGTAAAAGTACATGACAGTAAGTAAAAATACACAGCAGAAAGTAAAAGTGCACAGCAGCAGGAAGTAAAAGTACATGACAGAAAGTAAAAGTACACAGCAGAAAGTAAAAATGCACAGCAGCAGGAAGTAAAAGTACACAACAGAAAGTAAAAGTGCACAGCAGCAGGGAGTAAAAGTACACAGCTGCAGGAAGTAAAAGTACATGACAGAAAGTAAAAGTACACAGAAAGTAAAAGTACACAGCAGCAGGAAATAAAAGTGCACGACAGGAAGTAAAAGTACACAGCAGCAGGAAGTAAAAGTGCACAGCAGCGAGTAAAAGTACATGACAGAAAGTAAAAGTACACAGCTGCAGGAAGTAAAAGTACACGACAGAAAGTAAAAGTGCACAGCAGAAAGTAAAAGTACACAGCTGCAGGAAGTAAAAGCACACGACAGAAAGTAAACATGCACAGCAGCAGGGAGTAAAAGTACATGACAGAAAGTAAAAGTACACAGCTGCAGGAAGTAAAAGTACACGACAGAAAGTAAAAGTGCACAGCAGAAAGTAAAAGTACACAGCTGCAGGAAGTAAAAGTACACGACAGAAAGTAAAAGTACACAGCAGAAAGTAAAAGTACACAGCTGCAGGAAGTAAAAGCACACGACAGAAAGTAAACATGCACAGCAGCAGGGAGTAAAAGTACACAACAGAAAGTAAAAGTACACAGCTGCAGGAAGTAAAAGTACACGACAGAAAGTAAAAGTACACAGCTGCAGGAAGTAAAAGTACATGACAGAAAGTAAAAGTGCACAGCTGCAGGGAGTAAAAGCACATGACAGAAAGTAAACATGCACAGCAGCAGGGAGTAAAAGTACACAACAGAAAGTAAAAGTACACAGCTGCAGGAAGTAAAAGTACACGACAGAAAGTAAAAGTACACAGCTGCAGGAAGTAAAAGTACATGACAGAAAGTAAAAGTGCACAGCTGCAGGAAGTAAAAGCACACGACAGAAAGTAAACATGCACAGCAGCAGGGAGTAAAAGTACATGACAGAAAGTAAAAGTACACAGCTGCAGGAAGTAAAAGTACACGACAGAAAGTAAAAGTGCACAGCAGAAAGTAAAAGTACACAGCTGCAGGAAGTAAAAGTACACGACAGAAAGTAAAAGTACACAGTAGAAAGTAAAAGTACACAGCTGCAGGAAGTAAAAGTACACGACAGAAAGTAAAAGTACACAGCAGAAAGTAAAAGTACACAGCTGCAGGAAGTAAAAGCACACGACAGAAAGTAAAAGTGCACAGCAGAAAGTAAAAGTACACAGCTGCAGGAAGTAAAAGCACACGACAGAAAGTAAACATGCACAGCAGCAGGGAGTAAAAGTACATGACAGAAAGTAAAAGTACACAGCTGCAGGAAGTAAAAGTACACGACAGAAAGTAAAAGTACACAGCAGAAAGTAAAAGTACACAGCTGCAGGAAGTAAAAGTACACGACAGAAAGTAAAAGTACACAGCAGAAAGTAAAAGTACACAGCTGCAGGAAGTAAAAGCACACGACAGAAAGTAAAAGTGCACAGCAGAAAGTAAAAGTACACAGCTGCAGGAAGTAAAAGCACACGACAGAAAGTAAACATGCACAGCAGCAGGGAGTAAAAGTACATGACAGAAAGTAAAAGTACACAGCTGCAGGAAGTAAAAGCACACGACAGAAAGTAAACATGCACAGCAGCAGGGAGTAAAAGTACATGACAGAAAGTAAAAGTACACAGCTGCAGGAAGTAAAAGTACACGACAGAAAGTAAAAGTGCACAGCAGAAAGTAAAAGTACACAGCTGCAGGAAGTAAAAGTACACGACAGAAAGTAAAAGTACACAGCAGAAAGTAAAAGTACACAGCTGCAGGAAGTAAAAGTACACGACAGAAAGTAAAAGTACACAGCAGAAAGTAAAAGTACACAGCTGCAGGAAGTAAAAGCACACGACAGAAAGTAAAAGTGCACAGCAGAAAGTAAAAGTACACAGCTGCAGGAAGTAAAAGCACACGACAGAAAGTAAACATGCACAGCAGCAGGGAGTAAAAGTACATGACAGAAAGTAAAAGTACACAGCTGCAGGAAGTAAAAGCACACGACAGAAAGTAAACATGCACAGCAGCAGGGAGTAAAAGTACATGACAGAAAGTAAAAGTACACAGCTGCAGGAAGTAAAAGTACACGACAGAAAGTAAAAGTGCACAGCAGAAAGTAAAAGTACACAGCTGCAGGAAGTAAAAGTACACGACAGAAAGTAAAAGTACACAGCAGAAAGTAAAAGTACACAGCTGCAGGAAGTAAAAGTACACGACAGAAAGTAAAAGTACACAGCAGAAAGTAAAAGTACACAGCTGCAGGAAGTAAAAGCACACGACAGAAAGTAAAAGTGCACAGCAGAAAGTAAAAGTACACAGCTGTCGGAAGTAACAGCACACGACAGAAAGTAAACATGCACAGCAGCAGGGAGTAAAAGTACATGACAGAAAGTAAAAGTACACAGCTGCAGGAAGTAAAAGTACACGACAGAAAGTAAAAGTACACAGCAGAAAGTAAAAGTACACAGCTGCAGGAAGTAAAAGTACACGACAGAAAGTAAAAGTACACAGCAGAAAGTAAAAGTACACAGCTGCAGGAAGTAAAAGCACACGACAGAAAGTAAACATGCACAGCAGCAGGGAGTAAAAGTACATGACAGAAAGTAAAAGTACACAGCTGCAGGAAGTAAAAGCACACGACAGAAAGTAAACATGCACAGCAGCAGGGAGTAAAAGTACATGACAGAAAGTAAAAGTGCACAGCAGCAGGGAGTAAAAGTACACAGCTGCAGGAAGTAAAAGCACACGACAGAAAGTAAACATGCACAGCAGCAGGAAATAAAAGTACACAACAGGAAGTAAAAGTACACAGCAGAAAGTAAAAGTGCACAGCTGCAGGAAGTAAAAGTACACGACAGAAGTAAAAGTGCACAGCAGCAGGGAGTAAAAGTACACAGCTGCAGGAAGTAAAAGTGCACGACAGAAAGTAAACATGCACAGCAGCAGGGAGTAAAAGTACATGACAGAAAGTAAAAGTACACAGCAAAAAGTAAAAGTGCACAGCTGCAGGAAGTAAAAGTACACGACAGGAAGTAAAAGTGCACAGCTGCAGGAAGTAAAAGTACATGACAGAAAGTAAAAGTACACAGCAGGAAGTAAAAGTGCACAGCAGCAGGAAGTAGAAGTACACGACAGAAAGTAAAAGTACACAGCTGATGGAAATAAAAGTACATGACAGAAAGTAAAAGTACACGACAGAAAGTAAAAGTGCACAGCAGCAGGAAGTAAAAGTACATGACAGAAAGTAAAAGTACACAGCAGAAAGTAAAAGTGCACAGCTGCAGGGAGTAAAAGTACACAGCAGGAAGTAAAAGTACACGGCAGGAAGTAAAAGTACACAGCTGCAGGAAGTAAAAGCACACGGCAGGAAGTAAAAGTACACAGCAGGAAGTAAAAGTACACGGCAGGAAGTAAAAGTACATGGCAGGAAGTAAAAGTACACAGCTGCAGGAAGTAAAAGTACACAGCAGCAGGGAGTAAAAGCACACGGCAGAAAATAAAAGTGCACAGCAGCAGGAAGTAAAAGTACACGAGAGAAAGTAAAAGTGCACAGCAGCAGGAAGTAAAAGTACACAGCAGAAAGTAAAAGTGCACAGCAGCAGGAAGTAAAAGTACACGACAGAAAGTAAAAGTGCACAGCAGCAGGGAGTAAAAGTACACGACAGAAAGTAAAAGTGCACAGCAGCAGGAAGTAAAAGTACATGACAGAAAGTAAAAGTACACGACAGAAAGTAAAAGTGCACAGCAGCAGGGAGTAAAAGTACATGACAGAAAGTAAAAGTACACAGCTGCAGGAAGTAAAAGTACACGACAGAAAGTAAAAGTGCACAGCAGAAAGTAAAAGTACACAGCTGCAGGAAGTAAAAGTACACGACAGAAAGTAAAAGTACACAGTAGAAAGTAAAAGTACACAGCTGCAGGAAGTAAAAGTACACGACAGAAAGTAAAAGTACACAGCAGAAAGTAAAAGTACACAGCTGCAGGAAGTAAAAGCACACGACAGAAAGTAAAAGTGCACAGCAGAAAGTAAAAGTGCACAGCTGCAGGAAGTAAAAGCACACGACAGAAAGTAAAAGTACACAGCAGAAAGTAAAAGTACACAGCTGCAGGAAGTAAAAGTACACGACAGAAAGTAAAAGTACACAGCAGAAAGTAAAAGTACACAGCTGCAGGAAGTAAAAGTACACGACAGAAAGTAAAAGTACACAGCAGAAAGTAAAAGTACACAGCTGCAGGAAGTAAAAGCACACGACAGAAAGTAAAAGTGCACAGCAGAAAGTAAAAGTACACAGCTGCAGGAAGTAAAAGTACATGGCAGGAAGTAAAAGTACACAGCTGCAGGAAATAAAAGTACACAGCAGCAGGGAGTAAAAGTACACGACAGAAAGTAAAAGTGCACAGCAGCAGGAAGTAAAAGTACACGGCAGGAAGTAAAAGTACACAGCTGCAGGAAGTAAAAGCACACGGCAGGAAGTAAAAGTACACAGCAGGAAGTAAAAGTACACGGCAGGAAGTAAAAGTACATGGCAGGAAGTAAAAGTACACAGCTGCAGGAAGTAAAAGTACACAGCAGCAGGGAGTAAAAGTACACGACAGAAAGTAAAAGTGCACAGCAGCAGGAAGTAAAAGCACACGGCAGAAAATAAAAGTGCACAGCTGCAGGAAGTAAAAGTACACGACAGAAAGTAAAAGTGCACAGCAGCAGGAAGTAAAAGTACACAGCAGAAAGTAAAAGTGCACAGCAGCAGGAAGTAAAAGTACACGACAGAAAGTAAAAGTGCACAGCAGCAGGAAGTAAAAGTACACGACAGAAAGTAAAAGTGCACAGCAGCAGGGAGTAAAAGTACACGACAGAAAGTAAAAGTGCACAGCAGCAGGAAGTAAAAGTACACAGCAGAAAGTAAAAGTGCACAGCAGCAGGGAGTAAAAGTACACGACAGAAAGTAAAAGTGCACAGCAGCAGGAAGTAAAAGTACACAGCAGAAAGTAAAAGTGCACAGCAGCAGGAAGTAAAAGTACACGACAGAAAGTAAAAGTGCACAGCAGCAGGGAGTAAAAGTACACGGCAGAAAGTAAAAGTGCACAGCAGCAGGAAGTAAAAGTACATGACAGAAAGTAAAAGTACACGACAGAAAGTAAACGTGCACAGCAGCAGGAAGTAAAAGTACACAGCAGAAAGTAAAAGTGCACAGCAGCAGGAAGTAAAAGTACACGACAGAAAGTAAAAGTGCACAGCAGCAGGGAGTAAAAGTACACGGCAGAAAGTAAAAGTGCACAGCAGCAGGAAGTAAAAGTACATGACAGAAAGTAAAAGTACACAGCAGAAAGTAAAAGTGCACAGCAGCAGGGAGTAAAAGTATACAGCTGCAGGAAGTAAAAGTACATGACAGAAAGTAAAAGTACACAGCAGAAAGTAAAAGTGCACAGCAGCAGGAAGTAAAAGTACACGACAGGAAGTAAAAGTACACAGCATAAAGTAAAAGTGCACAGCAGCAGGAAGTAAAAGTACACGACAGAAAGTAAAAGTGCACAGCAGCAGGGAGTAAAAGTACACGACAGAAAGTAAAAGTGCACAGCTGCAGGGAGTAAAAGTACACAGCAGGAAGTAAAAGTACACGGCAGGAAGTAAAAGTACATGGCAGGAAGTAAAAGTACACAGCTGCAGGAAATAAAAGTACACAGCAGCAGGGAGTAAAAGTACACGACAGAGTAAAAGTGCACAGCAGCAGGAAGTAAAAGTACACAGCAGAAAGTAAAAGTGCACAGCAGCAGGAAGTAAAAGTACACGACAGAAAGTAAAAGTGCACAGCAGCAGGAAATGAAAGTACACGACAGGAAGTAAAAGTACACAGCAGAAAGTAAAAGTGCACAGCAGCAGGAAGTAAAAGTACACGACAGAAAGTAAAAGCGCACAGCAGCAGGGAGTAAAAGTACACGGCAGAAAGTAAAAGTGCACAGCTGCAGGGAGTAAAAGTACACAGCAGGAAGTAAAAGTACAAAGCAGGAAGTAAAAGTACATGGCAGGAAGTAAAAGTACACAGCTGCAGGAAATAAAAGTACACAGCAGCAGGGAGTAAAAGTACACGACAGAAAGCAAAAGTGCACAGCAGCAGGAAGTAAAAGTACACAGCAGAAAGTAAAAGTGCACAGCAGCAGGAAGTAAAAGTACACGACAGAAAGTAAAAGTGCACAGCAGCAGGAAATAAAAGTACACGACAGGAAGTAAAAGTACACAGCAGAAAGTAAAAGTGCACAGCAGCAGGAAGTAAAAGTACACGACAGGAAGTAAAAGTGCACAGCTGCAGGAAGTAAAAGTGCACGACAGAAAGTAAACATGCACAGCAGCAGGGAGTAAAAGTACATGACAGAAAGTAAAAGTACACAGCAGAAAGTAAAAGTGCACGACAGAAAGTAAAAGTGCACAGCAGCAGGGAGTAAAAGTACACGGCAGAAAGTAAAAGTGCACAGCAGCAGGGAGTAAAACTACATGACAGAAAGTAAAAGTGCACAGCTGCAGGGAGTAAAAGCACATGACAGAAAGTAAACATGCACAGCAGCAGGGAGTAAAAGTACACAACAGAAAGTAAAAGTACACAGCTGCAGGAAGTAAAAGTACACGACAGAAAGTAAAAGTACACAGCTGCAGGAAGTAAAAGTACATGACAGAAAGTAAACATGCACAGCAGCAGGGAGTAAAAGTACATGACAGAAAGTAAAAGTACACAGCTGCAGGAAGTAAAAGTACACGACAGAAAGTAAAAGTGCACAGCAGAAAGTAAAAGTACACAGCTGCAGTAAGTAAAAGTACACGACAGAAAGTAAAAGTACACAGCAGAAAGTAAAAGTACACAGCTGCAGGAAGTAAAAGTACACGACAGAAAGTAAAAGTACACAGCAGAAAGTAAAAGTACACAGCTGCAGGAAGTAAAAGCACACGACAGAAAGTAAACATGCACAGCAGCAGGGAGTAAAAGTACATGACAGAAAGTAAAAGTACACAGCTGCAGGAAGTAAAAGCACACGACAGAAAGTAAACATGCACAGCAGCAGGAAATAAAAGTACACAACAGGAAGTAAAAGTACACAGCAGAAAGTAAAAGTGCACAGCAGCAGGGAGTAAAAGTACATGACAGAAAGTAAAAGTGCACAGCAGCAGGGAGTAAAAGTACACAGCTGCAGGAAGTAAAAGCACACGACAGAAAGTAAACATGCACAGCAGCAGGAAATAAAAGTACACAACAGGAAGTAAAAGTACACAGCAGAAAGTAAAAGTGCACAGCTGCAGGAAGTAAAAGTACACGACAGAAGTAAAAGTGCACAGCAGCAGGGAGTAAAAGTACACAGCTGCAGGAAGTAAAAGTGCACGACAGAAAGTAAACATGCACAGCAGCAGGGAGTAAAAGTACATGACAGAAAGTAAAAGTACACAGCAAAAAGTAAAAGTGCACAGCTGCAGGAAGTAAAAGTACACGACAGGAAGTAAAAGTGCACAGCTGCAGGAAGTAAAAGTACATGACAGAAAGTAAAAGTACACAGCAGGAAGTAAAAGTGCACAGCAGCAGGAAGTAGAAGTACACGACAGGAAGTAAAAGTGCACAGCTGATGGAAATAAAAGTACATGACAGAAAGTAAAAGTACACGACAGAAAGTAAAAGTGCACAGCAGCAGGAAGTAAAAGTACATGACAGAAAGTAAAAGTACACAGCAGAAAGTAAAAGTGCACAGCTGCAGGGAGTAAAAGTACACAGCAGGAAGTAAAAGTACACGGCAGGAAGTAAAAGTACACAGCTGCAGGAAGTAAAAGCACACGGCAGGAAGTAAAAGTACACAGCAGGAAGTAAAAGTACACGGCAGGAAGTAAAAGTACATGGCAGGAAGTAAAAGTACACAGCTGCAGGAAGTAAAAGTACACAGCAGCAGGGAGTAAAAGCACACGGCAGAAAATAAAAGTGCACAGCAGCAGGGAGTAAAAGCACACGGCAGAAAATAAAAGTGCACAGCAGCAGGAAGTAAAAGTACACGAGAGAAAGTAAAAGTGCACAGCAGCAGGAAGTAAAAGTACACAGCAGAAAGTAAAAGTGCACAGCAGCAGGAAGTAAAAGTACACAGCAGAAAGTAAAAGTGCACAGCAGCAGGAAGTAAAAGTACACGACAGAAAGTAAAAGTGCACAGCAGCAGGGAGTAAAAGTACACGACAGAAAGTAAAAGTGCACAGCAGCAGGAAGTAAAAGTACATGACAGAAAGTAAAAGTACACGACAGAAAGTAAAAGTGCACAGCAGCAGGGAGTAAAAGTACACGGCAGAAAGTAAAAGTGCACAGCAGCAGGAAGTAAAAGTACACGACAGAAAGTAAAAGTGCACAGCAGCAGGGAGTAAAAGTACACGGCAGAAAGTAAAAGTGCACAGCAGCAGGAAGTAAAAGTACATGACAGAAAGTAAAAGTACACGACAGAAAGTAAACGTGCACAGCAGCAGGGAGTAAAAGTACACGGCAGAAAGTAAAAGTGCACAGCAGCAGGAAGTAAAAGTACATGACAGAAAGTAAAAGTGCACAGCAGCAGGAAGTAAAAGTACATGACAGAAAGTAAAAGTACACGGCAGAAAGTAAAAGTGCACAGCAGCAGGAAGTAAAAGTACACGGCAGAAAGTAAAAGTGCACAGCAGCAGGAAGTAAAAGTACATGACAGAAAGTAAAAGTACACGGCAGGAAGTAAAAGTGCACAGCAGCAGGAAGTAAAAGTACACGGCAGAAAGTAAAAGTGCACAGCAGCAGGAAGTAAAAGTACATGACAGAAAGTAAAAGTGCACAGCAGCAGGAAGTAAAAGTACATGACAGAAAGTAAAAGTGCACAGCAGCAGGAAGTAAAAGTACACGACAGAAAGTAAACGTGCACAGCAGCAGGGAGTAAAAGTACACAGCAGAAAGTAAAAGTGCACAGCAGCAGGAAGTAAAAGTACACGACAGAAAGTAAAAGTGCACAGCAGCAGGGAGTAAAAGTACACGGCAGAAAGTAAAAGTGCACAGCAGCAGGAAGTAAAAGTACATGACAGAAAGTAAAAGTACACGACAGAAAGTAAACGTGCACAGCAGCAGGAAGTAAAAGTACACAGCAGAAAGTAAAAGTGCACAGCAGCAGGAAGTAAAAGTACACGACAGAAAGTAAAAGTGCACAGCAGCAGGGAGTAAAAGTACACGGCAGAAAGTAAAAGTGCACAGCAGCAGGAAGTAAAAGTACATGACAGAAAGTAAAAGTATACAGCAGAAAGTAAAAGTGCACAGCAGCAGGGAGTAAAAGTATACAGCTGCAGGAAGTAAAAGTACATGACAGAAAGTAAAAGTACACAGCAGAAAGTAAAAGTGCACAGCAGCAGGAAGTAAAAGTACACGACAGGAAGTAAAAGTACACAGCATAAAGTAAAAGTGCACAGCAGCAGGAAGTAAAAGTACACGACAGAAAGTAAAAGTGCACAGCAGCAGGGAGTAAAAGTACACGGCAGAAAGTAAAAGTGCACAGCTGCAGGGAGTAAAAGTACACAGCAGGAAGTAAAAGTACAAAGCAGGAAGTAAAAGTACATGGCAGGAAGTAAAAGTACACAGCTGCAGGAAATAAAAGTACACAGCAGCAGGGAGTAAAAGTACACGACAGAAAGTAAAAGTGCACAGCAGCAGGAAGTAAAAGTACACAGCAGAAAGTAAAAGTGCACAGCAGCAGGAAGTAAAAGTACACGACAGAAAGTAAAAGTGCACAGCAGCAGGAAATAAAAGTACACGACAGGAAGTAAAAGTACACAGCAGAAAGTAAAAGTGCACAGCAGCAGGAAGTAAAAGTACACGACAGGAAGTAAAAGTGCACAGCTGCAGGAAGTAAAAGTGCACGACAGAAAGTAAACATGCACAGCAGCAGGGAGTAAAAGTACATGACAGAAAGTAAAAGTACACAGCAGAAAGTAAAAGTGCACGACAGAAAGTAAAAGTGCACAGCAGCAGGGAGTAAAAGTACACGGCAGAAAGTAAAAGTGCACAGCAGCAGGGAGTAAAAGTACATGACAGAAAGTAAAAGTGCACAGCTGCAGGGAGTAAAAGCACATGACAGAAAGTAAACATGCACAGCAGCAGGGAGTAAAAGTACACAACAGAAAGTAAAAGTACACAGCTGCAGGAAGTAAAAGTACACGACAGAAAGTAAAAGTACACAGCTGCAGGAAGTAAAAGTACATGACAGAAAGTAAAAGTGCACAGCTGCAGGAAGTAAAAGCACACGACAGAAAGTAAACATGCACAGCAGCAGGAAGTAAAAGTACACGACAGAAAGTAAAAGTACACAGCTGCAGGAAGTAAAAGTACATGACAGAAAGTAAAAGTACACAGCTGCAGGAAGTAAAAGTACACGACAGAAAGTAAAAGTGCACAGCAGAAAGTAAAAGTACACAGCTGCAGGAAGTAAAAGTACACGACAGAAAGTAAAAGTACACAGTAGAAAGTAAAAGTACACAGCTGCAGGAAGTAAAAGTACACGACAGAAAGTAAAAGTACACAGCAGAAAGTAAAAGTACACAGCTGCAGGAAGTAAAAGTACACGACAGAAAGTAAAAGTGCACAGCAGAAAGTAAAAGTACACAGCTGCAGGAAGTAAAAGTACACGACAGAAAGTAAAAGTACACAGCAGAAAGTAAAAGTACATGACAGAAAGTAAAAGTACACAGCTGCAGGAAGTAAAAGTACACGACAGAAAGTAAAAGTGCACAGCAGAAAGTAAAAGTACACAGCTGCAGGAAGTAAAAGTACACGACAGAAAGTAAAAGTACACAGCAGAAAGTAAAAGTACACAGCTGCAGGAAGTAAAAGCACACGACAGAAAGTAAAAGTGCACAGCAGAAAGTAAAAGTACACAGCTGCAGGAAGTAAAAGCACACGACAGAAAGTAAACATGCACAGCAGCAGGAAGTAAAAGTACATGACAGAAAGTAAAAGTGCACAGCAGCAGGGAGTAAAAGTACACAGCTGCAGGAAGTAAAAGCACACGACAGAAAGTAAACGTGCACAGCAGAAAGTAAAAGTACACAGCTGCAGGAAGTAAAAGTACACGACAGAAAGTAAAAGTACACAGCAGAAAGTAAAAGTACATGACAGAAAGTAAAAGTACACAGCTGCAGGAAGTAAAAGTACACGACAGAAAGTAAAAGTGCACAGCAGAAAGTAAAAGTACACAGCTGCAGGAAGTAAAAGTACACGACAGAAAGTAAAAGTACACAGCAGAAAGTAAAAGTACATGACAGAAAGTAAAAGTACACAGCTGCAGGAAGTAAAAGTACACGACAGAAAGTAAAAGTGCACAGCAGAAAGTAAAAGTACACAGCTGCAGGAAGTAAAAGTACACGACAGAAAGTAAAAGTACACAGCAGAAAGTAAAAGTACACAGCTGCAGGAAGTAAAAGCACACGACAGAAAGTAAAAGTGCACAGCAGAAAGTAAAAGTACACAGCTGCAGGAAGTAAAAGCACACGACAGAAAGTAAACATGCACAGCAGCAGGAAGTAAAAGTACATGACAGAAAGTAAAAGTGCACAGCAGCAGGGAGTAAAAGTACACAGCTGCAGGAAGTAAAAGCACACGACAGAAAGTAAACGTGCACAGCAGCAGGAAATAAAAGTACACAACAGGAAGTAAAAGTACACAGCTGCAGAAAGTAAAAGTGCACAGCTGCAGGAAGTAAAAGTACACGACAGAAGTAAAAGTGCACAGCAGCAGGGAGTAAAAGTACATGACAGAAAGTAAAAGTACACAGCAGGAAGTAAAAGTGCACAGCAGCAGGAAGTAGAAGTACACGACAGGAAGTAAAAGTGCACAGCTGCAGGAAGTAAAAGTACATGACAGAAAGTAAAAGTACACGACAGAAAGTAAAAGTGCACAGCAGCAGGAAGTAAAAGTACATGACAGAAAGTAAAAGTACACAGCAGAAAGTAAAAGTGCACAGCTGCAGGGAGTAAAAGTACACAGCAGGAAGTAAAAGTACACGGCAGGAAGTAAAAGTACACAGCTGCAGGAAGTAAAAGCACACGGCAGGAAGTAAAAGTACACAGCAGGAAGTAAAAGTACACGGCAGGAAGTAAAAGTACATGGCAGGAAGTAAAAGTACACAGCTGCAGGAAGTAAAAGTACACAGCAGCAGGGAGTAAAAGTACACGACAGAAAGTAAAAGTGCACAGCAGCAGGAAGTAAAAGCACACGGCAGAAAATAAAAGTGCACAGCAGCAGGAAGTAAAAGTACACGACAGAAAGTAAAAGTGCACAGCAGCAGGAAGTAAAAGTACACAGCAGAAAGTAAAAGTGCACAGCAGCAGGAAGTAAAAGTACACGACAGAAAGTAAAAGTGCACAGCAGCAGGAAGTAAAAGTACACAGCAGAAAGTAAAAGTGCACAGCAGCAGGAAGTAAAAGTACACGAAGTAGTAAAAGTACAGACAGAAAGTAAAAGTACACAGCAGAAAGTAAAAGTGCACAGAAAGTAAAAGTGCACAGCAGCAGGAAGTAAAAGTACACGACAGAAAGTAAAAGTGCACAGCAGCAGGGAGTAAAAGTACACGACAGAAAGTAAAAGTGCACAGCAGCAGGAAGTAAAAGTACACAGCAGAAAGTAAAAGTGCACAGCAGCAGGGAGTAAAAGTACACGACAGAAAGTAAAAGTGCACAGCAGCAGGAAGTAAAAGTACACAGCAGAAAGTAAAAGTGCACAGCAGCAGGAAGTAAAAGTACACGACAGAAAGTAAAAGTGCACAGCAGCAGGGAGTAAAAGTACACGGCAGAAAGTAAAAGTGCACAGCAGCAGGAAGTAAAAGTACATGACAGAAAGTAAAAGTACACAACAGAAAGTAAACGTGCACAGCAGCAGGAAGTAAAAGTACACAGCAGAAAGTAAAAGTGCACAGCAGCAGGAAGTAAAAGTACACGACAGAAAGTAAAAGTGCACAGCAGCAGGGAGTAAAAGTACACGGCAGAAAGTAAAAGTGCACAGCAGCAGGAAGTAAAAGTACATGACAGAAAGTAAAAGTACACAGCAGAAAGTAAAAGTGCACAGCAGCAGGGAGTAAAAGTATACAGCTGCAGGAAGTAAAAGTACATGACAGAAAGTAAAAGTACACAGCAGAAAGTAAAAGTGCACAGCAGCAGGAAGTAAAAGTACACGACAGGAAGTAAAAGTACACAGCATAAAGTAAAAGTGCACAGCAGCAGGGAGTAAAAGTACACGACAGAAAGTAAAAGTGCACAGCTGCAGGGAGTAAAAGTACACAGCAGGAAGTAAAAGTACACGGCAGGAAGTAAAAGTACATGGCAGGAAGTAAAAGTACACAGCTGCAGGAAATAAAAGTACACAGCAGCAGGGAGTAAAAGTACACGACAGAGTAAAAGTGCACAGCAGCAGGAAGTAAAAGTACACAGCAGAAAGTAAAAGTGCACAGCAGCAGGAAGGAAAAGTACACGACAGAAAGTAAAAGTGCACAGCAGCAGGAAATAAAAGTACACGACAGGAAGTAAAAGTACACAGCAGAAAGTAAAAGTGCACAGCAGCAGGAAGTAAAAGTACACGACAGGAAGTAAAAGTGCACAGCAGCAGGGAGTAAAAGTACACAGCTGCAGGAAGTAAAAGTGCACGACAGAAAGTAAACATGCACAGCAGCAGGGAGTAAAAGTACATGACAGAAAGTAAAAGTACACAGCAGAAAGTAAAAGTGCACGACAGAAAGTAAACGTGCACAGCAGCAGGAAGTAAAAGTACACAGCAGAAAGTAAAAGTGCACAGCAGCAGGAAGTAAAAGTACACGACAGAAAGTAAAAGTGCACAGCAGCAGGGAGTAAAAGTACACGGCAGAAAGTAAAAGTGCACAGCAGCAGGAAGTAAAAGTACATGACAGAAAGTAAAAGTACACAGCAGAAAGTAAAAGTGCACAGCTGCAGGAAGTAAAAGTACATGACAGAAAGTAAAAGTACACAGCAGAAAGTAAAAGTGCACAGCAGCAGGAAGTAAAAGTACACGACAGGAAGTAAAAGTACACAGCATAAAGTAAAAGTGCACAGCAGCAGGAAGTAAAAGTACACAGCAGAAAGTCCCCCCCCCCCCCCCCCCCCCCCCCCCCCCCCCCCCCCCCCCCCCCCCCCCCCCCCCCCCCCCCCCCCCCCCCCCCCCCCCCCCCCCCCCCCCCCCCCCCCCCCCAAAAAAAAAAAAAAAAAAAAAAAAAAAAAAAAAAAAAAAAAAAAAAAAAAAAAAAAAAAAAAAAAAAAAAAAAAAAAAAAAAAAAAAAAAAAAAAAAAAAAAAAAAAAAAAAAAAAAAAAAAAAAAAAAAAAAAAAAAAAAAAAAAAAAAAAAAAAAAAAAAAAAAAAAAAAAAAAAAAAAAAAAAAAAAAAAAAAAAAAAAAAAAAAAAAAAAAAAAAAAAAAAAAAAAAAAAAAAAAAAAAAAAAAAAAAAAAAAAAAAAAAAAAAAAAAAAAAAAAAAAAAAAAAAAAAAAAAAAAAAAAAAAAAAAAAAAAAAAAAAAAAAAAAAAAAAAAAAAAAAAAAAAAAAAAAAAAAAAAAAAAAAAAAAAAAAAAAAAAAAAAAAAAAAAAAAAAAAAAGTGCACAGCTGCAGGAAGTAAAAGTACACGACAGGAAGTAAAAGTACACAGCAGAAAGTAAAAGTGCACAGCAGCAGGGAGTAAAAGTACACGACAGAAAGTAAAAGTGCACAGCTGCAGGGAGTAAAAGTACACAGCAGGAAGTAAAAGTACACGGCAGGAAGTAAAAGTACACAGCTGCAGGAAGTAAAAGCACACGGCAGGAAGTAAAAGTACACAGCAGGAAGTAAAAGTACATGGCAGGAAGTAAAAGTACACAGCTGCAGGAAGTAAAAGTACACAGCAGCAGGAAGTAAAAGTACACGACAGAAAGTAAAAGTGCACAGCAGCAGGAAGTAAAAGCACACGGCAGAAAATAAAAGTGCACAGCAGCAGGAAGTAAAAGTACACGACAGAAAGTAAAAGTACACAGCAGCAGGGAGTAAAAGTACACGGCAGAAAGTAAAAGTGCACAGCAGCAGGAAGTAAAAGTACATGACTGAAAGTAAAAGTGCACAGCAGAAAGTAAAAGTGCACAGCAGCAGGGAGTAAAAGTACACAGCTGCAAGAAGTAAAAGTACATGACAGAAAGTAAAAGTACACAGAAAGTAAAAGTGCACAGCAGCAGGAAATAAAAGTACACGACAGGAAGTAAAAGTACACAGCAGAAAGTAAAAGTGCACAGCAGCAGGAAGTAAAAGTACACGACAGAAAGTAAACGTGCACAGCAGCAGGAAATAAAAGTACACGACAGGAAGTAAAAGTACACAGCAGAAAGTAAAAGTACACAGCAGCAGGAAGTAAAAGTACACGACAGAAAGTAAAAGTGCACAGCTACAGGAAGTAAAAGTACACGACAGAAAGTAAAAGTGCACAGCAGAAAGTAAAAGTACACAGCTACAGGAAGTAAAAGTGCACAGCAGCGAGTAAAAGTACATGACAGAAAGTAAAAGTACACAGCTGCAGGAAGTAAAAGTACACGACAGAAAGTAAAAGTGAACAGCTGCAGGAAGTAAAAGTACACGACAGAAAGTAAAAGTGCACAGCAGAAAGTAAAAGTACACAGCTGCAGGAAGTAAAAGCACATGACAGAAAGTAAACATGCACAGCAGCAGGAAGTAAAAGTACATGACAGAAAGTAAAAGTACACAGCTGCAGGAAGTAAAAGTACACAGCAGCAGGAAGTAAAAGTACACGACAGGAAGTAAAGGTGCACAGCTGCAGGAAGTAAAAGTACATGACAGAAAGTAAAAGTACACAGTAGAAAGTAAAAGTGCACAGCAGCAGGAAGTAAGAGTACACGACAGGAAGTAATAGTGCACAGCTGCAGGAAGTAAAAGTACATGACAGAAAGTAAAAGTGCACAGCAGAAAGTAAAAGTGCACAGCAGCAGGAAGTAAAAGTACACGACAGGAAGTAAAGGTGCACAGCTGCAGGAAGTAAAAGTACACGACAGAAAGTAAAAGTGCACAGCAGCAGGGAGTAAAAGTACATGACAGAAAGTAAAAGTACACAGCAGAAAGTAAAAGTGCACAGCAGCAGGAAGTAAAAGTACACGACAGGAAGTAAAAGTACACAGCAGAAAGTAAAAGTGCACAGCAGCAGGAAGTAAAAGTACACGACAGAAAGTAAAAGTGAACAGCAGCAGGAAGTAAAAGTACGCGACCGAAAGTAAAAGTGCACAGCTACAGGAAGTAAAAGTACGCGACAGAAAGTAAAAGTGCACAGCAGAAAGTAAAAGTACACAGCTGCAGGAAGTAAAAGTACACAGCTGCAGAAAATAAAAGTTCACAGCTGCAGGAAGTAAAAGTACACAGTTGCAGGAAGTAAAAGTACACGACAGGAAGTAAAAGTGCACAACAGAAAGTTAAAGTACACAGCTGCAGGGAGTAAAAGTACTCGACAGAAAGTAAAAGTGAACAGCTACAGGAAGTGAAAGTACACGACAGAAAGTAAAAGTGCACAGCTGCAGGAAGTAAAAGTACACGACAGAAAGTAAAAGTGCACAGCTGCAGGAAGTAAAAGTACACGACAGAAAGTAAAAGTGCACAGCAGCAGGAAGTAAAAGTACGCGACAGAAAGTAAAAGTGAACAGCTACAGGAAGTGAAAGTACACGACAGAAAGTAAAAGTGCACAGCTGCAGGAAGTAAAAGTACACGACAGAAAGTAAAAGTGCACCGCAGACAGTAAAAGTACACAGCTGCAGGAAGTAAAAGTACACAGCTGCAGAAAGTAAAAGTGCACAGCAGCAGGAAGTAAAAGTACACGACAGAAAGTAAAAGTGAACAGCAGCAGGAAGTAAAAGTACGCGACCGAAAGTAAAAGTGCACAGCAGCAGGAAGTAAAAGTACGCGACAGAAAGTAAAAGTGCACAGCAGAAAGTAAAAGTACACAGCTGCAGGAAGTAAAAGTGCACAGCTGCAGGAAGTAAAAGTACACGACAGAAAGTAAAAGTGCACAGCAGCAGGAAGTAAAAGTACGCGACCGAAAGTAAAAGTGCACAGCTACAGGAAGTAAAAGTACGCGACAGAAAGTAAAAGTGCACAGCTGCAGGAAGTAAAAGTACACAGCTGCAGAAAATAAAAGTTCACAGCTGCAGGAAGTAAAAGTACACAGTTGCAGGAAGTAAAAGTACACGACAGAAAGTAAAAGTGCACAGCAGCAGGAAGTAAAAGTACGCGACAGAAAGTAAAAGTGCACAGCTGCAGGAAGTAAAAGTACACAGTTGCAGGAAGTAAAAGTACACGACAGAAAGTAAAAGTACACAGCTGCAGGAAGTAAAAGTACACAGCTGCAGAAAGTAAAAGTGCACAGCTGCAGGAAGTAAAAGTACACAGCTGCAGGAAGTAAAAGTACACAGCTGCAGAAAATAAAAGTGCACAGCTGCAGGAAGTAAAAGTACACGACAGAAAGTAAAAGTGCACAGCAGCAGGAAGTAAAAGTACGCGACAGAAAGTAAAAGTGCACAGCTGCAGGAAGTAAAAGTACACGACAGAAAGTAAAAGTACACAGCTGCAGGAAGTAAAAGTACACGACAGAAAGTAAAAGTGCACAGCTGCAGAAAGTAAAAGTACACAGCTGCAGAAAGTAAAAGTGCACAGCTGCAGAAAGTAAAAGTGCACAGCAGAAAGTAAAAGTGCACAGCAGAAAGTAAAAGTACACAGCTGCAGGAAGTAAAAGTACATTACAGAAAGTAAAAGTACACAGCAGCAGGGAGTAAAAGTACACGGCAGGAAGTAGAAGTACGCGACAGAAAGTAAAAGTGCAAAGCAGCAGGAAGTAAAAGTACACAGCAGAAAGTAAAAGTACATAGGAGGTGTACAGGTCCTGGAGAGTCCTTAGGGTCCTGGAGAGTCCTTAGGGTCCTGGAGAGTCCTTAGGGTCCTGGAGGTGTGCAGGTCCTGGAGAGTCCTTAGGGTCCTGGAGGCACAGCAGAATGTAGTCTGTCCTTGTCCTTGGCAGTGGCAGCAGGGTACCGGCTGGTAATGGTGCTTTGGGTGATGCAGATATGAAGCTGAGACTCTGATGTTTTAATCCCTGTGATTTTATTTATTGATCTGCGAGAAAAAACAATGATGTGACAATGAGAATGAATCTGTCTGTCCGTCTGTCTGTCAGAGAGGTATAACTTCCTGGGCATTAGTATCGTCGGTCAGAGTAACGACAGAGGAGACGGAGGGATTTATATCGGCTCCATCATGAAGGGCGGAGCGGTGGCAGCAGACGGACGCATTGAACCTGGAGACATGTTACTGCAGGTACAACTGTCAGAACTACTGTCAGTACTGGTGTCAGTTCTACTGTTTGTGGTATAACTTGAATGAACTGATTAAATAATGGTCCGTGTGTCTGTCAGGTGAACGACATCAACTTTGAGAACATGAGTAACGATGATGCTGTCCGAGTCCTCAGAGAGATCGTCCACAAACCAGGGTGACACGTCTTATACTTTTAGTACTATTACCACTGTTACTACTAGTAGTACAACTGGAGTGAAGCAAACATCACACATACACGTCTGTCTGTCTGTCTGTAGTCCTGTGACGTTAACGGTGGCAAAGTGCTGGGATCCAAACCCACGGGGCTGCTTCACACTGCCGAGGAGTGAGTATCTTCAGAACGCTCGTCAGTGTCATTTATTACCTCCCCACACTTAATTCACACGGATACACCTGGTTGTCCGCCGTCTTTCCCCATGTCCCCTGAAGGTGAACCGGTGCGTCCAATCGACCCGGCTGCCTGGGTGTCGCACACTGCCGCCATGACAGGGAGGCTCCCCCCACACTATGGTGAGACTCCCATCACACAGCATGCAGTATTTGTCCATCCATCACCTGTCCATCCACGATCCCAATGATAATCTGACCGTGTTTTTCAGGTGTGCATGAAGAAACCCATCTCACCATCCACAGCGACATGACAGCTGTTGTCAAGGCAATGGCCAATCCTGAGTCGGGTCTGGAGGTTCGGGACCGGATGTGGCTGAAGATAACGATTCCCAATGCCTTCATAGGTAACAAGCCACTACCCTTAACCTTTCATGCTTAGAAGCCCCTACTCTAAACCAGGCCTATTCAATTAGCTGCCCACGGGCCACATGCGGCCCAGAGGCAACCTCTGAGTGGCCCGGGCAGGGATTGGTAACAAGATCCAGTATTAAACAGCCCAAGGCAAATTTAATCAAGACTGTAATAATAGTAAGGTCCGACGTTATCGGCTCCGAAGTTATTGGCTCTTACCATTACTTTCGTTACTTAAAGTTTTGGTTTCAGGTGTCAGCCATGCAGCGTCCATCCTAGAAGCCATTAGACGAATGGAAAACTCTACGAACACAAGGTTTGATAACCTGGCAGGGTTCAACGCTAAGGTTTTTTTCCACTTGCCCGGTTGGGCAAGCTGGTCAGAGATCTACTTGCCTGAAGTCAGTTTTTACTTGCCCTATAAAAATTGTTTAATTTAAGCGTCTGTCAATTAACAAAGACTGCAGTTATTTTTATGTTATGTAATCTTTATTCACACTGTATTTATTAATTAAAACAGCATACATCATGTATTGTAGCTTCCTACACAAAAATGACAGTGTCAGGGCTAAAGTGAAAAATTTGTCAATCGTTCTCCGTCTATAATTTTGCACCCTACTTGAGCCATGCCCACCTCTATTTATTTTTCACCCCTCTCTCCAGTTCTGCTGTATTAACACCGGGTTTAATATATTTTGCTTCCATCTCTCTGCCCTGCTCTACTCTACTTCAACGCTACTTAGCTCTCTCTCTACTCTACCAGTAGACGACCACATCCACCTGTTGCACAAAACGCACACAGCAGTGTTTCACCTAGGATGGAGTTGTAGCAGCGGAGGTGAAGCACACGCATGAAAAATAATTTTCACATGCGTGAAACTTTTTTGTATGCTTGCAAAGCACAGCCTGCTGGGATGTTTCTGTGTATCTACTGGCACCAGAAGGGCTCTTTAGGACTAAGTACATACAGTACATGTGTGCACAGTAATGAGCAGGTGAAATGTCTGTCTAGCTTACATATGAGGTGTCTCAAGATTTAGGAACATACAATTTTATTGAATATAATAAAGTAAAAAGTCACTTGACATGCTGCTGTTTTGTGCTATGACCTATTTAAGTGTTGGAAGTTGTTATTTACATGACAACGCCTGAACGCAACACAAGCTTAGCATGAGTGCTGTGCTGCGCTGCTGTGCGAGCAGCATGTTTGTCTGTGCGTAACAGCAGTCTGTTGGTTATTTACACACTGTCCATAACAATAACTTTGTCAGCTGACAAACTGCACCGGGCTCGGGGTCAGGTTTGGTCAGGAAAATACGGCCCGAGCCGCTCTAGCGTGTTCACCTGTGTGTGTGGCTGAACTCCGCCGTGCGCAATACAGAGAGCAGAGGAGAATTGTTAATGCGTGACCATTTAGAGACAGAAATGACACGATGACATAACACCATAAATAGTATATTGTTATGTTATTATATGAAGCGTCCATCGCGCAAAATAATATCAATGGGGGCTGTGGGCAGGACATTGTTACACAGCTGTGCCTGTGACTTCAGGCAGAGCACGTTTTAAAGTACATTTATTTTATCAATTAGTTATTAACTTTTAATATTTTTAGCAACTTGCCTGATCGGGCAAGTGAGGTTGTTAGCTTACATGCCCGACCGTGAGTTTTACTTGCCCCCGGCAATCGGGCAATCCTTATTGTTGAGCCCTGCCTGGAGACATCTCTCACTGGGGTAAAACCTGCTCTAGTCGCAAACTCATCCCGCATAACCAGCCTGGAAGAGACACAAGAGGAGCATGACATATGCATCACCGAGTTGGAAAAGAGTTGTGGTGAGGTGCACACCCAGAACAAGCTCTTGAAAGCTAAACTGAGTGACCTTGAGGGAGGATCTAGAGGACAAAATATTAAAATTATTGGTCTGCCTGAGAAAGTGGAGAAGGGCTCACCTACGGCATTTGTATTGGACCTGTTGCCTAAGCTTCTGGGAGCAGATCGCTTCCCACACAGGATCAAGGTGGACCGAGCTTACCGCATCAGCCTGCCGACAACAAGCCACGCATTATGATTGCTACGATACACCACAACCCAGTGAAAGAGAAAATAAGATAAGATAAGATAAGAGAAAATAAGAGAAAAAAGATAAGAGAAGAAGCTTTATTGTCATTGTACACAGGATACAACGAAATTTCGTTTTGGCATCACACAGGTCAGATCAACAAACAGTGGTAAAATGTAAACAGTGCTATAAAGTGCAGTGTATGAATAAATATTGTGTATTGTTATTATAAATATAAATATACATTTGGTTGTTAAAAACTAAATAAGAATTAAAGTCAAATGAGATCAAGATTAAAAAAAACAAGATGAAGATAAAGGAAGAATAGATGAGATCAATTGTCAGATCAGCAGTATGGTACAGTAAGTGATATGATGATAGATGGTACAGTACAGTGGAGTGCAGTGCAGCAGTTTGAAACAGTCAATCAGTCAGTTCACAGCTCGTGGAAAGAAGTTGTTTCTCAGTCTGTTGGTTCTCACACGTGTGGCTCTCAACCTGCCTGATGGGAGAGTACTGAAGAGGGGGTGTCCAGGATGTGAGGGGTCCTTCTGGTTGTGGAACGCTCGCTTGAGGAGGCAACAGGAGTAAATGTCATTCCAGAGGGGGAGGGGGGAGCGGATGATTCATTGGGCAGTTTTCACCAATCTTTATAGGTCCTTCCTCTCAGCTGTGGTGCAGCTAGAGAACCGGACAGGGCTGTCGTATGTGAGAACACTCTCGATGGTGCTGCGATAGAAGTTAACGAGCACCTTCTTTGAAAGTCTGTTTCGTTTGAGTGTTCTCAGGTGGAAGAGGTGTTTCTGGGCCTTCTTGATGAGGTAGGAGGTGTTGACGTTCCAGCTGAGGTTGTCCGTGATGTAGATTCCTAAGAATCTGAAGCTGAACACTCTCTCCACGCTCTCCCTATCAATCTGCAGCTCTGTGTGGGTCTCTGGTTCTCCTGAAGTCCAGTGTTATTTCTGTTGTTTTTATTATGTTGAGGCTGAGGTCGTTAAGCTTGCACCAGGTGGTCAGTATCCGGACCTCCTCCCTGTATGCAGCCTCATCGCCGTTCATTATTTGTCCCACTATGGTCATGTCATCAGCGAATTTGACTACTGAGGTGGAGCTGTGGGTAGAGGTGCAGTCACTGGTGTATAGGGAGAAGAGAAGGGGGCTGAGGACGCAGCCCTGGGGGAGACCAGTGTTGAGGATGATGATCAATCAATCAATCAATCAGTTTTATTTATAAAGCCCAATATCACAAATCACAATTTGCCTCACAGGGCTTTACAGCATACGACATCCCTCTGTCCTTTGGACCCTCACAGCTGATCAGGAAAAACTCCCCAAAAAACCCTTTAACAGGGAAAAAAATGGTAGAAACCTCAGGAAGAGCAACTGAGGAGGGATCCCTCTTCCAGGACGGACAGACGTGCAATAGATGTCATACAGAACAGATCAACATGATAAATTAACAGTAATCTATATGACACAATGAGACAGAGCGAGAGAGAGAGAGAGAGAGAGAGAGAGATGCAGGACAGACAGTAATGACAGTAGCTTACAACAACATTAATGAAAGTAATAATATTATAAATAATAATTCTGGTTATTGTGGTACAATATGTTGAAAGCATGTATTAATATCTCATAGTGTACATCTGTGACAATAATAATATGTGTATAATAACAGTTTAGTGTCCGTCACTGCTTTAGACGACAGAGACCTGATATTTAACAGTCCGCATTTAATTCTCCTGTTTTGTCTTTCTGTCACAGAAGAGGTTTTAATTTTTATGAGGTTGTTATGCACAACTCCTCTTTGTTTAATTTTAGATTTAAATAATTTAGGTGGTCGGGGGACAGACACCGTTTGTATAAAACTATGAAAACTATGGCTGGGTAACTGAACTAGAAGCTCAGAGAGGCGTTTAGGACTGCGACTCTCTGTCCTGGTCTCAACTCTGGGTTGTCAGGGATTTAAATTACTAATAAAGTTTGCCAGGTTCCTAGAGATGAGAGCAGCTCCATCCAAAGTGGGATGAATGCCGTCTCTCCTAATTTGCTGGACACCACCTGGACAGCCAGCGATTAAATGATGACATGCGGCTAAACATGTCATCACTGGTCAGATTTGGGAGGGGTCCATTGAAAACCACGGAGTCCGACATCGTTTTAGCGTATTCACACACCGAGGCAATATTAATATTAGTGACCTCCGATTGGTGTAACTGGGTGTCATTGCCGCCAACGTGAATAACGATCTTACTAAATGGAGAAGGTCTGGTCGCCATGTCGGACATGCTGAGGTCTGAGGGTCAGGAAGCTGAGGATCCACAGGCGGAGGGCTGGTTGGATGCCGAGTGTCTCCAGTTTGCTGATTAGTTTGTGTGGGCTGATGGAATTTAACGCCGAGCTGAAGTTGATAAACAGCAACCTCACACCTGTCCAGGTGTGTCAGGGCTGTGTGCAGAGCTAGAGCTACGGCGTCATCAGTGGCCCGGTTTGCCCTGTAGGCAAGCTGAATATCTTATCTCAGACCATAGTCCTGTTACTATTGGCATTGATGTTGGATGGAAGAAGGCCCATTACAATTGGCAGTTTAACCCGAACTTACTGAATGATGAAATATTTTTGAAAAATGTTCAGTTTTTATGAAGGAATATGTGGCTTTCAGTGATACAGGGGATGTTTCAGACTCAACTTTGTGGGAAGCTTTTAAAGTAGTAATAAGAGGATTTGTGATATCAAATGAAGCTACACAAGCAAAGGGGAAATAGGCTGTTAGAAATAGACAAGCAAATCACCTTGCTTGAAAAGCAGTACAGAACAGCCCCATCTTCACACATACTTAAGGATATTGTAAAACTGAAACATGAAAAGAATAGCATACTTTCTAAGCAAGTTTGCACTCTGCTCCTGAAAGTTAGACATAAGCAGTTCGAATTGGGTGATAAACCTGGATCCTTGCTGTCATGACAGTTGAGGCGTGCCCAGGCCAGTAGGGCCATTCATAAGATTAAAGCTCCTTCAAGCTCTCTATAAAAGAATAATAGCTGTATAAAATCTGTTTCTGCATTATGTTGCGGAGGGCCATGCCTCTATACATGTGTACACTGCGTATAAATGTATACATACATATATACATATATATATTCAAATAAACACAAGAAGTGTGTGCTCTAGAAAAAGTATCAGCACTCAGTGAATAACCTCCTAAGCCCTGTGATAAGCTGTTATGGCAAGGCTTAACTATACAGACCAGTGAGCAGTGATAACTAGCATGTCTTTGGGGTCATCGGGTGGGAACCTCCTTTCACCAGTGTTTTGTCTAGTTGGTCCCACGACACCTCCAGGAGGCTAGACAGTGATCTCTGGCGTCCCAGAGACACTCCCCTAATGCCAGGTCTCACTGCTTCACGCACCAACCCAACAACCTCCTTTACATTACTTACACATGGCTTTCTCAGCCCAAACAGCACTGACACCTTCAACCAAACCCAGGCCACACCCTTGCCTCCTCACTAACTTATCCCTTCTGTATTTCTCTCCCTCACGAACAAACTGAATTACTAAGCTCCTATCCTTAACACCTTCTGAATTCACCTGTCTTCATTTCCCTTCGATACATGCAGCTAAACATTTCAACACCTGGTTATGTCGCCATGTATATCGGCCTTGTGACAAGCTCACTTTACAGCCTGACAAAATATGCTTTAAGGTTGCGGTACGTGAACACAATGGACATGATGGGTCCTCATTTACCCACAGTTTTAGGTTCTGGAGGGTTGGTAACACATCGTATGTAGCCCCTACCTGGAATCTAATACGATTCTCCTCCATACTCCACAGGTCCCTCCAACTGAGCTTCCTCTTCTCCACACTTTCCCAATTCAACCACTGTCCCTGTTTAGCCTGGGCCACTACCTTTGCACCCCTTACTATCTCCTCCTGTCTACGTATCTGTTCTACAACCAGCTTTCTTTTATCTTTGAGACCTGCTGTATTCTGTACCGGTTTGCCTGAGCCAAGCCCCAGGCCTCCCCGGCCAAACTGAACATTACCTACAATCTCTGCATGTCTAAGAGCTGCCTCTGCCTCCTGAACTGCCGATCTTGGGTTCCACTTCCTCCCCTTGGTTGGATTTGGAACCACACTCCTAACTACCTGAGGTTTCTACCGTTTTTTTTTCCCCGATAAAGGGTTTTTTTTTTGGGGAGTTTTTCCTTATCAGCTGTGAGGGTCTTAAGGACAGAGTGATGTCGTATGCTGTAAAGCCCTGTGAGGCAAATTGTGATTTGTGATATTGGGCTTTATAAATAAAATTGATTGATTGATTGATTGAACTACCACGTCCTTACTCCCAGATAACAGTTCTGTCCTGACCTAGGTACATTTAAATTCCTCTGTTAAACTAGATACTGGCAGCTGAAGTATCCCTTTTCCATACAATGCAACACTACTTAGGCACCTAGGAGCACCCAACCACTTCCTAATGTAGGAGCTAACCGACCTTTAAATTCTCTCCACAGCGGATATTGGAATTTCGTAAATTGACAATGACCACATTAACCTAGGTTATAGCCCAAACTGCAAACACCACAACTTCAACTTTCTTGGAAGTTCGGATTTATCTATTCTATCCAATCCTTCAGCCACATCTTTCCTAAACTTCACCACCTGTTCCTCATCATTCAACTCCACATTGTACCACCTACCTAAGCTCTTTACTGGCTTTTCCCTAATTGTTGGGATTTCCTCATTATCTGTGACAAACTTCCTATCACTTAACTTCCCTCTATGTATCGAGATGCTTCTAGATTTACTAGGCTTGATCTTCATGCTGGCCCACTTGAGGTTCTTATTTACCTTCTCTAGTAGCCCCTTTGTACATGGCATTGTTGTGGTCACCAGTGTCATGTCATCCATGTAAGCCCTAACTGGTGGAAGATGCAACCCATTCTGCCGTCTCTCTCCACCTACCACCCACTTAGAAGCCCTGATGATTACTTCCATTGCCATAGTAAATGCTAATGGAGAAACTGTACACCCTGCCATGATGCCTATTTCTAGCCTCTGCCAACCTGTTGTGAAACCTGCTGTACTTAGACACAACCTAATATCCTGAAAGTATGCTTTCACTAAGTTAACAACTACCTGTGACACTCTGAAGTAGTCAAACGCACTCCAAATGAGGCTATGTGGTACTGAACCAAACGCATTTGCAAGATCTAAAAATACTACATGCAGGTCCCTTTTCTTAATCTTCGCTGCCTGAATCTGGTGCCAGATCATGCTAGTATGCTCTAAACACCCTGAAAAACCTGGTATTCCTGCCTTCTGCACCATGGTATCTATTAAGCCATTCCTTTCTATGTAGCTAGCTAATCTCTGTGCTACTACACTAAAGAAAATCTTCCCCTCTACATTCAAGAGAGAAATCATCTTGAACTGGCTAAGGTCCACAGACTCCTTCTCCTTAGGAATGAGGACACCCCCTGCCCTACGCCATGATCTTGGGATAATTTGTTTCTCCCAAACTATTCTTAGCTGTTTCCACAAGAATTTAAGGGTATCAGGCGCACTTTTATAAACCCGGTAGGGGACTCCATTAGGCCCTGGGGCCGAAGAAGCCTTCGCACGCCTGACCACCTCCTGAACTTCCTTCCACCTAGGTGGTCTGACATCCATCTCATGCTCTATCCCTTCTAATGGAGGGATATCGGGTGGGAAACCTACTATCCTATTCTTCTCTAAATTTGAATATGTACTTTTCAAATATTCTTCAACCTCTAGCCTTTCTGCTTTAAGCTGCCCTCCCTCGTCCTAACATATTCCTTCTTTCTCCTCTTTTTCCTGAGATGCTCTGCCGTTCTAAGAACTGCTAGCCTGCTTCTCAGCTCCTTTTGCAACACCTTAATTCCCTCCCTTTCTTTCCCTTTCCACTGCTTTCTTAACTGTCTCCTTTCCTTGACTAGCTCCTCTATTTCTCTTTGCCGCCTAGATTTACCTGACTGTACCCTCTCACTCCTCTTTCTCTCATGCACCCCGAACCTCTCTACACCATATGAGTAAATTATACCTCCCATCTTTTCTAACCTTTCTATTGCATTTCCTCTAAGCCTACCTAAGATTACTGACAAACCTCTATTAATTATCTCCCATTCTTTACTGTCATTTGCTCTAGGCCATCTAACTCTGACCTTTTGCTCCATGGTTCTCTCTCTGACTGGCACACTGACCTCAGTGTCACCTGCATCCTCTCTTACTACCCCCTCCTCCTCAGTGGCAGTGTTACTGATATCCTGCGAACTGTGGTTTTCTACCTGCCGCTGGACTTCATCTGACTGACTCGACTGACTTCTTAAGAAGTACTGATCAATGCGGCTACTCTGCCCTTTCTTTGCCACACACTTCTTCCTTCCCTGATGAGTTCTGAGGCCTTTTAGTGATGTTACTTTCTGCCAGCCGCAAGGACAAACCTGAAGCATCTTGTTCTCGACTGTGCTACTTTTATCCTCTACAGATGCACTCGCCTTGCCCTGAGTGCTGCTACTTCTAGCTCTGGTGGATAGGTCCGTGCCCCTATCCTTCGCTGAGTCACAGATCCAAGTCATAGTCATGTCCATTACAGTGTGTGTTACCGTGTAATCCACCTGTGAGTCATTTTCCACCCCAGCTCTCACTGACTCTTGGGGTATTTTCCCTATACTATACTTACTATATATACAGTACAGACCAAAAGTTTGGACACACCTTCTCATTCAATGCGTTTTCTTTATTTTCATGACTGTTTACATTGTAGATTCTCACTGAAGGCATCAAAACTATGAATGAACACATGTGGAGTTATGTACTTAACAAAAAAAGGTGAAATAACTGAAAACATGTTTTATATTCTAGTTTCTTCAAAATAGCCACCCTTTGCTCTGATTACTGCTTTGCACACTCTTGGCATTCTCTCCATGAGCTTCAAGAGGTAGTCACCTGAAATGGTTTCCACTTCACAGGTGTGCCTTATCAGGGTTAATTAGTGGAATTTCTTGCTTTATCAATGGGGTTGGGACCATCAGTTGTGTTGTGCAGAAGTCAGGTTAATACACAGCCGACAGCCCTATTGGACAACTGTTAAAATTCATATTATGGCAAGAACCAATCAGCTAACTAAAGAAAAACAAGTGGCCATCATTACTTTAAAAAATGAAGGTCAGTCAGTCCGGAAAATTGCAAAAACTTTAAATGTGTCCCCAAGTGGAGTCGCAAAAACCATCAAGCGCTACAACGAAACTGGGACACATGAGGACCGACCCAGGAAAGAAAGACCAAGAGTCACCTCTGCTTCTGAGGATAAGTTCATCCGAGTCACCAGCCTCAGAAGTGGCAAGTTAACAGCAGCTCAGATCAGAGACCAGATGAATGCCACACAGAGTTCTAGCAGCAGACCCATCTCTAGAACAACTGTTAAGAGGAGACTGCGCCAATCAGGCCTTCATGGTCAAATAGCTGCTAGGAAACCACTGCTAAGGAGAGGCAACAAGCAGAAGAGATTTGTTTGGGCCAAGAAACACAAGGAATGGACATTAGACCAGTGGAAATCTGTGCTTTGGTCTGATGAGTCCAAATTTGAGATCTTTGGTTCCAACCGCCGTGTCTTTGTGAGACGCAGAAAAGGTGAACGGATGGATTCCACATGCCTGGTTCCCACTGTGAAGCATGGAGGAGGAGGTGTGATGGTGTGGGGGTGTTTTGCTGGTGACACTGTTGGGGATTTATTCAAAACTGAAGGCACACTGAACCAGCATGGCTACCACAGCATCCTGCAGCGACATGCCATCCCATCCGGTTTGCGTTTAGTTGGACGATCATTTCTTTTTCAACAGGACAATGAGCCCAAACACACCTCCAGGGTGTGTAAGGGCTATTTGACCAAGAAGGAGAGTGATGGAGTGCTGCGGCAGATGACCTGGCCTCCACAGTCACCGGACCTGAACCCAATGGAGATGGTTTGGGGTGAGCTGGACCGCAGAGTGAAGGCAAAGGGGCCAACAAGTGCTAAACACCTCTGGGAACTCCTTCAAGACTGTTGGAAAACCATTTCAGGTGACTACCTCTTGAAGCTCATGGAGAGAATGCCAAGAGTGTGCAAAGCAGTAATCAGAGCAAAGGGTGGCTATTTTGAAGAAACTAGAATATAAAACATGTTTTCAGTTATTTCACCTTTTTTTGTTAAGTACATAACTCCACATGTGTTTATTCATAGTTTTGATGCCTTCAGTGAGAATCTACAATGTAAATAGTCATGAAAATAAAGAAAACGCATTGAATGAGAAGGTGTGTCCAAACTTTTGGTCTGTACTGTATGTATGCATCTATATAAACCCTTTGTAGGTAAGAAGCCCCTACCCTGATACTAACCCAGCTCCCTCCATCAAGCCCCAAGAGGAATTTATATTTACCTATTTATGATTCCATATATGTTAACCCCTTTAACCCCCCAAAGCCTTACCCTAGAGACCCTTACCTTAACCCTCCAGACCCTGAACTATCAGGAACCTCTGTCAACCAAGTGATCCTGTGAACCCACCTGAGGTCCTGTCTTAATTTATCTGAGGAGTTCTACAAATATTGTCATCTAACTCCAGTTTACAATCTGTCCAGGTTCAGATGTGGTGGACTGGCTCCACCGCAATGTGGAGGGTTTCACAGATCGCCGCGAATCTCGCAAGTATGCAGGGAACCTGCTAAAGGCTGGTTACATCCGCCACACCGTCAACAAGGTGACCTTCTCTGAACAGTGCTACTACGTGTTTGGAGACCTCTGTGGAGGTGAGTATGGTGTCTCTGCACCACAAAAGTCACACGTTCGTCTGTTTGATGATCAGCTGCAGCTGCACTAATGACCAAAAGATGGCGACAAACATGTCCCAAAACTCACCAGCTGATCATCCAGAAATATAAACATGAAACATGATATCTGATATCAGTCAGCCAGTTTTAATCAGGACTGATTCATAAATAAGCTATGAAACTATGATGTGTTGGATTCTGTCTGACTTCAGCTCCTCTTTAATGACTTGGACAGTTTGTGTCAACAGAAAATCAACAGTTCAGCTGGTGTGCTGATGTTGCTCAGCACGCATCCTGTATTCCTGAAACATTAAAATCTGAGAGGATGCAGGGAACTCACCATCAGTGTGTTTAGGGGACACACCCTGTTATTGTCCCTAATGATGCTGCATTTTAAAAAAAACAGCGTTATCATGTGACTTCATTGATTTTAAAGTATTAGCATAGGTTCTGTTAGTATTGTTAGTACTGTCAGTGGTAGTCCTGTGAGTACTGTCAGTATTGGTACGTGGTCCTGGTGAGTACTGATCATGTGGCTGGTTCTGTCTGTCAGATCTGGGTGTGATGACTCTGCTGGATAATGAGGAAGACTCCAGTCGAGGAGGAGGCTCAGATTGTGACCCTCTGGCTCCGCCCCCGGGCCCCCAGTGGCCCCCGGCCTTCCCCTACCAGTACCCCGTCCCTCACCCCTACAGCTCGCCTCACCCCCTTCACCAGCTGCCGGCTTGGGGAGGAGGAGGAGGAGGAGGAGGTCTGCACAGTGAAGGTGACACAGGTGTTTTTCTTTGCTGACAACTGTAACCCTGCATTCTTCATCTTGTCATCATTCATTCATTCATTCATCAGCCTTTAAACCAGACTCGCAGACCTTCATTTGTTTCTGTCCATCATCATCATCATCACCATTATCATCATCAGCTGAGAGGTGCAGGAACATTTCTCCTATTTCATTTTCGCCAAAATATAAACTTATTTTTACAATTTGTTCCTTCTGATGTGATGTTTCTTCCTCGTCCTTCATCATCTGTGGTTCGGACCGAATGTCAGTGACATCACAGTCAAACATACGGGCTGTTCTGTGATTGGTTAACGGGCTCTCAGAGGCCTGAGTGACGTGCAGGTTTGCCTTTCTGCCCACAGGGGGCGTTGCAGCAAAGATAAAATCAGTGTTTATCAGTCCGTTCCCCCTGGACGTCTGTCTGTCATATTCAGACAGGTTACTGACAGCGCCACCATGTGGTCAGTTATATAATACTCTCTAAAATAATCAGCCTTCACAGGCAGCTCCAATTTGAACTTTAGCATCAGGTGAGACTGCCAGTGTGAGCAGTCCAAGTTGCAGCGTGCACAAACTGAGCCTTAAAGCAGAGTCCTGCATGGATCCAAACGCGCACCCGCCCACACCCGTTAATAAAAGTCCCCCGACCCTCCACCCCCGATCAACAGACGAGGGATCCTTCTTCAGGGGGGACAGACAGGAAGTGGATGTCGTCTGTACACAACCGATCAAAATAACAACAGAAACAATATGGAGGTTTAGGATGACTTTAATATGGCGGCATGTTGCTGTGAAGAGGTAACAATGTCATGTTTTATTTTGTACAGGAAGTCACAGCAGTGGATCAAACTGTAGCGACGGTCTGAACGAGAAAGGACGAGGCAGCCAATCAGAGCCCAACAAGCAGGAAGTGAGTGCTTCAACTAACAAACAACTGGCGGCAGAGTCCCCTGGTGATGACGATGGCACACGGAGACCCCCGACCTCCTTCTCTGGTCTCCATGGTAACAAAGACTCAGAGGACCTCCCTCCGGCCCCCTCGCCACCTCGAGGTCAGCGCAGCGACCTCGCAGATCCCCGACAGTCCTTCTGCATGGCCATGGGAAACCCCAGTGATTTCTTTGTGGATGTCATGTGACCCTGTGACGGTGGAAACAACTCCCTGGTTTTAATTTGTGGTTTGAAAAAGAAGAATACAGAATCTTAAAGTTTTGAGAAACATCTAGAGAGTGAACGGACCGAGGCGACTGTGAGGAGGAAGTCTGATTTGAGGTGTTTGAGATGTTTCATTGCCATTTCAGTAAAATTAAAACCACATCACAGGTGGATTTATTTATGTACGTTCACTGTGGACTTCCTGACCTGATGCCAGAACATGATGGTGGTTATGGGCAGTGATACTGTGCTGGGACATGGTTGACTGGGAGCAACTCACTGCCCAAAGTTAGAGTTCAAGTACCCCAGGGTCTTTGTAGGCCTTTTACCGGACTACCAAAGCTCTCGACTTACCAATCTACGCTCCAACCTTAAGCTCCGGTTGTGAGCATTTGGTGGTGTCTGAAAGAAGGAGATCATGGAGCTGTGACATCAGGAGAACTGCTGCTCCTTCATGTTAAAGGAAGTTGGTTTAGGTGTTTCAGGAATCCAAACAGCATACCTCCCTTTAGAGGTACTGTGGGCGCAGACCCTGGGGCAGATCCAGGGTAAGAGATTACAAACCTCATCTGGTCTTGGAAAGCCTCAGGATCCCCCAGGAGAAGCGAACCAATCTCTGACTGGTTCACAAGTCCAATATCAAAGCACCTCTTCCACTGCTGACATGTCCCAGCAGAAACCAGAGTCCCCAGGCAGCGGCTCCTCCAGGACAACATTCAGATATTCAGAACAGCCAGAGCCTTCAGCAATGTGTAGTTGTATCGAGTCTGAGTCTCCTGAGTATCCCTACACCTGCCCGACACCTTTCACCCTGGAAGAGTATATAATCCAAACCCTATACAAGAGTCTGGTTCTGGAACAGGTCGTAGAGTATATCTGCTCGTACTCCCACTACGAATCAGGCTGTTCCCCACCAGTGAGGTGACATCACTAGAATTAGTTTCCATAGTCAGGGGCCGCACATCTGCCTGTCCTGTTGGCAGTATACCTGACAGCTATTCCTGCCCTGGATCTGCCCCGGGGCCTGCTTCCAGATGGACATGCCAAGAGTACCTCTAAAGGGAGAGACCCTGATGGGATTACCGAACTACCTCAACCCACACCTCACAAAAGCAGACAGTCCAAACCCTGTACAAGAGTGTGCTACCAGAGCAGGCACACTGCATTGATTATATTTACTTGGTACGGCTGGTACTCCTGCACCAACTCAGACTGTTCACTACCAGTGAGGTGACATCCCTAGAACTCATTTCCCAGGGTCCTTATGTTTGCCTGCCACACAATTGGTAGTATACCTGACACCTGTTCTGCCCACATAATAATAATAATAATAATAATAATACATTTTATTTCTGGCCGCCTTTCATGACACTCAAGGTCGCCTTACAGAGTAAAATACAATAAAATAGAAAGTACAAGATAATTCAACATTTAACAACAAACAAATATTAGTTTAAAAAGCAAACAAAACTAACATAAACAAAACATCTGTTCAGGCTTACCCACTCAAAGAGAGTAGGAAAGCCTGAACAGGTGAGTTTTCAGCCTGGATTTAAAGTGAAAGCCTCAGGATCCCCCAGGAGGAGCATGACATGGCACTTGGTACGGGGGCACCTTGGGTCAAAGATGAACCTGGTAGTTGTATCGGACGATCAGCTGAACTGATGGTGATGGAACTGGTTGGGTGGATCAGGCGGGAGCTCTCAGAGAGATCTGGTAAATCCAAAGTAGTGAGGGGTGAGTTGGAAACATCTGATCAAGGCCCTGTCCACTCGGTTAAACTCTACCTCGGGAGGAATTTTTCCTGCATCTTGTTGGAGGCTGGGGACATGAAGCCTGAGTGGGACACATATACTGCTCCCATTCTGGTAGTGGCTGCTGTCATTGGTACTTGTCATGGTGGTAACTAAAGAACCCACATGTGGGCATGACTAGGGATGGAGGATGTCAACGTGGGAGTCTCCTGAAGCAGTAGAGAAGGTTTAGTGAAGGTAGGGCTTTATGAAACCAGGTCAAGTACAGGAGAATTTTGTGGAGGCCACGGACAAAGACTTTGGTTTGGCCTCAGAGAGTTTATGTCAAACTGTTGTGCAGCTCAGGCAAGGCCTTGCTGTTTTCAGTAGAGAAAGAAAACTGCTTCCCTTTAGTGAGGATATTGTTGGGCGATGGAAAGAGCACTTTTTGGAACTCCTAAACTCAGCCGACACACCCTCTGTAGAGGAACGTGGAGACAGTGTATGTAGACTAGGGTGGTGGTCCCTCCTTTAAAAATGAGACTGGAGGATGTGTGCTAACTACCAGGGTATCACTCTGCTCAGCTTCTGTAAGGGTGCTGGAAAACTGACTTTGGAATCTTGAACCTCAGATTCAGATGAACTAATGGGGATTCCAACTTAGCAATGATACTGGAGGGTTCGCCATCCTGTCTGGATGGGTTTTGTGGACTTATGACAGCTGATGACGGTGTCCTTCAAGGTGTCTTGTGTGCTGCTGCTACAGTTCATCCAGTCCTTGAATAACTGAGCAAGAGTTGTGCCTGTGTTTTTGGCAGGAACTTGTGCATTTTCTCAGTGGGTGTTGTGATTTTAATGCAGGCTTCATCTGTGTGACCTTCAGTGTAGACTGGGATGGTTTGTAGTATGAAGCAGGAAGAATGAGGGTCAGCACCTCCAAATCTGATGCCATGATACTGTGGAGTGAGTCACTGCCCCAAGTGAGACAGTTTGAGTATCTCAAGGTCTTTGTAGGCCTTTAACTGGACTACCGAGTCTGCCAAGTTACGACTTCAGACCAGAGGTGAAACCTGTTGGTGCCACCGGTGTAACCAAGACTCAGAATGCCAAGTTAAGACTGACTTCAGACCAGAGATGAGCCCTGTGGGTGCGACTGACCCCTAACCCATACTGTGCACACCAACCTCCTTCCTCAGAGCAGGCATGTAATAGTGCAGATGAATATAAAGATCTATGATGGCTGAACAGCTCAGTTCGTTTACACTTTATTATTGTTATTTATTTATTTATTTATGATTGTTTTGTTTATCTGTCTTCACTCTGCAGCTTTTTAAGCAAACACTATTAAAAAATGTCCAACAAACTTTTTGTTTCTGTTGTATTTTCAAACCAAACCTCAGTGAATATGAAATCCTTCACACTCATATGTCCTGGTTTGGGTCCTGTCCTGGTCCTGGTCCTGGACTTGGTCTGGTCCTGCAGCAGGACTGACAGAAACAAGGGGAACTTCAGACGGCAGTTTTCCCCAGTGTTTAGATGTTTAATTTATTTTACGCTTCTTTATTCATTGGAATCATCATATTTATGTATATATGTATTAATACTGTGGTCATATAATTAGGTCCTCAGCACAAAGGGGGTGCAGTTCGAGGACAAAGGGGGTGCAGTTCGAGGACCCTGTTGAAATCCAAGGGGTTTTTATTCTTCCTCCAAATGAATTACATTTTTGAGGTTTAACAAACTGAAAAAAAAAAAAACCTCCTGAAACTTCACACATGTCACGTCTGGTGAAATATCCGATATTTTGTGGGTCTCGTTCTCGGGTTCAGCAGCACCCCCTACAACATTTCTATGAAGCAGCCCCTGAAGCTGGTTTCGGCTACAGGTATGCTACTTGGTAGACACATGGAACGTTCCAAGACGTACAAAAAGGTCAAACTGAGCCGTACTCTAAACCTAACTGGAAGTCGGCCATTTTTAATTTATTGTGAATTTTTTGTGTATTTTTGGCCATTTCCAGAGGTCGTACTTTAACAAACTCCTACAGATTTAATCAGATTGACTTCAAATTTGGTCTGTACCATCTGAAGACCATGGACATCAAAAGTTGCTGAAAGCATGAGCTTTCATTGAACCGTGTGACCATGGCGAGTTGTCAAATTTCCATGTGTCACCACTAAACAGGAAGTTGTAACTTCGGTGTACCTTGTTCAATCTGCACCAAACTTCACATGTTTAATAAGACTGAAGGCCTGAAGCAAACTACATGCACAGTAGGTGTCATGGGGTCACAGGTGTGTTTATCAGGATCAGGATCAGCTCTCTGCAGGATCACAGGTGTGTTTATTAGGATCAGGATCAGCTCTCTGCAGGATCACAGGTGTGTTTATTAGGATCAGCTCTCTGCAGGGTCACAGGTGTGTTTATCAGGATCAGCTCTCTGCAGGGTCACAGGTGTGTTTATCAGGATCAGGATCAGCTCTCTGCAGGATCACGTGTGTTTATTAGGATCAGCTCTCTGCAGGATCACAGGTGTGTTTATTAGGATCAGGATCAGCTCTCTGCAGGATCACGTGTGTTTATTAGGATCAGCTCTCTGCAGGATCACGTGTGTTTATTAGGATCAGCTCTCTGCAGGATCACAGGTGTGTTTATCAGGATCAGGATCAGCTCTCTGCAGGATCACATGTGTGTTTATTAGGATCAGCTCTCTGCAGGATCACAGGTGTGTTTATCAGGATAAGGATCAGCTCTCTGCAGGATCACATGTGTGTTTATTAGGATCAGCTCTCTGCAGGATCACAGGTGTGTTTATCAGGATCAGCTCTCTGCAGGATCACATGTGTGTTTATTAGGATCAGCTCTCTGCAGGATCACAGGTGTGTTTATTAGGATCAGGATCAGCTCTCTGTAGGGTCACAGGTGTGTTTATCAGGATCACAGGTGTGTTTATTAGGATCAGCTCTCTGCAGGATCACAGGTGTGTTTATTAGGATCAGCTCTCTGCAGGATCACAGGTGTGTTTATCAGGATCAGGATCAGCTCTCTGCAGGGTCACAGGTGTGTTTATCAGGATCAGCTCTCTGCAGGGTCACAGGTGTGTTTATTAGGATCAGCTCTCTGCAGGGTCACAGGTGTGTTTATTAGGATCAGCTCTCTGCAGGATCACAGGTGTGTTTATTAGGATCAGGATCAGCTCTCTGCAGGGTCACAGGTGTGTTTATCAGGATCAGCTCTCTGCAGGGTCACAGGTGTGTTTATTAGGATCAGCTCTCTGCAGGGTCACAGGTGTGTTTATTAGGATCAGCTCTCTGCAGGATCACAGGTGTGTTTATCAGGATCAGGATCAGCTCTCTGCAGGGTCACAGGTGTGTTTATCAGGATCAGGATCAGCTCTCTGCAGGATCACAGGTGTGTTTATTAGGATCAGCTCTCTGCAGGATCACAGGTGTGTTTATTAGGATCAGCTCTCTGCAGGATCACAGGTGTGTTTATTAGGATCAGGATCAGCTCTCTGCAGGATCACAGGTGTGTTTATTAGGATCAGCTCTCTGCAGGATCACAGGTGTGTTTATTAGGATCAGGATCAGCTCTCTGCAGGGTCATAGATGTGTTTATCAGGATCAGCTCTCTGCAGGATCACAGGTGTGTTTATTAGGATCAGGATCAGCTCTCTGCAGGGTCACAGGTGTGTTTATCAGGATCAGGATCAGCTCTCTGCAGGGTCATAGATGTGTTTATCAGGATCAGCTCTCTGCAGGATCACAGGTGTGTTTATTAGGATCAGGATCAGCTCTCTGCAGGGTCACAGGTGTGTTTATCAGGATCAGCTCTCTGCAGGATCACAGGTGTGTTTATCAGGATCAGCTCTCTGCAGGATCATAGGTGTGTTCATTAGGATCAGCTCTCTGCAGGATCACAGGTGTGTTTATTAGGATCAGGATCAGCTCTCTGCAGGATCACAGGTGTGTTTATCAGGATCAGCTCTCTGCAGGGTCACAGGTGTGTTTATTAGGATCAGGATCAGCTCTCTGCAGGGTCACAGGTGTGTTTATTAGGATCAGGATCAGTTCTCTGCAGGATCACAGGTGTGTTTATCAGGATCACAGGTGTGTTTATTTCAGGATCACAGGTGTGTTTATTAGGATCAGGATCAGCTCTCTGCAGGATCACAGGTGTGTTTATTAGGATCAGCTCTCTGCAGGGTCACAGGTGTGTTTATTAGGATCAGGATCAGCTCTCTGCAGGATCACAGGTGTGTTTATCAGGATCACAGGTGTGTTTATTAGGATCAGCTCTCCGCAGGATCACAGGTGTGTTTATTCACAGGTGTGTTTATTAGGATCAGCTCTCCGCAGGATCACAGGTGTGTTTATCAGGATCAGCTCTCTGCAGGGTCACAGGTGTGTTTATCAGGATCAGGATCAGCTCTCTGCAGGGTCATAGATGTGTTTATCAGGATCAGCTCTCCTCAGGATCACAGGTGTGTTTATTAGGATCAGGATCAGCTCTCTGCAGGGTCACAGGTGTGTTTATCAGGATCAGCTCTCTGCAGGATCACAGGTGTGTTTATTAGGATCAGCTCTCTGCAGGGTCATAGATGTGTTTATCAGGATCACCTCTCTGCAGGATCACAGGTGTGTTTATTAGGATCAGGATCAGCTCTCTGCAGGGTCACAGGTGTGTTTATCAGGATCAGCTCTCTGCAGGATCACAGGTGTGTTTATCAGGATCAGGATCAGCTCTCTGCAGGGTCACAGGTGTGTTTATCAGGATCAGCTCTCTGCAGGATCACAGGTGTGTTTATTAGGATCAGCTCTCTGCAGGATCACAGGTGTGTTTATTAGGATCAGGATCAGCTCTCTGCAGGATCACAGGTGTGTTTATCAGGATCAGCTCTCTGCAGGGTCACAGGTGTGTTTATTAGGATCAGGATCAGCTCTCTGCAGGGTCACAGGTGTGTTTATCAGGATCAGCTCTCTGCAGGATCACAGGTGTGTTTATTAGGATCAGGATCAGCTCTCTGCAGGGTCACAGGTGTGTTTATCAGGATCAGCTCTCTGCAGGATCACAGGTGTGTTTATCAGGATCAGGATCAGCTCTCTGCAGGGTCACAGGTGTGTTTATCAGGATCAGCTCTCTGCAGGATCACAGGTGTGTTTATTAGGATCAGCTCTCTGCAGGATCACAGGTGTGTTTATTAGGATCAGGATCAGCTCTCTTCACAGGTGTGTTTATCAGGATCAGCTCTCTGCAGGATCACAGGTGTGTCAGGATCAGCTCTCTTCACAGGTGTGTTTATCAGGATCAGCTCTCTGCAGGATCACAGGTGTGTTTATTAGGATCAGCTCTCTGCAGGATCACAGGTGTGTTTATCAGGATCAGCTCTCTGCAGGGTCACAGGTGTGTTTATCAGGATCAGGATCAGCTCTCTGCAGGGTCACAGGTGTGTTTATCAGGATCAGCTCTCTGCAGGATCACAGGTGTGTTTATCAGGATCAGGATCAGCTCTCTGCAGGGTCACAGGTGTGTTTATCAGGATCAGGATCAGCTCTCTGCAGGGTCATAGATGTGTTTATCAGGATCAGCTCTCTGCAGGATCACAGGTGTGTTTATTAGGATCAGGATCAGCTCTCTGCAGGGTCACAGGTGTGTTTATCAGGATCAGCTCTCTGCAGGATCACAGGTGTGTTTATCAGGATCAGGATCAGCTCTCTGCAGGGTCACAGGTGTGTTTATCAGGATCAGCTCTCTGCAGGATCACAGGTGTGTTTATTAGGATCAGCTCTCTGCAGGATCACAGGTGTGTTTATTAGGATCAGGATCAGCTCTCTGCAGGGTCACAGGTGTGTTTATCAGGATCAGCTCTCTGCAGGATCACAGGTGTGTTTATCAGGATCAGGATCAGCTCTCTGCAGGGTCACAGGTGTATTAATTAGGATCAGCTCTCTGCAGGGTCACAGGTGTGTTTAATAGGATCAGGATCAGCTCTCTGCAGGGTCACAGGTGTGTTTATTAGGATCAGGATCAGCTCTCTGCAGGATCACATGTGTGTTTATTAGGATCAGGATCAGCTCTCTGCAGGGTCATAGATGTGTTTATCAGGATCAGCTCTCTGCAGGATCACAGGTGTGTTTATTAGGATCAGGATCAGCTCTCTGCAGGGTCACAGGTGTGTTTATCAGGATCAGCTCTCTGCAGGATCACAGGTGTGTTTATCAGGATCAGGATCAGCTCTCTGCAGGGTCACAGGTGTGTTTATCAGGATCAGCTCTCTGCAGGATCACAGGTGTGTTTATTAGGATCAGCTCTCTGCAGGATCACAGGTGTGTTTATTAGGATCAGGATCAGCTCTCTGCAGGGTCACAGGTGTGTTTATCAGGATCAGCTCTCTGCAGGATCACAGGTGTGTTTATCAGGATCAGGATCAGCTCTCTGCAGGGTCACAGGTGTATTAATTAGGATCAGCTCTCTGCAGGGTCACAGGTGTGTTTAATAGGATCAGGATCAGCTCTCTGCAGGGTCACAGGTGTGTTTATTAGGATCAGGATCAGCTCTCTGCAGGATCACATGTGTGTTTATTAGGATCAGGATCAGCTCTCTGCAGGATCACAGGTGTGTTTATCAGGATCAGCTCTCTGCAGGGTCGCAGGTGTGTTTATTAGGGTCAGGATCAGCTCTCTGCAGGATCACAGGTGTGTTTATTAGGATCAGCTCTCTGCAGGGTCACAGGTGTGTTTATCAGGATCAGGATCAGCTCTCTGCAGGGTCACAGGTGTATTTATTAGGATCAGCTCTCTGCAGGATCACAGGTGTGTTTATTAGGATCAGGATCAGCTCTCTGTAGGGTCACAGGTGTTTATCAGGATCACAGGTGTATTTATTAGGATCAGCTCTCTGCAGGGTCACAGGTGTGTTTATTAGGATCAGGATCAGCTCTCTGCAGGGTCACAGGTGTGTTTATCAGGATCAGCTCTCTGCAGGGTCATAGGTGTGTTTATCAGGATCAGGATCAGCTCTCTGCAGGGTCACAGGTGTGTTTATCAGGATCAGCTCTCTGCAGGGTCAGAGGTGTGTTTATTAGGATCAGGATCAGCTCTCTGCAGGATCACAGGTGTGTTTATTAGGATCAGCTCTCTGCAGGGTCACAGGTGTGTTTATTAGGATCAGGATCAGCTCTCTGCAGGATCACAGGTGTGTTTATTAGGATCAGCTCTCTGCAGGGTCACAGGTGTGTTTATCAGGATCAGGATCAGCTCTCTGCAGGATCACAGGTGTGTTTATTAGGATCAGCTCTCTGCAGGATCACAGGTGTGTTTATTAGGATCAGGATCAGCTCTCTGCAGGATCACATGTGTGTTTATTAGGATCAGCTCTCTGCAGGATCAAGTGTGTTTATTAGGATCAGCTCTCTGCAGGATCACATGTGTGTTTATCAGGATCAAGATCAGCTCTCTGCAGGATCACAGGTGTGTTTATTAGGATCAGCTCTCTGCAGGGTCACAGGTGTGTTTATCAGGATCAGGATCAGCTCTCTGCAGGATCACAGGTGTGTTTATTAGGATCAGCTCTCTGCAGGATCACAGGTGTGTTTATTAGGATCAGGATCAGCTCTCTGCAGGATCACATGTGTGTTTATTAGGATCAGCTCTCTGCAGGATCACGTGTGTTTATTAGGATCAGCTCTCTGCAGGATCACATGTGTGTTTATCAGGATCAGGATCAGCTCTCTGCAGGGTCACAGGTGTGTTTATCAGGATCAAGATCAGCTCTCTGCAGGATCACATGTGTGTTTATTAGGATCAGCTCTCTGCAGGATCACAGGTGTGTTTATTAGGATCAGGATCAGCTGTCTGCAGGGTCACAGGTGTGTTTATCAGGATCAGGATCAGCTCTCTGCAGGGTCACAGGTGTATTTATTAGGATCAGCTCTCTGCAGGATCACAGGTGTGTTTATTAGGATCAGGATCAGCTCTCTGTAGGGTCACAGATGTGTTTATTAGGATCAGGATCAGCTCTCTGCAGGGTCACAGGTGTGTTTATCAGGATCAGGATCAGCTCTCTGCAGGGTCACAGGTGTATTTATTAGGATCAGCTCTCTGCAGGATCACAGGTGTGTTTATTAGGATCAGGATCAGCTCTCTGCAGGATCACAGGTGTGTTTATTAGGATCAGGATCAGCTCTCTGTAGGGTCACAGGTGTGTTTATCAGGGTCACAGGTGTGTTTATTAGGATCAGCTCTCTGCAGGGTCACAGGTGTGTTTATTAGGATCAGCTCTCTGCAGGATCACAGGTGTGTTTATCAGGATCAGGATCAGCTCTCTGCAGGATCACAGGTGTGTTTATCAGGATCAGGATCAGCTCTCTGCAGGATCACAGGTGTGTTTATTAGGATCAGCTCTCTGCAGGATCACAGGTGTGTTTATCAGGATCAGGATCAGCTCTCTGCAGGGTCACAGGTGTGTTTATTAGGATCAGCTCTCTGCAGGATCACAGGTGTGTTTATCAGGATCAGGATCAGCTCTCTGCAGGGTCACAGGTGTGTTTATCAGGATCAGGATCAGCTCTCTGCAGGATCACAGGTGTGTTTATTAGGATCAGCTCTCTGCAGGGTCACAGGTGTGTTTATCAGGATCAGCTCTCTGCAGGGTCACAGGTGTGTTTATTAGGATCAGCTCTCTGCAGGGTCACAGGTGTGTTTATTAGGATCAGCTCTCTGCAGGATCACAGGTGTGTTTATCAGGATCAGGATCAGCTCTCTGCAGGGTCACATGTGTTTTTATCAGGATCAGGATCAGCTCTCTGCAGGATCACAGGTGTGTTTATTAGGATCAGTTCTCTGCAGGATCACAGGTGTGTTTATTAGGATCAGGATCAGCTCTCTGCAGGGTCACAGGTGTGTTAATTAGGATCAGCTCTCTGCAGGATCACAGGTGTGTTTATTAGGATCAGGATCAGCTCTCTGCAGGGTCACAGGTGTGTTTATTAGGATCAGCTCTCTGCAGGATCACAGGTGTGTTTATTAGGATCAGGATCAGCTCTCTGCAGGGTCACAGGTGTGTTTATCAAGATCAGGATCAGCTCTCTGCAGGGTCACAGGTGTGTTTATTAGGATCAGCTCTCTGCAGGGTCACAGGTGTGTTTATCTGGATCAGGATCAGCTCTCTGCAGGATCACAGGTGTGTTTATTAGGATCAGCTCTCTGCAGGATCACAGGTGTGTTTATTAGGATCAGGATCAGCTCTCTGCAGGGTCACAGGTGTATTTATTAGGATCAGCTCTCTGCAGGATCACAGGTGTGTTTATTAGGATCAGGATCAGCTCTCTGCAGGGTCATGGGTGTGTTTATCAGGATCAGCTCTCTGCAGGATCACAGGTGTGTTTATTAGAATCAGCTCTCCGCAGGATCACAGGTGTGTTTATTAGGATCAGCTCTCCGCAGGATCACAGGTGTGTTTATCAGGATCAGCTCTCTGCAGGGTCACAGGTGTGTTTATTAGGATCAGGATCAGCTCTCTGCAGGGTCATAGATGTGTTTATCAGGATCAGCTCTCTGCAGGATCACAGGTGTGTTTATTAGGATCAGGATCAGCTCTCTGCAGGGTCACAGGTGTGTTTATCAGGATCAGGATCAGCTCTCTGCAGGGTCATAGATGTGTTTATCAGGATCAGCTCTCTGCAGGATCACAGGTGTGTTTATTAGGATCAGGATCAGCTCTCTGCAGGGTCACAGGTGTGTTTATCAGGATCAGCTCTCTGCAGGATCACAGGTGTGTTTATCAGGATCAGCTCTCTGCAGGATCATAGGTGTGTTCATTAGGATCAGCTCTCTGCAGGATCACAGGTGTGTTTATTAGGATCAGGATCAGCTCTCTGCAGGATCACAGGTGTGTTTATCAGGATCAGCTCTCTGCAGGGTCACAGGTGTGTTTATTAGGATCAGGATCAGCTCTCTTCAGGGTCACAGGTGTGTTTATCAGGATCAGCTCTCTGCAGGATCACAGGTGTGTTTATCAGGATCAGGATCAGCTCTCTGCAGGGTCACAGGTGTATTTATTAGGATCAGCTCTCTGCAGGATCACAGGTGTGTTTAATAGGATCAGGATCAGCTCTCTGCAGGGTCACAGGTGTGTTTATTAGGATCAGGATCAGTTCTCTGCAGGATCACAGGTGTGTTTATCAGGATCACAGGTGTGTTTATTAGGATCAGGATCAGCTCTCTGCAGGGTCACAGGTGTGTTTATCAGGATCACAGGTGTGTTTATTAGGATCAGGATCAGCTCTCTGCAGGATCACAGGTGTGTTTATCAGGATCAGCTCTCTGCAGGGTCGCAGGTGTGTTTATTAGGATCAGGATCAGCTCTCTGCAGGATCACAGGTGTGTTTATTAGGATCAGCTCTCTGCAGGGTCGTAGGTGTGTTTATTAGGATCAGGATCAGCTCTCTGCAGGATCACAGGTGTGTTTATTAGGATCAGCTCTCTGCAGGGTCACAGGTGTGTTTATTAGGATCAGCTCTCCGCAGGATCACAGGTGTGTTTATTAGGATCAGGATCAGCTCTCTGCAGGGTCACAGGTGTGTTTATCAGGATCACAGGTGTGTTTATTAGGATCAGCTCTCCGCAGGATCACAGGTGTGTTTATCAGGATCAGCTCTCTGCAGGGTCATAGATGTGTTTATCAGGATCAGCTCTCTGCAGGATCACAGGTGTGTTTATTAGGATCAGGATCAGCTCTCTGCAGGGTCACAGGTGTGTTTATCAGGATCAGCTCTCTGCAGGATCACAGGTGTGTTTATTAGGATCAGGATCAGCTCTCTGCAGGGTCATAGATGTGTTTATCAGGATCACCTCTCTGCAGGATCACAGGTGTGTTTATTAGGATCAGGATCAGCTCTCTGCAGGGTCACAGGTGTGTTTATCAGGATCAGCTCTCTGCAGGATCACAGGTGTGTTTATCAGGATCAGGATCAGCTCTCTGCAGGGTCACAGGTGTGTTTATCAGGATCAGCTCTCTGCAGGATCACAGGTGTGTTTATTAGGATCAGCTCTCTGCAGGATCACAGGTGTGTTTATTAGGATCAGGATCAGCTCTCTGCAGGATCACAGGTGTGTTTATCAGGATCAGCTCTCTGCAGGGTCACAGGTGTGTTTATTAGGATCAGGATCAGCTCTCTGCAGGGTCACAGGTGTGTTTGTCAGGATCAGCTCTCTGCAGGATCACAGGTGTGTTTATTAGGATCAGGATCAGCTCTCTGCAGGGTCACAGGTGTGTTTATCAGGATCAGCTCTCTGCAGGATCACAGGTGTGTTTATCAGGATCAGGATCAGCTCTCTGCAGGGTCACAGGTGTGTTTATCAGGATCAGCTCTCTGCAGGATCACAGGTGTGTTTATTAGGATCAGCTCTCTGCAGGATCACAGGTGTGTTTATTAGGATCAGGATCAGCTCTCTGCAGGATCACAGGTGTGTTTATTAGGATCAGCTCTCTGCAGGGTCACAGGTGTGTTTATTAGGATCAGCTCTCTGCAGGATCACAGGTGTGTTTATTAGGATCAGGATCAGCTCTCTGCAGGGTCACAGGTGTGTTTATTAGGATCAGCTCTCTGCAGGATCACAGGTGTGTTTATTAGGATCAGCTCTCTGCAGGATCACAGGTGTGTTTATTAGGATCAGCTCTCTGCAGGGTCACAGGTGTATTTATTAGGATCAGCTCTCTGCAGGGTCACAGGTGTGTTTATTAGGATCAGCTCTCTGCAGGGTCACAGGTGTGTTTATCAGGATCAGCTCTCTGCAGGATCACAGGTGTGTTTATTAGGATCAGCTCTCTGCAGGATCACAGGTGTGTTTATTAGGATCAGGATCAGCTCTCTGCAGGGTCACAGGTGTGTTTATCAAGATCAGGATCAGCTCTCTGCAGGGTCACAGGTGTGTTTATTAGGATCAGCTCTCTGCAGGGTCACAGGTGTGTTTATCTGGATCAGGATCAGCTCTCTGCAGGATCACAGGTGTGTTTATTAGGATCAGCTCTCTGCAGGACCACAGGTGTGTTTATTAGGATCAGGATCAGCTCTCTGCAGGGTCACAGGTGTATTTATTAGGATCAGCTCTCTGCAGGATCACAGGTGTGTTTATTAGGATCAGGATCAGCTCTCTGCAGGGTCACAGGTGTGTTTATTAGGATCAGCTCTCTGCAGGATCACAGGTGTGTTTATTAGGATCAGCTCTCCGCAGGATCACAGGTGTGTTTATCAGGATCAGCTCTCTGCAGGGTCACAGGTGTGTTTATTAGGATCAGGATCAGCTCTCTGCAGGGTCATAGATGTGTTTATCAGGATCAGCTCTCTGCAGGATCACAGGTGTGTTTATTAGGATCAGGATCAGCTCTCTGCAGGGTCACAGGTGTGTTTATCAGGATCAGGATCAGCTCTCTGCAGGGTCATAGATGTGTTTATCAGGATCAGCTCTCTGCAGGATCACAGGTGTATTTATTAGGATCAGGATCAGCTCTCTGCAGGGTCACAGGTGTGTTTATCAGGATCAGCTCTCTGCAGGATCACAGGTGTGTTTATCAGGATCAGGATCAGCTCTCTGCAGGGTCACAGGTGTGTTTATCAGGATCAGCTCTCTGCAGGATCACAGGTGTGTTTATTAGGATAAGCTCTCTGCAGGATCACAGGTGTGTTTATTAGGATCAGGATCAGCTCTCTGCAGGGTCACAGGTGTGTTTATCAGGATCAGCTCTCTGCAGGATCACAGGTGTGTTTATCAGGATCAGGATCAGCTCTCTGCAGGGTCACAGGTGTATTAATTAGGATCAGCTCTCTGCAGGGTCACAGGTGTGTTTAATAGGATCAGGATCAGCTCTCTGCAGGGTCACAGGTGTGTTTATTAGGATCAGGATCAGCTCTCTGCAGGATCACATGTGTGTTTATTAGGATCAGGATCAGCTCTCTGCAGGATCACAGGTGTGTTTATCAGGATCACAGGTGTGTTTATTAAGATCAGCTCTCTGCAGGATCACAGGTGTGTTTATCAGGATCAGCTCTCTGCAGGGTCGCAGGTGTGTTTATTAGGGTCAGGATCAGCTCTCTGCAGGATCACAGGTGTGTTTATTAGGATCAGCTCTCTGCAGGGTCACAGGTGTGTTTATCAGGATCAGGATCAGCTCTCTGCAGGGTCACAGGTGTATTTATTAGGATCAGCTCTCTGCAGGATCACAGGTGTGTTTATTAGGATCAGGATCAGCTCTCTGTAGGGTCACAGGTGTGTTTATCAGGATCACAGGTGTATTTATTAGGATCAGCTCTCTGCAGGGTCACAGGTGTGTTTATTAGGATCAGGATCAGCTCTCTGCAGGGTCACAGGTGGGTTTATCAGGATCAGCTCTCTGCAGGGTCATAGGTGTGTTTATCAGGATCAGCTCTCTGCAGGGTCACAGGTGTGTTTATCAGGATCAGCTCTCTGCAGGGTCAGAGGTGTGTTTATTAGGATCAGGATCAGCTCTCTGCAGGATCACAGGTGTGTTTATTAGGATCAGCTCTCTGCAGGGTCACAGGTGTGTTTATTAGGATCAGGATCAGCTCTCTGCAGGATCACAGGTGTGTTTATTAGGATCAGCTCTCTGCAGGGTCACAGGTGTGTTTATCAGGATCAGGATCAGCTCTCTGCAGGATCACAGGTGTGTTTATTAGGATCAGCTCTCTGCAGGATCACAGGTGTGTTTATTAGGATCAGGATCAGCTCTCTGCAGGATCACATGTGTGTTTATTAGGATCAGCTCTCTGCAGGATCACGTGTGTTTATTAGGATCAGCTCTCTGCAGGATCACATGTGTGTTTATCAGGATCAGGATCAGCTCTCTGCAGGGTCACAGGTGTGTTTATCAGGATCAAGATCAGCTCTCTGCAGGATCACATGTGTGTTTATTAGGATCAGCTCTCTGCAGGATCACAGGTGTGTTTATTAGGATCAGGATCAGCTCCCTGCAGGGTCACAGGTGTGTTTATCAGGATCAGGATCAGCTCTCTGCAGGGTCACAGGTGTATTTATTAGGATCAGCTCTCTGCAGGATCACAGGTGTGTTTATTAGGATCAGGATCAGCTCTCTGCAGGGTCACAGGTGTGTTTATCAGGATCAGGATCAGCTCTCTGCAGGGTCACAGGTGTATTTATTAGGATCAGCTCTCTGCAGGATCACAGGTGTGTTTATCAGGATCAGGATCAGCTCTCTGCAGGATCACAGGTGTGTTTATTAGGATCAGGATCAGCTCTCTCAGGGTCACAGGTGTGTTTATCAGGGTCACTGATCAGCTCTCTGGGTCACAGGTGTGTTTATTAGGATCAGCTCTCTGCAGGGTCACAGGTGTGTTTATTCAGGATCAGCTCTCTGCAGGGTCACAGGTGTGTTTATGTGTGTTTATCAGGATCAGGATCAGCTCTCTGCAGGGTCACAGGTGTGTTTATCAGGATCAGGATCAGCTCTCTGCAGGATCACAGGTGTGTTTATTAGGATCAGGATCAGCTCTCTGCAGGATCACAGGTGTGTTTATTAGGATCAGCTCTCTGCAGGGTCACAGGTGTGTTTATCAGGATCAGCTCTCTGCAGGGTCACAGGTGTGTTTATCAGGATCAGGATCAGCTCTCTGCAGGATCACGTGTGTTTATTAGGATCAGCTCTCTGCAGGATCACAGGTGTGTTTATTAGGATCAGGATCAGCTCTCTGCAGGATCACGTGTGTTTATTAGGATCAGCTCTCTGCAGGATCACGTGTGTTTATTAGGATCAGCTCTCTGCAGGATCACAGGTGTGTTTATCAGGATCAGGATCAGCTCTCTGCAGGATCACAGGTGTGTTTATTAGGATCAGCTCTCTGCAGGATCACAGGTGTGTTTATCAGGATCAGGATCAGCTCTCTGCAGGATCACAGGTGTGTTTATTAGGATCAGCTCTCTGCAGGATCACAGGTGTGTTTATCAGGATCAGATCAGCTCTCTGCAGGATCACAGGTGTGTTTATTCAGGATCAGCTCTCTGCAGGATCACAGGTGTGTTTATTAGGATCAGGATCAGCTCTCTGCAGGGTCACAGGTGTGTTTATCAGGATCAGGGTCACAGGTGTGTTTATTAGGATCAGCTCTCTGCAGGTGTGTTTATTAGGATCACAGGTGTGTTTATTAGGATCAGCTCTCTGCAGGATCACAGGTGTGTTTATCAGGATCAGGATCAGCTCTCTGCAGGGTCACAGGTGTGTTTATCAGGATCAGGATCAGCTCTCTGCAGGATCACAGGTGTGTTTATTAGGATCAGCTCTCTGCAGGATCACAGGTGTGTTTATTAGGATCAGGATCAGCTCTCTGCAGGGTCACAGGTGTGTTTATTAGGATCAGCTCTCTGCAGGATCACAGGTGTGTTTATTAGGATCAGCATCAGCTCTCTGCAGGGTCACAGGTGTGTTTATTAGGATCAGCTCTCTGCAGGATCACAGGTGTGTTTATTAGGATCAGGATCAGCTCTCTGCAGGGTCACAGGTGTGTTTATCAGGATCAGGATCAGCTCTCTGCAGGGTCACAGGTGTGTTTATTAGGATCAGCTCTCTGCAGGGTCACAGGTGTGTTTATCTGGATCAGGATCAGCTCTCTGCAGGATCACAGGTGTGTTTATTAGGATCAGCTCTCTGCAGGATCACAGGTGTGTTTATTAGGATCAGGATCAGCTCTCTGCAGGGTCACAGGTGTGTTTATTAGGATCAGCTCTCTGCAGGATCACAGGTGTGTTTATTAGGATCAGGATCAGCTCTCTGCAGGGTCACGGGTGTGTTTATCAGGATCAGCTCTCTGCAGGATCACAGGTGTGTTTATTAGAATCAGCTCTCCGCAGGATCACAGGTGTGTTTATCAGGATCAGCTCTCTGCAGGGTCACAGGTGTGTTTATTAGGATCAGGATCAGCTCTCTGCAGGGTCATAGATGTGTTTATCAGGATCAGCTCTCTGCAGGATCACAGGTGTGTTTATTAGGATCAGGATCAGCTCTCTGCAGGGTCACAGGTGTGTTTATCAGGATCAGGATCAGCTCTCTGCAGGGTCATAGATGTGTTTATCAGGATCAGCTCTCTGCAGGATCACAGGTGTGTTTATTAGGATCAGGATCAGCTCTCTGCAGGGTCACAGGTGTGTTTATCAGGATCAGCTCTCTGCAGGATCACAGGTGTGTTTATCAGGATCAGCTCTCTGCAGGATCATAGGTGTGTTCATTAGGATCAGCTCTCTGCAGGATCACAGGTGTGTTTATTAGGATCAGGATCAGCTCTCTGCAGGATCACAGGTGTGTTTATCAGGATCAGCTCTCTGCAGGGTCACAGGTGTGTTTATTAGGATCAGGATCAGCTCTCTTCAGGGTCACAGGTGTGTTTATTAGGATCAGGATCAGTTCTCTGCAGGATCACAGGTGTGTTTATCAGGATCACAGGTGTGTTTATTAGGATCAGGATCAGCTCTCTGCAGGATCACAGGTGTGTTTATCAGGATCACAGGTGTGTTTATTAGGATCAGGATCAGCTCTCTGCAGGATCACAGGTGTGTTTATTAGGATCAGCTCTCTGCAGGGTCGCAGGTGTGTTTATTAGGATCAGGATCAGCTCTCTGCAGGATCACAGGTGTGTTTATCAGGATCACAGGTGTGTTTATTAGGATCAGCTCTCCGCAGGATCACAGGTGTGTTTATCAGGATCACAGGTGTGTTTATTAGGATCAGCTCTCCGCAGGATCACAGGTGTGTTTATCAGGATCAGCTCTCTGCAGGGTCACAGGTGTGTTTATCAGGATCAGGATCAGCTCTCTGCAGGGTCATAGATGTGTTTATCAGGATCAGCTCTCCTCAGGATCACAGGTGTGTTTATTAGGATCAGGATCAGCTCTCTGCAGGGTCACAGGTGTGTTTATCAGGATCAGCTCTCTGCAGGATCACAGGTGTGTTTATTAGGATCAGCTCTCTGCAGGGTCATAGATGTGTTTATCAGGATCACCTCTCTGCAGGATCACAGGTGTGTTTATTAGGATCAGGATCAGCTCTCTGCAGGGTCACAGGTGTGTTTATCAGGATCAGCTCTCTGCAGGATCACAGGTGTGTTTATCAGGATCAGGATCAGCTCTCTGCAGGGTCACAGGTGTGTTTATCAGGATCAGCTCTCTGCAGGATCACAGGTGTGTTTATTAGGATCAGCTCTCTGCAGGATCACAGGTGTGTTTATTAGGATCAGGATCAGCTCTCTGCAGGATCACAGGTGTGTTTATCAGGATCAGCTCTCTGCAGGGTCACAGGTGTGTTTATTAGGATCAGGATCAGCTCTCTGCAGGGTCACAGGTGTGTTTATCAGGATCAGCTCTCTGCAGGATCACAGGTGTGTTTATTAGGATCAGGATCAGCTCTCTGCAGGGTCACAGGTGTGTTTATCAGGATCAGCTCTCTGCAGGATCACAGGTGTGTTTATCAGGATCAGGATCAGCTCTCTGCAGGGTCACAGGTGTGTTTATCAGGATCAGCTCTCTGCAGGATCACAGGTGTGTTTATTAGGATCAGCTCTCTGCAGGATCACAGGTGTGTTTATTAGGATCAGGATCAGCTCTCTGCAGGATCACAGGTGTGTTTATCAGGATCAGGATCAGCTCTCTGCAGGGTCACAGGTGTGTTTATCAGGATCAGCTCTCTGCAGGGTCACAGGTGTGTTTATTAGGATCAGGATCAGCTCTCTGCAGGATCACAGGTGTGTTTATTAGGATCAGCTCTCTGCAGGATCACAGGTGTGCTTATTAGGATCAGCTCTCTGCAGGATCACAGGTGTGTTTATTAGGATCAGCTCTCTGCAGGGTCACAGGTGTGTTTATTAGGATCAGCTCTCTGCAGGATCACAGGTGTGTTTATTAGGATCAGCTCTCTGCAGGATCACAGGTGTGTTTATCAGGATCAGGATCAGCTCTCTGCAGGGTCACAGGTGTATTTATTAGGATCAGCTCTCTGCAGGGTCACAGGTGTGTTTATCTGGATCAGGATCAGCTCTCTGCAGGATCACAGGTGTGTTTATTAGGATCAGCTCTCTGCAGGGTCACAGGTGTGTTTATTAGGATCAGCTCTCCGCAGGATCACAGGTGTGTTTATCAGGATCAGGATCAGCTCTCTGCAGGGTCACAGGTGTATTTATTAGGATCAGGATCAGCTCTCTGCAGGGTCACAGGTGTGTTTATTAGGATCAGGATCAGCTCTCTGTAGGGTCACAGGTGTGTTTATCAGGATCACAGGTGTGTTTATTAGGATCAGCTCTCTGCAGGGTCACAGGTGTGTTTATTAGGATCAGCTCTCTGCAGGATCACAGGTGTGTTTATTAGGATCAGGATCAGCTCCCTGTAGGGTCACAGGTGTGTTTATCAGGATCACAGGTGTGTTTATTAGGATCAGCTCTCTGCAGGGTCACAGGTGTGTTTATTAGGATCAGCTCTCTGTAGGGTCACAGGTGTGTTTATCAGGATCACAGGTGTGTTTATTAGGATCAGCTCTCTTTAGGGTCACAGGTGTGTTTATTAGGATCAGCTCTCTGTAGGGTCACAGGTGTGTTTATCAGGATCACAGGTGTGTTTATTAGGATCAGCTCTCTTTAGGGTCACAGGTGTGTTTATTAGGATCAGCTCTCTGTAGGGTCACAGGTGTGTTTATTAGGATCAGCTCTCTGTAGGGTCACAGGTGTGTTTATCAGGATCACAGGTGTGTTTATTAGGATCAGCTCTCTGCAGGGTCATGGGTGTGTTTATCAGGATCAGGATCAGCTCTCTGCAGGGTCACAGGTGTGTTTATCAGGATCAGGATCAGCTCTCTGCAGGAGTCTGACAGGAAGTATTTCTGCACTGTAGTGTGAGTACTTTTACTGTAGGACAGGATGTGAGTACTAAGTGGTTTTAGTCACGTGAGTGTAGGCGTGTGCACCGTGAAGGTGTAAGTGATGCAAAGTGTAGGACCAGGATCAGGTGTTGGAGCTGGATCAGGTGTAGGACCAGGATCAGGTGTAGGACCAGGATCAGGTGTAGGACCAGGATCAGGTGTAGGAGCGGGATCAGGTGTAGGACCAGGATCAGGTGTAGGAGCGGGATCAGGTGTAGGACCAGGATCAGGTGTAGGACCAGGATCAGGTGTAGGAGCGGGATCAGGTGTAGGAGCGGGATCAGGTGTAGGAGCGGGATCAGGTGTAGGAACGGGATCAGGTGTAGGAGCGGGATCAGGTGTAGGACCGGGATCAGGTGTAGGACCGGGATCAGGTGTAGGAGCGGGATCAGGTGTAGGAGCGAGATCAGGTGTAGGACCGGGATCAGGTGTAGGACCGGGATCAGGTGTAGGACCGGGATCAGGTGCAGGACCAGGATCAGGTGTAGGAGCGAGATCAGGTGTAGGACCGGGATCAGGTGTAGGAGCGGGATCAGGTGTAGGAGCGGGATCAGGTGTAGGAGCGGGATCAGGTGTAGGACCAGGATCAGGTGTAGGAGCGAGATCAGGTGTAGGAGCGAGATCAGGTGTAGGACCGGGATCAGGTGTAGGACCGGGATCAGGTGTAGGAGCGGGATCAGGTGTAGGACCGGGATCAGGTGTAGGAGGATCAGGTGTAGGACCGGGATCAGGTGTAGGACCGGGATCAGGTGTAGGAGCGGGATCAGGTGTAGGACCGGGATCAGGTGTAGGAGTGGGATCAGGTGTAGGACCGGGATCAGGTGTAGGACCAGGATCAGGTGTAGGACCAGGATCAGGTGTAGGAGCGGGGTCACTGTACTGACCTGCTGTATGTGAACTGATCTGAGGTCTGAGGAAACAAGGTGTTTGATGACGTGTGTGTGAGTGTTGTGCTGATCTCAGGTCAGTGTGATGTGACTGATCAGGATTCATATGGAGAGCTTCCTGTCTCCTCTCACAGGAGGAGGAGGAGGAGGAGGAGGAAGGGATGCGTCCCAATCCGCTCTCCCGCCTCCTCGGTCACGGTAGTCGGTCAGAGCGGCGGAGCAGCACCAGGTAAACCGTCGGTGTGAGACTGAAACCGACAGAGTTAACGACAGACGCGTTGAGTTAAAGCGCAGCTCCGTGCAGACCGGAGGAGTCCCGGTGAAGGAGGCCGGTGGATCTGAACGGGACGCGGCCCGGCCGGGACTACCGTCAGCTGACGGTCCGCTCCATCCGCCGACATCTTGCCTCAGACCGGAGCGACCGCTTTTCACGGTCAAATGTCCGGATGGAGAGACGGCGGGGCCCGCGAGGTTCTTCGTGAGGCAGCCGAGAGCCACAGCGGAGCCGGTAAGAGCCCGGAGGACGGGTAACACCGTCCGTCTGTCTGTCTGTCTGTCTGTCCATCCTTCTGTCCGTCTGTCTGTCTGTCTGTCTGTCCATCCTTCTGTCCGTCTGTCTGTCTGTCTGTCTGCACTGCAGCAGCTGGGAAGTGACCGTCTGTCTGCTGCGGTAACGTTAGCAACTGTTGCTAACAGCTAGCTACGAACGGCCATTTAAAAATCCCGATTTCCAGTGATGTATCGCTGATCGATAGCAGAGCGAACGAGTAGGTCGTTAACGATTATCGGCTATAAATCAATAAGCACCACTTTTCAATTCGGCGTATACAAACTGCAGCTCAGTTACGTGTTGGAGCGACTTTTCAGCCGAATGTTTCAGTGTCTCACCGACCATTTTCATCCACATCGTAATTATGCTACGTGACTGGGCGGTAACTTGAGGTTGCTGTGATTAGCCTAACGTTTAACGGGTAAATCCACCGGAATGACAATTGATTGTTGGTTTATTTGTGTGCCGAAAACACCAGCAGAACCTCGATTACCACCTGTTACAATGTTCGCTCGTCTTGTCTGTGTATTGAGTGAAAATATATAAAAGTACATAAAAATGTCGGATTTTTAAATGTAGTTCGGAAAGCATTCAGTCGATCAGATTTGATGGCGGGAACGACTTTCAACATTTAACGGGTAAATCTCACCGGAATTAAAACTATATGTTCTTTTACTTGTGTGCCGAAAGTAACAGATGAACTAAAGGTTACAATCTGTTCAGATGTCCCGTCGGATTATTGATTAGCTGAGTCAAAAAATACGGAAATACATTAAAATGTCGGATTTTTAAATGTAGTTCGGAAAGCGTTCAGTGGATCACAGTGATAGCGACAACGACTTTCAACATTAAACGTGTAAATCTTGCAGGAATGAGAAATGAATTGTTTTATTTGTGTGCCGAAAGTACCAGAATAACCTAAAATTACCATCTGTTAAAATATGCTGTCGGGATATTGATTAGTTTAGTCAGAAAATATGAAAATACATAAAAATGTCAGATTTTCGGAATGCGTTCAAACGATGAGATTTGATGGTGGAGCATGATGTGTGAGCTCTCACCGCTGCAGAGTGACATCAGCTAATACTTATATTTTATATTAACACGGTTGCGGATGCACGGATGCTGGTTTGAACTGCAGCTAAGCTAACATGCTAACTAGCAGCTGTGATTTTAAAGGGACAGTGAACAGCTAATCGAACACACATTAACATGACAGTTTGTATAAAGTCAAGGAAAAATAGATTTAATGTTATAAATGATAAAAACAATCACGGTGATCCAGAACCAGAGTCAAAACTGACACTGAAAGCCCAACACATCACATGACAAATATATTCATTTTGATTTTACAGCACAGACAGCAGCCATCAGTTCACTGTAGTGTTCGTTGTTTTACAGGTTCATTTTCCAGCTGAAACTTGTTTTCATATGAAACATAATTGAGCTGCCGTCAGTGTTCATTCTGACCAACATGTTCATTAGTGTCAGTCACATTTTAGTCGTTTTTATCCTTCACAGTTTTAGTGAACAAAAACGCACATATTTTAGTTGAAACTTCATAAAGTTTCATTTGAAAATTTAAGATTTTAGTCAACGAAAATTAACAATGTTTATTCACCTTTAGTCCTGATGTCTTCTATCTGTGTTTTCAGACTCATGGTGACAGGGTGTATGAAATGATGTGTGTGTGTGTCATGTCTCCAGCAGTGTGTGACAGGTTTAATGATTTATGAACACACACACTGATCATCATTTGAGAAGCTCAACATCTCTTTTGATGCTCTCAAGCATGTTGATTATTTACAACTGTCAAACTGGTGCAGACTATTTACTGGAGTTAACAGCCTGACACTCATCACGCATCTGAAGATCAAGTAAACTGTCAGTGTCGACAGTCACCAACATTAACATCACGTCCCGTCAACGGCAGTTAAACACAGAGTTCATCTTAGTTTTTATCATCAGGATCTGTTTTATCATCAGGATCTGTTTTATATCAGGATCTGTTTTATCATCGGGATCTGTTTTATCATCGGGATCTGTTTTATATCAGGATCTGTTTTATATCAGGATCTGTTTTATCATCGGGATTTGTTTTATCATCAGGATTTGTTTTATATCAGGATCTGTTTTATCATCAGGATCTGTTTTATATCAGGATCTGTTTTATATCAGGATCTGTTTTATCATCGGGATCTGTTTTATCATCGGGATCTGTTTTATTATCAGGATCTGTTTTATATCAGGATCTGTTTTATCATCAGGATCTGTTTTATCATCGGGATCTGTTTTATCATCGGGATCTGTTTTATTATCAGGATCTGTTTTATATCAGGATCTGTTTTATCATCAGGATCTGTTTTATCATCAGGATCTGTTTTATATCAGGATCTGTTTTATCATCGGGATTTGTTTTATCATCGGGATTTGTTTTATCATCGGGATCTGTTTTATTATCAGGATCTGTTTTATATCAGGATCTGTTTTATCATCAGGATCTGTTTTATCATCGGGATCTGTTTTATCATCGGGATTTGTTTTATCATCGGGATCTGTTTTATTATCAGGATCTGTTTTATATCAGGATCTGTTTTATCATCAGGATCTGTTTTATCATCAGGATCTGTTTTATATCAGGATCTGTTTTATATCAGGATCTGTTTTATCATCGGGATCTGTTTTATCATCGGGATCTGTTTTATTATCGGGATCTGTTTTATATCAGGATCTGTTTTATCATCAGGATCTGTTTTATCATCGGGATCTGTTTTATCATAGGGATCTGTTTTATCATCGGGATTTGTTTTATCATCGGGATCTGTTTTATTATCAGGATCTGTTTTATATCAGGATCTGTTTTATCATCAGGATCTGTTTTATCATCAGGATCTGTTTTATATCAGGATCTGTTTTATCATCGGGATTTGTTTTATCATCGGGATCTGTTTTATTATCAGGATCTGTTTTATATCAGGATCTGTTTTATCATCAGGATCTGTTTTATCATCAGGATCTGTTTTATCATTGGGATCTGTTTTATATCAGGATCTGTTTTATATCAGGATCTGTTTTATCATCGGGATTTGTTTTATCATCGGGATCTGTTTTATTATCAGGATCTGTTTTATATCAGGATCTGTTTTATCATCAGGATCTGTTTTATCATCAGGATCTGTTTTATCATTGGGATCTGTTTTATATCAGGATCTGTTTTATATCAGGATCTGTTTTATCATCGGGATTTGTTTTATCATCGGGATTTGTTTTATCATCGGGATCTGTTTTATTATCAGGATCTGTTTTATATCAGGATCTGTTTTATCATCAGGATTTGTTTTATCATCAGGATCTGTTTTATCATCGGGATCTGTTTTATATCAGGATCTGTTTTATATCAGGATCTGTTTTATCATCAGGATCTGTTTTATATCAGGATCTGTTTTATCATCAGGATCTGTTTTATCATCAGGATCTGTTTTATATCAGGATCTGTTTTATCATCGGGATTTGTTTTATCATCAGGATCTGTTTTATCATCAGGATCTGTTTTATCATCGGGATCTGTTTTATATCAGGATCTGTTTTATATCAGGATCTGTTTTATATCAGGATCTGTTTTATCATCAGGATTTGTTTTATATCAGGATCTGTTTTATATCAGGATCTGTTTTATCATCAGGATCTGTTTTATATCAGGATCTGTTTTATATCAGGATCTGTTTTATCATCGGGATCTGTTTTATCATCAGGATCTGTTTTATTATCAGGATCTGTTTTATACCAGGATCTGTTTTATCATCGGGATTTGTTTTATCATCAGGATCTGTTTTATACCAGGATCTGTTTTATCATCGGGATCTGTTTTATCATCAGGATTTGTTTTATCATCAGGATCTGTTTTATATCAGGATCTGTTTTATCATCAGGATCTGTTTTATCATCAGGATCTGTTTTATATCAGGATCTGTTTTATCATCAGGATCTGTTTTATATCAGGATCTGTTTTATCATCGGGATCTGTTTTATCATCGGGATCTGTTTTATCAACAGGATCTGTTTTATCATCAGGATCTGTTTTATTATCAGGATCTGTTTTATATCAGGATCTGTTTTATCAACAGGATCTGTTTTATCATCAGGATCTGTTTTATTATCAGGATCTGTTTTATCATCGGGATCTGTTTTATCAACAGGATCTGTTTTATCATCAGGATCTGTTTTATTACCTGACACTGTGTTAGATCGTCTTTATCCTCCTCTTCCTCTCTGTGCCGCAGTGACTCGTCATGATCAGCTGCGTCTGAGTGACTGCTGTCGGCCATGATTGGAGGACTCTTCATCTATACCCACAAGGAGGAGGTGTTGATCTCCAGGGTGTACAGCGATGACATCGGGTGAGTTCTGCAGGTCACCATGACAAAAGGGAGCAGTGAAACTCTGAGTTTGTTCAGCCTTAGATGAAACTCTGAGTTTTCTGTTTCACAAAGCCAGTTCAGTGTAACCCTGAGTCAGTTGCTATGGCAACATACTCTGCTGAGTCACAGGTTTGCTTCATGTCAGCCTGAGGCTGAGCGTGTAGCAGGAAGTAGAAACATGGCGTGTCCTTTAGTGAATGAAGTGGTGGAGGTTGAGGCCCAGTGTATTCAGAGGCTGTTGTGTAAGGAGAAGGTGATTAGAGCCTGTTTGGATGTCTCCCTGGAGGAGTGTCTATATGAAAGATACTGTTTGACCTCACACTCTATCATTTATCTAACAATCTGTTCCACCCACATATATCACATATTACACATCCTGGATTTACATTATCATCACAGCACATTTTATGCATTGTCCTTTGATTCTTTTCTTTATAACATCAGAGACACTGAACACGTCAGAGAGACAGCGGTTTGTCGGCCCGTAAGAAAAGTGTCTCTGGCTCTGAAAAGACTTTTGACCCTTGTTGTGGTTTTCCCTGGACATAAATCAGGGAATAAAACCCAAAAAATAATGTTTAAAAAAAGAACTGCAGGTTTGTCAGTGTTAATGAGAAATGAATCTACGTGGATACATGATGCAGTGATTCATGAATACTTTTCATATATTCAAAGACTCCGAGGTTCAAATGTATGAACACTGTTAAGATAGAAACATGTTTCTGTATGTTAGACACATGACCTCATCACATGACATCACATCACCTCACATTACCTATTAACTCTGCAGTCTGTTCCCATCACACCTCACGCTGTTCAGCTGCAGCTGACGCGAGAGATTTGTTTCATGTCTTCAGTTGGGATGAAACAAGTTCTGCTTCCTGTCTCTGAGAATCATGTTATCTGCACTCTACTGATGATGTCTTTATAAGCTCACCGTGAGCACGCTTCCCTCAGGCTGATTGAACTGATTGTGATCAGCTGTTCTGTTTCTCAGAGTTTTGTTGACCCTGATCCTGATGCTGATCTCTGTCTCTGCAGGGATCTATCCCATAATGTTGTCACACTCTGAGAGCCTGCAGTTGTACTGCAGTGGTCCCGTGTTGTGTCTGTCCAGGAGGATCGCCGTGGACGCCTCCGAGACAACGTCATCCACCGCCGCACCAGCTTCTTCCACGTGAAGCGCTCCAGCATCTGGCTGGCGGCCGTCACTCAGTGAAACGTCAACGCTACCACGGTGTTCCAGTTCCTCTACAAGATGTGTGACGTCATGTCCGCTTAGCGAGGAGAACGTCGAGAACAACTTTGTGCTCATCTATGAGCTGCCGGACGGTAAACTTTTACTCTGAAAGGGACAGGAAGCTGTGACAGATCAAAGGTCAGGTGTGTAAACTCCAACAGGAAGTGGTCCCTCCGCCACGTGACACCGCCGTCTTTCTGCCGCTCTGTGGTTTTTTTAGGTTTTGATTTTTGTAAGCGTTGGATGAGAAAATCAAAACCTAAAGAAAATACAGCGCCGACGGGAGCCAACGCCAAGCTGCTGTTTGTTTGTTTGTTTGTTTGTTTGTGTGTATGTCCTGCAGTTACCCTCAGAACTCAGAGACCTGAGCTCATCATCATCATCATCATCATCATCATCATCATCATCAGTTCAGTTACCTGACACTGTTAAAAGCAGATGTGACATCATGACTGACAGCTGTGTGAGCCAATCGGAGGGCTGCTCACTAGTGGTCGGACAGGTGTGTGGGCGGGGCCTCTCCTGCACAGATTCTGGCTCCAAATGACCAGAATCACCACCAGAGCAAGATGGCGGTGGCCATGTCCAAAGTTTGGCTTCATTGTGGGGACAAAATGAAGACATGTCGGCCATCTTTATTTACAGTCTGTGATTTCACAGCAATGTGTCAACCTCACCGCCGAATCAGAGACTCACACTGTCCTGCGGTCCTCCTAAATAAACAGACCTGTTAGTGTTCATATTTCTCCAATATGGCGGTGACGTTGACGTCTGATCCAGCAGCCAATCAGACATTTGTCTCCGCCCACATACCAAAGAGGAGTAGTCTCAGATCACCTGTCAGGTGACGGGTCAGATTGGCTGGAGGCGGGAGGGAATAAAGGACAGACAGAACAAGCTCCTGCTGGATGTGTTGGAGAGCGTCAACCTGTTTCTGTCCCCGCAAGGTAACTGTCCTCACACACGTCAACTGCTGCTGTTCCCGCAAGGTAACTGTCCTCACACACGTCAACTGCTCCTGTCCCCGCAAGGTAACTGTCCTCACACACGTCAACTGCTGCTGTTCCCGCAGGGTAACTGTCCTCACACACGTCAACTGCTGCTGTTCCCGCAAGGTAACTGTCCTCACACACGTCAACTGCTCCTGTCCCCGCAAGGTAACTGTCCTCACACACGTCAACTGCTGCTGTTCCCGCAAGGTAACTGTCCTCACACACGTCAACTGCTGCTGTTCCCGCAGGGTAACTGTCCTCACACACGTCAACTGCTCCTGTCCCCGCAAGGTAACTGTCCTCACACACGTCAACTGCTCCTGTCCCCGCAAGGTAACTGTCCTCACACACGTCAACTGCTGCTGTTCCCGCAAGGTAACTGTCCTCACACACGTCAACTGCTGCTGTTCCCGCAAGGTAACTGTCCTCACACACGTCAACTGCTGCTGTTCCCGCAAGGTAACTGTCCTCACACACGTCAACTGCTCCTGTCCCCGCAAGGTAACTGTCCTCACACACGTCAACTGCTGCTGTTCCCGCAAGGTAACTGTCCTCACACACGTCAACTGCTGCTGTTCCCGCAAGGTAACTGTCCTCACACACGTCAACTGCTCCTGTCCCCGCAAGGTAACTGTCCTCACACACGTCAACCTCCCCACCAGGTAACTGACATAGCACTCTACCACTGATGGGGGTCCTGAAACTATTGCACGTGTACATGTCCAGGCAGCCTTAAAATTAAACAGGAAATTCATTTTTAACAGCACTAACAGCAGAAACCATTCAGTTCTTCCATGAAATGTGTCTATCAGCAGAGCTGCTGTGGGGACATGGGAACAGTTGCTCCAGGGCCCAGGGGCCCCCTGATGGTCTTCCTTGTAGTGACTGTCACTAGTGGTTACTGTCTATAAACAGCGCAGGACTGGAAACATAGACATATATACGTAGATGTTGCTGAGTGCTGAGCCGTACGTCAACATCGCCGCTATGTTGGATGTGGCAAGGCTGCACTGTAAACTAAAAGAAGTGAATGGACTTAATTTCATAAAGCTCCTTTCTACAAAGAGATTTACGTTAATGCTTGGGATAATACTTGGGAAACAGTTAGGCACCAAAAACAATGTATTTGATCTTCTCAGATAAGAACTTCATTGATCCCACACAGGAAAAAGATGTGTGTGTAAATGGGAAAAAATACATCGTATTGTAGTGACCCTGCAGTAAATGTTCTGTTATAATGTCAGTGTTCTGTGAGTTAATGGCATGTTTGGGATTGAATGAGTATAGGCAGGGGGACGGGGTGCGAGTGTGACGGGATGAGGGCAATGTGTGAGGGGGCTGGTGTGTGTAGGAGCGAGCTGGAGGAGAGAGCAGGAGTGCACAGCTGGAGTTACAGCTACGTTCTCGTTTGTTGGTTGTTTTGGTGTCGTTACGGCCAACAGTAACCTGTACTGTTCAGTAATAAACGGTCGTTTGCCGAATAACCACATGTCCTGGCGGACGCTAGCTATATATATATATATATATATATATATATAAAAAGCTTCAAAAATTGGTCTCCTCAGTTCCCAAACATTTACTGAGTGTCGTTAAAAGGAAAGGCGATGTAACACAATGGTAAAAAGGCCCCTGTGCCAACTTTTTTGCAATGTGTTGCTGCCTTTAAATTCTAAGTTAATGATTATTTGCAAAAAAAAAAGTTTCTCAGTTTGAACATTAACACATCTTGTCTTTGCAGTGTATTCAATTGAATATGAGTTGAAAAGGATTTGCAAATCATTGTATTCTGTTTTTATCTACGATTTACATAACGTGCCAACTTCACTGGTTTTGGGTTTTGTATATTAGTGTGTGTGTGAATGAATAAACGAGAGGCATTAACGTAAATGTCTTTGTAGAAAGGCGCTTTATGAATTTAAGTCCATTCACTTGTATTAGTTTACAGTGCAGCCTTGCCACATCCAATATGGCGGCGACGTTGACGTATCGCAGCAGCGGGCAAACCCACTCGATGCAGCATCTACGTATATATGTATATGGCCGGAAAGGGCATCATAGTTGTTTAGTGAGGAGGGGCTGAGTGTTACAGTGATCCACCAGAGGGTGCCATCACACCATCCTCACCCACACCTGACCGTCTGTGTGTGTATGTGTGCAGGTCAGGTGCTCATTGCTCACTTGTTGGGGCACGTGGTGATGAAGAGTTACCTGAGCGGGATGCCAGAGTGTAAGTTCTGGATGAATGACAAGATCATCATCGACAAGCAGGGCAAAGGAGGAAGTTTAGAGGATGTAGGCAAAAGGTGAGGTGAACGTGTCACACACTGCAATTAATAAACATAAATATATATATATTTGATTTAACTCATGGAAATAAATGATAAATACAAAAATTAATAATACATTGATGGATTAAAAGTAAAATACAATTTTGAAAAAAAAATCTTTTCAAATAAAAAGAAATGAATTGTGAAATAAAGGAAATACATTCAAAACTGAATTTAAAATTAGTGTAAAAGAATACGTTAAAAATTTATGTAAAATAAAAAAACATTAAATGGGAAATAAATATATTAAAAAATAAACTTCAAATGAGTGTAAAGAATAAGCATTACATTTTTTAATTAAATGTATAATAAAGTAATGCACTCATAAACTAAAGTCAAATACATAATAAAAATAAGTAAGAGTTAATGCCCGACGAGGTGTCCATTATCAGGAATGAATGGACGATGCGATAAAGTCCATTCATTCCTGATAATGGACACCTCGTCGGGCATTAACTCTTACTTATACCATGGTCACTTACCAAAGACATTAATAATAAATCAATTATTTATGCTTTAATGTGTTTAACAGTTAAAATCAAGTTTTGTGCTTGTGAAATCGAGTTTTTCACAAGCCACAGCTGAGCGGACTATTTAATCTCTGTAGTTGACAGGCGTTGCCATGGAAACCTGCTGTGGCCGCAGCGTAGAGAGCATAGCGACTCTGATCAGTGAAGGGAAGTGAGATGATGGCTAAACATTACGTGATATTATTCAGAAGATGATTATTTCAGAAAGCCAGTGCACTTCTTACCGCTTGTGTGTTACACACTCTGGTGGTCAGAGGATGACGTGCAAAAAAAACCTTGAGATATTACTTTCATGATTCAGTGGCGTTCATTTATAGGCCCAAGAAAATGTGTTTCACATAATCAACATACAAATAGTAGGCTAGTCAAAATCGTTGCAACAAATAATTCATAAGCATATAGTAGTCGAGATTAAATCATTTAAACACATTAACAAATTAACCCCCCCACCCCACCCCCAATGTCTGTGGCGTTCAGGCTCCCTCAGGTCTGAAGGTGTTCGAGCCAGAACTCAACTACAGCGACCATGATGTCATCAGATGGGTTTGTTACATCAGATGGAGTGGCATCTACGAAACACGCTGCTGACCACCACCACACGCCTTGTGACGTCATCATCGTTATTATAGACCTGTGTGTGTGTGTGTGTGTGTGTGTATGTGTGTGTGTTTGTTCAGTATTTGATCAGGGGGCGGAGCTTTGTGTGGGGACACAGATCAGCCAATCACATTCCAGACAGTCCTCCAGCTGATGTCATCGTTCATCACAAACACTGCACGGTCGGTATCAGACAGAAACCTCACTGACACTTCATAATGGGTCCACTGCCACATGATGAGGGTTAGTGTTTCAATGAATCATTCACAGCAGAGATGGAGCACTACTCCATTACTCCACTTACTCTTAAATATGATCCAGAAATATATTCTCCCTAAAAGTCACGTGACTCTGACAATACTGTCACACGTGTTTAAAACTGTCCAACAACATTACAGAGAGTTAAACTGGTCACAGTAAGTGAAACCTCCTCAGTCTGCTGAGGGTTAATGATGATCACATGAGGACACTTGTTAGTCTGATTCAGTGAATGAGAGGGAGGACTCTGTCTCTGCAGGATCCTTCCTTGACTCTGAGAAACACCTCGGATCCTACATTTCCCATGATGTCTTTGTGCTTCCCCAGCATGCCTCACTTCAGACACTTTAAACCTGTTGGTCATTTGTTGTTATTGTTGTTATATTTTTACAGATTTGTATCCTGACTTTTGAATAGTCGTTTTTTTCCAAATGTTTTTTCTTAATAAAATGATTTTGACAGACAAACGACTGATTCTGATCCTTCAACCAAACTTAATTGACACAGCTCGCTGATTCAAAAAAGGTTTTAATAAAGTCTTTTTCACTGCGACATAAAAAAACAGATTTAAAAGTGAAACATGAGAAAAATAAAGTGGAAGAAAAACAACTGAAGGAAGAAAAACAGAAAACATGAGTATTATATTCAATAAAACGCTGCAGCTGTGTTATATAGAAGATATATATATATATATATATATAAATGATGTACAGTAAGATGTATATTGTGTGTTTACGTATATAAATATGTATTATCTACAAGTTATGTAAGTTTTTAAACAAAATGGGAATATAAGTTATTAATGAAATGTATATTTAGAATATAAACTATATTCAATAAAGCAAGTTGTAGAATATATACAAGTTAAATATAAAACATACACACGTGTGTTGAATTTTAATTATAACATACAGAGACATAAATACATATTGTATATTAAAAGTTATATAAATAATGAAAGTTACATATTAAAGTTGTGTATTATATGAAATATAAGATGTGATATATAAAATATAGACAACACATTTAATAAGATGTTTATTCTTTAACATACAGAATATACAATATGAAAAATTTATAGATTATGCTCTAATTTAACATGTATGTTATCTACAAGTTATGAAACTTATCAAACAGAATGTATGTTATATATGAAATATGAAGTCCAAAGTAATGTATATATAACAAAGCATATGTTGTATCATATATACAAGTTTTATATATAAACATGAGTTATCAAACATAGAATATGTCATATATGAAATATATACTATAAAACAGTGTATAAAAATGTAAGTTGTGCAAATATGCATGTTAAATATACATTAAAAGTTATATATAAATATATATACGAAATATATTTATAATTTTACATATACAGTGGTGGAAAAAAGTTTTCGGACACCCCATGCATTTGTGAAATATTGCATTAAGAATCACTCTTAGGTCTTCAAGTGCAATTTGTTTTAGTACAATCACAGCCAAAATACTAAATAAATCCTAAAAAAGCCATTAAAAACTTAAAATTGATTGGTTCCATAAAAATACATAAGAAATTTTGAGTATTGGGTCATTTTGGTACCAGTGATGAAGGTCATTCTTTTTATTAAAAGACACAATTTTTGTTGCCAAGCTTCATGTCTATATAAAGCCAGCACATTTGAAAGTTCTTCAGACACAGAAATGGCTAAAACAAGGAACCTAACGCAGGAAACACGCCTGAAGATAAAGATCCTCAGCCAGGAAGGGTACAGCTGCCGCCAGATAGCCAGGAAGTGCAGATGCAGTCCTTCAGCAGTTGGATACACTCTGCAGAAATACAGACGAACCAACAGCTTGGAAGACAAACCAAGATCTGGGCGTCCAAGGGTTTCTTCAGCAAGAAATGGCCGCATCCTGATCCGCATGTGCAGGCAAAACCGCCAAATGACATCACAGGAGCTTCAGCAGCAGTGGTCAAACCAAACTGGTGTCCAGTGTTCCACCCGCACTGTACGTGGCTGACTTTTAGATCATGGCTTAAGGTCCTACAAGGCTATCAAGAAGCCCCTGATCAATGAGAGACAGAGGTTAGCCCGGCGTCGTTGGGCCCAGGCACACAAGAACTGGACAGCCAGGAATTGGAAGAAGATTTTGTGGTCAGATGAGTCCAGTTTCCAGCTTTATCTTCCTCCTACTGATGTGAGGGTACGCAGAAGGCCAGGCGAAGCATTATCTCCAGCATGTACAGTACCTACTGTCAAGCATGGTGGAGGCAGTATCATGGTTTGGGGATGCATGAGTGCTGCTGGTGTTGGTCATCTCACTGTCTGTGATGGCACATTGAACTCTACCAAGTATTGTACCATTCTCCAAACCCACATGCTCCCTTCTGCGCGTGCACTGTTCCGTCGAGGTAAAAACTGGATGTTTCAACAAGATAATGCCTCTTGCCACACATCCAAGGCCAGTAGAACTTGGCTGCAGGAGCACAGTATCCAGGTCTTAGAGTGGCCAGCTCAATCCCCGGACATGAGCCCCATTGAAAATCTGTGGTGGATTATCAAAAGGTCTGTTTCAAAGCATAAACCAAAGAATTTAGAAGAATTAAAAGCAGTAATTCAAGAAGAATGGGACAAGATTACCCCTCAACAGTGTGAAAGGCTCGTGGGGAACATGCCAGCCAGGATTAGAGCTCTACTACGTTCCAATGGCAGGACTACTAAATATTAATTTGATGATGTGATGGTTTATTTATTTTTTGTTCAGTTTTGAACACATTCTCTGTTATTTGTTGACTTTGATACAGACAATGTTGAGAACTGACATATTGAAACTGTCAAGAATGTAGTTTTGATAGTTTTTCTTGTGAACAATAAACAAAAAAATATAATTTGTATTTGTTTGTATCTGTCTAATGCAGCCACACCTTTTGAAACACAAAAAAGATGTTTCCACAAATATTTCATGATAATATTTGAGATTGTGTAAAATTTTAAGGGTGTCCGAAAACTTTTTTCCACCACTGTATACATGTGTGTGTGTATATATATATATATATATATATATATGTATATATATATATATATATGTATATGTATATATATATATGTATATGTATATCTATATATATATGTTGAATTTTGATGATACATACATATGTTTATTTTATAACATACAAGATGTACAATGTAAACATTGTGTCATAAAACATGTTATAATTTAAAAAATATATATATATATGTACATATATATACATATACATACACATATATATGTATATTATGTATATATACATATATGTATATATGTATATACACTGAACAAAAATATAAACGCAACACTTTTGTTTTTGCTCCCATTTTTCAGGAGCTGAACTCAAAGATCTAAAACATTTTCTATACACACAAAACACCATTTCCCTCAAATATTGTTCACAAATGTGTCTAAATCTGTGTTAGTGAGCACTTCTCCTTTGCCGAAATAATCCATCCCACCTCACAGGTGTGGCATATCAAGATGCTGATTAGACAGCATAATTATTGCACAGGTGTGCCTTAGGCTGGCCACAATAAAAGGCCACTCTGAAATGTTCAGTTTTATCACACAGCACAATGCCACAGATGTCGCAAGTTTTGAGGGAGCGTGCAATTGGCATGCGGACTGCAGGAATGTTCACCAGAGCTGTTGCCCATGAATTGAATGTTCATTTCTCTACCATAAGTCTCCAAAGGCATTTCAGACAATTTGGCAGTACATCCAACCGGCCTCACAACCGCAGACCATGCGTAACCACACCAGCCCAGGACCTCCACATCCAGCATGTTCACCTCCAAGATCATCTGAGACCAGCCACCCGGACAGCTGCTGCAACAATCGGCTTGCATAACCAAAGAATTTCTGCACAAACTGTCAGAAACCATCTCAGGGAAGCTCATCTGCATGCTCGTCGTCCTCATCAGGGTCTCGACCTGACTGCAGTTCGTCATCGTAACTGACTTGAGTGGGCAAATGCTCACATTCGATGGTGTCTGACACGTTGGAGCAGTGTTCTCTTCACGGATGAATCCCGGTTTTCACTGTTCAGGGCAGATGGCAGACAGCCTGTGTGGCGTTGTGTGGGTGAGCGGTTTGCTGATGTCAACGTTGTGGATCGAGTAGCCCATGGTGGCGGTGGGGTTATGGTGTGGGCAGGCGTATGTTATGGACAGTGAATGCAGGTGCATTTTATTGATGGTATTTTGAATGTGCAGAGATACCGTGACGAGATCCTGAGGCCCATTGTTGTGCCATTCATCCACGACCATCACCTCATGTTGCAGCATGATAATGCACGGCCCCATGTTGCAAGGATCTGGACACAATTCCTGGAAGCTGAAAACATCCCAGTTCTTGCATGGCCAGCATACTCACCAGGCATGTCACCCATTGAGCATGTTTGGGATGCTCTGGATCGGTGTATACGACAGCGTGTTCCAGTTCCTGCCAATATCCAGCAACTTTACACAGCCATTGAAGAGGAGTGGACCAACATTCCACAGGCCACAATCAACAACCTGATCAACTCTATGGGAAGGAGATGTGTTGCACTGTGTGAGGCAAATGGTGGTCACACCAGATACAGACTGGTTTTCTGACCCCCCCCCCCCCCCCCCCCCCCCCAGACCCCCCCAATAAAGCAAAACTGAACATTTCAGAGTGGCCTTTTATTGTGTGCACACCTGTGCAATAATCATGCTGTCTAATCAGCATCTTGATATGCCACACCTGTGAGGTGGGATGGATTATCTCGGCAAAGGAGAAGTGCTCACTAACACAGATTTAGACAGATTTGTGAACAATATTTGAGGGAAATGGTCTTTTGTGTGTATAGAAAATGTTTTAGATCTTTGAGTTCAGATCATGAAAAATGGGAGCAAAAACAGAAGTGCTGCGTTTATATTTTTGTTCAGTGTATATACATATGTACACACAAGACTCTTACATGCTGACGTATTGCGGTAAGCGAGTTGTGTCATTTTTCCGGTGTTTCTGTGACAGCGTCTCTGTACTGCTCCGGTGGATTCTGCTAGCCTGCTTTCTGCTTTCTCACTTCAGTTGTTTTAACGTCTACTTGAAGTCTTAACCCACACTGGTTCTGTTTAAGCATTTAATAGCTCTCCTTCTCTCTACGACTTCCCTGCTAATCTCTTAGCTGTTGTTTGCACGTTACTAGCCTTGGTAGCTACATTAGCTTTACAGCTAGCCATGGCTTTTCCCTCTGCTCTCTCTTGCTCAGTGTGCCACATGTTCAGTTATGCCTCTGCCTCCTTTAGCGACAGTGGTAATTGTAATAAGTGTAGCTTATTTGCTGCGTTGGAGGCGAGGCTTAGTGAATTAGAAACGCGGCTCCACACCATGGAAAACCATTCAGTAGCTGCGGTAGTTAGCCAGCCCCCTGTAGCCGGTGCGGAGCCACATAGCATAGCCTTAGCCTCTGCTAACTGTCCTCCGGCAACTCCCGTTCAGCCGGGAGGTTGGGTTACAGTTCGCCAGAAGCACAGCTCCAAGCCGAAGCCCACGGCTCACCACCAGCCTGTTCACGTTTCCAACCGCTTTTCCCCACTCAGCGACACACCCGCTGAGGATAAAACTCTGGTTATTGGCAGCTCTATTCTGAGAAACGTGAAGTTAGCAACACCAGCGGCCATAGTTAAATGTATCCCTGGGGCCAGAGCGGGCGACATCGAGTCAAATTTAAAACTGCTGGCTAAAGCTAAACATAGATTCAGTAAGATTGTTATTCACGTCGGCGGCAATGACACCCGGTTACGCCAATCGGAGGTCACTAAAATTAATATTGCCTCGGTGTGTGAACACGCCAAAACAATGTTGGACTCCGTAGTTTTCTCTGGACCCCTCCCAAATCTGACCACTGATGACATGTTTAGCCGCATGTCATCATTTAATCGCTGGCTGTCCAGGTGGTGTCCAGCAAACGATGTGGGTTTCGTTAATAATTGGCAAACTTTCTGGGGAAAACCTGGTCTTATTAGGAGAGACGGCATTCATCCCACTTTGGATGGAGCTGCTCTCATTTCTAGGAACCTGGCAAACTTTATTAGTAATTTAAATCCCTGACAACCCAGAGTTGAGACCAGGACAGAGAGTCGCAGTCCTAAACGCCTCTCTGAGCTTCTAGTTCAGTTACCCAGCCATAGTTTTCATAGTTTTATACAAACGGTGTCTGTCCCCCGACCACCTAAATTATTTAAATCTAAAATTAAACAAAGAGGAGTTGTGCATAACAACCTCATAAAAATTAAAACCTCTTCTGTGACAGAAAGACAAAACAGGAGAATTAAATGCGGACTGTTAAATATCAGGTCTCTGTCGTCTAAAGCAGTGTTAGTAAACGAATTAATATCAGATAACCATATTGACTTACTCAGTCTCACTGAAACCTGGCTGTGTCCAGATGAATATGTCAGTCTAAATGAGTCCACTCCTCCCAGTCATAATAATACCCACATTCCTCGAGGCAGCGGCCGAGGAGGGGGAGTTGCAGCCATTTTTAACTCTAGTCTGTTAATCAGCCCTAAACCTAAGCTACATTATAATTCATTTGAAAGCCTCGTTCTTAGTCTTTTACACCCGACCTGGAAAACCTCGCAGCCACTTTTATTTGTTATAGTGTACCATGCTCCTGGCCCGTATTCTGAATTTGTATCTGAATTCTCAGAGTTTTTATCCAGTTTAGTTCTTAAATCAGATAAAGTTATTATTGTAGGCGATTTTAACATTCATGTCGACGTTGATAATGACTCCCTGGCTACCGTGTTTATCTCATTAATAGACTCCATTGGCTTCAGTCAGGGTGTACATGAACCCACTCACTGTTTTAACCATACCCTCGATCTAGTTCTGACGTATGGAATTGAAATTGATAACCTAAAAGTCTTTCCACAGAATCCGTCGCTATCGGATCATTATCTGATTACTTTTGATTTCTTTTTACTCGATTACACGCCACTCAGCAACAGTTACTATACCAGATGTTTATCAGATAGTGCTGTCGCAAAATTTAAGGAAATGATTACTCCATCATTAAATTAAATACCAAGTCCCTCAGTAACAGAGGTTTCCTGTACCGACTTTGATCATTTTGTCGATAGCGCCGTAGGCTCGCTGCGAACAACACTCGACTCTGTAGCTCCTCTTAAAAAGAAGTTAAAAAAGCAAAGAAAGTTCGCTTCTTGGTATAACTCTCAAACCCGTAGGTTAAAACAAATATCGCGAAAATTTGAAAGGAATTGGGAATTGACCAAACAGGAAGAATCTCGTTTAATCTGGACAGACAGTCTCAAAACCTATAAGAGGGGCCTCCGCAATGCCAGAGCAAACTATTACTCAGCATTAATAGAAGACAATAAGAACAACCCCAGGTTTCTTTTCAGCACTGTAGCCAGGCTGACTGAGAGTCAAAGCTCTATTGAGCCTTGTATTCCTTAAGCCCTTAGCAGTAATGATTTTATGAGCTTTTTTAATGACAAAATTCTAACTATTAGAGGCAAAATTCATGACCTCCTGCCATCAGATAGTACATATCTAACCTCAAACACAGCTGTAAAACCTAATATATATTTAGATTGCTTCTCCCCAATTTCTCTTCAAGAATTGACAGCAGTGATTTCTGCTTCTAAATCAACAACGTGTCTCTTAGACCCCATCCCAACTAGGCTACTTAAGGAGGTCTTTCCTTTAGTTAACACTCATATATTAGATATGATCAATATATCCTCATTAACAGGCTATGTACCACAGTCTTTTAAGGTAGCTGTAATTAAACCTCTACTAAAAAAGCCCACCCTGGATCCAGAGGTGTTAGCCAACTATAGACCAATATCTAATCTTCCCTTTATGTCAAAGATCCTTGAGAAAGTAGTCACAGACCAGCTGTGTGATTTTCTCCATGATAATAATTTATTTGAGGAATTTCAGTCAGGATTTAGAGTGCATCATAGCACTGAGACAGCACTAGTTAAAATTACAAATGACCTTCTGATTGCTTCAGACAAAGGACTCGTCTCTGTACTTGTTTTATTAGATCTTAGTGCGGCGTTTGACACAATTGACCATCAAATTCTACTGCAGAGACTGGATCACTTAATTGGCCTAAAAGGTTCTGCACTGAGCTGGTTTAAATCTTATTTATCTGATCGTTTTCAGTTTGTTGACGTTCATAATGAATCATCCTTACGTACTAAAGTTTGTTTTGGAATTCCGCAAGGTTCTGTGCTCGGACCAATCCTATTTACTCTATATATGCTTCCTTTAGGTAACATCATTAGAAATCACTCTATAAATTTCCATTGTTATGCTGATGATACTCAGTTGTATTTATCGATGAAGCCAGAAGAAAGTAATCAATTAACTAAACTCCATAACTGCCTTAAAGACATAAAAAATTGGATGAGCACCAATTTCCTGATGTTAAATTCAGACAAAACTGAAGTTATTGTTCTTGGCCCCAAACAACTCAGAGACTCTTTATCTGATGACATAGTTTCTCTAGATGGCATTGCTCTGGCCTCTAGCACTACCGTAAGAAACCTCGGAGTAATATTTGATCAAGATTTGTCTTTTAATTCTCATTTAAAACAAACCTCACGGACTGCATTTTTTCAGTTGCGTAATATTGTGAAAATTAGGCCTATCCTGACCCGAAAAGATGCAGAAAAATTGGTCCACGCTTTTGTTACCTCTAGGCTGGATTACTGTAACTCTCTATTATCAGGTAGCTCCAGTAAGTCCCTAAAAACTCTCCAGCTAATTCAGAATGCAGCAGCACGTGTACTAACAGGAACTAAGAAACAAGATCATATTTCTCCTGTTTTAGCTTCTCTGCACTGGCTCCCTGTAAAATCCAGAACTGAATTTAAAATCCTACTGTTAACTTATAAAGCTCTAAATGGTCAAGCTCCGTCATATCTTAGAGAGCTCATAGTGCCATATTATCCCACCAGAACACTGCGCTCTGAGAACGCAGGGTTACTCGTGGTCCCTAAAGTCTCCAAAAGCAGATCAGGAGCCAGAGCCTTCAGCTATCAGGCTCCTCTCCTGTGGAATCATCTTCCTGTTACGGTCCGGGAGGCAGACACCGTCTCCACATTTAAGACTAGACTTAAGACTTTCCTCTTTGATAAAGCTTATAGTTAGGGCTGGCTCAGGCTTGCCCTGTACCAGCCCCTAGTTAGGCTGACTTAGGCCTAGTCTGCCGGAGGACCCCCCTATAATACACCGGGCACCTTCTCTCCTTCTCTCCTTCTCTCTCTCTCTCTCTCTCTCTCTCTCTCTCTCTCTCTCTCTCTCTCGTATTCTATTACTGCATCTTGCTAACTCGGCCATTCTGGATGTCACTAACTCGGCTTCTTCTCCGGAGCCTTTGTGCTCCACTGTCTCTCAGATTAACTCATATCACAGCGGTGCCTGGACAGCGTGACGTGTGTGGTTGTGCTGCTGCCGTGGTCCTGCCAGATGCCTCCTGCTGCTGCTGCCATCATTAGTCATTAGTCATACTTCTACTGTTATTATACACATATGACTATTGTCACACATGTATACTGCCAGATATTAATACATACTTTCAGCATATTGTATCACAGTAGCCAGAATTACAACTATAATATTATTACTTTCATTAACGTTGTTATAAGCTACTGTCATTACCTGCATCTCTCTCTCTCTCTCTCTCTCTCTCTCATTGTGTCATATAGATTACTGTTAATTTATTATGTTGATCTGTTCTGTACGACATCTATTGCACGTCTGTCCGTCCTGGAAGAGGGATCCCTCCTCAGTTGCTCTTCCTGAGGTTTCTACCATTTTTTTCCCCGTTAAAGGGTTTTTTGGGGGAGTTTTTCCTGATCAGCTGTGAGGGTCCAAAGGACAGAGGGATGTCGTATGCTGTAAAGCCCTGTGAGGCAAATTGTGATTTGTGATATTGGGCTTTATAAATAAAATTGATTGATTGATTGATTGATTAATTGATGTGTATACACATGTGTACACACACGTATTATGTGGATATGAGGCATTTGAAATGTCTGTGTTGTTGTGGGAGATTGTAAAATGCAGACAGTTGATTTATTGCTGGTTTTTTAAAACGAAACGTTGCGACGTATAAAACAGTTTTTGACATTTTTGGGGTTTGTTTGCTGCTGGTTGCCGTGACGACCTTCTGCCTGTAAAAACAGACAGGGAGTTGTTTCCTTTCAGACGAGGTGACTCTGAGATGTGGGAACATGCTGCTCAGTGTGTGTGTGTGAGTGTGTGACTGCTGTACATCTGTCTTTGTGAGGACCAGGGTTTGGTCTCCGACAGTGAGGACGTTTCTGATGAGTGAGGACATGTTGTCCTTTCCTCACCTTTGGATGGTCCCTCAGAGACCTGTCTGAGAGGTCACACATGGTTCTAAGGTTCAGGTTAGACCTATATTCAGGGAGTGCGTTATGTCCATGAGTGTCCCCACAAGTACAGAGGTCCACAGTCTCTGTGTGTGTCTCAGTGTGTGATGGACAGGTGAATGGACAGAGGTGTAATTAAATCCTCGTCCTTCAGATGCAGCTGAAAGTCTGTCTCCTCCTCCGTCTCCCTGCTCCTATCGGGGCAACACTGCGCTCACAGCCTGACGCGCCGGCCTCCAGGTCCGGTGGATGCCTGCCAGGAGGCCCCAGCCAGTGACACTGTGGCATGACGTTCAACCTGATATTTCCTCAGTCGTCATGGCGACAGTGATTATTAATCATATTGTTTAATTCAGTTCATTTGAATTTAATTTAAATAAGTGACGACATGATTAAGTGAATCTGTGTGGCGCTGTGACATGTCAGGAGCACCAGGACACACGCAGCTCAGTTTTCTCCTGCTGTCTCTGAAGTCTGCACACGTCTGTCATTTATTTTTATCATGTTTTCATCAGGACTTTATCTCCAGATTTTTACAATATTTGTTTTTATGTTTTGCCTAAATCAGATTAAATCAAATGTATCAGAATATTATGATTATATTATTATGATATTATTAAATGAACAGAAATATGTAAAAGATGGTTTGTTTCCTGTTTATCAGCAAGCTTGAGAGGCTAGAGTCAGGCTAGCTGTTTCCTCCATGTACAGTCTTTATGCTAAGCTGAGATAGCTTGTTCCCTGTTTGCAGTCTTTATGCTAAGTTAAGTTAGCTTGTTCCCCTGTCCCAAGTCTTTATGCTAAGCTAAGATAGCTTGTTCCCTGTTTAGTCTTTATGCTAAGCTAAGATAGCTTGTTCCCTGTTTAGTCTTTATGCTAAGCTAAGATAGCTTGTTCCCTGTTTAGTCTTTATGCTAAGCTAAGTTAGCTTGTTCCCTGTTTACAGTCTTTATGCTAAGCTAAATTAGCTTGTTCCCCTGTCCCTAGTCTTTATGTTAAACTAAGTTAGCTTGTTCCCCTGTCCCTAGTCTTTGTGCTAAGCTAAGTTCACTTGTTCCCCTGTCCCTAGTCTTTATGTTAAACTAAGTTAGCTATTTCCCCTGTCCCTAGTCTTTATGTTTAGCTAAGTTAGCTTGTTCCCCTGTCCCTAGTCTTTATGCTAAGCTAAGTTAGCTTGTTCCCCTGTCCCAAGTCTTTGTGCTAAGCTAAGATAGCTTGTTCCCTGTTTAGTCTTTATGCTAAGCTAAGATAGCTTGTTCCCTGTTTACAGTCTTTATGCTAAGCTAAGTTAGCTTGTTCCCCTGTCCCTAGTCTTTATGTTAAACTAAGTTAGCTTGTTCCTCTGTCCCTAGTCTTTGTGCTAAGCTAAGTTAGCTATTTCCCCTGTCCCTAGTCTTTATGTTAAACTACGTTAGCTTGTTCCCCTGTCCCTAGTCTTTGTGCTAAGCTAAGTTCGCTTGTTCCCCTGTCCCTAGTCTTTATGTTAAACTAAGTTAGCTTGTTCCCCTGTCCCTAGTCTTTATGCTAAGCTAAGTTAGCTATTTCCCCTGTCCCTAGTCGTTATGCTAAGCTAAGTTAGCTTGTTCCCTGTTTACAGTCTTTATGCTAAGCTAAGATAGCTTGTTCCCTGTTTAGTCTTTATGCTAAGCTAAGTTAGCTTGTTCCCCTGTCCCTAGTCTTTGTGCTAAGCTAAGTTCGCTTGTTCCCCTGTCCCTAGTCTTTATGTTAAACTAAGTTAGCTTGTTCCCCTGTCCCTAGTCTTTATGCTAAGCTAAGTTAGCTATTTCCCCTGTCCCTAGTCGTTATGCTAAGCTAAGTTAGCTTGTTCCCTGTTTACAGTCTTTATGCTAAGCTAAGATAGCTTGTTCCCTGTTTAGTCTTTATGCTAAGCTAAGTTAGCTTGTTCCCCTGTCCCTAGTCTTTGTGCTAAGCTAAGTTAGCTTGTTCCCCTGTCCCTAGTCTTTGTGTTAAACTAAGTTAGCTTGTTCCCCTGTCCCTAGTCTTTATGCTAAGCTAAGTTAGCTATTTCCCCTGTCCCTAGTCGTTATGCTAAGCTAAGTTAGCTTGTTCCCTGTTTACAGTCTTTATGCTAAGCTAAGATAGCTTGTTCCCTATTTAGTCTTTATGCTAAGCTAAGTTAGCTTGTTCCCTGTTTACAGTCTTTATGCTAAGCTAAGTTAGCTTGTTCCCCTGTCCCTAGTCTTTGTGCTAAGCTAAGATAGCTTGTTCCCTGTTTAGTCTTTATGCTAAGCTAAGTTAGCTTGTCCACTGTTTAGTCTTTATGCTAAGCTAAGTTAGCTTGTTCCCCTGTCCCTAGTCTTTATGCTAAGCTACGTTAGCTATTTCCCCTGTCCCTTGTCTTTATGCTAAGCTAAGTTATCTTGTTCCCTGTTTACAGTCTTTATGCTAAGCTAAGATAGCTTGTTCCGTTTACAGTCTTTATGCTAAGCTAAGTTAGCTATTTCCCCTGTCCCTAGTCTTTATGCTAAGCTAAGTTATCTTGTTCCCTAGTCTTTATGCTAAGCCTAGTCTTTATGCTAAGCTATCCTGTTTCCTTTATGCTAAGCTAAGTTAGCTTGTTCCCCTGTCCCTAGTCTTTATGCTAAGCTACGTTAGCTATTTCCCCTGTCCCTTGTCTTTATGCTAAGCTAAGTTATCTTGTTCCCTGTTTACAGTCTTTATGCTAAGCTAAGATAGCTTGTTCCGTTTACAGTCTTTATGCTAAGCTAAGTTAGCTATTTCCCCTGTCCCTAGTCTTTATGCTAAGCTAAGTTATCTTGTTCCCTGTTTACAGTCTTTATGCTAAGCTAAGTTAGCTTGTTCCCCTGCCCCTAGTCTTTATGCTAAGCTATCTTGTTCCCTGTTTACAGTCTTTATGCTAAGCTAAGTTAGCTTGTTCCCCTGTCCCTAGTCTTTGTGCTAAGCTAAGTTATCTTGTTCCCCTGTCCCTAGTCTTTATGCTAAACTAAGTTTGCTTGTTCCCCTGTCCCTAGTCTTTATGCTAAGCTAAGTTAGCTTGTTCCCCTGTCCCTAGTCTTTCTGCTAAGCTAAGTTAGCTTGTTCCCCTGTCCCTAGTCTTTGTGCTAAGCTAAGTTAGCTTGTTCCCCTGTCCCTAGTCTTTATGCTAAGCTAAGTTAGCTTGTTCCCTGTTTACAGTCTTTATGCTAAGCTAAGATAGCTTGTTCCCCTGTCCCTAGTCTTTATGCTAAGCTACGTTAGCTATTTCCCCTGTCCCTAGTCTTTATGCTAAGCTACGTTAGCTTATTCCCTCTGTTTCCAGTCTTTATGCTAAGCTAAGTTCGCTTGTTCCCTGTTTACAGTCTTTATGCTAAGCTAAGTTAGCTTGTTCCTCTGCCCCTAGTCTTTATGCTAAGCTATCTTGTTCCCTGTTTCCAGTCTTTATGCTAAGCTAAGTTAGCTTGTTCCCCTGTCCCTAGTCTTTATGCTAAGCTAAGTTATCTTGTTCCCCTGTCCCTAGTCTTTATGCAAAGCTAAGATAGCTTGTTCCCTGTTTACAGTCTTTATGCTAAGCTAAGTTAGCTATTTCCCCTGTCCCTAGTCTTTATGTGAAGCTAAGTTAGCTTGTCCCCTGTCCCTAGTCTTTATGCTAAGCTAAGTTAGCTTTTTCCCCTGTCCCTAGTCTTTATGCTAAGCTAAGTTAGCTTGTTCCCCTGTCCCTAGTCTTTATGCTAAGCTAAGTTAGCTTGTTCCCCTGTCCCTAGTCTTTATGCTAACCTAAGTTAGCTTGTTCCCTGTTTACAGTCTTTATGCTAAGCTAAGTTAGCTTGTTCCCCTGTCCCTAGTCTTTATGCTAAGCTAAGTTAGCTTGTTCCCTCTGTTTCCAGTCTTTATGCTAAGCTAAGTTAGCTTGTTCCCTCTGTTTCTAGTCTTTATGCTAAGCTAAGTTAGCTTGTTCCCCTGTCCCTAGTCTTTATGCTAAGCTAAGTTAGCTTGTTTCCTCTGTTTCCAGTCTTTATGTGAAGCTCAAATAAACGCGATCAGACAGGTCCTAGTCTCAGATAGGTCCTAGTCTCAGATAGGTCCTGGTCTTGGATGGGTCCTGATCTCAGTCTAGTCCTGGTTTCAGTGTGGGTCATAGTCACTGTGAGGTCATTGCTGCAGTGCATGATGGAAGATGTGCCAGGCGGCTCAGCTGCCAACATTCAGCCTAATGAGCTGATTAACATGCAGCGTATGATGACTTCCTGTGAAAGATGCTGCTGCAGGCAGTTTGTCAGAGTGAAGGTGACCGAGAGCTGATAAACAACAACACAAACAACACAACAACAACACAACAACAGAACAGAGACACAGATGCTGAGTGATGAGGCTGCAGATCATAAGTCTCTTGTACTGTCAGATTAATAAATGTGGAGCAGCTTCCTGTTTCCTGCTGAGACGACTAAAAGCTTTCAGTCAATATGTCTCTGAGGGACGGACACAAAGAGACGGACCGAGGACACTCAACTTTATTTAGACTCCGAGAATACTGTGAATGGGTGTTTGTTTCTCGGAGGACTGACGTCTCGTCCCAACACACAGTGAGATGTAAACTCTGGTGGATGGAGCACTAAAAACAAGTGTCCAGATGAAGGACGTCAACATTCAGGACATCTCTGGAGCTCTGACTGAACCTCAGTGAGTTGCTGTTCCTCTGAAGACAAGTTAATGGTCTGTGAAACTTTGGACCAACAGAGACGGGATGAGCTGTTTGTCCCTGATGGTTGCAACAGGAACCACTGAAGTATTCTGACCATCACTCGTTCGTATCGTGCCTAGTTGGGAAGACGTGTCAGGACTCTTGAGACTCAGTGGACTCGGAGGACACGGGACGCAGAGCAGTCAGAGGACTCGGACAACTTGGAGTACTTTGAAAAATTGGAGTATTAAAAGGACTCTGAGAACTTGGAGGACACAAAGGACTTGGAATACTCTGAGTGCTCAGAGGTCTCAGTGGACTCCCAAGGACTTGAAGTACTCAAATGGTACAGGGGACTCATAGGACTCAGAAGACTTGGAGGACTTGGGCCCTGTCTAAGTAAACGGATATATTTGAAAACAGATATTTTTCCTATCCATTTTTCCATATCTTCTTCCACATGAGAAAATGACTCCAAATGCTCTCCAACTCAGAGGGTGGAGACAAATGTCAGCGTGGGTTTCCTCCAGGTGCTCTGACATGTTCTCCCTGTGTCAGCGTGGGTTTCCTCCAGGTGCTCTGACATGTTCTCCCCGTGTCAGCGTGGGTTTTTCCTCCAGGTGCTCTGACATGTTCTCCCCGTGTCAGCGTGGGTTTTTCCTCCAGGTGCTCTGACATGTTCTCCCTGTGTCAGCGGGGGTTTCCTCCAGGTGCTCTGACATGTTCTCCCTGTGTCAGCGTGGGTTTCCTCCAGATGCTCTGACATGTTCTCCCTGTGTCAGCGTGGGTTTCCTCCAGGTGCTCTGACATGTTCTCCCCGTGTCAGCGTGGGTTTCCTCCAGGTGCTCTGACATGTTCTCCCCGTGTCAGCGTGGGTTTCCTCCAGGTGCTCCAGCTTCCTCCCACAGTCCAAAGACATGCAGGTTAATTGGTGACTCTAAATTGTCCGTAGGTGTGAATGTGAGTGTGAATGGTTGTCTGTCTCTATGTGTCAGCCCTGTGATCGTCTGGTGACCTGTCCAGGGTGAACTCCACCTCTCACCCAATGTGTCAGCTGGGATAGGCTCCACCCCCTGTGACCTCTAACAGGATAAGTGGTTCCAGTGTCTACAAATGAGACAATAATGAAGTCCCAGTGTTGTCTCTTTGAGGAGTTAAGTTTGAACCATAAAATCTAATCAGGTTTTGGATCTTGTCCACATCTGTCTCAGGATCAGCCGCAGACTGACTCAGCAGAGATGGCAGCCATCTTGTTTTTACATGGATTTGTGTATTGTGGTCTCACTGTCACTAGATGGGACAGAAAGTGTCCATGAACAAGGACAACTGGTCTGAGTGAAGCAGGATGAAGTATCAGGAGCAGCAGACACAAAATGTGATGTCCTCATCTGAGGACACAGTGTTGTTGAGGACACTGAGGACATTAAGGTTGAGGTGCCTCCTGCTGTTGACTCTTGTTGTTTGGTGATGTGAGTGGATGTTCATGTCTCCTTGTCTCCATGTCTCCATGTCTCGTGTCTCCATGTCTCCTTGTCTCCATGTCTCCTTGCCTCCTTGTCTCCATGTCTCCTTGTCTCCATGTCTCCTTGCCTCCATGTCTCCTTGTCTCCATGTCTCCTTGCCTCCTTGTCTCCATGTCTCCTTGTCTCCATGTCTCCTTGTCTCCATGTCTCCTTGCCTCCTTGTCTCCATGTCTCCATGTCTCCTTGCCTCCTTGTCTCCATGTGTCCTTGTCTCCATGTCTCCTTGTCTCCATGTCTACATGTCTCCATGTCTACTTGTCTCCATGTCTCCTTGTCTCCATGTCTCCTTGTCTCATGTCTCCTTGTCTCCATGTCTCCTTGTCTCCATGTCTACATGTCTCCATGTCTACTTGTCTCCATGTCTCCTTGTCTCATGTCTCCTTGTCTCCATGTCTCCTTGTCTCCATGTCTCCTTGCCTCCTTGTCTCCATGTCTCCTTGCCTCCGTGTCTCCTTGTCTCCTTGTCTCCATGTCTCCTTGTCTCCATGTCTCCTTGCCTCCTTGTCTCCATGTCTCCTTGCCTCCTTGTCTCCATGTCTCCATGTCTCCTTGTCTCCATGTCTCCTTGCCTCCTTGTCTCCATGTCTCCTTGCCTCCTTGTCTCCATGTCTCCTTGCCTCCTTGTCTCCATGTCTCCATGTCTCCTTGTCTCCTTGCCTCCTTGTCTCCATGTCTCCATGTCTCCTTGCCTCCTTGTCTCCTTGTCTCCTTGCATCCTTGTCTCCATGTCTCCTTGCCTCCATGTCTCCTTGTCTCCATGTCTCCTTGTCTCCTTGCCTCCTTGTCTCCATGTCTCCTTGTCTCTATGTCTCCTTGCCTCCTTGTCTCCTTGCCTCCTTGTCTCCTTGCCTCCTTGTCTCCATGTCTCCTTGCCTCCTTGTCTCCATGTCTCCTTGTCTCTATGTCTCCTTGCCTCCTTGTCTCCTTGCCTCCTTGTCTCCATGTCTCCTTGTCTCCATGTCTCCTCATGTTTCACACTCAGCAGAACATAACCTCTCTGACAGATGGGAGTCCGTCTCTTGGAGCGTCTCTGTTTGGACAGATGTTCTGAGGACAGACAAGACAAACGCTGCACATCTGGACTGCTGTTGGTGGGAAACCAGCTCAGGGTGGCCCTACCTGTGGCCCCAGACCCTGAGGGCCCCCGAGGCAACAACAAGGACAAGGGTTTGTTCATCTGCTGCTCTGATCCACAAAATAAAAACAGATCCTATCACCAGCACATCTGCAAATATATAAATATATAAATATGAAGACACGCTGCAGATATGTAAAACATGTCAACATAACTCAGCTCCCACAAAGTGCCCACATGAATATTAATAATAAAAGACAACACTGCAGTTATAAATGTAAATACAGTTTAAATGTATAAATAAACAATAATATCAATGTAAATATAAACATAAACAAAAATAAAAGTATAAATATAATGAAACAGCTGCTACACTTCAGACACATAAACATTCATATAAACATAATGACTGACATCAGATCACGTGATGACCAAAGTAAAAAAGAGAAAAACTGCGAAAAACCTGATCCTGATTCTGATCCTGGACCTGATCCTAATCCTGGACCTGAAGGGTTAAACTAGACTCAGAGTCTGGGTGTAAATGGACACCGCTCACACTCACACCTGACCCCGCCTCTCCGGACCAGCCCCACTGCAGCAGTGAGCGCACTGTCCGGGAACTTCCCTCAGTTTGATCCCGAGGACAGCAGAACGGACCGGGTCCGGAGCCAGTCCTCAGTCCTCAGATCTTGTCCTCTGGTCCGGACTCAGTCCACAGAGACAGGACACAGACACGGGACAACAGGAGGGACACTCTGTGTGCGGCTCAGCTCAGGACGCGCTGCGGCTTTACGCGTCTCCGGGTCGGGCTCTCCGGGTCGCCTTCGCCGGGTCGGGTCTCCTGAAGCCACGAGGATCTGAAGGACCGAAATCACCGCGTGGATCTTTGTTTTCTTTGGACACGCGCTTCTTCCAAGGACACGCGCACAGTGTCTGGTTGATTGATTGATTGATTGATTGATTGATTGATTGATTGATTGATTGATTGGTGGGCGGGTCATGTGTTGGACTGTGTAGAGCGTCATCATGGAGCCTCCTCTGCTGCTGCTGCTGCTCCTGCTGATGATAATGATGATGAAGGTGAGCGGAGCTGCTGTCTGGCCGCAGGTCAGTCAACTTATCAATGAAACACGGTTTAACACGTCATCGGACACGTCATATCAGTCACTTATCAGTATGCACCTCTGCTGCTACGTGTTTTTATTAAAGACAAAATCAATAATCAATAATGAAAAAGTTCAAATGTACATCAGACATCCCATAATAAGTTTTTATTCGTCTGCAGCTCAAATTAAATCCGTCCTGACAGAGTCATGAGAAGTCTCATCTCACAGATTCACAACGAGTGAGTACAGCGTTGACTTCTGTGACATCAGCCGTCGCTTTCCAGAAAGTCACAGAAATATTTCCATGTTTTATATGTGACGTAGGATGCGAGCTGATTGTGTTGTCTTCAGAAGGGGACAGACACTGCTTAGACGCCTGCCACGCTGCAGATCCCCGCTGAAGATTGACTGATTTCACAGAGACGTCGCTGCGTTTCCTGTCGAGATAGCGTCATGACAAGTGGTTGTCTTTAATCACGACCTCGCTGCGTTTCCTGTCGGGGTAGCGCCACCAAAAGTGGTTGTCTTAAATCACTTCCTGTCGGGGTAGCGCCACCAAAAGTGGTTGTCTTTAATCACGACCTCGCTGCGTTTCCTGTCGGGGTAGCGCCACCAAAAGTGGTTGTCTTTAATCACGACCTCGCTGCGTTTCCTGTCGGGATAGCGTCACGACAAGTGGTTGTCTTTAATCACGACCTCGCTGCGTTTCCTGTCGGGGTAGCGCCACCAAAAGTGGTTGTCTTAAATCACGACCTCGCTGCGTTTCCTGTCGGGGTAGCGCCACCAAAAGTGGTTGTCTTTAATCACGACCTCGCTGAGTTTCCTGTCGGGATAGCGTCACGACAAGTGGTTGTCTTTAATCACGACCTCGCTGCATTTCCTGTCGGGGTAGCGCCACCAAAAGTGGTTGTCTTAAATCACGACCTCGCTGCGTTTCCTGTCGGGGTAGCGTCACCAAAAGTGGTTGTCTTTAATCACGACCTCGCTGCGTTTCCTGTCGGGGTAGCGCCACCAAAAGTGGTTGTCTTTAATCACGACCTCGCTGCGTTTCCTGTCGGGGTAGCGCCACCAAAAGTGGTTGTCTTAAATCACGACCTCGCTGCGTTTCCTGTCGGGGTAGCGCCACCAAAAGTGGTTGTCTTTAATCACGACCTCGCTGCGTTTCCTGTCGGGGTAGCGCCACCAAAAGTGGTTGTCTTAAATCACGACCTCGCTGCGTTTCCTGTCGGGGTAGCGCCACCAAAAGTGGTTGTCTTAAATCACGACCTCGCTGCGTTTCCTGTCGGGGTAGCGCCACCAAAAGTGGTTGTCTTTAATCACGACCTCGCTGCATTTCCTGTCGGGGTAGCGCCACCAAAAGTGGTTGTCTTTAATCACGACCTCGCTGCATTTCCTGTCGGGATAGCGTCACGACAAGTGGTTGTTTTTAATCACGACCTCGCTGCGTTTCCTGGCGGGGTAGCGCCACCAAAAGTGGTTGTCTTTAATCACGACCTCACTGCGTTTCCTGTCGGGGTAGCGCCACCAAAAGTGGTTGTCTTAAATCACGACCTCGCTGCGTTTCCTGTCGGGGTAGCGCCACCAAAAGTGGTTGTCTTAAATCACGACCTCGCTGCGTTTCCTGTCGGGGTAGCGCCACCAAAAGTGGTTGTCTTTAATCACGACCTCGCTGCATTTCCTGTCGGGATAGCGTCACGACAAGTGGTTGTTTTTAATCACGACCTCGCTGCGTTTCCTGTCGGGGTAGCGCCACCAAAAGTGGTTGTCTTTAATCACGACCTCGCTGCATTTCCTGTCGGGATAGCGTCACGACAAGTGGTTGTCTTTAATCACGACCTCGCTGCGTTTCCTGTCGGGGTAGCGCCACCAAAAGTGGTTGTCTTTAATCACGACCTCGCTGCGTTTCCTGTCGGGGTAGCGCCACCAAAAGTGGTTGTCTTTAATCACGACCTCGCTGCGTTTCCTGTCGGGGTAGCGTCACGACAAGTGGTTGTCTTTAATCACGACCTCGCTGCGTTTCCTGTCGGGGTAGCGCCACCAAAAGTGGTTGTTTTTAATCACGACCTCGCTGCGTTTCCTGTCGGGGTAGCGTCACGACAAGTGGTTGTCTTTAATCACGACCTCGCTGCGTTTCCTGTCGGGGTAGCGTCACGACAAGTGGTTGTCTTTAATCACGACCTCGCTGCGTTTCCTGTCGGGGTAGCGTCACGACAAGTGGTTGTTTTTAATCACGACCTCGCTGCGTTTCCTGTCGGGGTAGCGTCACGACAAGTGGTTGTCTTTAATCACGACCTCGCTGCGTTTCCTGTCGGGGTAGCGCCACCAAAAGTGGTTGTTTTTAATCACGACCTCGCTGCGTTTCCTGTCGGGGTAGCGCCACCAAAAGTGGTTGTCTTTAATCACGACCTCGCTGCGTTTCCTGTCGGGGTAGCGCCACCAAAAGTGGTTGTCTTTAATCACGACCTCGCTGCGTTTCCTGTCGGGGTAGCGCCACCAAAAGTGGTTGTCTTAAATCACGACCTCGCTGCGTTTCCTGTCGGGGTAGCGCCACCAAAAGTGGTTGTCTTTAATCACGACCTCGCTGAGTTTCCTGTCGGGGTAGCGCCACCAAAAGTGGTTGTCTTAAATCACGACCTCGCTGCGTTTCCTGTCGGGATAGCGCCAAGAATTGTGGATTTTATACCGTCACATGTCCACATTAACCACAGTGTTGTTTAAATGTAAAGTTTCATTGTATCTGCGACATGATAAAATAAAAATGTAACGTACCTGTGGTTAATGTGTGAGGTGACATCACAAGGATTTAGTTTCCCAGAGGAGGAAATTAAGAGACAGGAAGTGCTCATGTCTCTACTGTCAGAAGTGAAATCTGGTTTGGGGTTCGCTGGAGGACCAGAGGAGGTTCACATGTGGGTGACAGATGTCTCACATCTGTCTTCAGTCAGTCTGCTGCCACGTCTCAAACCACTCAACTCTTCATGCGTTCACACTGAAACTCCACTGTATTTCTTCTTTTGTCAGTAAAGTTACACCCACTGCGTTTACACACCTGCACTATGTTACCCACATACACATGCTGCAGAGACGAGGCTAGTCACATGTGAGGAACAAAATTCCCCACCATGGTTACTGAATTCATCCACAGCAGAGTTTAAAGTGAATGAACTTCAGGTGCAGATTGTTTTTTTACTTTTTAACTGAGGCTCTGTGATTCCATGTTTCCTGCCCAAATGCACCCTGGGAGTTGTAGTTAACATCTTAACTTAAGTTGTTTATCAGGGAGCAGATAATTTTAACCCAAGAGTTTCTGACAGATCTGTAAAGTTTGGTCACAGCAGCCGCTGGTGGACGTTAGAGCAAGTACAGCTGACATCATAACCCTCCATATGTAAACTCATCTGTGCTCTCCTCAGAGTCTGACTCCAGTATTGATGTGAACATACAACCGGATAAACTCAGATTATTCTGGATGAGCTGTGTGAGGGTTTGTAACATGTTTGGATATAGTTTGGTGAGGTAACGAAGCCTGACTGATTTAGAAACGGTCATTTAATGAAGTATTTCAAGATCAGGCATTTGTTTGTTTCAGACGTCTGTCAGCAGCAGAGAGACAGAAACATTTAAAGGAACAAGGAACAGACGCTACGCCATTAACCCTGTGGGACACAAGTGGACCCACCACAACCTCACATACAGGTAACACACACAGGTAACATAGAGATAACGCACAGGTAACATAAAGATAACACACAGATAACATACAGATAACACACAGATAACACACAGGTAACAAAGAGATAACACACAGGTAACACACAGGTAACATACAGATAACACACAGGTAACATACAGATAACACACAGGTAACAAACATAACACACAGGTAACATACAAATAACACACAGGTAACACACAGGTAACATACAAATAACACACAGGTAACACACAGGTAACATACAAATAACACACAGGTAACACACAGGTAACAAACGGGTAACACATAACATACAGGAAACACAGGTAACACACAGATAACACACATGTAACATACAGATAACACACATGTAACACACAGATAACACACAGGTAACACACAGATAACACACAGGTAACACACAGATAACACACAGGTAACAAACGGGTAACACACAGGTGACACACAGATAACACACAGGTAACAAACGGGTAACACACAGGTGACACACAGATAACACACAGGTAACACACAGATAACACACAGGTAACAAACGGGTAACACACAGGTGACACACAGATAACACACAGGTAACACACAGATAACACACAGGTAACATACAGATAACACACAGGTAACACACAGGTAACAAACGGGTAACACACGGGTAACACAGATAACACAGGTAACATACAGATAACACACAGGTAACACAGATAACACACAGGTAACATACAGATAACACACAGGTAACATACAGATAACACACAGGTAACACAGATAACACACAGGTAACATACAGATAACACACAGGTAACACACAGATAACACACAGGTAACAAAGAGATAACACACAGGTAACACACAGGTAACATACAGATAACACACAGGTAACAAACATAACACACAGGTAACATACAAATAACACACAGGTAACACACAGGTAACATACAAATAACACACAGGTAACACACAGGTAACATACAAATAACACACAGGTAACACACAGGTAACAAACGGATAACACAGATAACATACAGGAAACACAGGTAACACACAGATAACACACATGTAACATACAGATAACACACAGGTAACACACAGATAACACACAGGTAACAAACGGGTAACACAGGTGACACACAGATAACACACAGGTAACACACAGATAACACACAGGTAACAAACGGGTAACACACAGGTAACACACAGGTAACAAACGGGTAACACACGGGTAACACACAGATAACACAGGTAACATACAGATAACACACAGGTAACACAGATAACACACAGGTAACATACAGATAACACACAGGTAACATACAGATAACACACAGGTAACACAGATAACACACAGGTAACATACAGATAACACACAGGTAACACACAGATAACACACAGGTAACACACAGGTAACACACAGATAACACACAGGTAACATACAGATCACACACAGGTAACACACAGGTAACAAACGGGTAACACACAGGTAACATACAGATAACACACAGGTAACATGCAGATAACACACAGGTAACATACAGGTAACATACAGATAACATACTGGAAACACAGGTAACACACAGATAGCACACATGTAACATACAGATAACACACAGATAACACACAGGTAACAAACGGGTAACACACAGGTGACACACAGGTGACATACAGCTGCAGTCTGGTTGCCATGGTGATGAATTACCTCTGACCCTGATCACACCCCCCTTCAGTTTGAGAGTTAACTTTAAACATGGAGTGGGCGTGGCTTGAGGCGGGCTTTACAGGCTGGGATAATTTTCCTCCTCTGTGATTGTATGTAATTTTCATGTGTTCTTCAGACACCTGCTGACAGGTGATGATGTCACGGGAGAGCAGCACTGATTGGACTGAACTGTGTCTATGAATGAGCTCTGATTGGCCGCCTGCTTTTCATAGTCAGGTTCAACCTGAGAGGCAGCACTCAGGGCAACAATGGCCCCTGATTACAGCTCAGCTTACCAACATCCTGTCTGTCTGTCTCTAGTCTCGCTCACCAGACCTTTGTCAAGAAAAGAAAGGTCTGGCTGGGCCGACTCTCACTTTAAGATTGGAGAAAAAACGCACTGGCTGCTTGTATTTCTTTCATCCAATCACAATCGTTCTGGGCGGTGCCACAGCAACGGTGCACTTGCAAAAATATTGCCGGGGGGAAACAGGTTTTGGTGTAACACGCCCACAAAAATATCGCCTACAGGACGCGAACCATGGCAGAAAAATGGCTACATCCCCGCAAGATCAAATACTGCAAAAGTTAGTAAAGGACGTGTTGAAAACTGCTCCACAACCGGAGGTGGTAGGGCGGGACTTCAGCGGGTGGCTCGTTCCGTCCAATGAGAGACTGATCTATGCAGTGAACTTCCGCCCACTCAGACTAGTCTCTCTCTCTCTCTCTCTCTCTCTCTGTCTCTGTCTCTGTCTCTTTCTGTCTCTGTCTCCGTCTGTCTGTCTCTCTCTGTCTCTGTCTCTCTCTGTCTCTGTCTCTGTCTCCGTCTGTCTCTCTGTCTCTTTCTGTCTCTGTCTCTGTCTCCGTCTGTCTGTCTCTCTCTGTCTCTGTCTCTGTCTCTCTGTCTCTTTCTGTCTCTCTGTCTCTTTCTGTCTGTCTCTTTCTGTCTCTGTCTCTGTCTCCGTCTGTCTGTCTCTTTCTGTCTCTGTCTCCGTCTGTCTGTCTCTGTTTGTCTCTGTCTCTGTCTCTCTCTGTCTCTTTCTGTCTCTGTCTCTCTCTCTGTCTCTTTCTGTCTTTGTTTCTGTCTCCGTCTGTCTGTCTCTTTCTGTCTCTGTCTCTGTCTCCGTCTGTCTGTCTCTCTCTGTCTCTGTCTCTCTGTCTCTTTCTGTCTCTGTTTCTGTCTCCGTCTGTCTGTCTCTTTCTGTCTCTGTCTCTGTCTCCGTCTGTCTGTCTCTTTCTGTCTCTGTCTCCGTCTGTCTGTCTCTTTCTGTCTCTGTCTCTGTCTCTCTCTGTCTCTTTCTGTCTCTGTCTCTCTCTGTCTCTTTCTGTCTCTGTCTCTCTCTCTGTCTCTTTCTGTCTTTGTTTCTGTCTCCGTCTGTCTGTCTCTCTCTGTCTCTGTCTCTGTCTCTCTGTCTCTTTCTGTCTCTGTTTCTGTCTCCGTCTGTCTGTCTCTTTCTGTCTCTGTCTCTGTCTCCGTCTGTCTGTCTCTTTCTGTCTCTGTCTCCGTCTGTCTGTCTCTGTTTGTCTCTGTCTCTGTCTCTCTCTGTCTCTTTTTGTCTCTGTCTCTCTCTCTGTCTCCGTCTGTCTGTCTCTGTCTGTCTGTCGCCCTGTCTGTCTCTCAGGATCATAAAGTTCCCTAACACTCTGAACGTAGAGGACACCAGGAAGGCCATCAGCATCGCCTTCACCAAGTGGAGCGACGTGTCTCCACTCACTTTTACCGAGGTTATCAATGGAAATGCCACCTCTGACATCACTGCTGACATCACCATCGGTAGGTACACAGGAAGACAAGACAGGAAGTGGAGGAGTTTAAAATTAAATGCAGACAAAACAAAAATGAAGAAGACAAGAAACAGTGTCAGGTCTGTGTGCGTGCGTGCGTGTGTGTGTGTGTGTGTGTGTGTGTGTGTGTGCGTGCGTTAGGTTTCTACACCTTTAACCACACTGACTGTTGGTGGTCTCCTCTACACCCGTGTTTCGACGGTCTGAACGGTGAGCTGGCCCACGCCTTTTTGCCACCACGAGGAGAAATCCACTTTGACAACCATGAGTTCTGGATCCTCGGCAAGTCCAGGTTCAGCTGGAAGCAAGGTACCTGTACCGCAGTACAAGGAAGTACTTCAAGCATTAGGACAGGAAGTACTACAAGTATTAGGACAGGAAGTACTACAAGTATTAGGACAGGAAGTACTACAAGTATTAGTATAGGAAGTACTACAAGTATTCAGACAGGAAGTACTACAAGTATTAGTATAGGAAGTACTACAAGTATTCGGACAGGAAGTACTACAAGCATTAGGACAGGAAGTACTACAAGTTTTAGGACAGGAAGTACTACAAGTATTAGTATAGGAAGTACTACAAGTATTCAGACAGGAAGTACTACAAGTATTAGTACAGGAAGTACTACAAGTATCAGGACAGGAAGTACTACAAGTATTAGTATAGGAAGTACTTCAAGTATTAGTATAGGAAGTACTACAGATAATAGTACAGGAAGTACTACAAGTAGAAGTACAGGAAGTATTACAAGTATTGGGACAGGAAGTACTACAAGTATTAGGACGGGAAGTACTGCAGGTATTGGTATAGGAAGTACTACAGGTATTAGTGTAGGAAGTATTACAAGTATTAGTATAGGATGTACTACAAGTAGAAGTATAGGAAGTATTAGAAGTATTAGTACAGGAAGTAATACAAGTATTAGGACAGGAAGTACTAAAAGTAGAAGTACAGGAAGTATTACAAGTATTCAGACAGGAAGTACTACAAGTATTAGTATAGGAAGTATTATAAGTATTAGGACAGGAAGTACTACAAGTATTAGTATAGGAAGTACTACAAGTAGTAGTCCAGTGAAGTTTGAATGTTTTTACATGTCATGACATCATTATGTTAAATTCATGCAGCCACAGGTCCAGGTGGGATCATGTGACTCTCCAGGTGATGACTGTGGGCCAAATGTCAGTCCCTAACCTAAACCCTGAAACATAGACCCTGAACTATAAAACCTAAACCCTGAAACATAGACCCTGAACTATAAAACCTAAACCCTGAAACATAGACCCTGAACTATAAAACCTAAACCCTGAAACATAGACCCTGAACTATAAAACCTAAACCCTGAAACATAGACCCTGAACTATAAAACCTAAACCCTGAACTGTAAATGTTGAACTCTAAACTCTAGACTTAAACCCTGAACGTTAGACCCTGAACTGTAGACCTTAAACTGTATACCCTGAACCTTAAGCCCCAGACATTAGACCCAGAATCACAAACCCTGATCCTTGAACCCTGAACTGTAAACCCTCTGGGACTCAACTGATATCACCTGGTCATTGTTTGAGAGGCTGAGGGGGTTCAAACTGGTGCAAACAGGAATGGGACGGTGCTTTGTGGTGAAGTGTCACAATGATGATATCAAAATACATTAGCGACATTATGTGTTTGGGACTTGTTATATTTTCAATGTTCTTTAGAGACAGACTGTCAGATTTAATGTCTCGACCCTGCAGCTGTCGAACATGTAACCATGTAGGTGTTGATCATATGACCGTGCAGGTGTGTGGCTGAATGACCTGGTGCAGGTGGCGGCTCATGAGATCGGTCATGCTCTCGGCCTGTGGCACTCCAGAGACCCTCAGGCTCTGATGCATCCCAACGCCACGTACACCGGCCAGAGGAACATCGCCCAGGACGATGTGTGGGGCATCCAGAGACTCTATGGTAAACTCAGCTGAAAATACAAAACATTCATTCATTCATTTTCTGTAACTGTTGATCCTGTTAGAGGTCACAGGGGGTGGAGCCTGTCCCAGATGACACATTGGGTGAGAGGCAGGGTTCACCCTGGACAGGTCACCAGACTATCACAGGACTGACACATAGAGACAGACAACCATTCACACTCACATTCACACCTACGGACAATTTAGAGTCACCAATTAACCTGCATGTCTTTGGACTGTGGGAGGAAGCTGGAGCACCTGGAGGAAACCCACGCTGACACAGGGAGAACATGTCAGAGCACCTGGAGGAAACCCATGCTGACAGGGGGAGAACATGTCGGAGCACCTGGAGGAAACCCACGCTGACACAGGGAGAACATGTCAGAGCACCTGGAGGAAACCCACGCTGACACAGGGAGAACATGTCAGAGCACCTGGAGGAAACCCACGCTGACACAGGGAGAACATGTCAGAGCACCTGGAGGAAACCCACGCTGACACAGGGAGAACAAACTCCACACAGAAGGTCCCCCACGCCACGGTTCAAACCTGGAACCCTCCTGCTGTGAGGAGACAATGTTGACCACTGCATCACTGTGCCACTCAAAATATATCAATTGAAAGTTATTTAAATGTAGAAACAATATTTCTGAACACGTCATCAGTTATTTGAACAGTTTTTAGTTTTGGGCAAAGTGTACAGCATGATGACGAGGAAACAGGAGCCTCGGCTTTCTGCTGCAGAAAGAATGAAAGTTGTCGCTGTTCTGGTTTTTATTTTAGATCGATTTCAAATGCTGCTGAGCCATTATTAATAGAACTAATTAATTAATCGATTAATCAGTTGAAAGAAAACTAAATCAATTTTTATAATCAATAAATCCTTTCAGTCATTGTTCAAGTGAAAAATTCCAGATTTGTTTGTAGTTTTCTGACAGCAATTTAAGAGTCTTGTTGGTAGGAGAAAAGTAAACTAATCGATTAATCGTGACAAAAACCAGCTGATTAATCAATAATGACGATAATGATTAGTTGAGCCCTGAATAGTGATAATAACACAGTGTGTGATCCAACAGTATTTAACTGCTGATATTTACAGCACATTTTCCTGTTAATGTTCTCACCTATTGTGAAGTTGAATTGCAATACTTTTACTTGTATCCGAGTACTTTAAACACAGTGAGTACTTCCTGTTTGCTGCAGGGTGCCTGGATAAGAAGCGAGTGTGTGACCCGTGGGCTCGTCTGGGCTTCTGTGAGCGCAGGAAGACGTTTATGAAGAAGAACTGTCCTCAGCGCTGTGACCTGTGTTACGGTGAGTCGCCGGCAAAACTCTGAAACTGAACCCGGAGCTGCCAGGACGTGATATCACACAGAAGTCTGAGCTTCCTGTCTCCTTCTCTGCTGTGACATTCATTTCCTGTCTTCCAGAGCCTCTGGAGGCGGTAACCACGCCAACACCACCGCCAGCCAACGTCAAGATCAAGATGGTTCCCCGGGGGAAGGTGGTGGGTTTTCGCTGTGGAACCAAAAACCCTCGATCACCACCCAAAGTCAGGTCAGCTGATCAATACTGATTACTGGTGGTTATTGATCTCTTCTAATCTATAAAATGTGTCTCAGAGACAATGTTAACGTCTCATTTTTTAAATGAGTTTACAGAAGATATTCACCTCTGACAGACTGAAGGCACTTATTGATCATACAGACCTGTGACCTTATTGATCATACAGACCTGTGACCTTATTGATCATACAGGCCTGTGACCTTATTGATCATACAGCCCTGTGACCTTATTGATCATACAGACCTGTGACCTTAATGATCATACAGCCCTGTGACCTTATTGATCATACAGGCCTGTGACCTTATTGATCATACAGACCTGTGACCTTAATGATCATACAGCCCTGTGACCTTATTGATCATACAGGCCTGTGACCTTACTGATCATACAGGCCTGTGACCTTATTGATCATACAGCCCTGTGACCTTATTGATCATACAGGCCTGTGACCGTATTGATCATACAGACCTGTGACCTTAATGATCATACAGCCCTGTGACCGTATTGATCATACAGACCTGTGACCTTATTGATCATACAGCCCTGTGACCTTATTGATCATACAGACCTGTGACCTTACTGATCATACAGGCCTGTGACCTTAATGATCATACAGCCCTGTGACCTTACTGATCATACAGACCTGTGACCTTATTGATCATACAGGCCTGTGACCTTAATGATCCTACAGACCTGTGACGTTAATGATCATACAGACCTGTGACCTTATTGATCATACAGGCCTGTGACCTTAATGATCATACAGACCTGTGACCTTATTGATCATACAGACCTGTGACCTTATTGATCATACAGGCCTGTGACCTTAATGATCATACAGGCCTGTGACCTTATTGATCATACAGACCTGTGACCTTATTGATCATACAGACCTGTGACCTTATTGATCATACAGACCTGTGACCTTATTGATCATACAGCCCTGTGACCTTATTGATCATACAGGCCTGTGACCGTATTGATCATACAGACCTGTGACCTTAATGATCATACAGCCCTGTGACCTTATTGATCATACAGACCTGTGACCTTATTGATCATACAGCCCTGTGACCTTATTGATCATACAGACCTGTGACCTTACTGATCATACAGGCCTGTGACCTTAATGATCATACAGCCCTGTGACCTTATTGATCATACAGACCTGTGACCTTATTGATCATACAGGCCTGTGACCTTAATGATCCTACAGACCTGTGACGTTAATGATCATACAGACCTGTGACCTTATTGATCATACAGGCCTGTGACCTTAATGATCATACAGACCTGTGACCTTATTGATCATACAGACCTGTGACCTTATTGATCATACAGGCCTGTGACCTTAATGATCATACAGGCCTGTGACCTTATTGATCATACAGACCTGTGACCTTATTGATCATACAGACCTGTGACCTTATTGATCATACAGGCCTGTGACCTTATTGATCATACAGCCCTGTGACCTTATTGATCATACAGACCTGTGACCTTAATGATCATACAGCCCTGTGACCTTATTGATCATACAGCCCTGTGACCTTACTGATCATACAGCCCTGTGACCTTATTGATCATACAGACCTGTGACCTTATTGATCATACAGGCCTGTGACCTTAATGATCATACAGGCCTGTGACCTTATTGATCATACAGCCCTGTGACCTTATTGATCATACAGACCTGTGACCTTATTGATCATACAGCCCTGTGATCTTATTGATCATACAGACCTGTGACCTTAATGATCATACAGCCCTGTGACCTTATTGATCATACAGACCTGTGACCTTAATGATCATACAGCCCTGTGACCTTATTGATCATACAGGCCTGTGACCTTAATGATCATACAGGCCTGTGACCTTATTGATCATACAGCCCTGTGACCTTATTGATCATACAGCCCTGTGACCTTATTGATCATACAGCCCTGTGACCTTATTGATCATACAGACCTGTGACCTTAATGATCATACAGACCTGTGACCTTATTGATCATACAGGCCTGTGACCTTATTGATCATACAGACCTGTGACCTTATTGATCATACAGACCTGTGACCTTAATGATCATACAGCCCTGTGACCTTATTGATCATACAGACCTGTGACCTTAATGATCATACAGGCCTGTGACCTTATTGATCATACAGGCCTGTGACCTTAATGATCATACAGACCTGTGACCTTAATGATCATACAGACCTGTGACCTTATTGATCATACAGGCCTGTGACCTTATTGATCATACAGACCTGTGACCTTAATGATCATACAGCCCTGTGACCTTATTGATCATACAGGCCTGTGACCTTACTGATCATACAGGCCTGTGACCTTATTGATCATACAGCCCTGTGACCTTATTGATCATACAGGCCTGTGACCGTATTGATCATACAGACCTGTGACCTTAATGATCATACAGGCCTGTGACCTTATTGATCATACAGACCTGTGACCTTATTGATCATACAGCCCTGTGACCTTATTGATCATACAGACCTGTGACCTTACTGATCATACAGGCCTGTGACCTTAATGATCATACAGCCCTGTGACCTTATTGATCATACAGACCTGTGACCTTATTGATCATACAGGCCTGTGACCTTAATGATCCTACAGACCTGTGACGTTAATGATCATACAGACCTGTGACCTTATTGATCATACAGGCCTGTGACCTTAATGATCATACAGACCTGTGACCTTATTGATCATACAGACCTGTGACCTTATTGATCATACAGGCCTGTGACCTTAATGATCATACAGGCCTGTGACCTTATTGATCATACAGACCTGTGACCTTATTGATCATACAGACCTGTGACCTTATTGATCATACAGGCCTGTGACCTTATTGATCATACAGCCCTGTGACCTTATTGATCATACAGACCTGTGACCTTAATGATCATACAGCCCTGTGACCTTATTGATCATACAGCCCTGTGACCTTACTGATCATACAGCCCTGTGACCTTATTGATCATACAGGCCTGTGACCTTATTGATCATACAGGCCTGTGACCTTAATGATCATACAGGCCTGTGACCTTATTGATCATACAGCCCTGTGACCTTATTGATCATACAGACCTGTGACCTTATTGATCATACAGCCCTGTGATCTTATTGATCATACAGACCTGTGACCTTAATGATCATACAGCCCTGTGACCTTATTGATCATACAGACCTGTGACCTTAATGATCATACAGCCCTGTGACCTTATTGATCATACAGGCCTGTGACCTTAATGATCATACAGGCCTGTGACCTTATTGATCATACAGCCCTGTGACCTTATTGATCATACAGGCCTGTGACCTTATTGATCATACAGCCCTGTGACCTTATTGATCGTACAGACCTGTGACCTTAATGATCATACAGCCCTGTGACCTTATTGATCATACAGGCCTGTGACCTTATTGATCATACAGACCTGTGACCTTATTGATCATACAGACCTGTGACCTTAATGATCATACAGCCCTGTGACCTTATTGATCATACAGACCTGTGACCTTAATGATCATACAGGCCTGTGACCTTATTGATCATACAGGCCTGTGACCTTAATGATCATACAGGCCTGTGACCTTATTGATCATACAGACCTGTGACCTTAATGATCATACAGGCCTGTGACCTTATTGATCATACAGACCTGTGACCTTAATGATCATACAGGCCTGTGACCTTAATGATCATACAGGCCTGTGACCTTACTGATCATACAGACCTGTGACCTTAATGATCATACAGACCTGTGACCTTAATGATCATACAGGCCTGTGACCTTACTGATCATACAGGCCTGTGACCTTATTGATCATACAGGCCTGTGACCTTATTGATCATACAGACCTGTGACCTTATTGATCATACAGGCCTGTGACCTTATTGATCATACAGGCCTGTGACCTTACTGATCATACAGGCCTGTGACCTTATTGATCATACAGGCCTGTGACCTTATTGATCATACAGACCTGTGACCTTATTGATCATACAGGCCTGTGACCTTATTGATCATACAGGCCTGTGACCTTAATGATCCTACAGGCCTGTGACCTTACTGATCATACAGACCTGTGACCTTATTGATCATACAGGCCTGTGACCTTATTGATCATACAGGCCTGTGACCTTATTGATCATACAGGCCTGTGACCTTACTGATCATACAGGCCTGTGACCTTATTGATCATACAGACCTGTGACCTTATTGATCATACAGCCCTGTGACCTTATTGATCATACAGACCTGTGACCTTAATGATCATACAGCCCTGTGACCTTATTGATCATACAGACCTGTGACCTTAATGATCATACAGCCCTGTGACCTTATTGATCATACAGACCTGACCTTAATGATCATACAGACCTGTGACCTTAATGATCATACAGCCCTGTGACCTTATTGATCATACAGACCTGTGACCTTATTGGTCATACAGGCCTGTGACCTTATTGATCATACAGACCTGTGACCTTAATGATCATACAGGCCTGTGACCTTATTGATCATACAGACCTGTGACCTTAATGATCATACAGGCCTGTGACCTTAATGATCATACAGGCCTGTGACCTTAATGATCATACAGACCTGTGACCTTAATGATCATACAGGCCTGTGACCTTAATGATCATACAGGCCTGTGACCTTAATGATCATACAGACCTGTGACCTTATTGATCATACAGGCCTGTGACCTTATTGATCATATAGACCTGTGACCTTATTGATCATACAGGCCTGTGACCTTATTGATCATACAGGCCTGTGACCTTAATGATCCTACAGGCCTGTGACCTTACTGATCATACAGACCTATCAATCAATCAATCAATCAATCAATCAATTTTATTTATAAAGCCCAATATCACAAATCACAATTTGCCTCACAGGGCTTTACAGCATACAACATCCCTCCGTCCTTATGACCCTCACAGCTGATCAGGAAAAACTCCCCAAAAAACCCTTTAATGGGGAAAAAATGGTAGAAACCTCAGGAAGAGCAACTGAGGACCTGTGACTTCATTGATCATACAGACCTGTGTGAGAGAGATAGACAGGAAAAATATGGTGGGAGCAGTATTATTTGCAGCCTTCGATGTTATTGATCACAGACTGCTAATTAATAAACTCAGGTGGTATGGTTTCACCCCAACAGCGATTGCATGGTTGAAGAGTTATCTACTCAATAGAACCCAAAGAGTATTTTTTAACGACAGCTTCTCAAGGATTGAACAGGTTGAGTCTGGAATTTCCACAGGGAAGCTGACTAGGTCCTTTACTCTATTCCATTTTCACTAAAGACTTTCCTCTGGTGCTGGAAAAAGCAAAAGTGTCCATGTATTCTGATGACACAACATTATATGCACATGCGCCCACAGTAAGTGAAATCAGTGAAATTTTAAACAAAAAACTGATTACAGTATTAGAATGGGTGATTAGCAACAGATTAGTTTTAAACATACAAAAAACAAAAGCGTTATTTTTGGTACAAATCTTTCACTGAGTATTAAACCCCAGTTAAATCTGATGCTAAATAATGTAAATGTTGAGCAGGATGAAGAGACGAAGCTCTTGGGTGTCATCTTGGAAAACAATCTGTCATGGACAAGACATACAGATGCAGTGGTTGCAAAGATGGGGAAGAATATATCTGTCATAAGAAGATGCTCAGTGTATTTAACACCGCAGCTGACCAAACCAGTAATTGACACACTAGTCCTGTCACATCTAGACTACTGCTCAATGATCTGGTCAGGTGCAAACATGAGGGACCTGGGAAAACTGCAGATGGCTCAAAACAGAGCAGCTCGGCTTGCCCTTAAGTGTACATCAAGTTCAAATGTAAACGAGATGCATGTCAAGCTCTCCTGGACAAAAGTCATGGAGAGGCTGACAGTATCACTGCTTGTCTTCTTAAGAAATATTAGAATGTCAGAATATCTTATCTGTTTATATAATCAACTAACGTTGATATACATGCGTATCAAACAAGACATGTCACAAGAGGTTGTTACCAACTGCCTAAAGCTAAAAAGGTGGCTATGCAAAGAACAGTGTTGTATCGAGCAATGGCGTCATGGAATGCACTGCCAGAACACATTACCAAAGAAAAAACAAAATCAGGCTTTAAAAGGCAATTGAAATGTCACCTGACAGCCCAGACGTAGAAAAGGCACAGTCACAGATAATGTTGATGAATTAGATTATTATTCTTGTTTGATTTTATTTTTACCTTATTTCACTCCATTGTTATCATATCTCTAATTATTGCTGCTATTGTTGTTGTTATTATTATAATTGGAAGTTGTTGTTTTTTTCTTTTTGTTTTGTTTCGTGTTTCATTCTATGATTTTATGTGTGGACCAGAGGAAGATTAGCGGCTGCTGTGCAGCTGCTAATGGGGATCCAAATAACATAAACAAATAAACCTTATTGATCATATAGACCTGTGACCTGCAGAGTTCAAATGACTTTGGGATGACTGATGGATGCTGGAAGGCTCACGCAGTGTTGGAAGAATGGTCAAAAGTCTGTTTCCTGTTTCCTGCAGCTGGTACAAAGACGGCGAGCAGATCCTGTCCTCCATCCCAGGCTACATCGTCATGAAGGACCGAGACCTCCGCATCGTAGCCAATGAGTTCAACGAGGGTGTTTACACCTGCCGCATTCATCGACGGGGAGACATTGTGTCCGCCAACTCCTGGGCAATCCGACTGAAACCAGAGCAGCCGTCCAACAGCTGAGGACATGGACGGGACGGACGACAAAAAGATGACAGGAAGTGCTGATTTTAATTTTATGTAAAACGACATAACTCAACAACCGTGAGTACGTTTGGATTGTTTCTGATTTCAGAGGACGAAGTTTGGACCTTTTTTATGTCTGTCTGAGTTTCAGAAGCTCTGGGACCAGACGGGACACTCATGGCAGCTCCATGGTAACAACATGACCTCATTGTCCTCCTAATCCTCCAGAACCTCATTTACCTGTAGAAAGTCATGTCCTTTAATCTTCCTGTAAGACGTCAAGAACTTGGGAAGTCCCAGATAAGCTCATGAGGACGTCATGTCCTCTTAAACATCTCATCAGGACATTGTGTTCTCATAAACATCTTGTCACGACATAGTGTCCTTGCAACCCTTTTGAAGTCCTGTCATGTCCCTGTAATCCTGTATAAAGTTTGGTACCTGTAATCCACTCGACATGACGTTTTGTACCTGTCATTTCTTCATATGATGTCACGTCTCTGGAACCGTCCGTGCATGATGTGACATCCTCATAATCCTCCCAGCAGGACATCATGTTGTTGTTATCGTCCTGACAGAACATTGGTCCTCATAATCCTGTAGAATTTCACAAATCTGTAATCTTACGTAGCGATGTAATGTCCCTATAATTCACAGTGACCTCTGTGTTAAGTGTTTTTTTCATGTTCAGGTTTGTTGTCTAACGAGCGTGTGAACTATTATCTGTGTCACATTTATGACTGAATATTTAAAGAGGAATTAAAGGTGAACACAGTTTAACTGTTAATTTCTGTTGGTGACGAACTCACAGTCGACATTTCCGACGTTTATAAACCATCAAACAAACAAAACATCTGAGTTTATTTACAGTATTCTAACAAACCTTAATTACAGTCGCTTAACAAGCTTGATGTGTCGGCGTCATGGTGATGTCACCCTGCTGTGTTTCAGACTTTTAAAGATCAAACACAGGGACATGTTTGTCTGAGCCAATCAGATGCTTTGTAACATCTGGTGGTCAGAATGCAGAGCTGTGATTGGTTGTTTGTTTCAGCTTCCTGTTTCCTCCTCACCTTATAAAACCTGTCTTTAGTTAATGTGTGCTCATGATAAACAACAAAGAAAACAACATATAAACAAACAAACTGCACATGTTAGTGATTTTACCCAGAATGCACCGCTGTATCTCTTCTTCATATTAAAGACAAATAAAACCTGTCGTCTATTTTAACCTCTGTCAGGAAAACGTGTCTGTTTGTTGGAAATGTTTCATGTGTGAAAACTTTTTGTTATATATTTAATATATATATTAATAATTTTATATAATTTAATATTTGATCATAATTAATAATACTTTAATATTTTAATATATATATTAATATTACAACGTGTCATAAAATATGATCAGCTGAGATCACATCAGGTCACACAAACAAAATTAATTTTTAAATATATTTTAGACAGAAAAAAATAATTAAAAAATGATTTTATATTTTAAAGTGTATGAACGTTATAACTGTACAACATGTAACTATACGTTTACATAATAATAATGCATTTTATTTAGAGACACCTTTCACGACACTGGAGGTCACCTTACAGCAGAGAAAATAACAGCAGATTAAAAACATCACTGAGATAAAGAATGAAGTCACGTAAAATAAAAAACTAAATATAATAATAACATAACAACCAGTAAATATTCGGCAAAACTTTTTTTTTCTCAGTAAAAACAACTCTAAACATAATGTGCATGTCTAATAATAAAATGTCTAACAGGATGAAAACTTGCCACATTTTTGCAAATAAACATTTATTTAATAATTTCTGTCCAAAGAGTCATTTTTTCAAAGAGGTTTTAATAATCAGAAGGAACAAGCTGATTAAACTGTAAATCACATCAATAAATAACCACAACATTTAAATATTATTGTCTGTGTGTATTGTCTTTCTTCTTTGATGCGATCAACCTCCCTGTCGTCCACAATCTTGTGTCTCTTCTCTTTTCCGTGCGCCTCTGAGCATCCCTCTTCTCCGGCATTCTTCTCATCTTTAGCCAGTAACCATGACTCAAGATTTTCATGCTCACCAAATATGTTAAAAGTTATATCATGAAAATACTCCATCTTTGTATCTTGTAAATTATTATTTTGAAGCGGTAACGGCTACGTTATCCCGATAAAAAAGTAACTGTTGTCAGGGCGGAGTCACTAGCAAGGCTGGGCTACATAGCAATGGTCATTATACAGTAATATCAGACCTCTGAATGCCGCAACTGACCAATCAGAATACAGCATTTAATAGAGCCGTGGAATAAAAATAAATAATAACCCCATAATAAAGTCTGTAGCTATGAACAGACTGCGGTGTGTGACAGATCAGACACATCGACATTCTGAGCTGATGGTTTTTCTTCAGGGTTTTTCCAGACAAACACAAAAAGCCTGCAAAGAACAGGGCTCATTTAACCCTTGGTGACCCAAATCTCTTGTCTCCTGTCCGTCTGCATCATTGCTGATATGGGTCAAACTGTCTCGTCCACACGGGGACAATGAAGCTGCTTCAGCAGGATGAGAGGACACAACTCAGTCGTCTGTCCACCGTACCGTGAAAAAAGAGCTGGTTCTTGATAATGTGACATACATATATAATAATATAATATACATGTATAATAACATGTAGTACATATATAATAATATAACATACATGTAAAATAACATGTAGTACATATATAATAATATACATGTATAATGACACGTTGTACATATATAACAAATGTATGATTACAATAGATCTATAATAACATACATGTATTATAACATGTAGTACAGACATAATAATATAACATACATGTATAATAACATGTTGTAGTTATTGTAGTTGTACATATATAATAATATAACAAACGTATAATAACATGTAGTACATATATAATATAACATAAATGTATGATTACATGTAGTAGATATATAATAACATACATGTATTATAACATGTAGTACATACATAATAATATATGATAATATATAATAAGTGTATAATAACAGGCTGTACATGTGTTATAAGATACATGTATAATAACACACATATATAATATAACATATGTATAACATGCTGCTCATATATAATAACATACATGTATAATACCATGTAGTACATATATAATATAACATTAATGTATGATTAAATGTTGTATATATATAATATAACATACATGTATAATAACATGCTATACATGTGTTATAATACAATATACATGTATAACAACACGTACATACAGTACAGGCCAAAAGTTTGGACACACCTTCTCATTCAATGCGTTTTCTTTATTTTCATGACTATTTACATTGTAGATTCTCACTGAAGGCATCAAAACTATGAATGAACACATGTGGAGTTATGTACTTAACAAAAAAAGGTGAAATAACTGAAAACATGTTTTATATTCTAGTTTCTTCAAAATAGCCACCCTTTGCTCTGATTACTGCTTTGCACACTCTTGGCATCCATGAGCTTCAAGAGGTAGTCACCTGAAATGGTTTTCCAACAGTCTTGAAGGAGTTCCCAGAGGTGTTTAGCACTTGTTGGCCCCTTTGCCTTCACTCTGCGGTCCAGCTCACCCCAAACCATCTCCATTGGGTTCAGGTCCGGTGACTGTGGAGGCCAGGTCATCTGCCACAGCACTCCATCACTCTCCTTCTTGGTCAAATAGCCCCTACACAGCCTCTGTGACAGTCGCTTTCTTTTGGGCAAATCTTAAATGAGGCGTAGGAAAAAGTGAGTTTGATGAAATATCACTGTTTTAAACTCAGATTTTTTTGTCACAGAAATGTTTGTCATGTGATGTGTTCAAAGACCATTTGAAATTTGAAAAACCAAAAAAAAAATTCCTGTTTTTACAGTTTCTGGCTGAGAGATGATGTATGGCTTCATTTTGGCTGATTTTTAATGTTAATAAAACCTGCTTTTGTTTAAAGATTGGCAAACATGTTTTAAAGGAAAACTTGTCAAAAAAAACAACAAAAACAAACAAACAGAACTGTACCATGGGGGTATTCCAGGTAGGAGATTCAACAAACTCTAATCCTGAACTCTGACTTGACTTACCCTGAGCTGGGAAACTCTGAGTATCTGGTTCCAGAACAGCTGATTTGATTTAGTTCAGTCAGCTCTTAGTAGGTACACCTTGAGTTAAGCACGTGCACAACCACAATAAAAAGCCATCACCAGTGGAGCCCTGATACCTCGAGTCACCATGGCAACCGGAGAGAAAAAGCGATCAACTTATTTTACACCTGTGGACTTGGAGGTGCTCATGAATGGAGAGATAGAATATGAGCATATATTTCATAAACAAAGTAACAGCACTAAAGCTGCCAAGGAGAGAGAGGCAGCATGGGAGAAAACTGCTGCCTGAGTCAGCGCGTACGTTTGAATGCACTAGTTCATTAATTTAACATTTAACCACACTTAGGGTAATTAAAATCGTAGCTTACAGGTGAAAAAATGGTTTTGAATAAAATCTGATTTATTGTAGGTTCAGTCTCACAGGGGAAAAACACACTTGGAAGCGGCTTAAAATGAAATATAAAAACATCATTCGAACAGGGAAGACACATATGACTTATACCTTCCTTTAGTTTGATTCATATTTCATTTAAGTAGCTTCAAGTACCTGTCATTCAGTGGCTATGTCATTATGTACTGTAGGTAACGAATATCATGTAAAAAGCTACCGTTCACAAAAAAACATTTGCTCTGATGAGGGCGCACGTCTGCAGTGTGTCAGATTTGATATGTGTGGCCGGTAAATGATTGAGTCTAGTGAAAAACAGTACGGTTCAAACAGATATTCACTGGGGAAAGACAGCACATCTAAATGGGGTCTGAAGATCCTCTCCCAGCGTAAAGCATTGTGAATTAATTCTTCCTACATACGAACAACCCATGTGTGTCTGCCAGCTTGCTTCAGGCTCTGCAGTAGGGAGGAGACATGGTGAACTCAGGGTTTCTTATAGAAAACCTGCCAGCGAGCAGGTTAGGTTCACAGAGTCAGTTGCCATGGTGATTGACTCAGAGTTTGACTTAACTCTCTGTCTGGAGCTGAAAATCCAGAGTTTCCCTCATCTCAGGGTTAACATACTCAGAGTTTTTACTAAACCCACTTTATGGAATACCCCCACATCTGGAAGACATGTTTTCTTTAGAAACTGTGAGTTTTATTAAATTTAAATTCTCAAAAAAAATTTAAGGAAAAAAGAAATGACCAAAGATTTTTGGGAAAAAAAATACTTAACATAAAAAAATTGCCAAAACTTTTAAAGAAATATAAAAATCACTAAATATTAAATCAAATGACAAAAAATATGCCAAACTGAATATATGTATGTGTATATATATATATATATATATATATATATATATTTACTGTTAAAAAAACACACAAAACAAACAATCAAACAAACCTGGCCCCGGATTTGGAAGACATGTTTTCTTTAAATCTATAGTAAAATAAAAACAAAAAATTACCATCTAATGTGTTAAAATAAAATAAATAATATCAGTTGCTCCCCAGTGTTAAAAACATGTTGGACATGCCTCCCCCTTTTTGCTCTCTATCAGTCTGTTTTGAAACAGCGCCCCCCAGTGGAGGAGCAGAGGACCTGCACCGGCAGTGACTGAGGTCAGAGCTTCTGAACCACGTGACTGAAACTGATTTAGTCTGCAGACCTGCTCAGGACCAGGACCTGGACCAAGGCGCAGGATCATGACCAGGACCAGGACCTGACCAAGGCCCAGGATCATGACCAGGACCTGGACCAAGGCCCAGGATCATGACCAGGACCAGGACCAAGGCCCAGGATCATGACCAGGACCAGGACCTGACCAAGGCCCAGGACCAGGACCAAGGCCCAGGATCATGACCAGGACCTGGACCAAGGCCCAGGATCATGACCAGGACCAGGACGAAGGCCCAGGATCATGACCAGGACCAGGACCTGACCAAGGCCCAGGACCTGGACCAAGGCCCAGGATCATGACCAGGACCAGGACCAGGACCAAGGCCCAGGATCATGACCAGGACCAAGGCCCAGGATCATGACCAGGACCAGGACCTGGACCAAGGCCCAGGATCATGACCAGGACCAAGGCCCAGGATCATGACCAGGACCAGGACCTGACCAAGGCCCAGGATCATGACCAGGACCTGGACCAAGGCCAAGGAACAGGTCCACTTTTGTGAACAAAAACAAAGACACATTGTCCATCTTCAAAATGAAACTTTATTAAGTGAACATGATTCGTTCAGGTGAAGCTGCACACGGTGCAGACACACCTGTCAACACCTCCAAAGCTTCTGATTCAAAAGACCATCTCATTACATTACACTGAGGAGGAGGAGGAGGAAGAGGAGGAGGAGGAGGAAGAGGAGGAGATCAGATCTGAGCTCAGACTCTGAGCTGGAATGTGAAGAAGACACAGATTTTGGTTTGAGTGAAACTCTGCTGCAGGTCGGACTCTGACCCCCCCCCGCTGCCCCTCCCCCTCATGTCCCACTGATAAGGTGTAATCAGAGGGGGCGGGGCTAAAACACAGGTAAACAGAGAAAGGCACGTGTATGGCTTGTTTACTGGCAGAGAGACTGTGAGAAGGTCGGCGGCAACAACACCTTAAATCAACAGACAACAGGAGGACGGGGGTCTATGGGGGCGGGGTTTGGTCATTGTGTGTGTGTGTGTGAGTGTGTGTGTGTGCATGCAGGTCAGGCTGCAGATGGCTGTCAGAGTTCAGGAATGTTCCGGTGGGTTCAGGTCGGGGCGACAATGTCATCGTACTTTGAGCCGCTTGCCCAGGTGGTCCCGCCCCCTTCTGGTGAGGTCACTACATGCCCATCCTGATGCTCTGGATGATCTGGAAGATGGCTGCAAAGGTCCAGAGACACGAGTCAGACGCAGATAAGTCCGACTGTTAGGCTCTGTCTGAGCATGCTCAGATAAGCTCCGTCCATTATATTATTATATCGATTTGTGTTTGAGTGAAAAGTCAAAATGACTCCAGAGACCAGAGTGTCTTTATCATGATGATAAGACTCAGCTGCAACACAGATCACAGCTCGGACATTTGTTTACTGTTAGATGTTTATATTTATATTTATTCATCACTGTGTTTAGTGTTTATATATTTATGTTTATATCTATTCATCACTGTGTTTAGTGTTTCACATATTTATGTTTATATTTATTCATCACTGTGTTTAGTGTTTATATATTTGTTTATATTTATTCATCACTGTTTAGTGTTTATATATTTATGTTTATATTTATTTATCACTGTGTTTAGTATTTTATATATTTAACAAATTAAAAAATCTTAATAAACTGACTAAATTAAAACCTTTATACAAATTATTTATATTAATTATAAGTAATGGTTGACAGATGATAAATTATCATATTTATGAAATTAAATCACTGCTTGTTTCTTTATGAATTTGTTTAACACTGTGTGATGAAGAGGAGGAGGAAGACTCACCTGATCCACAGACGACAAAGATGAAGAGCGCGAGCAGCCAGGGACCCACACCTTTGTCCTCAGTGATGTTCCTCTGCGCGCACACACGCGCACACACACACACACACACACACACACACACATTGTAATTATAATAACAATAATCAATCAGGAATTCCTGTGATGTCATCACATTCTTCATCTCCACTCTGCGTCACAACAGTTGATTAACTGTTTGTTAATCTGATCCAATCAAACTGACTGATCCGTCTGATCAGAAGAGACAGTCATCAGTACCAATTTTGATCACCATCATCATCATCATCATCATGACTGACTGAGGACTTCCTGTTGGACGTCATGGACCCAGAGACACACTAATCAATAAAGAAATCAGTGATCGATCACTCTATTGATCAGCTTCCTGTCAAACGATGAAATCATCAGATAGATTTAAATATAAACAATCAATCATGTAGTGAAGTGATGAAACAGGACTTCCTGTTGTCCCTGAACACCGTCAACTGGGACCGGACTGGGTTCACACTGAGACAGGACCGTCCCCAGTCTGAACTGGTGTCCTAACACCAGGCTGGTCCCAGTCCACAGGCTGGTCTCCAGGCTGGTCCCAGTCCACAGGCAGGACCTGGTCTGACCTGGTCTGACCTGGTCTGACCTGGTCCTGGTCCACAGGCAGGACTGAGCAGCTGTTGTTAAACTCACCGTTGACTTGGCCACGTTTCCTCTCAGAGTGATGTTCTTGCTGTGTTTCTCGTTCGCCATGCGGATCCTCTGTTTGGCCACCATCTTGTCTTCTTCTTCTTGTTTTGTAGTTTTGATTTTTAATTCAGTTGTAGTTAGTTAGTTTGTTTGTTTGTTTGTTTGTTTGTTGGCTCTCCTGCTGCTCGGTGTGTCGGTGCTGACGGACTGGGAGCTCCTCTCACTTGTCTACGTACTCAAAAAGACGAAGCCCCGCCCCCTCAGCCCGCCGCTTCCCCTTCAAAGTTACTGCGTGTCAAAATAAAACTTCCGGCACGAGCTTTCAAAATTAAATCTCCTCATGCTAAACGGTGGAAGAAGAACTCAGAAATATGAAATATACTTAAAACACAGTGTTTATTTAAAGTTCTGCTTCAGTAAAACTACAAAAGCGTTAGCGCTAAGATACATACAGAACATACCGTACTCATGAGCATCAGCAGGTTCAGCGTCAGCTCTTCATTTGGGTTAATTCAAAATACGATTTAAGTAAAAGTATTGTCAGCAATATGTAACTTACTTAAAGTACCTGCAGGAAAAGTACTCAATGTGCAGAATAATCTAAATGAAGTTGTTGATGCATTAATGTGTTGATCAGCTCATTTTAATAACTCCATATCCTGCTGAGTAGTTTCATTTACATCATCAATACATCATCATTGATTACCATAGATGTCGGAACTACGGGTGCGGATGGGAGGGGGTGGCGGCCGCACCCCAGCCTCCCTACCCACTGCATTACGCTTTAAAAAAAATAAAGAATCTGAATTTAAACTCAATTTGTCTGACTTCATTTATCTCTTTCATATCATTAATGCATAGATCTATGCTTTTGATGTGATATGCAGCCTGCCTGACTACATACAGTAGCCTTGGCATCCAGGATGTTGTGTCCATCCTGCAAACCTTGCAGCCCAAACCCGCTCCATGCTGTCGGAGGTGGAGAAGCTCATTCAGTTCTGTCTGGCCCTGCCCTGCATCTGAGCGCTCTTTCTCAGCCTTGCACAGGCTGAAAACCTGGCTGTGCAACACCATGACGCAGGAGAGACCAACACATTTGGCCATTATGAACGCTGACAGTGACCTTACGGATGAAAGCGATGTCTCGACCCTGCTTAAAATCTTCATCAGTAGGTCAGCTGAAAGAAGGTCCACTTTTGGAAATGCATGAAAGCTCTGAGGGCTGAATTCACAAAGGATGAACTGCGGCCACTGATAGCACCTTGAATTGCACTTCACCTGCACCCGCAGTTTGCTCCGTCTTAACGTCCTATTCAAAAAGGATATTGCGCTAATGATATACCAGCGTTTGGCAAAGTACCAACAAAGTTTGGCAGCTGAGTGCAGTTTGCCCCTGATTGCAATTAGCCACATGGCAAAGTATAAATGCTGGCTTTGCACCAAGAACACCGTGGCAGAACAATAGCCGACTTTGTTTGGCAGAGTACTGAATACTGTATACCCTCATGTAGTGATGTCTGCTGGTGAGTCAATCTAAGAGTGTCGGTTGGGTTGAGGCTGTGGATTTGACCCAGTTTGACCACTTTATCACTATTCCCTCTCACTTGTAGCTGTTTTTTCATTATCTTTTGAATTCAACATGAATTATGGAACCGTTTTTGTTCACGTTTGTTTCCCCCGTTTCGTAAAATAAATTATTGAAAGTTGCTTTTGAAGTGCGTGACAGAAGTGCGTTTTGAGAACGACCGCAGACTGTCACCTGTTCAACGCATCAGTATCTTCGGATGCCATTAAAGTAATAATGATTATAATAATAATGTCAAAATATTATTTACAGACTGATTTAACAGACGATCACTGCTGCCACGATCAGTGGAAAGTCTGGACGAGAGGCTTCCACAGAGGAGCGCCCAGGTTGCACCAGCTTTCTAAAGACGTTATTTACTTCACTCAAACTGCGTGTGGCTGTTAGCGCTAGCCTGGTTCCAGACCACAGACCCAGCCCACTCAACTGAGTAGGCTTGCATCTCTGGTCTGGCATACTGCAATGAATTTGCGATTTATCTCGTCCAAACGATGGACGGACCAGTGAACGCCGGGGGTCTAACGATTAGCCAATCAGCGCCATGCTGATGTCAAGCTGTATGCCGGTGAGGATAGCAACACTGGCGACCGCTACAGATCCTACAGACCACATTAACGATGCTATCGAGGTATTTTGCCGCTACTCGCGTTAATGGAGGACCAAATTAATGAAGCTGCTAAACTGGATTTAACGACGATGCAGCTGGGCGTGCATGACGACGGAGACATTTTAAACAGGCAATGCTCGCTTGTTGTCGGCACCCCCGAGGCATGGATACTAATGACGTCAGATTCTGGGTGAGTCGTTGATCTCTACTGATTGGTTAGGGAAAAATCAAATTCCCTCCCCCTTGTAAATTGCCTTCAATGTTAGCCATGTCAGACTGAAGGTTCTGGGAGCTTCAGTCTGACACTCAGGCTATATTAGCGCTGGTGTTAGTGAATTAGACGTTGTTTATCAATGAGGCTCATTTGCATAGAAAGGTAAAAGAAAGAAAGGTAATATATGCATATTACCTCATTTCAATATGTGCAAATAACACCAGAGCACCGAGACACAATCTGTTTGGCGGCGCAGTTAGTGGAGCATTTCACCCTCTGCGCGTGCTTTGTGAATTAGACGGTATCTGTTTGCTCCATTTTTACTGGTTTAGCGGCCGCAAAAGCCACGCAATCCTTTTGTGAATTTGGCCGAGTCAGGAGCGCAGACTTTTCTTTTTTACATTCAAGGTTACAAATAGGTTCCTTAAATGGCTTGATTTAGTTATCAAAGTTTCATTTTCTTAACAATAAAGATGCCATGTTCATGCATTCTAGTTCTCTTATAACTGCATGTTATTCTAAAATAACTTCAAATCAAATCCTTAATCATTGATAAGTGTGCGTGCTTCCCTCGTCCCTCCCAACAAAAATCCCGCCCCCCCTCAGAAAATAGTTCCGATGTCCATGTTGATTACTGATTATATTTTGTATCAATAATCTGAATGTGTGAAGGAAGTAATACTGTGAGAAAGATGCAGCGTAATAATGATGATAATAATAATAATACTTCAGTAAAGTACGTCACATTTTTACTAGAGTAACTGAGTAAAAGTATTTTCATCATATTATAATATTTCACACTACATTCCTTCGTGCTTTTACTTTGAAAACGGAAGTCACGTCACTCCGCTCTGTGACGGCTTGACGCAGCTGTTGAACTTTAAACGAAAATAAAATCAAACTTTTTCTTGTTTATTGAAAATATCGCGTGTTGTTCGCGATGAGACGTCACAGTCTACGTCACAATAAAATAACAAATCCTTTTTAAAATGTTTTTCTGTGACGTGTTCGAGAACAGAGCGGCCCGTGTGCTGATGTGGCACTGAGAGTCCCGCCTACCTCGGACGCATTTCCGGGACACGGCTTTTCTTCTTCCGGCACGCGTAAACATGGCGCACATCATGCCGCTGCTAGCAGGTGGGCAATTTTATTTTTATAAAACTCTGTTGTTGTGATTTTGAAATGTTTACCGACATATTACCGAACAGTCGATTACCGACCGACGGTCAGAGGTCAGACAGTCGGCTGTCATTCGCTTCCGGTCTTTTAGATTAAAGAAATATGCCGCCAAACTCGGTGTAAAATCTGGCGTGTTTTTGTTGATGCGTTTTAACAGAGTCGTGTACGTCGTAAAGGAAAAGTTGAGACTTATTTGAATCAACAGAATCTTGTGAATAATTCGACACAAATAAAATCCACAAGTAACAAAGCAGCAAGATAATTCATCCTCATAAGCTGATGACCGTGTACGCTCTGCGCCTGTCTCAGGAGAGGAGAAAGAAGTGATGAGCTGATATAAACAGTGAAAAGTCGCTCGAGTTACGGCTGTTTGAAACATCATATTGGCGCCGAATTAAAGAGTCGGTTTGGTTGATACAGGAAATGTCTCCAGATTCATTTTGTGTGACAGGCTGCTCAGTCTGTAAACATGGATACTACGAATTAGATCATTTCCTTATTGGGTTAGGCCGACCTGTTAGCAGCCAGTGACGGTGAGAGAATATATATGACACCAAACTCCAAACTGTTCTAGACCTGTCTGGTCCTTTGGAATAAATGTCAAACCAAAGTCATTGTGAAATCTGGTGTGTTTTAGTTGATCTGTTTGACTTGAATCAGCAGAGCCGTCTGTTAGCTGCAGTGAGTCTCCGCCTGTCAGTGTCAGTCTCTCACTGTAGCAGAAATAAAGTGTGTGTTTGTTTCATCTGAGCCGAATTAAACAGTGAAACACATGTGTTCAGAAGCCGCTCACCGCGTGACTGTACGTGGAAGAGTTATGGTTGTAAACACGAACAATTTAACATTCATGAGATGTCTTAATGAGGTTTGGCCTTCATTTTGTAAATCAGAGACAGAAGCAGTGTCCTGACTGAGTGTAAAGTTCCTGCCTGGGATTGTTTCTGCCTTATGACGTGCAGCTTCAGTCTGCGGCTGCGCTCTGTGTGTGTCACAGTTGATCCAGTCGATATCTGATAATCAGTATATTGATGATGAGACTTTGAGCTGATATAAACCTGACTCATGTTTCAGTGCGTGGATCTGATGGCACGTCTCTGCTCTGTGGTCCTCCATCATGTCAGCCACACTCAGCCTTCACCAGGTAACCATAGCAACGCTCCGACACCTCCATGGAGTTATTGTATTGATTGATATATCTATTGGTATTAACCAGGTGTGTGTGTGTGTCTGTCTCCCTCTCTCAGGGACCCGCGGCCCAGCAGGTGTGTCACCTTCAGCAGAGATGGCACGCTGTTCGGATGGTGCAACGGACACAAGTAGGCCTAACTACACAACAATTAATTAACAATTAGATATTATGAATAACAACAACAACAATGATGATAATAATAATAATAATAATAATAATAATAATAATAATAATAATATTAATGTCAGATGATATACTTAAAGGATCAGTTCACCTTACATCACAAGAGATCAGTCAGTTCTAATGTCTGTCTGTCTGTCTGTCTCTGCCTGTCTCTGTCTCTCAGTGTCTCTGTGGTCAAATCTTCAGATGGCTCCATCGTGTCGACCTTTGACCTCCCGAAGACGTCTCTGCTGGACTTCTCTCCTCTCAACAATGTTCTGGTCACCTGGCAACCGTACAGCAGTAAGACTCTAGAGGACACGAGAGGACAGGAGAGAGTGAGAGGACAGGAGACAGAGGACATCAGAGGACAGGAGACAGAGGGCAGGAGACAGAGAGAGGACAGGAGACAGTGAGAGGACATGAGAGGACAGGAGAAAGAGGACAGGAGACAGTGAGAGGACATGAGAGGACAGGAGACAGAGGACAGGAGACAGTGAGAGGACATGAGAGGACAGGAGACAGAGGACAGGAGACAGTGAGAGGACATGAGAGGACAGGAGACAGAGGACAGGAGACAGAGGACAGGAGACGGACTCAGATTTATCTTTTATAGTGAAACTGAAGTTACAGTGACTTCCTGTTTACGTAGCTGACTGCTCCTGATTGGACGGTGCAACAGATGTGTCCTAGCAACAGACTGACACATCAGGGACGTCCTTACTGAGACGTGTGTGTGTGTGTGTGTGTGTGTGTGTGTGTACGTGCACATGTGCGTGTGCATGTGCGTGTGCATGTGTGTAGAGGCTCAGGACAGCTCTCAGGGTGAAGCGAACCTCCAGCTGTGGGATGTTCAGAGCAGTCAGCTGATCAAAGCTCTGTATCAGAAGAAGGTGGAGTCATGGTGAGGACACACACACACACACACACACACACACACACACACACACACACACACACACACACACACACCTCATACTGCAGCTCTGCACTCTGATTGGCTGCAGGTGTCCCAGCTGGTCAGACGACGAGAAGATCTCAGTGAGGAGCGTCAACAACGAGCTGCACTTCTACGAGAACAATGACTTCAGTAAGTAGACACAGCCCAGTCCTCTCCCAGGTCGTAGACAAAGGTCAGTTCTCTCCCAGGTAATAGACAGAGCCCAGCTCTCTCCCAGGGTTTAGACAGAGCCTTATTCTCTCCCAGGTCATAGACAGACCCCAGGACACTGTGTCTCTGTCCTCAGGTATGATCTCTAACAAGCTGCACATGCAGAAGGTGTCGGACTTCGTGTTGTCACCTGGAGGTCAGCCCAGTAAGGTGAGGAGCCGCCGTCCTGCACCAGCACAGAGACACAGTTGTAGGTTCAGACCTGATCCTGGTCCTGTTTGTCCCCCGCAGGTCTCCGTCTATGTCCCGGGCAGTAAAGGAGCGCCCTCGTTTGTGCGTCTGTACCAGTACCCGGTGTTGGGAGGACCCACTGCCGCGCTCGCCAACAAGAGCTTCTTCAAGGCCGACAGAGTCAGCATGCAGTGGAACAAGAAAGGTAGGACAGTCCTGGAGGTCCTGGATTATGTTTAATGATCTGTTTGTATCAATCTCTATTTAACGATGAGTCGTTCTCTCAGCCTCTGCAGTTCTGGTGACGGCGAGCACTGAGGTGGATAAAACCGGAGCGTCGTATTACGGAGAGCAGACGCTTCATTACCTCGCCGTGAACGGAGAGACAGCTCTCGTCCAACTGCGTCAGTACTGTGATTACTCTCATCATATAGTACTCTGTATCCAGAGTACTCTCTGGGTACTCCGTGTAGTAACACTACTCCTGTGTATTTATGTATTTATAATCTGCCTGTGTGAACACAGCGAAGAATGGTCCGATCTACGACGTGGCGTGGAGTCCAAACTCGACAGAGTTCTGCGTGGTGTACGGCTTCATGCCGGCCAAGGCCACCGTCTACAACCTCAAGTGTGACCCCGTGTTCGACTTTGGAACCGGACCACGAAACGCCGCCTACTACAGGTGAGAACACACCTGTCCTGTGCTCAGAGGAGACGTTGGAGCTGCATGTCTCCTGATGTCCACCAGAGGTCAGGACCAGGTTCTGGTTTTTGTTTGAGGTCTAAGAGTTGTTGAGGACGAACAGGGGGGCTGATACGATCTCTGAACCCATCAGCTATCATCTGACAACGATTTAGGTTGCCGTTAGCTTTGTTAGCCGGTCGTAGACCTCTTCATTAAATTCCGTCCCCTGATGGGACTGCACATTGAAGACAACCTTGACCCGGACCTCGGACAAGTCGTGGTCAGACCGGTAGGTGATGTGTTTAGAGACAAGCTTTCACCTTCTTCATGATGAACCAGGTGGTTCCAGACACCTGACTATGTCCTGGTTTCAGTCCTCAAGGTCACATTCTGGTCCTGGCCGGCTTCGGGAACCTGCGGGGTCAGATGGAGGTCTGGGACGTGAAGAAGTACAAACAGGTGAAGAAGAACAGCAGCAACACAAACACAAACATCACCAGGAAGTGATGTTGAGTCGTCAGAAAACAGAACATAGAACCCTGAGAGGCCCGGCAGTGGAGCCCTGTGGAACACCGCACTCACCAACAGTTACTTTAACCACAGAACCACACAGGGCTCAGCGAGAGGTGCTGATTGGTCGGATCAAATGCTCCGCTGAAACACAAACAAAACATTGTTCAGACTTCACGTTTCCTCCAGTGCAGCTCCTCAGAAATCTTCAACTGATGTTTGGTCACAGACAGTGTAACCTGCACATCAACAGGTACACTGAGTCAGTGATGTGTTCAGGTACACTGGAGTCAGCGATGTGTTCAGGTACACTGGAGTCAGAGATGTGTTCAGGTACACTGGAGTCAGCGATGTGTTCAGGTACACTGATGTGTTCAGGTACACTGATGTGTTCAGGTACACTGGAGTCAGCGATGTGTTCAGGTACACTGGAGTCAGAGATGTGTTCAGGTACAGATGTGTTCAGGTACACTGGAGTCAGCGATGTGTTCAGGTACACTGATGTGTTCAGGTACACTGATGTGTTCAGGTACACTGGAGTCAGCGATGTGTTCAGGTACACTGATGTGTTCAGGTACACTGATGTGTTCAGTTACACTGAGTCAGCGATGTGTTCAGGTACACTGATGTGTTCAGGTACACTGATGTGTTCAGGTACACTGGAGTCAGCGATGTGTTCAGGTACACTGATGTGTTCAGGTACACTGGAGTCAGCGATGTGTTCAGGTACACTGATGTGTTCAGGTACACTGATGTGTTCAGGTACACTGGAGTCAGCGATGTGTTCAGGTACACTGATGTGTTCAGGTACACTGATGTGTTCAGGTACACTGGAGTCAGCGATGTGTTCAGGTACACTGATGTGTTCAGGTACACTGAGGTACACTGATGTGTTCAGGTACACTGAGTCAGCGATGTGTTCAGGTACACTGGAGTCAGCGATGTGTTCAGGTACACTGGAGTCAGCGATGTGTTGATGTGTTCAGGTACACTCAGCGATGTGTTCAGGTACACTGATGTGTTCAGGTACACTGGAGTCAGCGATGTGTTCAGGTACACTGAGTCAGCGATGTGTTCAGGTACACTGATGTGTTCAGGTACACTGGAGTCAGCGATGTGTTCAGGTACACTGATGTGTTCAGGTACACTGATGTGTTCAGGTACACTGGAGTCAGCGATGTGTTCAGGTACACTGATGTGTTCAGGTACACTGATGTGTTCAGGTACACTGAGTCAGCGATGTGTTCAGGTACACTGATGTGTTCAGGTACACTGATGTGTTCAGGTACACTGGAGTCAGCGATGTGTTCAGGTACACTGAGTCAGCGATGTGTTCAGGTACACTGATGTGTTCAGGTACACTGAGTCAGTGATGTGTTCAGGTACACTGAGTCAGCGATGTGTTCAGGTACACTGATGTGTTCAGGTACACTGAGTCAGTGATGTGTTCAGGTACACTGATGTGTTCAGGTACACTGATGTGTTCAGGTACACTGAGTCAGCGATGTGTTCAGGTACACTGATGTGTTCAGGTACACTGATGTGTTCAGGTACACTGGAGTCAGCGATGTGTTCAGGTACACTGATGTGTTCAGGTACACTGATGTGTTCAGTTACACTGAGTCAGCGATGTGTTCAGGTACACTGGAGTCAGCGATGTGTTCAGGTACACTGATGTGTTCAGGTACACTGATGTGTTCAGGTACACTGAGTCAGCGATGTGTTCAGGTACACTGATGTGTTCAGGTACACTGATGTGTTCAGGTACACTGATGTGTTCAGGTACACTGGAGTCAGCGATGTGTTCAGGTACACTGATGTGTTCAGGTACACTGAGTCAGTGATGTGTTCAGGTACACTGAAGTCAGTGATGTGTTCAGGTACACTGTGTCAGCGTTGTGTTCAGGTACACTGATGTGTTCAGGTACACTGAGTCAGTGATGTGTTCAGGTACACTGATGTGTTCAGGTACACTGAGTCAGTGATGTGTTCAGGTACACTGATGTGTTCAGGTACACTGGAGTCAGTGATGTGTTCAGGTACACTGAGTCAGCGATGTGTTCAGGTACACTGGAGTCAGCGATGTGTTCAGGTACACTGGAGTCAGCGATGTGTTCAGGTACACTGGAGTCAGCGATGTGTTCAGGTACACTGGAGTCAGCGATGTGTTCAGGTACACTGAGTCAGCGATGTGTTCAGGTACACTGAGTCAGCGATGTGTTCAGGTACACTGGAGTCAGCGATGTGTTCAGGTACACTGATGTGTTCAGGTACACTGATGTGTTCAGGTACACTGATGTGTTCACTTACACTGAGTCAGCGATGTGTTCAGGTACACTGGAGTCAGCGATGTGTTCAGGTACACTGAGTCAGCGATGTGTTCAGGTACACTGGAGTCAGCGATGTGTTCAGGTACACTGATGTGTTCAGGTACACTGGAGTCAGCGATGTGTTCAGGTACACTGATGTGTTCAGGTACACTGAGTCAGCGATGTGTTCAGGTACACTGATGTGTTCAGGTACACTGGAGTCAGCGATGTGTTCAGGTACACTGATGTGTTCAGGTACACTGAGTCAGTGATGTGTTCAGGTACACTGATGTGTTCAGGTACACTGAGTCAGCGATGTGTTCAGGTACACTGATGTGTTCAGGTACACTGAGTCAGCGATGTGTTCAGGTACACTGATGTGTTCAGGTACACTGAGTCAGCGATGTGTTCAGGTACACTGATGTGTTCAGGTACACTGAGTCAGTGATGTGTTCAGGTACACTGGAGTCAGTGATGTGTTCAGGTACACTGTGTCAGCGTTGTGTTCAGGTACACTGATGTGTTCAGGTACACTGAGTCAGTGATGTGTTCAGGTACACTGATGTGTTCAGGTACACTGAGTCAGTGATGTGTTCAGGTACACTGAGTCAGTGATGTGTTCAGGTACACTGAGTCAGCGATGTGTTCAGGTACACTGATGTGTTCAGGTACACTGGAGTCAGTGATGTGTTCAGGTACACTGAGTCAGCGATGTGTTCAGGTACACTGAGTCAGCGATGTGTTCAGGTACACTGAGTCAGCGATGTGTTCAGGTACACTGAGTCAGCGATGTGTTCAGGTACACTGAGTCAGCGATGTGTTCAGGTACACTGGAGTCAGCGATGTGTTCAGGTACACTGAGTCAGCGATGTGTTCAGGTACACTGAGTCAGCGATGTGTTCAGGTACACTGAGTCAGCGATGTGTTCAGGTACACTGAGTCAGCGATGTGTTCAGGTACACTGAGTCAGCGATGTGTTCAGGTACACTGAGTCAGCGATGTGTTCAGGTACACTGAGTCAGCGATGTGTTCAGGTACACTGGAGTCAGCGATGTGTTCAGGTACACTGGAGTCAGCGATGTGTTTGGGTGCAGATCTCCTGGTTTCAAGACTGCCTCCGTACTCCTCAGTCTCTCCTGTCTCTGTCCTCTTCAGTCTCCATCTTCTTAGGTCTCTCCTGGTTCCGTCCTCCTTAGTCTCTCCTGTCTCTGTTCTCTTCAGTCTCTCCTGTCTCCGTCCTCTTAGGTCTCTCCTGTCTGTGTCCTCTTCTGTCTCTTCTGTCTCAGTCCTCCTTAGCCTCTCCCGTGTCCGTCCTCCTCGGTCTCTCCCGTCTCTGTCCTCCTTTGTCTCTCCCGTCTCTGTCCTCCTTAGTCTCTCCCGTCTCAGTCCTCCTTAGTCTCTCCTGTCTCCGTCCTCCTCGGTCTCTCCCGTCTCTGTCCTCCTTAGTCTGTCCTGTCTCCATCCTCTTCAGTTTCCCCTGTCTCCGTCCACCCAGGTGTCCAAACCTCAGGCGCCAGACGCCACACATTTCTCCTGGTGTCCTGATGGTGAACACGTTGTCACGGCGACGTGTTCTCCGCGGCTGCGGGTCAGTAACGGTTACAAGATCTGGCACTACACCGGCTCCGTGCTGCACAAGTGGGACGTGGCCGCTGGTACGGAGCTGTGGGAGGTCCGCTGGCAGGCGTTCCCTGAGGGCAGCTTCCCAGAGCGCGCCATCAAATACCAGGCAGCACCCAGCGAGCTGGGGACCACACAGGCCCCGCCCACACAGGCGTACCGCCCACCTGCACTGAGACACCTGCCGGCCACGCCCAGCGCCAAACTGGTGAGGAAACAGGTTTATACAGTCCGTCAGAGTCAGGATGATGAGGATAATGATGGTGGTGATGATGATGGTGATGATGTCACCCTGTGATGTCAGCACGAGGAGGAGCCTCCTCAGAACCAGCGCCCAGCAGAGAAGAGTCTGTCTAAATCAGCTCTGAAGAACCAGAAGAAACGAGAAGCCAAGAAAGCTGCCAAACAGGTGACCTGCTGTCGGCCAATCACACGCCTCCACAGTCACAGTCACATGATGATCAGTAATGATGTTGATTATAACTCTGCAGGAGGCCAAGGCTGAACCTGAACCTCCATCTGACCCGGCCCCCGTCAGCAACAGCCAATCAGAGCTGGGCAGCGGTGACCCGGAGACTGACAAGAAGATCAAGAACTTAAAGAAGGTGAGTGTTCTGTGATTGGTCAGAGTGTTCTGTGATTGGTCAGAGTGTCTGTGATGCGTTTATGTGTTTCAGAAACTGAAGGCGATCGAGGAGCTGAAGGATCAGCGGGCGTCTGGAAAAGTTCTGCAGAAGAACCAGGTGATGTCATAGGTTATTGATCAGTGATCAGTGACAGGTGCTGATCAGGTTTGTGTGTGTGTGTGTTTATGTGACACAGTTTTGTGTGTGACACAGGTGTCTTTGTTTTTTTTCAGCTGGAGAAGGTGCAGAAGGAGGAGCAGCTGCTGAAGGAGCTGCAGGAGTTGCAGATCGGACAGTAGGCGGCGCTGGAGGAGCTACAGGCCACGACCCCACACTCCACCACACATGGGCTTGGTCAGAGGGTGGGGCTTGTAGTGAGGAGGTGTGATTGACATGATGACTGACACCTCCACATGTTGTGATCTGATTGGTTCAGGTTCTGTTGACAGCATTTACTCATTGGTGTGTGTGTGTGTGTGTATGTGTATGTGTGTGTGTGTGTGTGTGTGTGTGTGTGTGTGTGTGTGTGAGAAAAGCCCTGTTGCTATGCAACATGTGTACAGATGTTGAAGCCTCTGACAGTGTTCTTTCAGAATAAAAGCCTTAGCTGTGACACTTCCTGGATCAAACTGTGTGTTGGCTCTTTTTCTCATGAGATGTTCAGGGACCTCAGGAACTCTGACAGCTGTCTGTGAACAATAACACAGCTCATGTAGAAACACCTTAAGATAAAGATGATCATTATACAACTAAATGTTTACTTAATGTGTTCACACTGTTGTCATGGTAACAGTCCTAAACTGGAGTTTACTCTGAGGTCCACTGACTGGATTCATGTGGAGCTTCAAAACACATTTGAGGCCTTTAAGGTTTCCCACTTTCTTAATCAATTATCTGTAGAGTCAGTTAATAAGATAAGATATACTTTATTGATTCCCCAGAGGGGAAATTCAAATGTCACAGCAGCACAGGACAAAAATAAAAGACATTAAATAGAATAAAGATAGAAGAGAAAAATAAAATCACATTTCTATCAGATGAATAAAGTGACAGGAGGCAGTTAGTGTCATGCTGACCAGATGCAAATTAAGTCCATTCCTAGCTGAATGAATCTTAAGCGCTGTTGTGCAGTCTGATGGCGGTGGGCACAAAGGAGCATCTGAATCATTCAGTCCTGCTCCTGGGTGGGACGAGCTGTGGCTGAAGGAGCTGCCCATCAGACACAGCTCATCGTGCAGAGAAGAGAAGAATTGTCTAGATACTGTCCTTCACCCGCCTCTCAGCCGCTGTCTCCAGACTGTCCAGGACCAGTATTGTCATAATTATTATTATTAATAATAATAATAATAATACATGGGATTTATGTCACATGTTTCAGCATAAAGAAAAGCAGAAACACGGACAGGTAAAATGGTCTTTTATTATTGTAAATTTTAAAATGTAAAGAAAACCAGCAGATTTATTCATAATAAAATAACCAGTGATGATGTGAATAAAGTTAAAATAGTCATTTAATTATTTTTCAATATTTGTGAATTAATGTAATTTATTTTGTTAATGTAAGTGTGAATTTTAAAAAAAATCCTCCGGATACAAGGCGGAAGCAGTTTCCGGTCTCTCTTTGGTCCATCCCGCTGCCAATCAACATTACCTGCGCTCCTATTGGTCAGTTCTGCCACACGTGGTTTCCACCGTGTGCGCTCGTTCATGTATCTCTGCTGGTAACAGTGAGCGGGGCGGGTGCCTGTGTTGTGTCAGTGTGAACAGACGGAGCGGAGGGTTCGTTTGTTTCTCTGAACTCTGACTGATCGGCTTCACATCGATTATAGATCAGTGGTTATTAGTTAGTTTGTTTGTTTCTTTGTCTGTTGTAGTTTAAACCCTTAATATAAAAACTACAAACACAGTTTACGGCGGTGACGTAGAGCAGCGTGTGAGAGGAGCAGGAAACACGTGCGCTCACAGCAGCAGAGCTGACAGGTCACAGCAAATACTGACGGTTACTGGTGATACTGGTTTAAGTGACGGGGTCATGAACTGGTGTGTCAGACAGACGGTGTGAGCTGAAGGCACGTCATGGACAGGTAACCACCTACGTCTCACACACACACACACACACACACACACACACACACACACACACACCTGCAGCCTGTTCAATCAGTCACGTGTCCTGATCGGTTCCTCCTTCCGGATTGATGAATGAATTAATTATTGATCGCTCCTCCACAGACACCTGCTGGTATTGATCCCAGACATCAGATCAGTTGGTCCTGTATTGATCTGATTATTGGTTCGTCCTGATCAGTGTCTGATCGTCTTTATAAATCGTGTGTGTCCGTCCTCCTCAGAACGACGATGGACGAGTCTCCCAGCAGGCAGGAGGACGAGGACTTATCTCCGTCCTCGCCTCACGCAGTGGCGGTTACTCAGTGTGACTCCGCCCCCCTGCTTTGGAGGGTGGAGGACCTGCGGTCGGTGAGGTCTCAGGGCCTGGTGGGGGCGCTGCTGGGTTCGCTGCCCCGGACGCCACGACAGAACACTCGACTGGGCCGACCGCTGCTGCTGCTGCCAGAGGAGGAGAGACTGCTGAGGGAATGCTGCACCTCAACCGCTGCTGCTGCTCCGCCTGCTGCTGACCAGGTCAGGGTAACCACTGATAACCAGATTAACCTTATATATGGCAGCAGAGTGTTTGATGTAGTTCACCCTGAGCACCAGCAGGGGGCGCTGTCAGTTCACCTGTAGGAGCTGTAATTGGCTGCATCTGGACCACAGGTGATTTTGATTTGTTTTTGACAGTATGGAGGAGGGGTGAAGCTCCGTCTGCAGGTGCAGCAGCACCAGGAGGAGCAGGAGAGGAGTTACCAGGAGCAGAGCATCCTTGCTCTGGAGGACAGGAAGTCAGCACTGCTCCGAGCCATGACCTCATCACACACAGGTGAGAATGACTCACCTGGGCGTCGTCTCTGTGTCTTTGCCATTCGATCTAACAGTCCTGGTTCTGGTCCTCTCAGAGTCTGGATCTGGGGCTGCAGACGAGGCCCTGCGGGGCCGCCTGGAGGGCCTGCACCGCAGCTTCACCTTCCCTTACTCAGCGATGGCGGTCCAGCTGAGCACAGCGAGGGCGGGGCTTTCTTACTGCCCCGAGGCCCGTGCCTTCCTGCAGGCTGACGGGCCAATCAGAGGACAGGACGAGTCATGCTGCAGTACCAAGTACCAGGTGTTCAAAGACCTGAGGGAGCGGGGCTTCTACCTGACTTCAGCGGGGAAGTTTGGAGGAGACTTCCTGGTGTACCCAGGTCAGTGTGGAGCATGAGCATGTGATCATTGAACAGAATCACGTGAAGACACTTTCTGTTCATCACTTGTCTCTCTGGTCTTCTTCAGGGGATCCTCTTCGTTTCCACGCTCACTTCATCGCTGTCTGTCTGTCCCCTGACGAGTGCCTCTGTCTGCTGGACGTCCTTGCCGTGACTCGTCTGGGGTCCAACGTGAAGAAGACTGTCCTGCTCTGCTCTCCAGGACCAGACGGACGAGTCCTGTACACCTCGTTACAGTGGAGCGGGATGGTTTAGATCTGTGGTTCTCAACGTCAGCCTTGTATACATACATACATACATACACCAATCAGCCAAAAAATTTGAACCACTGGTGGCTGAAGTGAGTCGCATTGATCATTGTTACAGTGCAATGTTCTCTTGGGGAACTTTTGGTCCAGAAATTCATGAGGACGCCACTTGATGCGCTAGACCCACCTGAACACCGCTGCAGATTGAGTATCGCTCCTCACAGCAACAGTACTCTCTGATGCCATTGGCCCCCCAGCAGGACAATGCACCATGCTACACTGCAGAAACTGCTCAGGAATGGTCTGAGGAACGTGTCAGAAAGCTAAAGGCATCAACCTGGCCTCCCAATACCCCAGGTTGAAATCTGATTGAGCGTCCATGGGACGTGCCGGTACTTCAGAGGTACCCCCAGTCCATGGTGGGGTGTCCCTGGATTGGACTTGTCTCTGACATGTCAAGACATGGACACAGGCCCTCTGGAAGGTGTCTGGAACCGGGTGGTTACTTAGCCCACAGCGGTGTTTGATCAGGTGGAGGGCATCAAGTAGCATCCACATGAATTCCATGACCCAAGATTTCCCAACAGAACATTACACTGTAACAAGATGATCAATGTTATTCACTTCACCCACCAGTGGTTTTAATGTTTGTAATGTTCATTCATTGTGCTAAATAAGAAAAGTCATGTTGTCAGGTTCAGATGATGTACCAATACTATTGTGCGTCCCTGGTCTCAGACCCTCCTTTGATAAGATTTGGTCTCAGAGACCTCTGACTCAAAAGGTATTTGTTGTTCGATCAGAACTCTACAGCTGAGGAGATCACCCTGGAACTACCTCAAGGACCCCTGAGGGTCCCCGGGCCCCTGCTTAAGAACCCCTGATTCAGATAACAGATCAGTACTGTGGCCTAAGACCTGAGCAGGAAGCTGAAACTGAACCTTAGTCCAGTTCAGACCAGAGATTCATGACGAGATGAAACTGTTTTAGAATGTTACAGAGAAAAGTGTCAGCAGTGTGAACTGGACTCAGATTGGTCTGATGATGTCACCTGATTCTCAGCTGGTCAAACCACCAGCGCCTGGTTCAGGAACAGATGGGGGGACATTTGGTCAGATACTGAACTGGTGGGTGAGTCGTCCATGTTTTTACAGACGTGGGTGGAAACTGTAACTCGACTGATTCATAGAGACAAAAACCATGATGTGATGATTCTAGTTTACAGAAGAAAGTTAAAATTATAAAACTGGTGTCAGTTGTTTTTGTGATTGATTAATAAACTGGTCTGACGTCAGTCTGATGTCAGTCTGTCAGTCTGTTGTCAGTCTGATGTCAGTCTGTCAGTCTAATGTCAGTCTGTCAGTCTGTCAGTCTGTCAGCCTGTTGTCAGTCTGTCAGTCTGATGTCATTGTGTCAGTCTGATGTCAGTCTGTTAGTCTGCTGTCAGTCTGCTGTCAGTCTGTTAGTCTGATGTCAGTCTGTCAGTCTGATGTCAGTCTGTTAGTCTGATGTCAGTCTGTCAGTCTGATGTCAGTCTGTTGTCAGTCTGTTGTCAGTCTGTTAGTCTGATGTCAGTCTGTCAGTCTGATGTCAGTCTGATGTCAGTCTGTCAGTCTGATATCAGTCTGTTGTCAGTCTGTTGTCAGTCTGATGTCAGTCTGATGTCAGTCTGATGTCGGTCTGTTAGTCTGATGTCAATCTGATGTCAGTGTGTTAGTCTGATGTCAGTCTGATGTCAGTCTGTTAGTCTGATGTCAGTCTGTTAGTCTGATGTCAGTCTGTTGTCAGTCTGATGTCAGTCTGTCAGTCTGATGTCAGTCTGTTGTCAGTCCGATGTCAGTCTGTCAGTCTGATGTCAGTCTGTTGTCAGTCCGATGTCAGTCTGTCAGTCTGATGTCAGTCTGATGTCAGTCTGATGTCAGTCTGTTAGTCTGATGTCAGTCTGATGTCAGTCTGATGTCAGTCTGCTGTCAGTCTGATGTCGGTCTGTTAGTCTGATGTCAGTCTGATGTCAGTCTGATGTCAGTCTGATGTCAGTCTGTTAGTCTGATGTCAGTCTGATGTCAGTCTAATGTCAGTCTGTCAGTCTGTTGTCAGTCTGATGTCAGTCTAATGTCAGTCCGTCAGTCTGTTTTCAGTCTGATGTCAGTCTGTCAGTCTGATCTCAGTCTGATGTCGGTCTGTTAGTCTGATGTCAGTCTGTTAGTCTGATGTCAGTCTGATGTCAGTCTGATGTCAGTCTGTCAGTCTGATGTCAGTCTGATGTCAGTCTGATGTCAGTCTGTTAGTCTGATGTCAGTCTGTTAGTCTGATGTCAGTCTGATGTCAGTCTGTTAGTCTGATGTCAGTCTGTTGTCAGTCCGTCAGTCTGATGTCATTGTGTCAGTCTGTTGTCAGTCTGATGTCAGTCTGATGTCAGCCTGTTGTCAGTCTGTTGTCAGTCTGATGTCAGTCTGTTGTCAGTCTGATGTCAGTCTGTTAGTCTGCTGTCAGTCTGTTGTCAGTCTGATGTCAGTCTGTTAGTCTGATGTCAGTCTGATGTCAGTCTGATGTCGGTCTGTTAGTCTGATGTCAATCTGATGTCAGTGTGTTAGTCTGATGTCAGTCTGATGTCAGTCTGTTAGTCTGATGTCAGTCTGTTAGTCTGATGTCAGTCTGTTGTCAGTCTGATGTCAGTCTGTCAGTCTGATGTCAGTCTGATGTCAGTCCGATGTCAGTCTGTCAGTCTGATGTCAGTCTGATGTCAGTCTGATGTCAGTCTGTTAGTCTGATGTCAGTCTGATGTCAGTCTGATGTCAGTCTGCTGTCAGTCTGATGTCGGTCTGTTAGTCTGATGTCAGTCTGATGTCAGTCTGATGTCAGTCTGATGTCAGTCTGATGTCAGTCTGTCTGTCAGTCTGATGTCTAATGTCAGTCTGATGTCAGTCTGATGTCAGTCTGATGTCAGTCTGATGTCAGTCTGATGTCAGTCTGATGTCAGTCTGATGTCAGTCTGATGTCAGTCTGTTAGTCTGATGTCAGTCTGATGTCAGTCTGATGTCAGTCTAATGTCAGTCCGTCAGTCTGTTTTCAGTCTGATGTCAGTCTGTCAGTCTGATGTCAGTCTGATGTCGGTCTGTTAGTCTGATGTCAGTCTGTTAGTCTGATGTCAGTCTGATGTCAGTCTGATGTCAGTCTGTTAGTCTGATGTCAGTCTGATGTCAGTCTGATGTCAGTCTGATGTCAGTCTGTTAGTCTGATGTCAGTCTGTTAGTCTGATGTCAGTCTGATGTCAGTCTGTTAGTCTGATGTCAGTCTGTTGTCAGTCCGTCAGTCTGATGTCATTGTGTCAGTCTGTTGTCAGTCTGATGTCAGTCTGTTGTCAGTCTGATGTCAGTCTGTTAGTCTGCTGTCAGTCTGTTGTCAGTCTGATGTCAGTCTGTTAGTCTGATGTCAGTCTGTCAGTCTGATGTCAGTCTGTTGTCAGTCTGATGTCAGTCTGTCAGTCTGATATCAGTCTGATGTCAGTCTGATGTCAGTCTGATGTCAGTCTGATGTCAGTCTGATGTCAGTCTGTCAGTCTGATGTCAGTCTGATGTCAGTCTGTTAGTCTGATGTCAGTCTGATGTCAGTCTGATGTCAGTCTGATGTTAGTCTGATGTCAGTCTGATGTCAGTCTGTCAGTCTGATGTCGATCTGATGTCAGTCTGATGTCAGTCTGTTAGTCTGATGTCAGTCTGTTGTCAGTCCGTCAGTCTGATGTCATTGTGTCAGTCTGTTGTCAGTCTGATGTCAGTCTGATGTCAGCCTGTTGTCAGTCTGTTGTCAGTCTGATGTCAGTCTGTTGTCAGTCTGATGTCAGTCTGTTAGTCTGCTGTCAGTCTGTTGTCAGTCTGATGTCAGTCTGTTAGTCTGCTGTCAGTCTGTTGTCAGTCTGATGTCAGTCTGTTAGTCTGATGTCAGTCTGTTAGTCTGATGTCAGTCTGTTGTCAGTCCGTCAGTCTGATGTCATTGTGTCAGTCTGATGTCAGTCTGATGTCAGCCTGTTGTCAGTCTGTTGTCAGTCTGATGTCAGTCTGTTAGTCTGCTGTCAGTCTGTTGTCAGTCTGATGTCAGTCTGTTAGTCTGCTGTCAGTCTGTTGTCAGTCTGATGTCAGTCTGTTAGTCTGATGTCAGTCTGTCAGTCTGATGTCAGTCTGTTGTCAGTCTGATGTCAGTCTGTCAGTCTGATATCAGTCTGTTGTCAGTCTGTTGTCAGTCTGATGTCAGTCTGATGTCAGTCTGTCAGTCTGATGTCAGTCTGTTAGTCTGTTGTCAGTCTGATGTCGGTCTGTTAGTCTGATGTCAGTCTGTCAGTCTGATGTCAGTCTGATGTCAGTCTGATGTCAGTCTGTTAGTCTGATGTCAGTCTGATGTCAGTCTGTCAGTCTGATGTCGATCTGATGTCAGTCTGATGTCAGTCTGATGTCAGTCTGTCAGTCTGATGTCAGTCTGTTAGTCTGATGTCAGTCTGATGTCAGTCTGTTAGTCTGATGTCAGTCTGATGTCAGTCTGTCAGTCTGATTTCAGTCTATTAGTCTGATGTCAGTGTGATGTCAGTCTGATGTCAGTCTGTTAGTCTGATGTCAGTCTTTCAGTCTGTCAGTCTGATGTCAGTCTGATGTCGGTCTGCTGTCAGTCTGATGTCAGTCTGTTAGTCTGATGTCAGTCTGTTGTCAGTCTGATGTCAGTCTGTTAGTCTGATGTCAGTCTGATGTCAGTCTGTTAGTCTGATGTCAGTCTGATGTCAGTCTGTTAGTCTGATGTCAGTCTGCTGTCAGTCTGTTAGTCTGATGTCAGTCTGATGTCGGTCTGTTAGTCTGATGTCAGTCTGTTGTCAGTCTGATGTCAGTCTGTTAGTCTGATGTCAGTCTGATGTCAGTCTGTCAGTCTGTTAGTCTAATGTCAGTCTGTTGTCAGTCTGATGTCAGTCTGTCAGTCTGTTAGTCTGATGTCAGTCTGATGTCGGTCTGCTGTCAGTCTGTTAGTCTGATGTCAGTCTGATGTCGGTCTGCTGTCAGTCTGTTAGTCTGATGTCAGTCTGATGTCGGTCTGTTAGTCTGATGTCAGTCTGTTGTCAGTCTGATGTCAGTCTGTTAGTCTGATGTCAGTCTGCTGTCAGTCTGTCAGTCTGTTAGTCTAATGTCAGTCTGTTGTCAGTCTGATGTCAGTCTGTCAGTCTGTTAGTCTGATGTCAGTCTGATGTCGGTCTGCTGTCAGTCTGTTAGTCTGATGTCAGTCTGATGTCAGTCTGATGTCAGTCTGTTAGTCTGATGTCAGTCTGATGTCAGTCTGTTAGTCTGATGTCAGTCTGTTAGTCTGATGTCAGTCTGATGTCAGTCTGTTAGTCTGATGTCAGTCCGATGTCGGTCTGTTAATCTGATGTCAGTCTGATGTCAGTCTGATGTCAGATTCATGACGAGATGAAACTGTTTTAGAATGTTACAGAGAAAAGTGTCAGCAGTGTGAACTGGACTCAGATTGGTCTGATGATGTCACCTGATTCTCAGCTGGTCAAACCACCAGCGCCTGGTTCAGGAACAGATGGGGGGACATTTGGTCAGATACTGAACTGGTGGGTGAGTCGTCCATGTTTTTACAGACGTGGGTGGAAACTGTAACTCGACTGATTCATAGAGACAAAAACCATGATGTGATGATTCTAGTTTACAGAAGAAAGTTAAAATTATAAAACTGGTGTCAGTTGTTTTTGTGATTGATTAATAAACTGGTCTGACGTCAGTCTGATGTCAGTCTGTCAGTCTGTTGTCAGTCTGATGTCAGTCTGTCAGTCTAATGTCAGTCCGTCAGTCTGTCAGTCTGTCAGCCTGTTGTCAGTCTGTCAGTCTGATGTCATTGTGTCAGTCTGTTGTCAGTCTGTCAGTCTGATGTCAGTGTGTTGTCAGTCTGATGTCAGTCTGTTAGTCTGCTGTCAGTCTGCTGTCAGTCTGTTAGTCTGATGTCAGTCTGTCAGTCTGATGTCAGTCTGTTGTTAGTCTGATGTCAGTCTGTCAGTCTGATGTCAGTCTGTTGTCAGTCCGATGTCAGTCTGTCAGTCTGATGTCAGTCTGATGTCAGTCTGATGTCAGTCTGTTAGTCTGATGTCAGTCTGATGTCAGTCTGATGTCAGTCTTTTAGTCTGATGTCAGTCTGATGTCAGTCTGATGTCAGTCTAATGTCAGTCCGTCAGTCTAATGTCAGTCTGTCAGTCTGTTAGTCTGATGTCAGTCTGTTGTCAGTCTGTTGTCAGTCTGATGTCGGTCTGTTAGTCTGATGTCAGTCTGATGTCAGTCTGATGTCAGTCTGTTAGTCTGATGTCAGTCTGATGTCAGTCTGATGTCAGTCTAATGTCAGTCTGTCAGTCTGTTGTCAGTCTGATGTCAGTCTGTCAGTCTAATGTCAGTCCGTCAGTCTGTTTTCAGTCTGATGTCAGTCTGATGTCAGTCTGATGTCGGTCTGTTAGTCTGATGTCAGTCTGATGTCAGTCTGTTAGTCTGATGTCAGTCTGATGTCAGTCTGATGTCAGTCTGTTAGTCTGATGTCAGTCTGTTAGTCTGATGTCAGTCTGATGTCAGCCTGTTAGTCTGATGTTAGTCTGATGTCAGTCTGATGTCAGTCTGTTAGTCTGATGTTAGTCTGATGTCAGTCTGTTGTCAGTCCGTCAGTCTGATGTCATTGTGTCAGTCTGTTGTCAGTCTGATGTCAGTCTGTTGTCAGTCTGATGTCAGTCTGTTAGTCTGCTGTCAGTCTGTTGTCAGTCTGATGTCAGTCTGTTAGTCTGCTGTCAGTCTGTTGTCAGTCTGATGTCAGTCTGTTAGTCTGATGTCAGTCTGTCAGTCTGATGTCAGTCTGTTGTCAGTCTGATGTCAGTCTGTCAGTCTGATGTCAGTCTGTTGTCAGTCTGTTGTCAGTCTGATGTCAGTCTGTTGTCAGTCTGTCAGTCTGATGTCAGTCTGTTAGTCTGTTGTCAGTCTGATGTCGGTCTGTTAGTCTGATGTCAGTCTGATGTCAGTCTGTTAGTCTGATGTCAGTCTGATGTCAGTCTGATGTCAGTCTGATGTCAGTCTGATGTCAGTCTGTCAGTCTGATGTCAGTCTGATGTCAGTCTGATGTCAGTCTGTCAGTCTGATGTCAGTCTGATGTCAGTCTGTCAGTCTGATGTCAGTCTGTTAGTCTGATGTCAGTCTGATGTCAGTCTGTCAGTCTGATTTCAGTCTGTTAGTCTGATGTCAGTGTGATGTCAGTCTGTTAGTCTGATGTCAGTGTGATGTCAGTCTGTTAGTCTGATGTCAGTCTGTTGTCAGTCTGATGTCAGTCTTTCAGTCTGTCAGTCTGATGTCAGTCTGATGTCGGTCTGCTGTCAGTCTGATGTCAGTCTGTTAGTCTGATGTCAGTCTGTTGTCAGTCTGATGTCAGTCTTTCAGTCTGTCAGTCTGATGTCAGTCTGATGTCGGTCTGATGTCAGTCTGATGTCAGTCTGTTAGTCTGATGTCAGTCTGTTGTCAGTCTGATGTCAGTCTGTTAGTCTGATGTCAGTCTGATGTCGGTCTGCTGTCAGTCTGTTAGTCTGATGTCAGTCTGATGTCGGTCTGTTAGTCTGATGTCAGTCTGATGTCAGTCTGATGTCGGTCTGTTAGTCTGATGTCAGTCTGTTGTCAGTCTGATGTCAGTCTGTTAGTCTAATGTCAGTCTGTTGTCAGTCTGATGTCAGTCTGTCAGTCTGTTAGTCTGATGTCAGTCTGATGTCGGTCTGCTGTCAGTCTGTTAGTCTGATGTCAGTCTGATGTCAGTCTGATGTCAGTCTGTTAGTCTGATGTCAGTCTGATGTCAGTCTGATGTCAGTCTGTTAGTCTGATGTCAGTCTGATGTCAGTCTGTTAGTCTGATGTCAGTCCGATGTCGGTCTGTTAATCTGATGTCAGTCTGATGTCAGTCTGATGTCAGTCTGATGTCAGTCTGTCAGTCTGATGTCGGTCTGATGTCAGTCTGATGTCAGTCTGATGTCAGTCTGTCAGTCTGATGTCAGTCTGTTAGTCTGATGTCAGTCTGTTAGTCTGATGTCAGTCTGATGTCAGTCTGATGTCAGTCTGTTAATCTGATGTCAGTCTGATGTCAGTCTGTCAGTCTGATGTCGGTCTGATGTCAGTCTGATGTCAGTCTGTCAGTCTGATGTCGATCTGATGTCAGTCTGATGTCAGTCTGTCAGTCTGATTTCAGTCTGTTAGTCTGATGTCAGTGTGATGTCACTCTGATGTCGGTCTGTCAGTCTGATGTCAGTCTGTTAGTCTGATGTCAGTCTGTTAGTCCGATGTCGGTCTGCTGTCAGTCTGATGTCAGTCTGTTAATCTGATGTCAGTCTGATGTCAGTCTGTCAGTCTGATGTCGGTATGATGTCAGTCTGATGTCAGTCTGTCAGTCTGATGTCGATCTGATGTCAGTCTGATGTCAGTCTGTCAGTCTGATTTCAGTCTGTTAGTCTGATGTCAGTGTGATGTCACTCTGATGTCGGTCTGCTGTCAGTCTGATGTCAGTCTGTTAGTCTGATGTCAGTCTGATGTCGGTCTGTCAGTCTGATGTCAGTCTGTTAGTCTGATGTCACTCTGATGTCGGTCTGCTGTCAGTCTGATTTCAGTCTGATGTCGGTCTGATGTCAGTCTGTTAGTCTGATGTCACTCTGATGTCAGTCTGTTAGTCTGATGTCGGTCTGATGTCAGTCTGTTAGTCTGATGTCAGTCTGCTGTCAGTCTGATGTCAGTCTGTCAGTCTGATGTCGGTCTGATGTCAGTCTGTTAGTCTGATGTCAGTCTGATGTCGGTCTGCTGTTAGTCTGATGTCAGTCTGATGTCAGTCTGTTAGTCTGATGTCAGTCTGATGTCAGTCTGATGTCAGTCTGATGTCAGTCTGTTAGTCTGATGTCAGTCTGATGTCAGTCTGATGTCAGTCTGTTAGTCTGATGTCAGTCTGTTAGTCTGATGTCAGTCTGATGTCAGTCTGATGTCAATCTGTTAGTCTGATGTCAGTCTGATGTCAGTCTGATGTCAATCTGTTAGTCTGATGTCAGTCTGATGTCAATCTGTTAGTCTGATGTCAGTCTGATGTCAGTCTGATGTCAGTCTGTTAGTCTGATGTCAGTCTGATGTCAGTCTGTTAGTCTGATGTCAGTCTGATGTCAGTCTGATGTCAGTCTGTTAGTCTGATGTCAGTCTGATGTCAGTCTGTTAGTCTGATGTCGGTCTGATGTCAGTCTGATGTCAGTCTGATGGTCTGATGTCAGTCTGATGTCGGTCTGATGTTAGTCTGATGTCAGTCTGATGTCAATCTGTTAGTCTGATGTCAATCTGTTAGTCTGATGTCAGTCTGATGTCGGTCTGATATCAGTCTGATGTCAGTCTGATGTCAATCTGTTAGTCTGATGTCAGTCTGTTAGTCTGATGTCAGTCTGATGTCAGTCTGATGTCAATCTGTTAGTCTGATGTCAGTCTGATGTCAGTCTGATGTCAATCTGTTAGTCTGATGTGAGTCTGATGTCAGTCTGATGTCAGTCTGATGTCAATCTGTTAGTCTGATGTCAGTCTGTTAGTCTGATGTCAGTCTGATGTCAGTCTGATGTCAATCTGTTAGTCTGATGTCAGTCTGATGTCAGTCTGATGTCAATCTGTTAGTCTGATGTCAGTCTGATGTCGGTCTGATGTCAGTCTGATGTCAGTCTGATGTCAATCTGTTAGTCTGATGTCAGTCTGATGACAGTCTGTCAGTCTGTTGTCAGTCTGATGTCAGTCTGATATCAGATGTGATATCGGTGTGTCTGAGTCTTATTGTGATCTCTCAAAAAGAAACACAATGCCAAAGATCAGGTGACGACTGTTTAATTAGTTAATCAGGTCCAGCTGGATCTCAGAAACCCACACTCGATCAGGTCTCGCTGGTTGTGATGGACCCAGACTGGATCAGGTCCACCTGGTTCCTAGGGACTAAGAAACCCACACTCGATCAGGTCTAGCTGGTTCTGGTGAACCCAGACTGGACCAGGCCCAGTTAGTTCTGATAGACCCAGACTGGGGAAGATCCACCTGGTTCCTAGGGACCCAGACTGAATCAGGTCTTGCTGGATCTACGGGACCCAGACTGGATCAGAACCAACTGGTTCTGATGGACTCAGACTGGATCAGGTTCAGCTGGTTCTGAGGGTCCTAGACTGGATCAGGTCCAGTTGGTTCTGATGGACCTAGACTGGATCAGATCCAGCTGGTTCTAAAGGGCCCAGATTGGATCAGGTCCAGCTGGTTGTAAGGGACCCAGACTGGATCAGATCCACCTGGTTCTGATGGACCTAGACTGGATCAGGTCCAGCTGCAGCTCTGCAGGTCTGTATGTTGATGGGCGGAGCTTCCTGTCAGGTCAGGTGGTCAGTAGAACGGTGTGGTCCCACCCCAGTCGATGACGGCTCCATCCCACTTGGTCCTGAGGGTCATCTCCAGCGAGGGGAACCTCCTCTCAGGGTCCAGGTCTGAGGGTCTGCAGGATGCCTCCCAGTGGTGAGAGTGAGTATCTGCACACAGAGTCTGGATCAGACATGAGACCAGAACAGGTGGACACCCTGTCTCAGTCAGACCCAGATCCTCACCTACAGTCAGTCTGGCTATGGTCCTCTGGGATGTCTGTCCGTTGTAGTAGAACAGGTGGAACAGATGCTCCGTCCTCCAATCAGAGAGCAGGGAGCGGTCCAGACTGAAGACCACTGAGAAGCTGCTGTTGATACAGCAGAGCCACACCGGGTACCGGGGTGTCTTAAGCATGCTGCCCACCTGAGGACAGAGGGCACCAGTTCACAGGGACATACTGAGGACAGAGGATACTGTGTCACATAGACATACTGAGGACAGAGGACACTGTGTCACAGAGACATACTGAGGACAGAGAACACCGGGTCACAGGGACATACTGAGGACAGAGGACACCGGGTCACAGGGACATACTGAGGACAGGGTCGTCTCATCACCTCGTCTGATTGTGATTGGTTAAAGACTTGTCTCGTCTTGTATTTTCTCTTCATTTCATCTCGTGTGAATGTGATTGGTTGAAGATTCATCTTGTCTTATCTGAGTCTGATTGGTTAAGGACTTGTCTCTTCTCGTTGCGTCTGTTCTCTTCTCGTCTCCTCTGAATGTGATTGGTTAAAGACTCGTCTCTTCTTGTTTCGTCTTGTCTTGTCTCGTCTCGTCTGAATGTGATTCAGATGAGTCCACCTCAACAGGAGCATGACAACTCTGTCCTTGTAGTATCTGCAGTACTAATACCAGCAGTTACCATCAGTACCACAGAACCAGGAGAACCCAGTAGAGTGACGGTACCTGCAGTAGTCTGCCTGTCTCCATCTGCTCTCGGCTCCAGTGTAAATATCCCACATCACTGCGGGACAGGACGCCCTGCAGGGGATGCTCCAGAGGACATCCGTCCTCCCTGAAGTATAGAGTCCCATTAAAGACGTGGGGACTGGCCTTACCTGTCAGCAACAGGTTCAGCAGAGCCTGCAGACACAGACCAGGGAAAACGACCTGTGAGAACCTCAGATACTGCAGGAGAGAACTAAGACAGAACCAAGAGATGACCAAGAGAGAACAAAGTGAGAACCAGGACCAACGCAATCGGCAGAATAAATGTTGGCATGGTACGTTTTTATGAGTCATGTTACGATGTTCTTTATGTTTAATGTTCTTTATGTTCTCAGCAGTGTTGCAGTTGACGTGTGCTTAAATTTAGACACCAGAAATTCCTGGTTCGGTCATGAAGAGATCCTGTTTGGTTTAAAGTTTCTGGTTCACAATATAAAACAAACACTGTCCTCACAGTCAAACAGTGACGGGTCCATGTGCTTTTGTTGGGGTTGAACAATCATCTGCAGGTGTGACATCATTTCCTCCACCTGCTGATGATGTCAGAGCAGATACTACATCACCATAGAAAAGATGATGTAATATGTTTGAAACATAAATGTCTTCATGGTTTGTAGAAACGTACGATGCCAACATTGTCCTCTTAGGACAGAGACAGTAGGAGCAGGTGTGTGTCCTCACCTGACGGCAGACAAAGTTTCCCAGACTGAGGTGCAGCAGGTGTGAGGGGGCGGAGTCCAGGTCCTTCTTCAGTCTGTGAGGAAGAAGAGAACGGATGACGACTCAGAAACCTCTGCAGGTGTAATTTCATACTGAGTCTGTCCTGACAGTGTTTTCAGGCTGTCTTAGCACAGCAGCCTGCAGGGGACGCTAACAATAGGATAGTAAGACATGTTCCTGGACCAATGCTGCAATGCAGCCAATCACAGCCCTCTGACATTATCAGTGTGCTGCTGCTGTGCTTCTTTAAAAATTCATTTCTGCTTCTTCAGAGCTGAGCTCATTTTACAAAGTGATGTTGGTGAAACTGAACAAATCCTCAGAAACACTGAACGAAATCCTTACGAGCTACTGCAGGGTTAGCAGGTTAGCCTGCTAACTAGGTAGGTTACGCTAACAAGTAAACATGTTAATAGACTAGAATATTAGCGAGTTACGTTTACTTGTTAGCATAGCCTATCTAGTTAGCAAGCTAACTGGCTAATATTCTAGTCTATTGGCATGTCAGCAGGTAGTTGTGTGTCAGTGTGTGATGAGGGGCGTGGCCTATGGGGGCGCTGTTGTTACCTGTCGACTGTGCGGGAGCAGATGAGGCTGTATAGGAAGAGGATGACTCCATGACTTCCTTCCTCTTTAAACTGAAACACAGAATCATCATCATCACTGTGATCAGGTGGTTATTGGTTATTGATGAATTAGCTGGTTGTCGTTGATTCAGACTGAGGTAAGATGGATAAAGCTGACGGGGCGGAGTCTCTGAGGGGTCAGACCTTCCACAGGTGAGGACACAGAGACAAACATCAGGTGTTAAAATAATCAGACAAATGGTCATTCTATACCAGGCCACGCCCCTCTGTGGAAACACTCACTTCCTATTGGTCGACTGCAGACACGTTGCGGGGACATGTTTTACAAACAGCCGTTCTACTTGATTGTAACAGGTGGCGCCCCCTGCTGACTGATTTGGTTCATCCTGGCAGTTTTGTGATGATCAGTCCAACACTTCCTGATTCACGCCACGCTGGTGCTTCCTGTGAGTCTCTGGGACAGTGACATGTTAATGAATGATGATGAGGTGTCATCTATAAGAACAGGAGATGATCAGATCCCGTCTGAAAACACACCTTTACCAGCTGCCATTTTGGATCTGATTTGATGGAGACACGTGGTGATTGCACTGATGATGATGTCATACCTAACATTTATCATGATTTTTGTCTTGTTATTTTATTAACTTTTATTGTTTATTACTCAACTGTTTGACTTCATGAACTATAGATACATTACTGTCTCTGAAAGGTGCTGATTAATAAAATGCATTATTATTGTTATTATTATTATTATTATCATTAACCGTTGTGTTGCTGCACACAGGTGAAGGGGGCGTGGCCTGTGGGAACAAAGGAGCAGGGAGTTGTTTTGGGATGGTGAAGTGTCACCAGGTGGGTGGAGGTGTGGTGAGGTGTAGCAACTCACACACTGCAGATGATCCAGGATGAACATCTTCATGTCGTCCTTCTTGTTGAACGTGAACAGCTGCAGCTGGAACAATCACACGTCAAGTTTGAGGACGCCGGTCCACTGCTGATGATGTAATGATGACATCACTGTGAGGATGGTCAGGTACCTTCTCTGTGAAGTTGTCCTGTTTGTAGTCCAGGTGAGGTGTGATGCAGTAGTCTTCGGTCACCAAGGTAACAGTGGCGCTGACCTCCTGGCCGGCCAACCAGAGGCTGTCGGACAATGCTGCCGCCAGCGCCCTGTCCTGGTCCTTCTGTCCTACACACAGACTGGAGACAGACACTGGGCACAATAACAGACACCTCACAGAGGAGTGACATCACACACAGTCAGGTTATCTGGAACCAGTTAACACGACGTTGTAACCTGGACGTTTAAACGTGGACGTTTCAGAAAAGCATCGTCCTGCAGAACCGCAGTGTCACAGCCACGCCACTGTCAGGTCTAGGGACAGTTTCATGTCGTACAGGCGAAGATTATGGTAAAAATAATGTTAGCTTTGTGTTTGTATTCATCGGTTTAATGTACTAGCTTGCTAGCTACAAAGCTAGCATAGCTCATTAGTACTGGCGAGCTACAGTAGCTAACACTTTTTGTCAAGTCTGTGATCATGGATCAATACAGACCATAATAACGTGAGGACCTCCACAAGGAAACGTGTTCTGTGTTTAGATGATCAAACAGACGATGGATCATAGATGTTTGTTTCTGGGTGCCAGTGTTAGCTAGCTAGCTAATATGTTAGCTAGAGTAGCTAGTGTGTCAGCTAAGTTAGCTGAAAAGTTTTTTATTTCCACTTCAAAATGTTGATGAAAACGGTGCTGTCTGTTGATAGTGTGTCGGGGTCAATGCTAACGCTAGAATGGACGATCCGGAGCAACACGTCCATTTGTCCAGAGGACAGGGACATAAAACCCTTGGGGACAAATATGACAAGCGTCCTGCTGACCCAGGCTGTGAGCTGCTCCTTCGTTAAAGGAACCAGACGCAGAACCGGACGTCAGTGGGCGGGGTCTGTCAGCTTTCCTTTCCGTGTCCACACAGCCCTGGATGTGGAAACGTGGACTCTGTCCTTTTTTTCCACAGGGGTTTTGTGTCCCCGTCCTCTGGACAGACAGACTCGTCCCTCCGGAAATAGAGGACTTTCCAGCTAACGTAGCTAGCATGCGTGCTAACATCGTCAGCCAGTCAGTTTGATAATCTGAACAAAGAACACGTCATCTCGCGTTGGTTCTTTCTAAACTGAGCCGCCTTTAAAGTTACTTAACTCTGTGATGATCAGGAAGTTGATGCACAGATGCTAGTGCTAACTAATGTTGACTCCTCCCACTGCTGTGTAGTGATTGGCCACATTAAAAACTGATTGACAGTTGCCCCACCCCCTTGAGTTGGTGCATGTAGTGGCGAGCAGTGGCAGCGTCAGCAGCACCCCCACCTGGGGCGGCCAGGCTCCCCCTGACCCTCACAGTAGATGAGGTGCGAGCAGAGCTCAGGAGGCTATACCCACGCAAAGCAGTGGGGCCAGATGGTGTGTGCCCCAGACTTCTTCAGGACTGTGCAGCACAGCTAGCTGAGCCCCTCCAGCACTCAACAGGAGCCTCCAGCAAGGGAGGGTCTGTGGAAGACTTCCTGTCTGGTGCTGGTCCCCAAAGTGGGGCGTCCAGCCAGGATGAATGACTACAGGCCGGCGGCTCTTACTTCACACATAATGAAGACACTGGAGAGGCTGATCCTCCGACACCTGAGGCCTCAAGTGGAACACGCCCAAGACCCCCTCCAATTTGCCTACCGGGAGCGCATTGGAGTGGAGGACGCAGTTCTCTACATGCTGCACAGGGCTCATTCTCACTCGGATGGGTCTAGTGGCTATGTGAGACTGGTTTTATTCGACTTCTCCAGTGCATTTAATGCCATCCGACCCCACATTCTGCGGGACAAACTTGAGGGGATGGGGGTAGACTCCTACCTCACCTCCTGGGTCTCAGACTACCTGACGGGCGACCACAGCTCCTCAGGCTGGAGAACTGTGTGTCTGAGTCAGTCTTGAGCAGCCCTGGGGCTCCGCAGGGGACAGTACCGGCACCATTCCTATTCACCCTGCACATAAGTGATGGGGAAGGCGAATACAGGGAGCTGGTGAGGACCTTCACTCACTGGAGTGGCATGAACCACCTCGTGCTGAACACCTCCAAGACCAAGGAGATGGTCATAGACCTCCATAGGTCAAAGCCCACTCTGCTCCTGCTTGTCAGCATTGAGGGAGTGGACATTGAGGTGGTTGAGTCATACAGGTATCTGGGCGTCCACCTTGACAACAGGCTGGACTGGTCGACCAACTCTGATGCCCTCTTCAAGAAAGGTCAGAGTCGGCTCCAATTCCTTTGCAGGCTGCGGTCCCTTAATGTGTGCGTGACATGCTGTACATGTTTTACAAGTCAGTGGTGGAGAGTGCTCTGCTGTATGCTGTAGTCTGCTGGGGAGGAAGCCTGACGTACAGGAACAGAAAACGGCTGGATAAGCTCATCTGGAAAGCTGGCTCAGTGCTGGGCAGGAGCTTGGACTCGGTGGAAACTATAACCGAGAGATGCCTGAGGAGCAAAGTGCAGTGCATACTTGACTGTGTTAACCATCCCCTGCACTGCATCTTGGCTGGAGCAAAAAAGCAGCAGCTGCCATCGCCTCCTGTCGCTGCAGTGCAGGACTGAGAGGTTCAGGATGTTGTTCATCCCGACAGCCACCAGACTCTTTAATGCCTCAGTTGGGGGAGGGAGCACATAGCTCATTTCCTGCACACCCTCCTGCATGTTTGCACTTTCTACTTTTTAAAAAAATGTATTTGTTTGTTTTATTGTATGCACTGTTTACATGTAAATTGTTTTTATTCTTATTTTTCTTTTATTTTGTTTATATTTATATTACTCATTTATACCCTGTTTTTTTTTACTTCACCTACCTACTTGTACTTTTTATGTGTATTAGCCACTGGACACAACAATTTCCTTACGGAAATTAATAAAGTATCTATCTATCTATCTATCTATCTATCTATCTATCTAAAAGGTGGAGCTAGAAACCCTGCAGTCTGATTGGTCAGTAGAGGACGCTCACTCTGGTTTTATGTAACCTCTGTTCATACATCAGTAAACTACAACTATAAAATGAAAGAGAAAAAAATCACTTCATTCACTGGGCCGACTGCCAGCAACTTTTAAGGTGGGACGTTAACTTGTAATGTTACTCAATGCATGAGTTGATGACGTGAATCCATCAGCACACCTTAAATTTCACTGTGACAACTTTGACCATCAATTTAGTTTTTATATGACACATACTTTTAGTAATGACTTTAAAAATATAGATTCATTTGGAGCGGATTATGTGAAGGTCATATATTCTAATCCTCACTTCCTGTGGGCTACAGCAACACTAAACCCCTGAGCTTGCCTGAGAAGGACTAAATGCACAAAGCTGCTATTTTTAAATATCCCATGGAGAGAGACTCTCACTGCAGCCTGTTCTATTTTGTTGTGAAAATGTGGGCGTGCAGCCTCGTTCTGTGGACGATAAACCAGGTGCAGACTTCCATCTGTGTCACCGCTGATGAGGAAATACAGCGAGTGCTGGACGGAGCAGTGAGTGACAACAACCCCGTCCACATTTGAACACACCCAGGGTCTAGGTACCATGTCTGAAGGCTTACTGCTGGTTCCAGAGGTGCTGGACTGAAAGGGTTTGGGGGAGATGGGGCTTTGGAGACAAATGTTTGGAGTGAATTTCTGCAGACAGATGGTGCAGCTCATGTTTCAGAGAGACAAAGTTTAGTTTTAGCTTCATGTGCTGTGTCAGGAACTGAAAATGAAGGTGGGCTCACCTGAGATGTTGCTGCAGTAACAGTTTTGGACATATTGTATTACGGTCAGAGACGTCCCCCTTGTGTCCAGGTCTTTATTTAGTGTGTCTGACACAGGACCGAGCCGTTCTGACCCTGAATGATCGTCTGATGTTGGATCAGTGTCTCGTGTTGATTAAACTGAAGATGATGTCGTATCATGTTACAGGTGTTTTACATCATCTTCTGGTTACCTGCCAGACGTAATGTCTTCACTTTGGACAGGTCCAACAGGATCACGTGATGAAGAATCAGTCTGACCTCGCCTGTGCAGCGTCTGTCTGTCTGAGCCGCTCTGCCGGATGAACAGCAGGTGTTTGATGATTCGAGCCTGGACGACCATCTGTATGGCCCGAGCCCCCCCCTGAAAAACATGCACCTGTGCAGATGAGACTGAGAACAGACAGGTAACATGTTGAGGTATCATCTGTACCTGTATCAGCAGGTGTGTCTCACCCTGTCTGTCTCCAGAGCGTAGGACAGCTCAGAGTTCGGCTCTCTGAACTGGAAGATAGATTTCCTCCACTCGTAGTTGAAGACATGAAACGTTCCCCCGAACAGGATCCTTCTCAGACTCTGATCACCCAAATAAACACAGATATATAGATCAATACTGATCAATCAGCCCTGATAGACCCGATCAATCAGTCCTGATAGGTGGGCCTCAGGTGGATCACAGTGTTCGTCCCAGCAGAACATTTGTAAACTTGTATCTGAAACTGATACTGTCCCCGCCCACTGTGTTCTGATGATGATGTCATCGGAACGGACGGACAGACGGACACACAGACACACAGACCTCTGTCAGCTGCGGGGTGACCGGCGACCCTCCGAGGCCCGGAGAAATGACCAGTCTCCTGGGGATGGAGCAGAGTTGTGGGAGGGGCCTGCAGGGAGGAGGAGCCTCCTGGTCCTCCTCCTTCCCCACATCCAGCAGCCTCTGAGGAGAGGAAGAGACACCTGAGCACACCTGTCTAACACCCAGCGCCCCCTACAGGCCACACTGTTCATGGCAGACACAAGTACAAACAAACCTGTGGACATGGTTCAAGAACAGGTCGATTCACGTCAGCATCAGTCCTGATCAATAATCAATCAGCCATCAAAGTGACAGTGTTGTTATGATGACTGGTGTCACTGTTTACTGTCATCAGTCACAGTACAGTGCACAGGAAACACTTACGTCAGGATTCTTGTCGACTTCCTGTTGAAGTAGTTGGATGTAGTCCAGCCTGCAGTCTGTCATCACCTACATCTACTTCCTGCTCCTCCTGAGACCACCGACAGTCCTACTGCTCCTCCTGACGCCACCAACAGTCCTACTGCTCCTCCTGACGCCACCGACAGTCCTACTCCTACTGCTCCTCCTGAGACCACCGACAGTCCTACTGCTCCTCCTGACGCCACCAACAGTCCTACTCCTACTGCTCCTCCTGAGACCACCGACAGTCCTACTCCTACTGCTCCTTCTGAGACCACCAACAGTCCTACTGCTCCTTCTGAGACCACCAACAGTCCTACTGCTCCTCCTGACGCCACCAACAGTCCGACTCCTACTGCTCCTCCTGAGACCACCGACAGTCCTACTCCTACTGCTCCTTCTGAGACCACCGACAGTCCTACTGCTCCTCCTGACGCCACCAACAGTCCTACTCCTACTGCTCCTCCTGTGACCACCGACAGTCCTACACCTACTGCTCCTTCTGAGACCACCAACAGTCCTACTGCTCCTCCTGACGCCACCGACAGTCCTACTGCTCCTCCTGACGCCACCGACAGTCCTACTCCTACTGCTCCTTCTGAGACCACCAACAGTCCTACTGCTCCTCCTGACGCCACCGACAGTCCTACTCCTACTGCTCCTTCTGAGACCACCGACAGTCCTACTCCTACTGCTCCTCCTGACACTGATGGAACCAGCCTGATGTAGGACTGACTGTACCACCAGTAACAGTTAGCTCTATTATACTGGAGTAACAGCAGTACTGACTGGCCCTGGTCCTGTATCCACAGTGTCCTGCCATGAGACTGAGACAGCAGGTACATACACACCAGTATCACCAGTGAAACTGAATACTCTGTGTGTGTGTGTGTGTGTGTGTGTGTGTGTGTATTACAGGATCAGCTTCTGTTCAACAAACACACACAACAGTTGTCTGAAAACTGACCTCAGTGCAGCTCACCAGTCTGACCAGCAGAGTGCAGTATGACTGTGCCAGTCTGACCATCAGGGGGCAGTATAATACATATTTAAAAATACATGTATAAATGTAAAGATAGATATATTTACATATACAGTTTATGTTTAGATATTTAAGTATGTGTGTTAATGTATAGATATATAGGTGAGTAGAATCAATCAATCAATCAATTTTATTTATAAAGCCCAATATCACAAATCACAATTTGCCTCACAGGGCTTTACAGCATACGACATCCCTCTGTCCTTATGACCCTCACAGCTGATCAGGAAAAACTCCCCAAAAAAACCCTTAATGGGGAAAACTGATGAAAAACTGTGATGATGGATCATTATATATGTATATTTATTTATATTTATGCATGAATGGAGAAAATGATTTATTGATGTATTTCTACAAAGATGTCTGAATAGAAACAGATGTTTTTATAGTTTATCTATAGATATTAAGCTATATGTATTCATAAATGTATTGATAAATATGGAGATATTTAAACATGTATAATTTGTCAAGATATGTAGACTGATGTATAAATTATTGATGTAATTATAAACACATTTACATATATGTGCAAAGTATATGTGCAAAGTATAGATAGATGTATACATATTTATATAATTCATATTTTATAGATGTATAGATATTTAGATGTATAAGTGTATGGATAAAAAGGTAAAGAGGTTTTCAAATATATTTCACAGATATACAGACATTTTGTATTGATAATTATATGTATATTTACTTTACTATAACTTTTCAGTATTTAGATAAATACATAAGTTATAATGAGACATATAGATATCTGATATATTTATGAATTATAGATACATGTATAAATAGTTTTAGATATGTGTGTGAAAGTATGTACAGATGTGTACATATTTGCATATGTTTCAAATATAGATAGCTGTGTACATATATATGTTTCAAATATAGATAGCTGTATACATATATGTTTCAAATATAGATAGCTGTGTACATATTTATATATATTTCAAATATAGATAGCTGTGTACATATTTGCATATGTTTCAAATATAGATAGCTGTGTACATATATATGTTTCAAATATAGATAGCTGTATACATATATATGTTTCAAATATAGATAGCTGTGTACATATTTATATATGTTTCAAATATAGATAGCTGTATACATATATATGTTTCAAATATAGATAGCTGTGTACATATTTATATATATTTCAAATATAGATAGCTGTGTACATATTTATATGTATTTCAAATATAGATAGCTGTATACATATATGTTTCAAATATAGATAGCTGTATACATATATATGTTTCAAATATAGATAGCTGTATACATATATGTTTCAAATATAGATAGCTGTATACATATATATGTTTCAAATATAGATAGCTGTGTACATATTTATATATGTTTCAAATATAGATAGCTGTATACATGTATGTTTCAAATATAGATAGCTGTATACATATATATGTTTCAAATATAGATACCTGTGTACATATTTATGTATATTTCAAATATAGATAGCTGTATACATATATATGTTTCAAATATAGATAGCTGTATACATATATATGTTTCAAATATAGATAGCTGTATACATATATATGTTTCAAATATAGATAGCTGTGTACATATTTATATATGTTTCAAATATAGATAGCTGTATACATGTATGTTTCAAATATAGATAGCTGTGTACATATTTATATATATTTCAAATATAGATAGCTGTATACATATATGTTTCAAATATAGATAGCTGTGTACATATATATGTTTCAAATATAGATAGCTGTGTACATATATATGTTTCAAATATAGATAGCTGTGTACATATTTATATATATTTCAAATATAGATAGCTGTATACATATATGTTTCAAATATAGATAGCTGTATACATATATATGTTTCAAATATAGATAGCTGTATACATATATGTTTCAAATATAGATAGCTGTGTACATATTTATATATATTTCAAATATAGATAGCTGTATACATATATGTTTCAAATATAGATAGCTGTGTACATATTTATATATATTTCAAATATAGATAGCTGTATACATATATGTTTCAAATATAGATAGCTGTATACATATATATGTTTCAAATATAGATAGCTGTATACATATATGTTTCAAATATAGATAGCTGTATACATATATATGTTTCAAATATAGATAGCTGTATACATATTTATATATATTTCAAATATAGATAGCTGTGTACATATTTGCATATGTTTCAAATATAGATAGCTGTATACATATATATGTTTCAAATATAGATAGCTGTGTACATATTTATATATGTTTCAAATATAGATAGCTGTATACATGTATGTTTCAAATATAGATAGCTGTATACATATATATGTTTCAAATATAGATAGCTGTGTACATATTTATATATATTTCAAATATAGATAGCTGTATACATATATGTTTCAAATATAGATAGCTGTATACATATATATGTTTCAAATATAGATAGCTGTGTACATATATATGTTTCAAATATAGATAGCTGTGTACATATTTATATATGTTTCAAATATAGATAGCTGTATACATATATATGTTTAAAATATAGATAGCTGTGTACATATTTATATATATTTCAAATATAGATAGCTGTATACATATATGTTTCAAATATAGATAGCTGTATACATATATATGTTTCAAATATAGATAGCTGTATACATATATATGTTTCAAATATAGATAGCTGTATACATATTTATATATATTTCAAATAAAGATAGCTGTGTACATATATATGTATATTTCAAATATAGATAGCTGTGTACATATATATGTTTCAAATATAGATAGCTGTGTACATATTTATATATATTTCAAATATAGATAGCGTATACATATATGTTTCAAATATAGATAGCTGTATACATATATATGTTTCAAATACAGATAGCTGTGTACATATTTATATATATTTCAAATATAGATAGCTGTATACATATATGTTTCAAATATAGATAGCTGTATACATATATGTGTTTCAAATATAGATACCTGTGTACATATTTATGTATATTTCAAATATAGATAGCTGTGTACATATATATGTTTCAAATATAGATACCTGTGTACATATTTATGTATATTTCAAATATAGATAGCTGTGTACATATATATGTTTCAAATATAGATACTTGTGTACATATTTATGTATATTTCAAATATAGATAGCTGTGTACATATTTATATATGTTTCAAATATAGATAGCTGTATACATATATATGTTTCAAATATAGATAGCTGTATACATATATATGTTTCAAATATAGATAGCTGTATACATATATGTTTCAAATATAGATAGCTGTGTACATATATATGTTTCAAATATAGATACCTGTGTACATATTTATATATATTTCAAATATAGATAGCTGTGTACATATTTATATATGTTTCAAATATAGATAGCTGTATACATACATGTTTCAAATATAGATAGCTGTATACATATATATGTTTCAAATATAGATAGCTGTATACATATATATGTTTCAAATATAGATAGCTGTATACATATTTATATATATTTCAAATAAAGATAGCTGTGTACATATATATGTATATTTCAAATATAGATAGCTGTGTACATATATATGTTTCAAATATAGATAGCTGTGTACATATTTATATATATTTCAAATATAGATAGCGTATACATATATGTTTCAAATATAGATAGCTGTATACATATATATGTTTCAAATACAGATAGCTGTGTACATATTTATATATATTTCAAATATAGATAGCTGTATACATATATGTTTCAAATATAGATAGCTGTATACATATATGTGTTTCAAATATAGATACCTGTGTACATATTTATGTATATTTCAAATATAGATAGCTGTGTACATATATATGTTTCAAATATAGATACCTGTGTACATATTTATGTATATTTCAAATATAGATAGCTGTGTACATATATATGTTTCAAATATAGATACTTGTGTACATATTTATGTATATTTCAAATATAGATAGCTGTGTACATATTTATATATGTTTCAAATATAGATAGCTGTATACATATATATGTTTCAAATATAGATAGCTGTATACATATATATGTTTCAAATATAGATAGCTGTATACATATATGTTTCAAATATAGATAGCTGTGTACATATATATGTTTCAAATATAGATACCTGTGTACATATTTATATATATTTCAAATATAGATAGCTGTGTACATATTTATATATGTTTCAAATATAGATAGCTGTATACATATATATGTTTCAAATATAGATACCTGTGTACATATTTATATATATTTCAAATATAGATAGCTGTGTACATATTTATATATGTTTCAAATATAGATAGCTGTATACATATATATGTTTCAAATATAGATACCTGTGTACATATTTATGTATATTTCAAATATAGATAGCTGTGTACATATATATGTATATTTCAAATATAGATAGCTGTATACATATATATGTTTCAAATATAGATACCTGTGTACATATTTATGTATATTTCAAATATAGATAGCTGTGTACATATTTATATATGTTTCAAATATAGATAGCTGTATACATATATATGTTTCAAATATAGATACCTGTGTACATATTTATGTATATTTCAAATATAGATAGCTGTGTACATATACATGTATATTTCAAATAAAGATAGCTGTATACATATATATGTTTCAAATATAGATACCTGTGTACATATTTATGTATATTTCAAATATAGATAGCTGTGTACATATTTATATATGTTTCAAATATAGATACCTGTGTACATATTTATATATGTTTCAAATATAGATAGCTGTGTACATATTTATATATGTTTCAAATATAGATACCTGTGTACATATTTATGTATATTTCAAATATAGATAGCTGTGTACATATTTATATATGTTTCAAATGTAGATACCTGTGTACATATTTATGTATATTTCAAATATAGATAGCTGTGTACATATATATGTATATTTCAAATATAGATAGCTGTGTACATATATATGTTTCAAATATGGATACCTGTGTACATATTTATGTATATTTCAAATATAGATAGCTGTGTACATATATATGTTTCAAATATAGATACTTGTGTACATATTTATGTATATTTCAAATATAGATAGCTGTGTACATATTTATATATGTTTCAAATATAGATAGCTGTATACATATATATGTTTCAAATATAGATACCTGTGTACATATTTATGTATATTTCAAATATAGATAGCTGTGTACATATACATGTATATTTCAAATATAGATAGCTGTATACATATATATGTTTCAAATATAGATACCTGTGTACATATTTATGTATATTTCAAATATAGATAGCTGTGTACATATTTATATATGTTTCAAATATAGATACCTGTGTACATATTTATATATGTTTCAAATATAGATAGCTGTGTACATATTTATATATGTTTCAAATATAGATACCTGTGTACATATTTATGTATATTTCAAATATAGATAGCTGTGTACATATTTATATATGTTTCAAATATAGATAGCTGTGTACATATTTATGTATATTTCAAATATAGATAGCTGTGTACATATATATGTATATTTCAAATATAGATAGCTGTGTACATATATATGTTTCAAATATGGATACCTGTGTACATATTTATGTATATTTCAAATATAGATAGCTGTGTACATATATATGTTTCAAATATAGATACTTGTGTACATATTTATGTATATTTCAAATATAGATAGCTGTGTACATATTTATATATGTTTCAAATATAGATAGCTGTATACATATATATGTTTCAAATATAGATAGCTGTATACATATATATGTTTCAAATATAGATAGCTGTATACATATATGTTTCAAATATAGATAGCTGTGTACATATATATGTTTCAAATATAGATACCTGTGTACATATTTATATATATTTCAAATATAGATAGCTGTGTACATATTTATATATGTTTCAAATATAGATAGCTGTATACATATATATGTTTCAAATATAGATACCTGTGTACATATTTATATATATTTCAAATATAGATAGCTGTGTACATATTTATATATGTTTCAAATATAGATAGCTGTATACATATATATGTTTCAAATATAGATACCTGTGTACATATTTATGTATATTTCAAATATAGATAGCTGTGTACATATATATGTATATTTCAAATATAGATAGCTGTATACATATATATGTTTCAAATATAGATACCTGTGTACATATTTATGTATATTTCAAATATAGATAGCTGTGTACATATTTATATATGTTTCAAATATAGATACCTGTGTACATATTTATGTATATTTCAAATATAGATAGCTGTGTACATATATATGTTTCAAATATAGATAGCTGTGTACATATTTATATATGTTTCAAATATAGATAGCTGTATACATATATATGTTTCAAATATAGATAGCTGTATACATATATGTTTCAAATATAGATAACTGTATACATATATATGTTTCAAATATAGATAGCTGTATACATATTTATATATATTTCAAATATAGATAGCTGTGTACATATTTGCATATGTTTCAAATATAGATAGCTGTATACATATATATGTTTCAAATATAGATAGCTGTATACATATATGTTTCAAATATAGATAGCTGTATACATATATATGTTTCAAATATAGATAGCTGTGTACATATTTATGTATATTTCAAATATAGATAGCTGTGTACATATTTATATATGTTTCAAATATAGATACCTGTGTACATATTTATGTATATTTCAAATATAGATAGCTGTGTACATATATATGTTTCAAATATAGATACCTGTGTACATATTTATGTATATTTCAAATATAGATAGCTGTGTACATATATATGTTTCAAATATAGATAGCTGTATACATATATATGTTTCAAATATAGATAGCTGTGTACATATATATGTTTCAAATATAGATAGCTGTATACATATATATGTTTCAAATATAGATAGCTGTGTACATATTTATGTATATTTCAAATATAGATAGCTGTGTACATATATATGTTTCAAATATAGATAGCTGTGTACATATATATGTTTCAAATATAGATAGCTGTGTACATACATATGTTTCAAATATAGATAGCTGTGTACATATATATGTTTCAAATATAGATAGCTGTGTACATATATATGTTTCAAATATAGATAGCTGTATACATATATATGTTTCAAATATAGATAGCTGTGTACATATTTATGTATATTTCAAATATAGATAGCTGTGTACATATTTATATATGTTTCAAATATAGATACCTGTGTACACATTTATGTATATTTCAAATATAGATAGCTGTGTACATATATATGTTTCAAATATAGATACCTGTGTACATATTTATGTATATTTCAAATATAGATAGCTGTGTACATATATATGTTTCAAATATAGATAGCTGTATACATATATATGTTTCAAATATAGATAGCTGTGTACATATATATGTTTCAAATATAGATAGCTGTGTACATATTTATGTATATTTCAGATATAGATAGCTGTATTCATATATATGTTTCAAATATAGATAGCTGTGTACATATATATGTTTCAAATATAGATAGCTGTGTACATATTTATGTATATTTCAGATATAGATAGCTGTATTCATATATATGTTTCAAATATAGATAGCTGTGTACATATATATGTTTCAAATATAGATAGCTGTGTACATACATATGTTTCAAATATAGATAGCTGTGTACATATATATGTTTCAAATATAGATAGCTGTATACATATATATGTTTCAAATATAGATAGCTGTGTACATATTTATATATATTTCAAATATAGATAGCTGTGTACATATATATGTTTCAAATATAGATAGCTGTGTACATATTTATATATATTTCAAATATAGATAGCTGTATACATATATATGTTTCAAATATAGATAGCTGTATACATATATGTCAGAGAAACAATCAGTCAGTCAGTCAGTCAGTCAGTCAGTCAGAGAAACAATCAGCCAGTCAGTCAGTCAGAGAAACAATCAGTCAGTCAGTCATTCAGAGAAACAATCAGTCAGTCAGTCAGAGAAACAATCAGCCAGTCAGTCAGTCAGTCAGAGAAACAATCAGTCAGTCAGTCAGTCAGACAAACAATCAGCCAGTCAGTCAGTCAGAGAAACAATCAGTCAGTCAGTCAGTCAGTCAGTCAGAGAAACAATCAGCCAGTCAGTCAGTCAGAGAAACAATCAGTCAGTCAGTCAGAGAAACAATCAGCCAGTCAGTCAGTCAGAAACAATCAGTCAGTCAGTCAGTCAGTCAGAGAAACAATCAGTCAGTCAGTCAGTCAGTCAGAGAAACAATCAGCCAGTCAGTCAGTCAGTCAGAGAAACAATCAGTCAGTCAGTCATTCAGAGAAACAGTCAGTCAGTCAGAGAAACAATCAGCCAGTCAGTCAGTCAGAGAAACAATCAGCCAGTCAGTCAGTCAGTCAGAGAAACAATCAGTCAGTCAGTCAGTCAGAGAAACAATCAGTCAGTCAGTCAGTCAGAGAAACAATCAGCCAGTCAGTCAGTCAGAGAAACAATCAGTCAGTCAGTCAGTCAGTCAGTCAGTCAGAGAAACAATCAGCCAGTCAGTCAGTCAGAGAAACAATCAGCCAGTCAGTCAGTCAGTCAGTCAGTCAGTCAGAGAAACAATCAGCCAGTCAGTCAGTCAGAAACAATCAGTCAGTCAGTCAGTCAGTCAGAGAAACAATCAGTCAGTCAGTCAGTCAGTCAGTCAGAGAAACAATCAGTCAGTCAGTCAGTCAGTCAGTCAGAGAAACAATCAGCCAGTCAGTCAGTCAGAGAAACAATCAGCCAGTCAGTCAGTCAGAGAAACAATCAGTCAGTCAGTCATTCAGAGAAACAGTCAGTCAGTCAGAGAAACAATCAGCCAGTCAGTCAGTCAGAGAAACAATCAGTCAGTCAGTCAGAGAAACAATCAGCCAGTCAGTCAGTCAGTCAGTCAGAGAAACAATCAGTCAGTCAGTCAGTCAGAGAAACAATCAGCCAGTCAGTCAGTCAGAGAAACAATCAGTCAGTCAGTCAGTCAGTCAGTCAGAGAAACAATCAGCCAGTCAGTCAGTCAGAGAAACAATCAGTCAGTCAGTCAGAGAAACAATCAGCCAGTCAGTCAGTCAGAAACAATCAGTCAGTCAGTCAGTCAGTCAGAGAAACAATCAGTCAGTCAGTCAGTCAGAGAAACAATCAGTCAGTCAGTCAGTCAGTCAGTCAGAGAAACAATCAGTCAGTCAGTCATTCAGAGAAACAGTCAGTCAGTCAGAGAAACAATCAGCCAGTCAGTCAGTCAGTCAGTCAGTCAGTCAGTCAGTCAGAGAAACAATCAGCCAGTCAGTCAGTCAGAGAAACAATCAGCCAGTCAGTCAGTCAGAGAAACAATCAGTCAGTCAGTCAGTCAGTCAGTCAGTCAGTCAGAGAAACAATCAGCCAGTCAGTCAGTCAGAGAAACAATCAGCCAGTCAGTCAGTCAGAGAAACAATCAGCCAGTCAGTCAGTCAGAGAAACAATCAGTCAGTCAGTCAGTCAGTCAGTCAGTCAGAGAAACAATCAGTCAGTCAGTCAGTCAGTCAGTCAGAGAAACAATCAGCCAGTCAGTCAGTCAGAGAAACAATCAGTCAGTCAGTCATTCAGAGAAACAGTCAGTCAGTCAGAGAAACAATCAGCCAGTCAGTCAGTCAGAGAAACAATCAGTCAGTCAGTCAGAGAAACAATCAGCCAGTCAGTCAGTCAGTCAGAGAAACAATCAGTCAGTCAGTCAGTCAGTCAGAGAAACAATCAGCCAGTCAGTCAGTCAGAGAAACAATCAGTCAGTCAGTCAGTCAGTCAGTCAGTCAGTCAGAGAAACAATCAGTCAGTCAGTCAGTCAGAGAAACAATCAGCCAGTCAGTCAGTCAGAGAAACAATCAGTCAGTCAGTCAGTCAGTCAGAGAAACAATCAGTCAGTCAGTCAGTCAGTCAGTCAGAGAAACAATCAGTCAGTCAGTCAGTCAGTCAGATAAACAATCAGCCAGTCAGTCAGTCAGAAATAATCAGCCAGTCAGTCAGTCAGAGAATCAGTCAGTCAGAGAAACAATCAGCCAGTCAGTCAGAGAAACAATCAGTCAGTCAGTCAGCCAGTCAGTCAGAGAAACAATCAGTCAGTCAGTCAGCCAGTCAGTCAGAGAAACAATCAGTCAGTCAGTCAGTCAGAGAAACAATCAGCCAGTCAGTCAGTCAGTCAGAGAAACAATCAGTCAGTCAGTCAGTCAGTCAGAGAAACAATCAGTCAGAGAAACAGTCAGTCAGTCAGAGAAACAATCAGTCAGTCAGTCAGTCAGAGAAACAGTCAGTCAGTCAGAGAAACAATCAGCCAGTCAGTCAGTCAGAGAAACAATCAGCCAGTCAGTCAGTCAGAGAAACAATCAGCCAGTCAGTCAGTCAGAGAAACAATCAGTCAGTCAGTCAGTCAGTCAGTCAGTCAGAGAAACAATCAGTCAGTCAGTCAGTCAGTCAGTCAGAGAAACAATCAGCCAGTCAGTCAGTCAGAGAAACAATCAGTCAGTCAGTCATTCAGAGAAACAGTCAGTCAGTCAGAGAAACAATCAGCCAGTCAGTCAGTCAGAGAGAAACAATCAGTCAGAGAAACAATCAGCCAGTCAGTCAGTCAGTCAGAGAAACAATCAGTCAGTCAGTCAGTCAGTCAGAGAAACAATCAGCCAGTCAGTCAGTCAGAGAAACAATCAGTCAGTCAGTCAGTCAGTCAGTCAGTCAGTCAGAGAAACAATCAGTCAGTCAGTCAGTCAGAGAAACAATCAGCCAGTCAGTCAGTCAGAGAAACAATCAGTCAGTCAGTCAGTCAGAGAAACAATCAGTCAGTCAGTCAGTCAGTCAGTCAGAGAAACAATCAGTCAGTCAGTCAGTCAGTCAGAGAAACAATCAGTCAGTCAGTCAGTCAGTCAGTCAGAGAAACAATCAGTCAGTCAGTCAGTCAGAGAAACAATCAGTCAGTCAGAGAAACAATCAGCCAGTCAGTCAGAGAAACAATCAGTCAGTCAGTCAGTCAGTCAGAGAAACAGTCAGTCAGTCAGTCAGCCAGTCAGTCAGAGAAACAATCAGTCAGTCAGTCAGTCAGTCAGTCAGTCAGTCAGAGAAACAATCAGTCAGTCAGTCAGTCAGTCAGTCAGAGAAACAATCAGTCAGTCAGTCAGTCAGAGTCAGAGAAACAATCAGTCAGTCAGTCAGTCAGAGAAACAATCAGTCAGTCAGTCAGTCAGTCAGTCAGAGAAACAATCAGCCAGTCAGTCAGTCAGAGAAACAATCAGCCAGTCAGTCAGTCAGAGAAACAATCAGTCAGTCAGTCAGAGAAACAATCAGCCAGTCAGTCAGTCAGAGAAACAATCAGCCAGTCATGTCAGTCAGAGAAACAATCAGCCAGTCAGTCAGTCAGAGAAACAATCAGCCAGTCAGTCAGTCAGAGAAACAATCAGTCAGTCAGTCAGAGAAACAATCAGCCAGTCAGTAAGTCAGAAACAATCAGTCAGTCAGTCAGTCAGTCAGAGAAACAATCAGTCAGTCAGTCAGAGGCTGTATACATATATATGTTTCAAATATAGATAGCTGTGTACATATATATGTTTTCAAATATAGATAGCTGTGTACATATATATGTTTCAAATATAGATAGCTGTTACATATATAAGTTTCAAATATAGATAGCTGTGTACATACATATGTTTCAAATATAGATCGCTGTGTACATATATATGTTTCCAAATATAGATAGCTGTGTAATACATATGTTTCAAATATAGATAGCTGTGTACATATATATGTTTCAAAATATAGATAGCTGTGTAAATATTTATATAATATTTCAAAATATAGATAGCTGTGTACATATATATGTTTCAAATATAGATAGCTGTGTACATATTTATATATATTTCAAATATAGATAGCTGTATACATATATATGTTTCAAATATAGATAGCTGTATACATATATATGTTTCAAATATAGATAGCTTTGTACATACATATGTTTCAAATATAGATAGCTGTGTACATACATATGTTTCAAATATAGATAGCTGTGTACATATATATGTTTCAAATATAGATAGCTGTGTACATATTTATATATATTTCAAATATAGATAGCTGTGTACATATATATGTTTCAAATATAGATAGCTGTGTACATATTTATATATATTTCAAATATAGATAGCTGTGTACATATTTATGTATATTTCAAATATAGATAGCTGTTTTCATATATATGTTTCAAATATAGATAGCTGTGTACATATATATGTTTCAAATATAGATAGCTGTGTACATACATATGTTTCAAATATAGATAGCTGTGTACATATTTATGTATATTTCAAATATAGATAGCTGTTTTCATATATATGTTTCAAATATAGATAGCTGTGTACATATATATGTTTCAAATATAGATAGCTGTGTACATATTTATGTATATTTCAAATATAGATAGCTGTTTTCATATATATGTTTCAAATATAGATAGCTGTGTACATATATATGTTTCAAATATAGATAGCTGTGTACATACATATGTTTCAAATATAGATAGCTGTGTACATATTTATGTATATTTCAAATATAGATAGCTGTTTTCATATATATGTTTCAAATATAGATAGCTGTGTACATACATATGTTTCAAATATAGATAGCTGTGTACATATTTATGTATATTTCAAATATAGATAGCTGTATACATATATATGTTTCAAATATAGATAGCTGTGTACATATTTATATATATTTCAAATATAGATAGCTGTTTTCATATATATGTTTCAAATATAGATAGCTGTGTACATATATATGTTTCAAATATAGATAGCTGTGTACATACATATGTTTCAAATATAGATAGCTGTGTACATATTTATGTATATTTCAAAGTCAGTCAGAGAAACAATCAGCCAGTCAGTCAGTCAGAGAAACAATCAGCCAGTCAGTCAGTCAGTCAGAGAAACAATCAGTCAGTCAGTCAGTCAGAGAAACAATCAGTCAGTCAGTCAGTCAGAGAAACAATCAGCCAGTCAGTCAGTCAGAGAAACAATCAGTCAGTCAGTCAGTCAGTCAGTCAGTCAGAGAAACAATCAGCCAGTCAGTCAGTCAGAGAAACAATCAGTCAGTCAGTCAGAGAAACAATCAGCCAGTCAGTCAGTCAGAAACAATCAGTCAGTCAGTCAGTCAGTCAGTCAGAGAAACAATCAGTCAGTCAGTCAGTCAGTCAGTCAGTCAGTCAGAGAAACAATCAGTCAGTCAGTCAGTCAGTCAGTCAGAGAAACAATCAGCCAGTCAGTCAGTCAGAGAAACAATCAGTCAGTCAGTCATTCAGAGAAACAGTCAGTCAGTCAGAGAAACAATCAGCCAGTCAGTCAGTCAGAGAAACAATCAGTCAGTCAGTCAGAGAAACAATCAGCCAGTCAGTCAGTCAGTCAGAGAAACAATCAGTCAGTCAGTCAGTCAGTCAGTCAGAGAAACAATCAGCCAGTCAGTCAGTCAGAGAAACAATCAGTCAGTCAGTCAGTCAGTCAGAGAAACAATCAGCCAGTCAGTCAGTCAGTCAGAAACAATCAGTCAGTCAGTCAGTCAGTCAGTCAGAGAAACAATCAGTCAGTCAGTCAGTCAGTCAGTCAGAGAAACAATCAGCCAGTCAGTCAGTCAGAGAAACAATCAGTCAGTCAGTCAGTCAGTCAGATAAACAATCAGCCAGTCAGTCAGTCAGAAATAATCAGCCAGTCAGTCAGTCAGAGAAACAATCAGCCAGTCAGTCAGAGAAACAATCAGTCAGTCAGTCAGCCAGTCAGTCAGAGAAACAATCAGTCAGTCAGTCAGCCAGTCAGTCAGAGAAACAATCAGTCAGTCAGTCAGTCAGAGAAACAATCAGCCAGTCAGTCAGTCAGTCAGAGAAACAATCAGTCAGTCAGTCAGCCAGTCAGTCAGAGAAACAATCAGTCAGTCAGTCAGTCAGAGAAACAATCAGCCAGTCAGTCAGTCAGTCAGAGAAACAATCAGTCAGTCAGTCAGTCAGAGAAACAATCAGTCAGTCAGTCAGTCAGAGAAACAATCAGCCAGTCAGTCAGTCAGAGAAACAATCAGCCAGTCAGTCAGTCAGTCAGAGAAACAATCAGTCAGTCAGTCAGTCAGAGAAACAATCAGTCAGTCAGTCAGTCAGAGAAACAATCAGCCAGTCAGTCAGTCAGAGAAACAATCAGTCAGTCAGTCAGTCAGTCAGTCAGTCAGAGAAACAATCAGTCAGTCAGTCAGTCAGTCAGTCAGTCAGTCAGAGAAACAATCAGTCAGTCAGTCAGTCAGTCAGTCAGATAAACAATCAGCCAGTCAGTCAGTCAGAGAAACAATCAGTCAGTCAGTCATTCAGAGAAACAGTCAGTCAGTCAGAGAAACAATCAGCCAGTCAGTCAGTCAGAGAAACAATCAGTCAGTCAGTCAGAGAAACAATCAGCCAGTCAGTCAGTCAGTCAGAGAAACAATCAGTCAGTCAGTCAGTCAGTCAGTCAGAGAAACAATCAGCCAGTCAGTCAGTCAGAGAAACAATCAGTCAGTCAGTCAGTCAGTCAGAGAAACAATCAGCCAGTCAGTCAGTCAGTCAGAAACAATCAGTCAGTCAGTCAGTCAGTCAGTCAGAGAAACAATCAGTCAGTCAGTCAGTCAGAGAAACAATCAGCCAGTCAGTCAGTCAGAGAAACAATCAGTCAGTCAGTCAGTCAGTCAGATAAACAATCAGCCAGTCAGTCAGTCAGAAATAATCAGCCAGTCAGTCAGTCAGAGAAACAATCAGCCAGTCAGTCAGAGAAACAATCAGTCAGTCAGTCAGCCAGTCAGTCAGAGAAACAATCAGTCAGTCAGTCAGCCAGTCAGTCAGAGAAACAATCAGTCAGTCAGTCAGTCAGAGAAACAATCAGCCAGTCAGTCAGTCAGTCAGAGAAACAATCAGTCAGTCAGTCAGTCAGTCAGAGAAACAATCAGTCAGAGAAACAGTCAGTCAGTCAGAGAAACAATCAGTCAGTCAGTCAGTCAGAGAAACAGTCAGTCAGTCAGAGAAACAATCAGCCAGTCAGTCAGTCAGAGAAACAATCAGTCAGTCAGTCAGTCAGAGAAACAATCAGTCAGTCAGTCAGTCAGTCAGTCAGTCAGTCAGAGAAACAATCAGCCAGTCAGTCAGTCAGAAACAATCAGTCAGTCAGTCAGTCAGTCAGAGAAACAATCAGTCAGTCAGTCAGTCAGAGAAACAATCAGCCAGTCAGTCAGTCAGAGAAACAATCAGCCAGTCAGTCAGAGAAACAGTCAATCAGTCAGAGAAACAGTCATTCAGTCAGTCAGAGAATCAGTCAGTCAGAGAAATAATCAGCCAGTCAGTCAATCAGAGAAACAGTCAGTCAGTTAGCCAGTCAGTCAGTCAGAGAAACAGTCAGTCAGTCAGTCAGAGAAACAATCAGCCAGTCAGTCAGTCAGAGAATCAGTCAGTCAGAGAAACAATCAGCCAGTCAGTCAGAGAAACAATCAGTCAGTCAGCCAGTCAGTCAGAGAAACAATCAGTCAGTCAGTCAGCCAGTCAGTCAGAGAAACAATCAGTCAGTCAGTCAGTCAGAGAAACAATCAGCCAGTCAGTCAGTCAGTCAGAGAAACAATCAGTCAGTCAGTCAGTCAGTCAGAGAAACAATCAGCCAGTCAGTCAGTCAGAGAAACAATCAGTCAGTCAGTTTGTCCACCGTGAAAAAAAACTTTCCTCTTGGTCTGAAGGTCAGAGACCTGATCCAGGATCTGCTGTAGCTCCACCTCCATCTGCGCACACACACACACACACACACACACACACACACACACACACACACACACACACACACACAAACAGTTGTCATATAGCAGCTTCAGGTCTAAAAAAACTAAAAGTCTAAAATTGTTTGTTTTTTATTTTGGCTATTAATTAGAAACTAAAAAAGCATCCACACAGTGATCTGTTGGTTATCAGACTGTTTTCATCTTTTTGATCTGATTAAACATCAAACTGTAAAAATTTATTTCAAATTCTTAAGATAAACTGTAATTAACTCAGATATGAGATATAACTGCTCAGACTGTGGTGGATGACTTCTGTCCACATATTATCAATAATATCTATAATAATAATAACTCAAATTATTTCCTAATGTTCAACTTTATGATCAGAGGAAAATATGATTCTTGTCAATAATAACTACAATAGAGAAAATGAAGAGAACCGCTGCCGTCCAGAGTTTAAAATCATCATCACAGTTTATTTTTACACCCTAACTGGCTGTAAGATGTGAATAAGTTCTTACCTGCAGACGATCAGAGCGAAGCTTCACCTGAGAGACAGGAAGCTTTTATTCAACACACACGCACACACACACACACACACACACGCCCTTTGTGTACATAGGACCCCGATTTCAGTCTGTCAGGGAGAAACAATAAGCTCTTTACAGACTCTGAACACAAAGAGAAATCAGGATTCATACATTCATCTGGAACCTTGTGTTCAGTCAACCACATTATTTACTCATTTCATTCCTTTCCTTCCATTTCCATTTTCCATTTACTCAGTATTCCTTCCACCGCCCGACAATGTCCCCAGTTGACATCAGCAGCTCCCTGCCCCCACTGTAAACAGTGTGAGCAAGTTGCCGCCTTCCCCCCCTGAGGCGCCGGACGGTTTGCCAGAACCTCTTTGGAGCTGATCGATAATCTTTCTCCATGGCCTCACCGAACTCCTCCCAAGCCCAAGTTTTTGCCTCCATGACTGCCGCCACTGCGCTCTGCTTGGCCCGCTGGTACCCGTCAGCTGCTTCCGGAGACCCACAGACCAACCATGCCCTGTAGGCCTCCTTCTTCAGGCTTACGGCTCCCCTCACCTCTGGTGTCCACCAGCGGGTACGGGGATTACGGTTGTGGCCACAGCTCGCAACCGCCGCCTCGACAATGGCAGAGCGGAACAAGGCCATTCGGACTCATATATATATATGTATATATATATATATATATATTTACAATGCTATTCTAAAAGAATAATACCCAATTTTTAATCATTTTTTATTAGTACATGGCCATTTTTGCCATGTCCAATGGCAAGGGGCATTGATGTAGGATAATAACTATTTTCTGTTAACTTAACCCTGTTTGGTTCATCTCACTCACTATCTCTCTCACTATCTCACTCCCTCAGTAACTCTCTCACTATCTCACTCCCTCAGTAACTCTCTCACTATCTCTCTCACTATCTCACTCCCTCAGTAACTCTCTCACTATCTCACTCCCTCAGTAACTCTCTCACTATCTCACTCCCTCAGTAACTCTCTCACTATCTCTCTCACTATCTCACTCCCTCAGTAACTCTCTCACTATCTCACTCCCTCACTATCTCTCTCACTATCTCACTCCCTCAGTAACTCTCTCACTATCTCACTCCCTCACTATCTCTCTCACTATCTCACTCCCTCAGTAACTCTCTCACTATCTCTCTCACTATCTCACTCCCTCAGTAACTCTCTCACTATCTCACTCTCTCACTATCTCTCTCACTATCTCACTCCCTCAGTAACTCTCTCACTATCTCACTCCCTCACTATCTCTCTCACTATCTCACTCCCTCAGTAACTCTCTATCTCACTCCCTCAGTAACTCTCTCACTATCTCTCTCACTATCTCACTCCCTCAGTAACTCTCTCACTATCTCTCTCACTATCTCACTCCCTCAGTAACTCTCTCACTATCTCACTCCCTCACTATCTCTCTCACTATCTCACTCCCTCAGTAACTCTCTATCTCACTCCCTCAGTAACTCTCTCACTATCTCACTCCCTCAGTAACTCTCTATCTCACTCCCTCAGTAACTCTCTCACTATCTCACTCCCTCACTATCTCTCTCACTATCTCACTCCCTCAGTAACTCACTATCTCACTCCCTCAGTAACTCTCTCACTATCTCACTCCCTCACTATCTATCTCACTCCCTCAGTAACTCACTATCTCACTCCCTCAGTAACTCTCTCACTATCTCACTCCCTCACTATCTATCTCACTCCCTCAGTAACTCACTATCTCACTCCCTCAGTAACTCTCTATCTCACTCCCTCAGTAACTCTCTCACTATCTCTCTCAGTATCTCACTCCCTCAGTAACTCTCTCTCTTTCTGTTGGCATTTTGAATGGTCAGTATTTGTTGTTCTTTGCTATGATGTTCGGTATTCATAAAGCCTGATTTGATATATCTTTTGGATCTTGTATCATTAAGTCATTTCCACATTTATATCCAGAATGAACAAAAAAAGGTTTATAATGTTAAACAAAGGCTAAAACCAACAAATCAAATAGTGACAGTGACAGCCACCCACCCTGTCATGAGTTACCACCCCGTCACGAGTTACCACCCCGTCACAGTGTAATTTTCTTGAAAAATGATGGATAGGGCGTGAAATGCTTCATACATTAATGTGGAATAGTGCTCTTATTTTGTTGACTAATTAAATAAATGTAACTTTTATTTGACAATTTGAAGTGAAATTGTATTTTTTATTTAAAAAGTGAGGCATTTGATAGGTCAAATTCATATTTCAAGATTAAGAATCTGAAAATTAAAAAATCAATCAATCAATCAATCAATTTTATTTATAAAGCCCAATATCACAAATCACAATTTGCCTCACAGGGCTTTACAGCATACGACATCCCTCTGTCCTTAAGACCCTCACAGCTGATCAGGAAAAACTCCCCCCAAAAAACCCCTTTATCGGGGAAAAAAAAACGGTAGAAACCTCAGGAAGAGCAACTGAGGAGGGATCCCTCTTCCAGGACGGACAGACGTGCAATAGATGTCGTACAGAACAGATCAGCATGATAAATTAACAGTAATCTATATGACACAATGAGAGAGAGACAGAGAGAGAGAGAGAGAGAGAGATGCAGGTAATGACAGTAGCTTACAACAACGTTAATGAAAGTAATAATATTATAGTTATAGTTCTGGCTATTGTGATACAATATGTTGAAAGTATGTATTAATATGTGACAGTATACATGTGTGACAATAGTCATATGTGTATAATAACAGTAGAAGTATGACTAATGACTAATGATGGCAGCAGCAGCAACAGGAGGCATCTGGCAGGACCACGGCAGCAGCACAACCACACACGTCACGCTGTCCAGGCACCGCTGTGATATGAGTTAATCTGAGAGACAGTGGAGCACAAAGGCTCCGGAGAAGAAGCCGAGTTAGTGACATCCAGAATGGCTGAGTTAGCAAGATGCAGTAATAGAATACGAGAGAGAGAGAGAGAGAGAGAGAGAGAGAGAGAGAGAAGGAGAGAAGGAGAGAAGGTGCCTGGTGTATTATAGGGGGGTCCTCCGGCAGACTAGGCCTAAGTCAGCCTAACTAGGGGCTGGTACAGGGCAAGCCTGAGCCAGCCCTAACTATAAGCTTTATCAAAGAGGAAAGTCTTAAGTCTAGTCTTAAATGTGGAGACGGTGTCTGCCTCCCGGACCGTAACAGGAAGATGATTCCACAGGAGAGGAGCCTGATAGCTGAAGGCTCTGGCTCCTGATCTACTTTTGGAGACTTTAGGGACCACGAGTAACCCTGCGTTCTCAGAGCGCAGTGTTCTGGTGGGATAATATGGCACTATGAGCTCTCTAAGATATGACGGAGCTTGACCATTTAGAGCTTTATAAGTTAACAGTAGGATTTTAAATTCAATTCTGGATTTTACAGGGAGCCAAAAAACAAATTAAATAACGTGGTTTTAATTGGTAGTATCCAAAAAAGGGACATTTTACTGGTAGGAAAACATTAGATTTTTAAAAACGATTTGAAGTATTACTACTTATATTGTGTGCATATTGTCCGTGACGGGGTGGTACAAGAATGACTCCCCGGTCTGAATAAAACATGTAATATTAATAAATATTTAATGCCTGAGGTGAGAAAATATGTTTTCTTGGAAGTTTAACAATGTTTGCCCTTTCTGAAAATTTTGAAAATTGCAAAGTGGTAATGGCACCCATTTCATAGAATGACCCACACACATACATACATATATATATATATATATATATATATATATATGTATGTGTGTATATGTATATATATGTATATGTTCCTGTCTTTTGGAGATCAGCTCATCATCTACTCACTTAACTATTCAGTGTCATCCTCCTGCAGAGCCGGAGTGCCGCCATTTTAGACGTGCACATGTGCGAGCTGGAGACGGCAGGACATCTGTCAATCATTTTTTAATGTGACCAATGAAAAGCTCACTCCCCTGTCAGTCAAACACTTATCAATTTTTAATTCAGTCAATCACGTCACAGCAGTGGGAGGAGTCAACATTTCCACTAGCTAGCTATGCTAGTGCTAACTAGCATCTGTGTATCAACTCCCCGATCACACCAGAATATCGTAACTTAAACCACAGCTTATTGTAGCAGGACCACCGAGAGAACACCTGTTCTTTGTTTAGATTATAGCACAACTAACAACCAATCATTGTTGTTCTGGCTGTTCTAGCACAGCTTGCATGCTAGCTAAGTTAGCTGAAAAGTTTTTTTATTTCCACTTTAAAACATTGCTGTCTGTCTGTCGAGGGTAAAAGCTAGGATGGATGATCCGGACTGACACGAAACCTCCAGGGAAAAAGGACAGAGTCCATGTCTCACACTGAGGAAAGCCGACAGACCCCGCCCACTGACGTTCTGCCCTCCGTCTGGTTCTTGGAGCGGAGGAGCAGATCACAGTCTGGCTCAGCGGGTCTGATGGAGGCTGTTCAGGAGCTCAGACTCAGGACACTTGTCTTACATGTCCCCGGGGATTTCACGTCCCTGTCTTCAGGATGGGTGGACGTGTTCCTCGTCCATTTTAGCACTAATCCAAGTCAAAGCACCAACAGACGTAGATGTTTTAATCAACATTTTAAAGAGTAAACTTTTCAGCGAGCTAACGCTGCAGCCACAAACAAACATGAAGGATCCATCGTCTGTTTGATCATCTGAACAGAGAACACGTTTCCTCTCAGTGCTCCTCCTAAAATGTTTCTATATTCTCTATTGATAGATGATTAAGGAGCTGATCAGGAGACAGCGTTAGCTAACAAGCTAATGTGCTCGGTAATAGAAAAGTTTCTGCTTTAAATATGCTTTTTTTTACAACTATCTAACGTATGTTTTTAACAATATCCTTCTGTCAAACATTAAACTGAGAGTGTGGTGCTCGCACATGTGAACGTCTAAAATGGTGTCTCTCCAGCTCTGCAGGCGGATGTTTCTCCAACCACTCACAGGAAACAAAACTTTGACCAGGGCTGTCCAAGCTTTTACAGGACACTGTAGACATGGACGTCCAACAGGACAAAGACAACAGAGAGCTGAGAGGACACAGAGGCAGTCTGTGAGACATCTCATTGTCTCTGATGTCCATCATGATTAAACATCCATTAAAGAGAAACCAGAGAAGAGACAGGAAGCAGAATAATGTTCCTGAACACACAGGTGAAGCTTTACTCTGTAGAACGGTCACACACAGACGTCGTCATCATCGTCAGAACGTCCGTCTGATACAACAAATACAGAAACACCTTCAGACAGGAAACACCAGAGGACGACAGACACCACAGGTAGAGACAAGACAAGTCTTCATATCAAATCTGTGCTAGAGACAAAATACATAGTTTCATGAATCAGTTAAGAGTCTTACTAATCACTTCCTGTCATAAAAAAAAGTCACTAAATCAGAGCCGGGACAAGAACATGATTTCACTTTGAATCAAAAGTCCTAAAATATTCTGTGACATTAAACATGAACTTGAACAAAACAAACGTGTGAATGTTGTTACATGACGTAAACGTATCAAACTAAACAAGACGCATGAATCCTCAGTGAAGGATAATAAAAACACTCGTTAGTTGTTGTCTGCGGACTGACCCTTTATTCACCATACATCTAACAGTTTGTCAGACAGGAAGTGATGAATGATGTATTTTAAAATGGCCGCTGAGTTCGAGCAGGTATGACTGCAGCTGCTACGTGACTCCGCCCACCTTCACCTACACGTCAGTCCACGATCAGCCCCCCCGCCCCCCTTCCTCAGCCCTGATGCCAGAGTCCCACTGAAATTACTATGTTAGTGATTAACTAATGTTAGCTAAGAAGCATTACGTTAAAATAGATGTGGTTAAGGTTAGGGTAAGGGTAAAGGGTAAAGGGTCACACCTTGCTACTTATGCTAAGTTAGCAATCAGCTAACCATCTTCAGTTGACATAAGGGTAACAGAAAGGCTACATCTCATTACTTATGCTAATGCTAAGTTAGGGATTAGCTAGCTAAAAAGTAATAATATTAAAAGACAGGAGGTTAAGGTCAGGGTAAGGGTAACAGTAAGGGTCACACCTCGTTACTTATGAAGTGAATGACGTCTTAATGTATGATGAATCGTGAAGTGGATTGTTGCTACATTCACTACATCGTAGCATCGATCCAGGGTTCAGAGAGCAGTCCCGTTGGTGGGATTGTCTCATACGTGTGGTGGGCGCTGTCCTGTTGCCAACTCCTCAGTAAGAAAAGTAGCTATTGGCTGTCCTAAAAGTCACTGGAAGTCGCTAAATGGCGTCATCGCCTAATTTTCATAATTGTCCATATGCATGTAATTGTAATGGCTGCTGTAGGAGAGAGGAATAACGTCGTGGGAGAGACAAAAACAGTAAAAAAAACACCCTGAATATGTTTAGAACTACAAATGAACCTTCTTTCAGTGATTTATATTAGACGAAGAAAATTTTACATTTACATCCCACCCTGACTGTAAACCAGGTCGAGATCAGCCAGCGGCGGTTCCGCACATGCGCGATTCACTTGCAGTCTGGACGTGGAGGGGTTAACATCTCCTGCTCTGACTGCAGCTGGGAGGGAGGACTGGGCCGTCTGTGAGGGCTTTGGGGCGAGAGAGGAGCCCACAGCAGCATCCACTGCTCGTTGATAAGAATAAGAATACGTGCTCTCACAACAGAGTCTCCAGAAGTCTTCAGTAACATCAGAAAAAGTCGCTAGATTTGTCGCTAGTCGCTTTTTTGAAAAAGAGTTGCTAGAGGGGTCTGAAAAGTCGCTAAATATAGCGACAAAGTTGCTAAGTTGGCAACACTGGTGGTTTGTCCGGGTGTGTCATGTGCGCCACAGACAGAACATGTCTGCAGCTGTCCACATCTGTCTCTATCTGTCTCAGTCTTTTGTCCTTCACAGGTTTCTGTTTCACATCTCAGTACATGAGGTCCGCCGCCCCCCCGCTCAGGTCCGCCTCTTTGCTCTCCTGGAAGGGAAACTGGATCCCCGCCAGTCGGATCAGCAGGAAGTTGAGCGAGTGGAGGAGGAAGACAAGGAAGAAGAGCCAGAAGGATCGGTCATAGTGCTCGGTGTATGTCTGGAAGACAAAGTTCAACTCATTGAAGTTGGCAATCCGATTGGACAGATGATGAAGTTTCACCTCCGACGCAAACAGGATCATCACCAGACAGCTGCAGAGACCTGCCACACAAACAGGAAGTCACTGTCAGTAAAGTTTCACCTAATTAACAACGTGTTTTTATTTATTTATAACTTTGATTGTGAAGTTTTCTGGTCCCTCACAGTGGCTCTCATCAGTGAAACTAAAGTACAACAAAACTGGGCATGAGGTTATTTCAACGTAAAGCTCTACGTGTATCTACGTGGACGTGTGCTGAGGCTACAATCAAATGTGACATCAGGTCAAAGGTGGTGTACGTGGGGACTGATGGTGCAGCAGGAAATCTGATGGAGGTGGAGAAACGTGATCAGACCAGATCCTGACGGATGTCTGAATATTTACAGAAACGTATTTATCACTTAACGTCAGCGTTTCTATTTTCTCAGCTCAGAGCACTTCCTGTTGTTGGCTGTATCATGCCTCGCCATGTCCGTGCATAAGCAGAGACCCACCGTCTGACACCGGCACACCGTGAGGATGGAAACAGAGGGCTCAGCTGCTACGGAGCACCTGCTGCAGCAAGCCAACACGCCGTCTGTGGTCATTTTGACTTGACCAGCGGACTTCACTACAAGCTAATTGGCTGTTGAAATAGGTGACGTACTTTAAAACCAGCTGCCAGCCATTTGACCAGCTGAGTGTCAGGTGACACCATCAGCAGGCTTGAGTCCAGCTCAGACCGGCCAGTTCACACCGCTGACACTTTTCTCTGTGACGTTCTGAAACTGTTGGTTGGTCTGAACTGGACTCAGTCAGAATGAAGTCTTCCTGTCTGTTCTTGTATAAAATGTGTCACTTCCTGCGGGCTGTCAGGTGAACCGTACTGATTATCTTCATTAACTATGAGGGGTTAGTGAATGAGTATGAGTGAGTGACAGTAGATGACAGGCTGACAGCAGGTGGAGGTGAGGTGAGATGACATCAGAGCCGTGTCGTCTCTCAGGTTGTTTCCTGCGGCCTTTTCTTTTCCCGTCTCGCCGTCTCCTGCCTCGGACTCTGTTTCTCTAATCGCACCAATTATCAGACATTTCCTGTCTGGGCTAATCCTCTTCAGGGTCGCAGGGGAGCTGGCTGCTATCCCACAGTGCACTGCGTTATTATCCTTCAGTGATACCCTACACTGACCCCCCCCAGGTCAATTGTTTTCATCTCTACAGTGTAAAGTTGTGGATGGTCCCAACAGAAGCGTTCCTTAGCGTCCCCATGTTTGGTCCCCCCTCTGTTGGGGTACCTAGCACACAGATCTGGTACTAAAAGGTGGAGCTAGAAACCCTGCAGTCTGATTGGTCAGTAGAGGACACTCACTCTGGTTTTATGTAACCTCTGTTCATACATCAGTAAACTACAACTATAAAATGAAAGAGAAAAAAATCACTTCATTCACTGGGCCGACTGCCGGCAACTTTTAAGGTGGAACGTTAACTTGTAATGTTACTCAATGCATGAGTTGATGACGTGAATCCATCAGCACACCTTAAATTTCACTGTGACAACTTTGACCATCACTTTAGTTTTTATATGACACACACTTTTAGTAATGACTTTAAAAATATAGATTGATTTGGAGCGAATTATGTGAAGGTCATATATTCTAATCCTCACTTCCTGTGGGCTACAGCAACACTAAACCCCTGAGCTTGCCTGAGAAGGACTAAATGCACAAAGCTGCTATTTTTAAATATCCCATGGAGAGAGACTCTCACTGCAGCCTGTTCTATTTTGTTGTGAAAATGTGGGCGTGCAGCCTCGTTCTGTGGACGATAAACCAGGTGCAGACTTCCATCTGTGTCACCGCTGATGAGGAAATACAGCGAGTGCTGGACGGAGCAGTGAGTGACAACAACCCCGCCCACATTTAAGAGGACTGTCTGAACACACCCAGGGTCTAGGTACCATGTCTGAAGGCTTACTGCTGGTTCCAGAGGTGCTGGACTGGAAGGGTTTGGGGGAGATGGGGCTTTAGATCAGTCTGAAGTGAAGGAGTCGACACCTCACAGACTGTGGTCCACAGCTCCATGTCCCTCCTCCTGTCTCTGTCATACTGCTCTGACCAAATGTCTCAGATAAGTCCTTCTTGTCTTCAGTCCATCCTGCAGTCTGTTATTAACGTCTCTCTCGGGTTGTACCCGATGACGTTAAATCTGTTAGCGTTCAGCTGACACCTCTCACAAAGACCTCACTTAGCCCCGCCCACTCAGAGAATCACAGACCCACCTCCAAACTTTCTACCCAGAATCCCTGAAGACAACTTTGTCAGATCTTTGATAAATTTCATTCCAGCTTTGTTCAGTCCTGAAACTGTGTGAGAGTGAACGATGACGTCCTCACACACAGACGCAGGTGTGTGTAATAGCGTTAACCTGCAGCTGATGTTTCTAAAGTCCAGTTCAGACCAAAGATTCACGACAAGACAAAACCGTTTCAGAATGTCACAGAGAAAAGTGTCAGCGGTGTGAACTGGCTGGTCTGAGCTGGACTCAAGCCTGCTGATGGTGTCACCTGACACTCAGCTGGTCAAATGGCCGGCGGCTGGTTTTAAAGCACGTCACCTGTTTCAACAACCAATTAGCTTGTAGTGAAGTCTGCTGGTCAATTCACAATGACCACAGAGGGCGTGTTGGCTTGCTGCAGCAGGTGCTCCGTCCCCACTGAGCCCTCTGTTTCCGTCCTATGCCCTGCCCACATTCAGGTAAAACTACGGCATCCTGCTGATACACGTAAACATGTCTGACTGAAACTGGAGGAATACCACCCTCCCCTTCCCTCCCACGTCACTGTTTACGTCACACGCTGAGCTACACGTTTTGTTACTTGCTCACGCCCCCCATTGCCCCGAAAAAGACACATTCTGTATAAACAAAAGTAGGTAGGCGGCATTTTGCTGCATTCCCCGATTTTGTTTTTATACTGCCAATGCTGAAAAAACACTGATTGGACTTTCCTGCAAATTTGCACAACTCCTGTTTAAAAAGGGCTATGGAGTTATCAGTCATGTTGTCATGATGATGTGTCTCACAGCTGATGAAGGTCCACAGGTAAAGTCCCATGGGGCCTTGTAGCGTCTCGTAGGGTCGGCTGAAGGCGTTGAAGAAGAAGAAGCCGGTAGCCACGGAGGAAAAGACGATGACCACACCACAGAAGAAGATGACGGAGACGTGGAGGCCAACGGGAATGGCGCTCAGCAGATCTGGGAAGACTGGGACAGGAAAAGGTTAACCTGAGGGTGAGTCTGCCATCACGCTGTGAGGTCACTTCCTGTCTGTGACACATACTGCTCTATCTGTGTGTGTGTGTGTGTATTCACAGTGTGTGTGTGTGTGTGTGTGTGTGTGTGTGTGTGTGTGTTCACAGAGGATCAGTCAGGCAGAAAGCTGCTGTTAGTGACGGCCCACTGCTCCCATTAACTGGGACCAGTAAACACTGGGACTGGTTTATAAGAGCCGTGGTGGTGGGTGGGGGGGGGGGGTTTCGTGCAGAGCTGCAGACCAACAAACAACCTCTGATGCACCTGGGACATGGTCGTGTTTGCAGCATGATTACAGTGTATTTTAACCCCTGATGACCTGATGATGTCATCTTTAAACTTTACAGCCTGCTCCTGCAGCTCCACTGACACGCCCACACGTGACACACGTGACACACATGGCGTCGACACAGATGAAAACTTGAGTTAATCAGACTATTAGTTTGCTGCCCATAATCATCACTGTCACTGTGCTCTGATCATGCTGTGGCGTGGTGGGACTGAGTGGGCGGAGTTTCCCAGCGTGCTGAGAGACAATGTTATAGATCACTCAGGTAACACAGTGATGAATGTTTGTGCACGTCACAGAGGTTCTGATGGGTCAGAGGTCATGTCTGTGTGACATCAGAGTGTCAGACAGGAAGCTGTGCTGAGGGGACAATCAGAGCACTTCCTGCTTCAGAGTTCATCTCCTCGTCTTATTCTAGTAAATGACAAACCTCAGCTCGCCTCGATATGTTGTTATAGTTCAGTAAAGAGATGCACAACTGATGTCAAACGTCAGTTCAACACCCGCTCTGTCACTGGTCCTGTGTGGCTGCATGTGTCTGAGCAGATAAAGGCCTGTCTCCATTAGAGGCCTGGGGCTGTGACCTGTGACAGCAGACCTGATGAAACACACCGACATGTTGGAGACAGGAAACTGACCATTGTTGAATGACTTTGGCCTTTGTCCACGTTTCAATATGGATCCTACAGAGTTTATAGTTAGCTTCCTGAGCTAATGTTAGTTAGCTTCCTGAGCTAATGTTAGTTAGCCTCCTGAGCTAATGTTAGTTAGCTTCCTGAGCTAATGTTAGTTAGCCTCCTGAGCTAACGTTAGTTAGCCACCTGAGCTAATGTTAGTTAGCTTCCTGAGCTAATGTTAGTTAGCCACCTGAGCTAATGTTAGTTAGCTTCCTGAGGTAATGTTAGTTAGCTTCCTGAGCTAATGTTAGTTAGCCTCCTGAGCTAATATTAGTTAGCTTCCTGAGCTAATGTTAGTTAGCCACCTGAGCTAATGTTAGTTAGCCTCCTGAGCGAATGTTAGTTAGCCACCCGAGCTAATGTTAGTTAGCCTCCTGAGCGAATGTTAGTTTGCTTACTGAGCTAATGTTAGTTAGCCTCCTGTGCTAATGTTAGTTTGCCAACTGAGCTAATGTTAGTTAGCCACCTGAGCTAATGTTAGTTAGCTTCCTGAGGTAATGTTAGTTAGCCTCCTGAGGGAATGTTAGTTAGCTTCCTGAGCTAATGTTAGTTAGCCACCTGAGCTAATGCTAGTTAGCTTCCTGAGCTAATGTTAGTTAGCCACCTGAGCTAATGTTAGTTAGCTTCCTGAGCTAATGTTAGTTAGCCTCTTGAGGGAATGTTAGTTAGCCTCCTGAGCTAATGTTAGTTAGCTTCCTGAGCTAATGTTAGTTAGCTTCCTGAGCTAATGTTAGTTAGCCTCCTGAGCTAATGTTAGTTAGCTTCCTGAGCTAATGTTAGTTAGCCTCCTGAGCTAACGTTAGTTAGCCACCTGAGCTAATGTTAGTTAGCTTCCTGAGCTAATGTTAGTTAGCCACCTGAGCTAATGTTAGTTAGCTTCCTGAGGTAATGTTAGTTAGCTTCCTGAGCTAATGTTAGTTAGCCTCCCGAGCTAATGTTAGTTAGCTTCCTGAGCTAATGTTAGTTAGCCACCTGAGCTAATGTTAGTTAGCCTCCTGAGCGAATGTTAGTTAGCCACCCGAGCTAATGTTAGTTAGCCTCCTGAGCGAATGTTAGTTTGCTTCCTGAGCTAATGTTAGTTAGCCTCCTGTGCTAATGTTAGTTAGCCAACTGAGCTAATGTTAGTTAGCCACCTGAGCTAATGTTAGTTAGCTTCCTGAGGTAATGTTAGTTAGCCTCCTGAGGGAATGTTAGTTAGCTTCCTGAGCTAATGTTAGTTAGCCACCTGAGCTAATGCTAGTTAGCTTCCTGAGCTAATGTTAGTTAGCCACCTGAGCTAATGTTAGTTAGCTTCCTGAGCTAATGTTAGTTAGCCTCTTGAGGGAATGTTAGTTAGCTTCCTGAGCTAATGTTAGTTAGCTTCCTGAGCTAATGTTAGTTAGCTTCCTGAGCTAATGTTAGTTAGCCTCCTGAGCTAATGTTAGTTAGCTTCCTGAGCTAATGTTAGTTAGCCTCCTGAGCTAACGTTAGTTAGCCACCTGAGCTAATGTTAGTTAGCTTCCTGAGCTAATGTTAGTTAGCCACCTGAGCTAATGTTAGTTAGCTTCCTGAGGTAATGTTAGTTAGCTTCCTGAGCTAATGTTAGTTAGCCTCCCGAGCTAATGTTAGTTAGCTTCCTGAGCTAATGTTAGTTAGCCACCTGAGCTAATGTTAGTTAGCCTCCTGAGCGAATGTTAGTTAGCCACCCGAGCTAATGTTAGTTAGCCTCCTGAGCGAATGTTAGTTTGCTTACTGAGCTAATGTTAGTTAGCCTCCTGTGCTAATGTTAGTTAGCCAACTGAGCTAATGTTAGTTAGCCACCTGAGCTAATGTTAGTTAGCTTCCTGAGGTAATGTTAGTTAGCCTCCTGAGGGAATGTTAGTTAGCTTCCTGAGCTAATGTTAGTTAGCCACCTGAGCTAATGCTAGTTAGCTTCCTGAGCTAATGTTAGTTAGCCACCTGAGCTAATGTTAGTTAGCTTCCTGAGCTAATGTTAGTTAGCCTCTTGAGGGAATGTTAGTTAGCCTCCTGAGCTAATGTTAGTTAGCTTCCTGAGCTAATGTTAGTTAGCTGTTTAGATTGCACACACATATATAAATGTTTGAACTTGTGTGAGTGCAGAGATGCTAACATCATTAGCTTGGTTCATTTTACTGAAACCATGAACACCAAATGAAAGAAATGAATCAACAAAGATAAATAAATAATAAAATAAAATAAATAAATAAGAGTTTACCGTACAGCCTGCTCTTTATCTGCTATCATATTCCATGTTGTGCAGCTGTTTATTTTCAAACAGAGCAACAATCGTCTGTTTTTATGTAAGTGCTCGTCACATCTCGGACGTGTGTTCGACATGCAGTTGGGGCTCATTCAGCTATGACACAGGAGAACTTTGACGTCAGCAGGAATTAGACGGAGCCCTGACACTCAGAGACACTCAGGTGTGTCAGGTGTGTTTTGTCTTTGTAAAGAAACTGAATAATTAACCAGACCATGACATCACCTGTTGATCGTCACTACTCACAGCCAATCAGAGTTCGAGCAGACTGACCTTGAATAACCTCTGTAAGGAGTCTTTGAAACTATTCAGATAAAAACTTAATGACTTTAATATTTCTCACAGCACAGCTCTGCACCTGTGCTGACGTCACTCAGGTGACCTGTGTGCGTGTGTGTGTGTCTGTGTGTCTGTGTGTGTGTGTGTGTGTGTGTGTGTGTGTGTGTGTGTGTGTGTGTGTGTGTGTGTGTGTGTGTGTGTGTGTCTGTGTGTGTGTGTCTGTGTGTGTGTGTGTGTGTGTGTGTGTCTGTGTGTGTGTCTGTGTGTGTGTGTGTGTGTGTGTGTGTGTGTGTGTGTGTGTGTGTGTCTGTGTGTGTGTGTCTGTGTGTGTGTCTGTGTGTGTGTGTCTGTGTGTGTGTGTGTGTGTGTGTCTGTGTGTGTGTCTGTGTGTGTGTGTCTGTGTGTGTGTGTGTGTGTGTGTCTGTGTGTGTGTCTGTGTGTGTGTGTCTGTGTGTGTGTGTGTGTGTGTGTGTCTGTGTGTGTGTGTGTGTCTGTGTGTGTGTGTCTGTGTGTGTGTGTGTGTGTGTGTGTGTCTGTGTGTGTGTGTGTGTGTGTGTGTGTGTGCAGAGACTCACAGGAGAAGCGGGACGGCCTCCCCCCCAGCCCGCACTGCTTCACTCTGTGCCCGCTGAACAGGCCGTACTGCAGCTCTCCCAGGAACTGGTCCAGCTCGGCTCCCGTCGCGTTCACCAGCTCGGCCCCGGTTCGGCACAGCACGGCCCCGCGGAGCCACAGCGGCAGCCCGGTGGACACCGCCGCCGTCAGGGCGCAGCACAGACCCAGGAGGCCGGAGGTGGAGAAGAGCAGCTGCTTCTGTCGGCTCGGCATGACGGGAGCAGGAGCAGGAGGAGGAGGAGCAGGAGGAGGAGGAGGAGGACACCACCCGCTCCTCCACCCGCTGATTTATTATAATAATTATCACAACAACACACAGAGACACACAGCACAACTACACACTCACTGACCTCAGTGTTCACGTCACCATGGCAACCAGGGGCTGGAGGAGGGCGGGGCGTAAAGAGCGGAGTGTTACAGGTGGTCAGGTGGCGCCCCCCGGTGGCTCCTTCAAAATAAAACTTTCAACACAACTTTTATTTCATTTATTTTATTTTATTTTTATTTTAACACAAATACTTTTATTTGTCAACTGTGGCGGGATGACGTCACTGAGTACACGGGGCAAACTCCCCCCCAGTACTGTGATGATGATGATGATGATGATGATGATGAGTGTTAAATGTTCCTGCAGTGTTTGTACAAACTGATGCTTGTTGTTCTGCAAATATAACAGACCCGTCAGACTAATAAACAACACATTTATTATATTGCATCATGTTTCACAAACAAACAAACAAACAAACAAACAAACATAGCAGGTCAACAAAATATATTTCCTACAAACAAAAGCACTTCTCATCTGTAAAACATGTTTTTATGTCTCTGTGGAGTTTCAGCAGGACTTTACTTAACGTGATGACGTCGAGCTCCTCACTCACGTCACACGTGACTGCACGTAGTGCTGAAGTGCGCGAGGCTCCGCGAGTGGAGAGACACAGAGACACAGAGAGAGACACAGAGACACAGAGAGAGACACAGAGACACAGAGAGAGACACGGGGACAGAGACGGACAGAGGAGCTGAGGTCTGTGCTGCAGAATGAGGTCTGTTAATCGATTTATTACTAATTAATTAATTGATCAGTTTGTTTGTTTGTTTCTGCAGCCTGAAAATATGTTATGTTTATTAGTTCAGTTTATTTCACAGCTTATAAAACTCGAACGACTGATTTGTTTTAGCTTAGAAAAAGACAAACAAAAGAAAACAAATGACATCGTGACCTGCAGGTGTCGCTGCAGCCTCAGCTGATCATAACTTTAATTATTTCTGTCAACACAACAATAACAGGAAGTGACATTAACTCAGTGTGCGTTCATTATATCAGCTGTTCACACATCAGCTTTATAAAAGTTTTTGGATCCTTAAACTTTACATTTAAAAAATATTTGTTGTTATTTTATGATTTTTACTTTCAAACTTAAACGAGACATTTTTAAAAGAGGTTTTCTAATGTTTAGTTTAAAAGACATGAATTTTTATTTTTCAGAGTTTTTACATTCAAACTAAAGGTGACGTTAATAAATAATCAGATTAGATTGAAATCACAAACATCTGTCGTTAGAAATAATCTCCATCTTTAATATTGGAGCAGATTTACAGTCTAGACCTGATCAGTCAACTCTGAGGGCAAAAACACAAATTAAATTCTTTGATCATAACCGAGATCAAATGTTCAGTTATTGCTGATATTGATGTGAGGTCGTGTCGTCCGCTCTGACCTGGTGACCTTTGTTCCAGAGGTCATCTCTTTGTTGAAATGATCTCTGGTTGTTGCTCTGTGTTGAGTCAGCGACGCTTTAAAAATCTCACCTTTGTTATTTTACCTTTATGGTTATTGGTGGTCGTCCTGAGTCTGAGGCGTCGCTGTGTCACTCTTCTCTTCTTCTTCTTCTTCTTCTTCTTCTTCTGTCATGGCTCTGTGTTTGGAGTCACCTCGAGCTCGGCAGCTGAAGACCAGCTGGGTCAGTCAGCGCCTCGGTGGGCAGGTTGGGGTCGCGCTCTCTCAGCAGCCTGGTTGTAATATCTGTGTGTTAGAAGTGACTGGTTTCAGTTTGGTCCCAGTTTGTGTCACTGTGATCAAACCTGTGAGACAGCTGCTCAGGTGTCAGGTGGTGACACTGTTAATTTTATTTCAATCAGGTGAACCTCAAGTTTCAGTCGAACTCATTTAAAGTCACAGTTTTACATTTGTTTTCATGATGATGGATAAGTTTAACAGAGTTTTTTTTTTCAACCTCAGTAAAAATTCTGTGTTTTTTCCTGTGAACACAAACACAAACTCATCAAGTTATTTTAAAGACATTTATTATGAGACTATACTCAGAGGTTATCAGTGAAACTCCTATGTTCAGTCTGAGCACTGCCTTGCTGCCTCGCTGCCTTGCTGCCTCGCTGCCTCACTGCAGCAGCTGTCTGCGTCTGAACCTGGCGAGGATCAGCTTCAATGTCGCAGGCGACTTGTTTGACAGAAATACTCCCAACTCTTCCCTGGTTGTGTTTCGTTTTCCTGCAGCAAATGGACCAACTTCCTGTCAGCTAAACCAAACCCCAGTACTGTAATGGATGCTGATTGGTGGCACAGATGATGTCTAACCCACCACAGTGAAATTCTGAACCAATCAGAACACATGGGCGGGACGAAGCATCCACAGCTGAAGACTGAACGATGAGGTTTCCCTCCGCTGCAGAATCTGAACGTCCAGACGAGACATCTGATCTGAACCACCGAGGAGCTGAGAGTCTCCACATTACCAGACTTTTCAAAGCTGTTCAAACGTTTTAAACATTTAAGAACAACAGCTGTTTTCAGGCGGTGGCGGTGGCGGTGGTGGTGGCGGTGGCAGCGGTCTGAGTCTTTGAGGCTTAAGGAGCAGTTGAACAGGTTGGTCACCTGGTACGGGGGGGGGGGGGGGGGGGGTACTCAAAGTCTAATAGCATGGTAACATCAGGGCGCTGTTGAGTTACTCTGAGCCTGGCCCCGCCTACTTCAGGAGCTGTTAGCCCCGAACAACCCAGCTCCCACAGGGACACACAGACTCCTCCCCCACGCCAAGGTGGTGACTCTAATAATTATGATGATGATGATGATGTCTTTCCCACAGTGTGTTGGCGTTGCTCCTCCTCCTCCTGGTGGCGGACGCTCAGCTGCTATCGGAGATGTATGGCAGCCTGCAGTCTCCAAACTTCCCGGAGCCGTATCCGCGGGAGGCGGAGCTTCGCTGGAACATCAGCATCCCCGCCGGCTTCTTGGTGAAACTGTACTTCAGCCACTTCGACCTGGAGCCGTCGTACCTGTGTGAGTACGACTACGTCAAGGTGAGAGCCCGATGCATCATGGTCATCAGTGTCCCAGAAGTCTCTGCTGCTGCTCTGCCTCACACTTTATACACACGGACGGTATGAGGCTGAGAGAGCAAACCTCTCTGACCCCTCTGACCTCTGCCCTTCATGTCTGCACATGGAAGGGCAGAGAGGTTCCAGATCAGAGACAAACTGAGTGAAGAGACTTGTAAACATAGAATAAAAAAAAAAACACTTAAAAAAGTTCTTTAACATAAACAATATGAAAAAACACAGCTGTGAGAGAAGAAGACAGGTCGGTCAGGAGGTGATGAGTGTCGCTGGAAGAAGATGGGATGTGTTAATTTTCAGTTTGTGATGTTGTTACCATGGTTACAGCTGTGTCCTGTCACAGTGAGTGAGTTCAGAGTCAAAAGGTTCTGGTGTATTTTAAATGTATTGATGTCATCATGTTTGTTTGTGTTGATCAACCTGACGACTCGTCTCATCAGATGAATCACGTTATTCAAACAAAGCCTTTTATTGGAGGAGTTTGTTTAAGGGTGATGATGTGATAAAGTAACAACAGATGACGCGGCGCTGCAGTGAGTGACGACTCAAACTGTTTGTAAACAATGTCTTACACTTGAATTAAATATAAGGGATTTAATGATGATGATGATGAACATTTCACGTTATAATAAAATCAATAATTATATTGTTAGAATATGATTTTGTTTTTTATTATTTATTTAATTTAATATTTATCAATATTTATTAGGGGTGTCCCCGACTAAGAATTTTCATAGTTGAATCTGATTTGACAGATTTTTCCTTTAGCCAATGAATCATTGAATCATGTTGTTTCCCCCTCATTGATTAATGAGCTCATTTGCGTTAAAGTTAAAGTTCCACTGATTGTCACACACCTGAGTGTGTGAAATTTGTTCTCCACATTTGACCCATCCCTTGAGGGAGCAGTGAGCGGCAGCAGTGCTGCGCTCGGGAATCATGTGGCGATCCAACCCCCCAGTTCCAACCCCGTGCGTCACCGCTCTCAATTGTTTGACCACGTCGGACAAAAAGTAGCAAAATAAAAAATCAGAGTCTATCAAGAAAACAATCAGCGGTGAAATTAGGTTCAAGACACTTCAGGTAAACGAATAATCCTTCAAAAAAGTTTGATTTGAGAGCACCGTAGGCCTCGATGCTGCTCTGATGGTCCTGCAGCGCACTCACTCACCTCCGCTTATTTGGATCGAGCAACTGGGTGATTTATTCATGTGTAGTAATGATTATGCCTACTGTTTAAACAGGGGACAGCCCTCCACTCCGAAACTGATTTTCAAGTCCATATCGAGCTTCCAGTATCAAACACTGCCACTCGCTCTCCGTCTGCTCTCGCACAATTCTGAAATTCATTGTACTACAAAAGCTTGAAAGTAACGTTTAACTCATGTCTTTTATTGAAAATATGTCAGTGTCCTCATTTATTATGTATAATTTCACTAGCAGCAGAAAGAAGATATTCAGCAGCAGTGAGCACCCCCATATAGTCAGAATGGTACGGTCTTGTTTCATGACCACAGTTATGAGACTGGCAGTCGAATCAGACTTCTCCGAATTGAATCACCGACTCATCGACTATTCGGGGTCACCCCTTATATTTATATTTGATATTATTATTATGATTTTTTTTTTCTGACGTTGCCGTCGTACACCTCCACAATAAACTACTTTTTACTGGTAATACTTGGATACTTTTCCTCAGGTAACACTGTAACTCATACTGCAGTATTGTTACAGGAACTTGTACTGTAGTATTTTTATGACGCAGTGTGTCCCTGTGTTTGGTGGTGTCCAGGTGGAGGCGGAGGGGGAGGTGCTGGCGTTGTTCTGTGGGCGGGAGGAGACAGACACAGAGGCGGTGCCGGCTCAGCAGGTCATCACGTCGCCCAGGAACTCCCTCAGCGTCGTCTTCCGCTCCGACTTCTCCAACGAGGAGCGATACTCTGGATTCATGGCTCACTACAGCGCTGTGGGTGAGGCACCGCCGCAGTTCCTCTGACGGCCACCAGAGGCCGATCACACACTCACAGGCAGATTCATTAAGAACAGGCCACGCTTGCTGTCGGCGACCCGAGTTCAGCATCACTATAAACGTCTCTCAGCCTCGTCTCAAAGTCCGATTCACCACAGATATTTCACTGATGATGTCACACCAAAAGTTTCACAGCTGACTCATTATCAACGTGACGCAGTGTAAAAACTGTCTTTATATTAGGAACACAGTGTCAGGACAATAAGAGACGTCATAGGACCTGAACAACGAGCTGAAGAACTCTTTCAAACGTCACTGTAAAGCTGCGTTCCCACCAAATGTGAATTCGCAAATTCACGCGTCAAGATTACATACAAAGTCAATGCAAAGACGTGATTAGACGCGAATTTGCGCCGGACGGCACGATGGATGCGTTTAGCGCGACGCGAAGGATGTGATAGACTGCGCTAGACGCGAAATTCGCGTCCAACGCCTCATCGTTTGAGTTGAAAATATTGAACTTTTGAGGTGAATTCCCGTGACGAATTGAAAGCCAATCAGCGTTGAGATTCTCCCGACAATAAACTGCTACTCACCGGAGACAGATGAACTGACGTTCCGCAGCTGAAATGGAGCGCCTGTAGTTGGTGTCCTGCTGGGAGATCCTGGCGCCATCCCTCGCCAACAGGTCCTCAAACTGGGCCCGAGTCAGCCTGAAGTAACATTACAGCTGAAAGCGGCTATCATCCAGACGGAGTTCCTGGAGGAGGTGGTGAAACTTGCCGAGCTGGATGCGCTTCTGCAGGATAGGGTGAACCCAAAAACGACGACGCTTGGCCCTCCGATGCATCTGGGACTTCCAGAGCAGGTACAAAGCAGAGATGGTGGTTATCTTGCCATGGTCGTCAGTGACGTCTTGACGCCCCGACGTCCAGTTTTTGATGCCGAGATGAAGGAGAAACTTATCATTGCGGTGTGCGGCTACCCGGAGCTATATGATACTACGTGTCTACTCTACAGAGACTGCAACAAAAAGGAGTAGGCTTGGGTGAAAGTCGCTGAGGAGACTGGTCTACTTGGTAAGTTCTGTAAATATGTGTCATTTATTAGTTTACAAAATGGTTGTACTATTAACGTTAACACTAGCTTAGCTCCAGTTAGCACAGCCGGCTTCCCCGCTACTTGCGCCAATGACGTGATAATGCGAATTAACAAAATGGTCCAGCGTCCAAACTCGCTCGTCACGCGGGAGTAATTCGCTTCACTCGCGCCGGGTGTGAGTGCAGCTTAAGTGTGCGTGACTGTTGGCGTCAGTCCTTGTGTCTCTGCAGTGACGCTCAGTAACATACAGGGGGACCAAATTTACACTAAATGTCACTCGTTCTTTAAAGCGGTGAAAAAAATATTTTGGAGGTTTTTGATTTCTAAGGTCTTCACACACTGAGGCCTCGATCACACAGGAAGAGTTCTGCAGGTTACAAAACAGGAGGCGCGCCACACTGCCTTCTTTTTTTTTTTTTTTAAACTGAATGTCACTAGTAAATTATTGTTGCCAGGCAACCACCCCATCACCTCCTCACCCTAACCTTTCCATGTAATCAATCTACCGTTAATCAGTGTGTAGCTGCTGCCATGTTGAGGCAGAGGGTGCTGTCTGTAGCTCTGGTTGAGGGTGAGAGGCTGTCAGCAGATAAACAGAGATCTGTGTGGGTACATGAGACCCTAAAAAAGAGGCTGGATCATGGGGAGTACCACCAGTTGGTCCAGGAGCTTCTCCTCCATCATGGACGTTTACAGGCAGATTTTAGGATGACTCAGGGGCAGTTTGACAACCTGCTGTCTATCATCCAGCGAGCAGAAGTTTCATTCTTATTAAAATCTGTTACAAAAAGGTGCCTCCAGCTGCTGAAACACTTCCTGTGTGATCGGGGCCTGAATCCGTTTTTTTTGTCTAATTGTCACAGGTGTAAAAATGAATACGACCTCACATTGGGTCATGTTTTCACACTGAGTCCGAATCTGTCGTCTGTCATCAAAAGTTTCAGAACAGGTTCAACTTCCTGTGTTTTTCTCCTCCGTCAGAGTCGTTAGAGACGTCTGACTTAATCAGTGAACACAGCTGACACGAGACAGAGTAAGAGAATCATTTCATAACTCAGATGTTCAACAGGTCAAATAGTAAAATTCAGGAAGATGATGAGGAGGAGGAGACAGAAAGGGAGGTCAGCTCCGCCCCTTCCTGTAGCTGCGGGAGGAAGTGATGTCAGTCAGATAGGTAACTGCAGGTCAGAAGAAATGTGTCTTTCATTTTGTCTCGTGTTGCATATTTTCACTACAAACAGAAGAATAAAACTCATCGGACTCAGTGTGAGAGGTTTCTGTGTGTAACGATTATTTTCAGATGATAGATTAACAAGACGCATCACAAACAAACAGTCTCAGTGAGCAGAGGACTTTACTCTTCAATAATGCTCAAGGATCAACGTCTGGACTGTTAAACGTCCCCCTGATTGAATGTTGTCTTAAATATCAGACATGACAGATGTCAGAGGTCAGATGTGACGGAGGTGGCAAAAAGTTTTAGATTTATTAATGTCACAGCGGGTGTAGTCGAGTTGCTCAGAGTTTTCTTTATGCTGATGAAAATTCTTTTTTAGTTTGGATTTAAAGGCCAACAGAGTCGACCTGTTACACCTTCAGATTCACCTGACAGAAATATTATTTAATGAATCATAAAATATGAATGACCAGAGCAGCATTCACACCTTTGTTGAAACCAGGAAGTGAGACAGGAAGTCCCTGTGATGGAGTTTCCTCCTGTCATACCTGATAAATGAATGAATTATTTCAAACCAAAAATATATATAAAAATAACATAATTAAAAAAAACAAAGAAGGCATATAACTGTCCAAAAAGCAGCAGGTAGAAGTAAAACTTATCTGTCCCCCTTCTTACATTTCTTTTTTTAAGTCAAAAATTATTTCAACAAATTCCCAAATTTATTTACAACTAATATGAAACTGTCCCCGGACCGTTCACCACCCAGTGAAATGAGTCAGTCAGAAACCCAGTTTACAGTCCACAACCTTCACTCGTCTGTGTATCTGCCAATAATATCTTTTCTGTATAGTTTTTGTTGTAATCTGACAGTTGACAAAAATCTGTGACACATCTTTAAAGGACCAACATTTTCTTAAAAATTATATTTTAAGACGAAGACTTTTATGGCAGAACATTTTGACTCGATGTTCTCAGGACGTTCTGTTAGTTTTGGATTTTAAAGGCTTTTAACACAGTTTGAACTGAAGTTATGAGTTTTTGTCTGAGACAAGTTCAGAGTTTAAAGAAGTGAACGCAGATAAACATATTTTATAAATGATATTTATTCTATATAAATAAAGCTTTTAAAAATGATGTTTCATCCACAAACAGAATCAGTGTGTTGACAAGTTATAATTTTAAATGTTTGTTAGGCGGGAAATGATTTATCTTAATTCTCAACAATGGTCAGTATATGAATAGAAGCTCATCTTAATCTCTGTTAATATCACAGGAGCACTGAGATGCCGTTAGCAGCTAAACAGTCCTGAAAACATTGGATGGACAGAAGCAATAGAGAGCAGAAAGACTGGTTTGTGTTTTCAGCTCTGAGAGTTAGTGAATGTTTATAAGAAGCAGAAATATGTGCAGATAAGAAGAAACATGAACCAGTTAAGCTCAGACACATGACGCTGCAGAAGATAAGTAATGTCCAAACATGTCAGTTTGACCTCCTGCAGGTTCACACAGCTGATAACACGCTGGAGACGAGTCTGGGACATGTAAACTCTGATGTCTCCCTCTGACCTTTGTCTCTGTCTCCCTCTCCTCAGACATGGACGAGTGCAGCGAGCGCAGTGATGAAGACCTCCTCTGTGATCACTTCTGCCATAACTACATCGGAGGATACTATTGCTCCTGTCGCTATGGTTACCTGCTTCACTCTGATAACCGCACCTGCAGAGGTAAGACCGGTGATGGTGTCATAACCTGACACACACTTAGGTTATAAACCCAACCGAGGTCTGTGTTCATCCTGATGGAAGAAACATCATGAATGAAGACTGCTGTCTTCTTCTGCTGCTTCTGCCTGTTGGTTCACATTTTAAAGATATATAAAACATACATTTCTGTATGTAGAATGAATACATCAGTGCCTCATGGTAAAATGGATGTATTATATAGCAGTGCCTCATGGTGAAGTGGATGTATTATATAGCAGTGCCTCATGGTGAAGTGGATGTATTATATATCAGTGCCTCATGGTGAAGTGGATGTATTATATATCAGTGCCTCATGGTGAAGTGGATGTATTATATATCAGTGCCTCATGGTGAAGTGGATGTATTATATATCAGTGCCTCATGGTGAAGTGGATGTATTATATATCAGTGCCTCATGGTGAAGTGGATGTATTATATATCAGTGCCTCATGGTGAAGTGGATGTATTATATATCAGTGCCTCATGGTGAAGTGGATGTATTATATATCAGTGCCTCATGGTGAAGTGGATGTATTATATATCAGTGCCTCATGGTGAAGTGGATGTATTATATATCAGTGCCTCATGGTGAAGTGGATGTATTATATATCAGTGCCTCATGGTGAAGTGGATGTATTATATATCAGTGCCTCATGGTGAAGTGGATGTATTATATATCAGTGCCTCATGGTGAAGTGGATGTATTATATATCAGTGCCTCATGGTGAAGTGGATGTATTATATATCAGTGCCTCATGGTGAAGTGGATGTATTATATATCAGTGCCTCATGGTGAAGTGGATGTATTATATATCAGTGCCTCATGGTGAAGTGGATGTATTATATATCAGTGCCTCATGGTGAAGTGGATGTATTATATATCAGTGCCTCATGGTGAAGTGGATGTATTATATATCAGTGCCTCATGGTGAAGTGGATGTATTATATATCAGTGCCTCATGGTGAAGTGGATGTATTATATATCAGTGCCTCATGGTGAAGTGGATGTATTATATATCAGTGCCTCATGGTGAAGTGGATGTATTATATATCAGTGCCTCATGGTGAAGTGGATGTATTATATATCAGTGCCTCATGGTGAAGTGGATGTATTATATATCAGTGCCTCATGGTGAAGTGGATGTATTATATATCAGTGCCTCATGGTGAAGTGGATGTATTATATATCAGTGCCTCATGGTGAAGTGGATGTATTATATATCAGTGCCTCATGGTGAAGTGGATGTATTATATATCAGTGCCTCATGGTGAAGTGGATGTATTATATATCAGTGCCTCATGGTGAAGTGGATGTATTATATATCAGTGCCTCATGGTGAAGTGGATGTATTATATATCAGTGCCTCATGGTGAAGTGGATGTATTATATATCAGTGCCTCATGGTGAAGTGGATGTATTATATATCAGTGCCTCATGGTGAAGTGGATGTATTATATATCAGTGCCTCATGGTAAAGTGGATGTATTATATATCAGTGCCTCATGGTAAAGTGGATGTATTATATATCAGTGCCTCATGGTAAAGTGGATGTATTATATATCAGTGCCTCATGGTGAAGTGGATGTATTATATATCAGTGCCTCATGGTGAAGTGGATGTATTATATATCAGTGCCTCATGGTGAAGTGGATGTATTATATATCAGTGCCTCATGGTGAAGTGGATGTATTATATATCAGTGCCTCATGGTGAAGTGGATGTATTATATATCAGTGCCTCATGGTGAAGTGGATGTATTATATATCAGTGCCTCATGGTGAAGTGGATGTATTATATATCAGTGCCTCATGGTGAAGTGGATGTATTATATATCAGTGCCTCATGGTGAAGTGGATGTATTATATATCAGTGCCTCATGGTGAAGTGGATGTATTATATATCAGTGCCTCATGGTAAAGTGGATGTATTATATATCAGTGCCTCATGGTAAAGTGGATGTATTATATATCAGTGCCTCATGGTAAAGTGGATGTATTATATATCAGTGCCTCATGGTGAAGTGGATGTATTATATATCAGTGCCTCATGGTGAAGTGGATGTATTATATATCAGTGCCTCATGGTGAAGTGGATGTATTATATATCAGTGCCTCATGGTGAAGTGGATGTATTATATATCAGTGCCTCATGGTGAAGTGGATGTATTATATATCAGTGCCTCATGGTGAAGTGGATGTATTATATATCAGTGCCTCATGGTGAAGTGGATGTATTATATATCAGTGCCTCATGGTGAAGTGGATGTATTATATATCAGTGCCTCATGGTGAAGTGGATGTATTATATATCAGTGCCTCATGGTAAAGTGGATGTATTATATATCAGTGCCTCATGGTGAAGTGGATGTATTATATATCAGTGCCTCATGGTAAAGTGGATGTATTATATATCAGTGCCTCATGGTGAAGTGGATGTATTATATATCAGTGCCTCATGGTAAAGTGGATGTATTATATATCAGTGCCTCATGGTGAAGTGGATGTATTATATATCAGTGCCTCATGGTGAAGTGGATGTATTATATATCAGTGCCTCATGGTAAAGTGGATGTATTATATATCAGTGCCTCATGGTGAAGTGGATGTATTATATATCAGTGCCTCATGGTAAAGTGGATGTATTATATATCAGTGCCTCATGGTGAAGTGGATGTATTATATATCAGTGCCTCATGGTAAAGTGGATGTATTATATATCAGTGCCTCATGGTAAAGTGGATGTATTATATATCAGTGCCTCATGGTGAAGTGGATGTATTATATATCAGTGCCTCATGGTGAAGTGGATGTATTATATATCAGTGCCTCATGGTGAAGTGGATGTATTATATATCAGTGCCTCATGGTAAAGTGGATGTATTATATATCAGTGCCTCATGGTGAAGTGGATGTATTATATATCAGTGCCTCATGGTGAAGTGGATGTATTATATATCAGTGCCTCATGGTAAAGTGGATGTATTATATATCAGTGCCTCATGGTGAAGTGGATGTATTATATATCAGTGCCTCATGGTAAAGTGGATGTATTATATATCAGTGCCTCATGGTGAAGTGGATGTATTATATATCAGTGCCTCATGGTGAAGTGGATGTATTATATATCAGTGCCTCATGGTGAAGTGGATGTATTATATATCAGTGCCTCATGGTGAAGTGGATGTATTATATATCAGTGCCTCATGGTGAAGTGGATGTATTATATATCAGTGCCTCATGGTGAAGTGGATGTATTATATATCAGTGCCTCATGGTGAAGTGGATGTATTATATATCAGTGCCTCATGTATTATATATCAGTGCCTCAAAGTGGATGTATTATATATCAGTGCCTCATGGTGAAGTGGATGTATTATATATCAGTGCCTCATGGTGAAGTGGATGTATTATATATCAGTGCCTCATGGTGAAGTGGATGTATTATATATCAGTGCCTCATGGTAAAGTGGATGTATTATATATCAGTGCCTCATGGTAAAGTGGATGTATTATATATCAGTGCCTCATGGTGAAGTGGATGTATTATATATCAGTGCCTCATGGTGAAGTGGATGTATTATATATCAGTGCCTCATGGTGAAGTGGATGTATTATATATCAGTGCCTCATGGTGAAGTGGATGTATTATATATCAGTGCCTCATGGTGAAGTGGATGTATTATATATCAGTGCCTCATGGTGAAGTGGATGTATTATATATCAGTGCCTCATGGTGAAGTGGATGTATTATATATCAGTGCCTCATGGTGAAGTGGATGTATTATATATCAGTGCCTCATGGTAAAGTGGATGTATTATATATCAGTGCCTCATGGTGAAGTGGATGTATTATATATCAGTGCCTCATGGTGAAGTGGATGTATTATATATCAGTGCCTCATGGTGAAGTGGATGTATTATATATCAGTGCCTCATGGTAAAGTGGTCGTGTATAAGTGGATTCGGGTGCATGATGTTGAAGTGGTTGTGAGTTAACCTTCCACAGTTGTAATCTGTCTTCTGACTCCGGCGCAGACTGTCGGGCTGCTCGGTGCAGGTTTTCAATAAGCTTACAGTGAATTCCTGCAGCTGACCCTGATTAAAGTCTGCTGCCAACAAGTCACAGTGTCAAACAACACTGGAAGCTTTGTGACAGGTTTCAACTTCAGGAACAAACAGCTGAGGGTCATTCAGGTTTACTGTTGGTACACAGACGTCTTCACGGTGAGAGAACATCAGTCAGTTGTCTCGGTTACTGTGGATCTCAGTCTCAGTGATAACTGAGCACACAGCCACCAGGTTCAGGCACTGATGTCACAGCTTTAATCTGAATTCTGTAAATCATCAGCTGCTGCTATGTGAACAGTCTGAGCAGCGCCCCCTCAGGACACTCTGAGGACTGCATCTGTGGTCATGTGTCCAGGGTCTGGACTCTGACCTGCTGCTGACTGATAACAGCTGCTGATTGGTCGCGAATATTTACTGGATGTTCATGTTTCTGTGTGGAGACAGACACAGACACACACACAGACACACACACACACACACACACATATACACACACACACACACACAAACACACACACACACACACACACACACACACACACACACACACACACACACTAAATACACAGAAACTCAACTTTTCTATGAACAACAGCTTCTTATGTATGTATGAGGCCCCGGGTTCAATTCCCGGCATCTCCACTCTTTTGGGGGTGGCAGTAGCTCAGTCCACAGGGACTTGGGTTTGGAACCGTCGCCTGTTCGAGTCCCCATCCGGACCAAAATATGGAGTGTGGACTGGTGGCTGGAGAGGTGCCAGTTCACCTCCTGGGCACTGCCGAGGTGCCCTTGAGCAAGGCACCGAACCCCCCAACTGCTCGGGGCTCCTCACCAAGGGCAGCCCCCTCACTCTGACATCTCTCCACTTTGTGCATGTATAGGTCCTGTTTGTGCATGTGTGTGTCTTTCAGACCTTTCTGTAATTGACAAGCAAGAGGGAAAACATTGAATTTCTCCTCAGGGGGATTAATAAAGGAAATAAACTTAAACTTCTTCTCTGAAACAGTTTGTGACATCACTTATGAACACATGATGTTTCTCCTTCTCTTCACTTATGAACATAATGTTTCACCTTCACCTATGAACACATGATGTTTCATCTACTCTTCACTCATGAACACATTTCTCCTCTGTGTGTGTCTCAGTGGACTGCAGTGACGGTGTGTTCAGGGAACGCTCCGGCATTCTGAGCAGCATAGATTTCCCATCTCCATACCCGAAGAGCTCAGAGTGTTTGTACCGCATTGAGGTGGAGCCAGGCTTCAGGCTCCGACTCCAGTTCGACCCTGTCTTTGACGTGGAGGACCACCCCGATGTCAGCTGCCCCTACGACCATGTCAAGGTGAGGACAGCCCATGTTAGACGGACTTGTGGTCAGTCCAAGACTCTGATCAGCTGTGTGTGTGTGTCAGATTACAGCCGGTGACCATCACTTCGGTCCGTTTTGCGGAGATCGTTCTCCAGGTGAGATCCAGACCGAAAGCAACACCGTCACTGTCGTCTTCCACAGCGACAACTCCGGAGAGAACCTGGGCTGGAGGATCACATACACGTCTATAGGTGGGTACACACTTCTTACTACACACTACACACATACACATCAATGTTTTTTAAAGGCTTCTATTTTGTCATGACAGGAAGTACGTGTCCTGCACCTGAAGTACCGCCCAACGCTGTGCTGACCCCCGTCCAATCAGAATATTCCTTCAGAGACCACATCCTGTTCACCTGTTCACCTGGATACACACTGCTGAAGGTACAACTCACTTTCTCTTACTGTCAGACACCAGCAGGTGGCGCCGCAGGTGTAAATGCATGATGCTAACCAAGTTAGCAACTAGCATTAAAGTAAGCTCCACCCTTTTGTCCAACTATGGTTAATTCGTTGCTGGGCAACTCCCAGACTGGATCACTGGAGGCGTCAGATCAGGAGTCCACAGACCAGTGTGTGACGTCACATTTCTTACAGCGCACAGTCGGGTTCAGATTTAATGTTCTTGGAATGATTTGTATTAACAGAACACTGTCTTTGTTGCATTGTGTCTTTGTTGCATTGTGTCTTGTCCTTGTTCATTTCTATTTTTGTTTCTTTGTCTATTTGTATATCTGTCTCTTTGTTTTGTTGCGTCTTGTCTTTTTGTATCACTATATCTTGGTCCATTTGTTATTGTTTTTTGTTCTGTGTCTTTGTTTCTTTGACTTTTTTCTCTCTTTGTGTCTCTGTGTCTGTGTTATTGTGTCCTTGTCTTTTTGTATCTTTGCATCTTTGTGTCTACATCCCTTTTGTTCTCTGGGTCTTTGTATATTTGTCTATTTGTCTGTTGGTATCTTGTGGTTTTGTCTCTTTGTCTGTTGGTATCTTTTTTGGGTATCTTTGTCTTTGTATCTCGTGTATGTTTGTATCTTTGTGTCTTGTGCCTTTGTTTGTTTGTATCTTTGTGTCTTGTGTCTTTTGGTATCTTTGTCTCTTTGTCTATTTATATCTTGTTTCTTTGTTTGTATCTTTGTCTTTGTATCTCGTGTATGTGTTTATATCTTTGTGTCTTTATCTTTTGGTATCTTTGTCTCTTTGTCTATTTATATCTTTTGTCTTTGTATGTATCTTTCTTGTGTTTAAGAGTTTTAATGACCTGCTTTTAACTGTTGATTCTGGCAACACTGCTGTCCTGGTCTTTTGGATCTGTCTGCTGCTTTTGACGCAGTTGATCACAGCATTCTTCTGTCACGTCTTAACTTGTGTGTAGGCATTAAAGTTACAGCTCTTAAGTGGTTCCAGTCTTGTCTATCGAATAGAAGTTTCTCTGTCCATCTCAGCCAGTATTCTTTAGCTGCGTCCCGGCTTAGTTGTGGGGTACCGCAAGGCTCCATCTTGGGCCCTATTTTATTCTCATTGTATATGCGCCCCTTGGGGTCAATATTTAAACATCTCCTTTCATTGTTTTGCGGATGATCTACAGATCAATCTGCCCATAAAACAAATAGTGTGGCCTCTGTTCAAGCACTGCTGAACTGTCTTAAAGATGTTCAATCATGGATGGAGTTGAACTTTATTAACCTGAACAAAAACAAAACTGAAATCATTCTATTTAGGCAATCCAGTTTTTTAGATTGCTATGATAATGCCATTGGTTCATTAGCATCCTCTTGTTACACCACTGTGAAGAACCTTGGTGTGATATTTGATTCTGCCTTTAAACTGGATAAACAGATTATTTCAGTTGTTAAGACAAGCTTCTTTCAATTGAAACTCCTGAGTAAGGCGATGGCCTACCTCCCTCCACGTGACTTTGAGAGAGTAATTCATGCCTTCATCTCTTCGCATATAGACTATTGTAATTCTTTGTATGTTGGACTCGACAAGTCATCACTGCGCCAATTGCAGGCAGTTCAAAATGTAGCAGCCCACCTGTTAACAGGAAAAAGACGGCATGATCACATCACACCTGTTCTAGCCTCCGTACACTGGCTTCCAGTCCTTTTCAGAATCCAGTTTAAAATTTTCATGCTTGTTTTTAAGAGTCTTAATGGCCTGGTCCCCTCTTATTTGACTGAGCTTTTACAGCTCCTGGGGAACAGCCGACCTTTACATATAAGAGCTGCCCAAACACTGGAGCATTTTAAATCCCTTTGGCCTTCGGCACTTGTTAAGTATGACATCTTGTTCTTATCTTTTTATTGTTCACTGTATGATGTTGTATTGTTTATTTTAATAGGCCTTTGGTCAGCTGAGGTTTTTAAATGTGCTATATAAATAAAATTGAGTTGAGTTGTGTCTTTGTTTCTTTGTCTGTTGGTATCTTTGTCTCTGTATCTTTCTTTGTGTCTGTATCGTTTTGTCTTTGTCCTTTTGTCTGTTGGTATCTTTGTTTATATCTTTGTGTCCTGTGTATTTGTCTGTTGGTATCTTTTTTGAGTATCTTTGTCTTTTTGTATCTTTGTATCTTGTGTCTTTGTCTATTTATATCTTGTGTCTGTCTTTTGGTGTCTTTGTCTCTGTCTGTTTGTATCTTTGTATTTCGTGTCTTTGTTTGTATGTGTGTCTTTTGTCTTTGTCTATTTATATCTTATGTCTGTCTTTTGGTGTCTTTGTCTCTGTCTGTTTGTATCTTTGTGTCTTTGTATTTCGTGTCTTTGTTTGTATCTCGGTGTCTTTGTCTAAATGTATCTTATGTCTGTCTTTTGGTGTCTTTGTATCTCTGTATCTTGTGTCTTTGTCTGTTTATATCTTATGTCTGTCTTTTGGTATCTTTCTCTCTGTCTGTTTGTATTTTGTGTCTTTGTATCTTGTGTTTTTGTTTGTATCTCTGTGTCTTGTGTCTTTGTCTATTTATATCTTATGTCTGTCTTTTGGTGTCTTTGTCTCTGTCTGTTTGTATTTTTGTGTCTTTGTATTTCGTGTCTTTGTTTGTTTGTATCTCTGTGTCTTGTGTCTTTGTCTAAATATATCTTATGTCTGTCTTTTGGTATCTTTGTCTCTGTTTGTATTTTGTGTCTTTGTATCTTGTGTCTTTGTTTGTATCTCTGTGTATTGTGTCTTTGTCTATTTATATCTTGTGTCTTTTTCTCTTTGTGTCTGTGTGGTTCAGGACGGAGAGACTCTGGATCATTATCAGATGGACTGTCAGTCAGACGGCTCGTGGAGCAGCAGCAGCCTGCCTCTCTGTCAGAGTAAGAAAACATCACATCGAACTTCTGAAACTAAACTCAGTTTTTCGTCTCTTTGAAAGTTTCAGTTCTTCTGATTAAAATCTGGATTTAAGGACCAGAAGGCAGCAGAGCAATATTTTTATTGCCTTAATTGGATATTATTAATATCAGGTTTATTACCCACACACTGATCACCTGTATATTAATATGTAATATGAGTGTAAAGTCCATCAGCTCACTGCTCGTCTGAATCATCAGTACTGATAAATATTACAGTGGATCCTGTCACCCAGTAAAGACATACTGGTGTGTGTGTCCGCTCCCAGTCTGTTTGTATCAGTGCGGTCGCCATGACAACAATGAGCAGCATACGCAGTATAAGTGTATATCTGTATCTGTATCTGTGACATCAGACCTGAGATCAGAGTCAAACTTCCTGTCTTGTGTCTCTGTCTCTGTAGAAACAGACTCTGGGAGGAGGAGACGGTCTCTATCCAGCATCTTAACCAATCACAGCCAACCTTAGTCAACGACTGATTCTTATTGGCTGATAGAGAAACTGTAGGAAGAGTTGAGTTGTCAGAAACTGATTTTCTAATAAAAGAAATGAAAAGAGAATCTGCAGTCGTGTGTTTCTGTGAAACATAAAAACTAATCTGCTTTGTCATCAGTGACATCACAGCAACAACCTCAAACAACACGAGAAGGTCAAATTTAGGATCAGTGACAGTTAATGTTTGTGATGTAACAGAGATGGCGGACCCCGCCACCACCACCAACGACAACAATCATTGACGACATGATAATAATGTGAACACACGAACATGTGGAGGAAGACTTTTATCAGAATCACAACACTAATGTTAAACTTCCTATCTCGTGTTCAATCAGGCCGGGACACATACGGCGTTCTTTGCCACCTGGATGACATGAGGTCGGGCGGTGGGTGCCATCTCTCAGGGAGTGGAGGGTAGTTTCACCTGACAATGCAAAGCGATCATAACTTATCAGAGATGCAGAGTCTGGAGCCAATCATCTTCCAGGCGTTGGTTACAAAGTGTATATTAAAATATTTCTACAGGTGAGTACCAGCTGTGATTGGTTGGTCCTCATCACATGACATGCAGCACACCCTGCTGTGTTCCAAAAGTTGAACTTTGTTTATCTCAGGCTTCCGCTGTTGCGCCCTGAAAAACCAGTGCTTGTGACACTTGTCACTCCGCAACAACGTCACTCTGGCTTTTGCATGTACCTTCCATGCAGTCATCACTGGAAACACCTGATCTGAGGGAATAAAACACACATGACGTGTTCATCTCTGTTCATTTCATCAAACATCATCATGTCATCTGATCATCTCTCTGATTGGTCACATGAGTCCTCTTGCTTGGTCAAAGGTGGTGGTGCACTTCATTGGGTGTTGACGCTGTAGCTGATACCTGTTTAAGTCGTGTCTGCTGCTGCCTGGAGAAGTCGGTTGTGGCATCAACAGTATGGCTCCCTACCTGAAGCCTTTGGACAGTAGCTGAGGATAAAGATGAGGATGTGCTCCAAGGAGGATGTTGTGGTAGAGTTGGCAGGAAGGTGAGTCCTCCAGGCCCCAGCTGAACAGGTCTGTAGGACTTTGGTGGACATTAAACACCAACTGGACCAAGAACTTGAATCGTTGTGGTTCTGCCTTCCAGAGTCTTTCGCAGGTGATCTTACAGCCAGTTGTTGGCTTCCACCTGGTCCAGGTCTCCTACTTACACATCCCCAACATCCTGCTGCAGCAAACTTCTTCCACCTCTGAGCGTACCTTCTCCTGGATAAGTGCTACTGTTGCAAAGTCTTGAATTGTCTTGAACCTGACCTGACTGGTTGCCACAGCACCCATTAGAATGGCGTGCCACAATCTTGCATCCACCTGCCCATTTGCCTCCTACTTGCACCACTTCCTTCCTGTCCTGACCTGGAAGCCTACTGAGGAGATTTTGGGATCAGTGGAGTCTTCGTAGATCAGGACCTATCTGGCTCAGCTGACCTTGAACTCCCCGTCAGACTGCTGAAAGGAAGCTGCAGCTTTGTGCTTTGCCCATATGCCCAGCCAGCTGGCCAGGAACCAGCTGACCTTCCTTTCAAAGCCCTCCACGATGGTGATTCAGACTTCACAGATCAGCAGAATTCCATTTAGGTATATCCAAGCCTTGAACTTTCCAGAAAGTCCAGAATTCTTCCCTGTGTAGAGCCATGTGTAGATGTCATCACTGGTTGCTTGGTGTGCTGCTGTGTCCTTCAGATTGCTGGTGTCCAGGTTCTTGACTGGCTTTTCTGTCACAGATGGATTTGGGGCGTCTCCTAAAAGGAAGTGAAACTGGTCAGTTGCTCTTCGTTTCTTGAGGACCAGAAACCTGGATTTTACGGGTTTGAAGCCCAATCCTGCCCATGTTGAAGCCGCCATTTGGTGCCAGATTTGGACCGCACACCTCTGCACTTCACTTATGCAGACTTCACAAATCGGAAGTTTGATCACTTGCTCTGACAGTCCATGTGCTGAAGTAGCCTTGGGCAAAAACTGAACCACCAATGATCTCACCAATGCCACGCTGGTGTTGAAGCCCCAGAGCACATCTTCAGGTTTAAGTTGTCAAGGACGAGGATTCATATCTTCTCTGGGATGTGGTATCTGGTAGGGGCTTATTCTACCAGCCTGTATGAGATCAATCCTTAGACATTATCACCGTTTAGCCACTGACTGCCCCTCCAAGTCTCTCCTGCTTCGCTGTCCCTCACTGATCAGTTGGAATACCACACCTGGAACACCTGGGATGACTCTGGTCTGCACCGAGGTGTCTATGTAGGAGTTCTTCCGGAGAAATCCTGCCAGGTGATTGGCAACAATGTCAAAGATGATCTTACATTTCACACTCGTCCTGCTTCTATTCTCCACCTGAAGAATCCTCACACCTCCTGCTGAGGCACCTTTCCTCTTCTTCAGATCACCTGTCGATCTTCCAAAGTCTGGCACACAGTTTGAAGACCTTGTGCTCCTTTCAGACCCAGGGCCGAGGATGGTCAGGTTAACTTGATGACCTCCCTAGGTTGTGTTCATTGATGTAGAACAGGGTGCTGGGTTACGATACGAGATATGAGATCTTGTTCCGTCATGCTGTCTCTGTGGGTGTTCCTGATGTGAAAATTAACGTCCTCCTCAGGACGTCAGAGCTGATCACTGCATTCATCACCAGCTGAGACCAGCTCTTCATCCTTTTAACTCCTCATCATCATCCTAGTGGTCCTCTACTTGCTGACAGCTGACTGGTTCTCTCTCTGACAGTGGTGGATTGTGGGAGTCCGACGGCAGTTGCCATGGCCGACGTGATGTTTGGTAGTCATGACAACAGCACCCTCTTTGGAGCGACGATTCACTACGTCTGCAGGGACGAAGCCTTCCAGCTCAACACCAGCAACAGTAAGAGTATTAGTATTATTTCAAGTACTTAGACTTTGAATATGAATGTACCACAGCTCGCTGTACTCAGAATATGTATTTATTCTAGTACTTAGTGATTAATTTTATTTTATGTTATAATTTTATTTTATCTTATAAAACTACAGCATGAAAACTATGTAAAGAGCTGTTCACTAATTTTACAGGTACTACGACTACCACTACTGTGTAATTCTACTTATGTTCTCGAAATATCAATCAATCAATCAATCAATCAATTAATTTTATTTATAAAGCCCAATATCACAAATCACAATTTGCCTCACAGGGCTTTACAGCATACAACATCCCTCTGTCCTTTGGACCCTCACAGCTGATCAGGAAAAACTCCCCAAAAAACCCTTTAATGGGGAAAAAAACGGTAGAAACCTCAGGAAGAGCAACTGAGGAGGGATCCCTCTTCCAGGACGGACAGACGTGCAATAGATGTCGTACAGAACAGATCAACGTGATAAATTAACAGTAATCTATATGACACAATGAGAGAGAGAGAGAGAGATGCAGGTAATGACAGTAGCTTACAACAACGTTAATGAAAGTAATAATATTATAGTTATAGTTCTGGTTACTGTGGTACAATATGTTGAAAGTATGTATTAATATCTGACAGTATACATGTGTGACAATAGTCATATGTGTATAATAACAGTAGAAGTATGACTAATGACTAATGAGGGAGAGAAGGTGCCCGGTGTATTATAGGGGGGTCCTCCAGCAGACTAGGCCTAAGTCAGCCTAACTAGGGGCTGGTACAGGGCAAGCCTGAGCCAGCCCTAACTATAAGCTTTATCAAAGAGGAAAGTCTTAAGTCTAGTCTTAAATGTGGAGACGGTGTCTGCCTCCCGGACCGTAACAGGAAGATGATTCCACAGGAGAGGAGCCTGATAGCTGAAGGCTCTGGCTCCTGATCTACTTTTGGAGACTTTAGGGACCACGAGTAACCCTGCGTTCTCAGAGCGCAGTGTTCTGGTGGGATAATATGGCACTATGAGCTCTCTAAGATATGACGGAGCTTGACCATTTAGAGCTTTATAAGTTAACAGTAGGATTTTAAATTCAATTCTGGATTTTACAGGGAGCCAGTGCAGAGAAGCTAAAACAGGAGAAATATGATCTCGTTTCTTAGTTCCTGTTAGTACACATGCCGCATTTTGAAGTACTACCTGGTGTATGTGTTTGTGTGTTTTTGTACTTCAGATGTGTCTGCTGCTTCTTCACTGGGGGTTTTAATCTTTACACTTTGTGTTCAGCTTGGATCAGGGTCAGAGGTCAGGGTTCAGAGTTCAAACATGATGTATGTGTGTGTGTGTTGAAGGTTCCTACAGCTGTGGGCCGACTGGAGAGTGGATCAGCTCAAAGTCAGGAGCCAGACTGCCCACCTGTCTGCCAGGTAACACCTGTATGTCTGCTCATACAAGAAGTGTATACATACAGTACCTGTCTCCATGTATCCATGTCCTTGTGTCTCCATGTGTCCACATATCCATGTCTCTATCCAGCCTGCGGCCGGACGTCCCGCTCCCTCCCCCCTCAGGTGAAGCGGATCGTTGGCGGTCGCGGTGCCGAGCCCGGCCTGTTCCCGTGGCAAGTCCTGCTCAGTGTGGAGGATCTGTCCCGGGTCCCAGAGGACCGCTGGTTCGGCTCCGGGGCCCTGCTGTCCCCATCTTGGGTCTTGACGGCCGCCCACGTCCTCAGGTCCCAGAGGAGGGACACCAGCGTCGTCCCTGTGGCCCCTGAACATGTTAAGGTTTTTAAACCTTTATTGTCTTTAAGTTTAGACACCTGGTGGACGGAGACCAGTTTAACCAGGATGTGTCTTTCAGGTGTTCCTGGGTCTCCATGATGCTGGAGACAAACGTCTGGCAACCAACCGCTCAGTGGAGGAAATCTTCCTCCATCCAGAGTTCCAACCAAACAACTACAACAACGACATCGCCCTGCTGAGGCTGAAGGAGCAGGTGGAGTTTACTGAGTTCATCCGTCCAGTCTGTCTGCCTCCGCCTCACAGCCAGGTACTACTAAATCTACTACTGCTACATCTACTACTGCTGCTAATGCTACATCTACTACTGCTACTACTACTGCTGCTAATGCTACATCTACTACTGCTGCTGCTGCTAATGCTACATCTACTACTGCTACTGCTGCTAATGCTACATCTACTGCTGCTACTGCTGCTAATGCTACATCTACTACTGCTACTACTGCTGCTAATGCTACATCTACTGCTACTACTGCTGCTAATGCTACATCTACTACTGCTACTGCTACTGCTGATACTAATGCTACATCTACTACTGCTACTGCTACTGCTGATACTAATGCTACATCTACTACTGCTACTGCTGATACTAATGCTACATCTACTACTGCTACTGCTGATACTAATGCTACATCTACTACTGCTACTGCTACTGCTGATACTAATGCTACATCTACTACTGCTACTGCTACTGCTGATACTAATGCTACATCTACTACTGCTACTGCTACTGCTGATACTAATGCTACATCTACTACTGCTACTGCTACTGCTGATACTAATGCTACATCTACTACTGCTACTGCTAATGCTGATACTAATGCTACATCTACTACTGCTACTGCTGATACTAATGCTACATCTACTACTGCTACTGCTACTGCTGATACTAATGCTACATCTACTACTGCTACTGCTGATACTAATGCTACATCTACTACTGCTACTGCTACTGCTGATACTAATGCTACATCTACTACTGCTACTGCTACTGCTGATACTAATGCTACATCTACTACTGCTACTGCTGATACTAATGCTACATCTACTACTGCTACTGCTGATACTAATGCTACATCTACTACTGCTACTGCTACTGCTGATACTAATGCTACATCTACTACTGCTACTGCTAATGCTGATACTAATGCTACATCTACTACTGCTACTGCTAATGCTGATACTAATGCTACATCTACTACTGCTACTGCTGATACTAATGCTACATCTACTACTGCTACTGCTAATGCTGATACTAATGCTACATCTACTACTGCTACTGCTACTGCTGATACTAATGCTACATCTACTACTGCTACTGCTACTGCTGATACTAATGCTACATCTACTACTGCTACTGCTACTGCTGATACTAATGCTACATCTACTACTGCTACTGCTACTGCTGATACTAATGCTACATCTACTACTGCTACTGCTACTGCTGATACTAATGCTACATCTACTACTGCTACTGCTGATACTAATGCTACATCTACTACTGCTACTGCTACTGCTGATGCTACTAATGCTACATACTAATGCTACTACTGCTACTGCTGATACTAATGCTACACTGCTACTGCTACTGCTGATACTAATGCTACATCTACTACTGCTACTGCTGATACTAATGCTACATCTACTACTGCTACTGCTACTGCTGATACTAATGCTACATCTACTACTGCTACTACTGCTGATACTAATGCTACATCTTGCTACTGCTACTGCTGATACTAATGCTACATCTACTACTGCTACTGCTACTGCTGATACTAATGCTACATCTACTACTGCTACTGCTGATACTAATGCTACTACTGCTACTGCTACTGCTGATACTAATGCTACATCTACTACTGCTACTAATGATACTAATGCTACATCTACTACTGCTACTGCTACTGCTGATACTAATGCTACATCTACTACTGCTACTGCTACTGCTGATACTAATGCTACATCTACTACTGCTACTGCTACTGCTGATACTAATGCTACATCTACTACTGCTACTGCTACTGCTGATACTAATGCTACATCTACTACTGCTACTGCTACTGCTGATACTAATGCTACATCTACTACTGCTACTGCTACTGCTGATACTAATGCTACATCTACTACTGCTACTGCTGATACTAATGCTACATCTACTACTGCTACTGCTACTGCTGATACTAATGCTACATCTACTACTGCTACTGCTACTGCTGATACTAATGCTACATCTACTACTGCTACTGCTACTGCTGATACTAATGCTACATCTACTACTGCTACTGCTGATACTAATGCTACATCTACTACTGCTACTGCTACTGCTGATACTAATGCTACATCTACTACTGCTACTGCTACTGCTGATACTAATGCTACATCTACTACTGCTACTGCTACTGCTGATACTAATGCTACATCTACTACTACTACTGCTACTGCTGATACTAATGCTACATCTACTACTGCTACTGCTGATACTAATGCTACATCTACTACTGCTACTGCTACTGCTGATACTAATGCTACATCTACTACTGCTACTGCTACTGCTGATACTAATGCTACATCTACTACTGCTACTGCTACTGCTGATACTAATGCTACATCTCTACTGCTACTGCTACTGCTAATGCTACATCTACTACTGCTACTGCTACTGCTGATACTAATGCTACATCTACTGCTGCTACTGCTACTGCTGATACTAATGCTACATCTACTGCTGCTACTGCTAATGCTACATCTACTACTGCTACTGCTGATACTAATGCTACATCTACTGCTGCTACTGCTAATGCTACATCTACTACTACTGCTACTGCTGATACTAATGCTACATCTACTACTGCTACTGCTACTGCTGATACTAATGCTACATCTACTACTGCTACTGCTGATACTAATGCTACATCTACTACTGCTACTGCTGATACTAATGCTACATCTACTACTGCTACTGCTGATACTAATGCTACATCTACTACTGCTACTGCTACTGCTGATACTAATGCTACATCTACTACTGCTACTGCTACTGCTGATACTAATGCTACATCTACTACTGCTACTGCTGCTGCTGATACTAATGCTACATCTACTACTGCTACTGCTGCTGCTGATACTAATGCTACATCTACTACTGCTACTGCTGATACTAATGCTACATCTACTACTGCTACTGCTACTGCTGATACTAATGCTACATCTACTACTGCTACTGCTACTGCTGATACTAATGCTACATCTACTGCTGCTACTGCTAATGCTACATCTACTACTGCTACTGCTACTGCTGATACTAATGCTACATCTACTGCTGCTACTGCTACTGCTGATACTAATGCTACATCTACTGCTGCTACTGCTAATGCTACATCTACTACTGCTACTGCTGATACTAATGCTACATCTACTACTGCTACTGCTGATACTAATGCTACATCTACTACTGCTACTGCTGCTGCTGATACTAATGCTACATCTACTACTGCTACTGCTGATACTAATGCTACATCTACTACTGCTACTGCTGCTGCTGATACTAATGCTACATCTACTACTGCTACTGCTGATACTAATGCTACATCTACTACTGCTACTGCTACTGCTGATACTAATGCTACATCTACTACTGCTACTGCTACTGCTGATACTAATGCTACATCTACTACTGCTACTGCTGCTGCTAATGCTACATCTACTACTGCTACTGCTACTGCTGATACTAATGCTACATCTACTACTGCTACTGCTACTGCTGATACTAATGCTACATCTACTACTGCTACTGCTGCTGCTAATGCTACATCTACTACTGCTACTGCTACTGCTGATACTAATGCTACATCTACTACTGCTACTGCTGATACTAATGCTACATCTACTACTGCTACTGCTGCTGCTGATACTAATGCTACATCTACTACTGCTACTGCTGATACTAATGCTACATCTACTACTGCTACTGCTACTGCTGATACTAATGCTACATCTACTACTGCTACTGCTGATACTAATGCTACATCTACTACTGCTACTGCTACTGCTGATACTAATGCTACATCTACTACTGCTACTGCTGATACTAATGCTACATCTACTACTGCTACTGCTGCTGCTGATACTAATGCTACATCTACTACTGCTACTGCTGATACTAATGCTACATCTACTACTGCTACTGCTGATACTAATGCTACATCTACTACTGCTACTGCTGATACTAATGCTACATCTACTACTGCTACTGCTGCTGCTGATACTAATGCTACATCTACTACTGCTACTGCTGATACTAATGCTACATCTACTACTGCTACTGCTGATACTAATGCTACATCTACTACTGCTACTGCTGCTGCTGATACTAATGCTACATCTACTACTGCTACTGCTGATACTAATGCTACATCTACTACTGCTACTGCTGCTGCTGATACTAATGCTACATCTACTACTGCTACTGCTGATACTAATGCTACATCTACTACTGCTACTGCTACTGCTGATACTAATGCTACATCTACTACTGCTACTGCTACTGCTGATACTAATGCTACATCTACTACTGCTACTGCTGCTGCTAATGCTACATCTACTACTGCTACTGCTACTGCTGATACTAATGCTACATCTACTACTGCTACTGCTACTGCTGATACTAATGCTACATCTACTACTGCTACTGCTGCTGCTAATGCTACATCTACTACTGCTACTGCTACTGCTGATACTAATGCTACATCTACTACTGCTACTGCTGATACTAATGCTACATCTACTACTGCTACTGCTGATACTAATGCTACATCTACTACTGCTACTGCTACTGCTGATACTAATGCTACATCTACTACTGCTACTGCTGATACTAATGCTACATCTACTACTGCTACTGCTACTGCTGATACTAATGCTACATCTACTACTGCTACTGCTGATACTAATGCTACATCTACTACTGCTACTGCTGCTGCTGATACTAATGCTACATCTACTACTGCTACTGCTGATACTAATGCTACATCTACTACTGCTACTGCTGATACTAATGCTACATCTACTACTGCTACTGCTGATACTAATGCTACATCTACTACTGCTACTGCTGCTGCTGATACTAATGCTACATCTACTACTGCTACTGCTGATACTAATGCTACATCTACTACTGCTACTGCTGATACTAATGCTACATCTACTACTGCTACTGCTGCTGCTGATACTAATGCTACATCTACTACTGCTACTACTGATACTAATGCTACATCTACTACTGCTACTGCTGCTGCTGATACTAATGCTACATCTACTACTGCTACTGCTGATACTAATGCTACATCTACTACTGCTACTGCTGCTGCTGATACTAATGCTACATCTACTACTGCTACTGCTGATACTAATGCTACATCTACTACTGCTACTGCTGATACTAATGCTACATCTACTACTGCTACTGCTACTGCTGATACTAATGCTACATCTACTACTGCTACTGCTACTGCTGATACTAATGCTACATCTACTACTGCTACTGCTGCTGCTAATGCTACATCTACTACTGCTACTGCTACTGCTGATACTAATGCTACATCTACTACTGCTACTGCTACTGCTAATGCTACATCTACTACTGCTACTGCTGATACTAATGCTACATCTACTGCTGCTACTGCTACTGCTGATACTAATGCTACATCTACTACTGCTACTGCTGATACTAATGCTACATCTACTACTGCTACTGCTGCTGCTGATACTAATGCTACATCTACTACTGCTACTGCTGATACTAATGCTACATCTACTACTGCTACTGCTGCTGCTGATACTAATGCTACATCTACTACTGCTACTGCTGATACTAATGCTACATCTACTACTGCTACTGCTGATACTAATGCTACATCTACTACTGCTACTGCTGCTGCTGATACTAATGCTACATCTACTACTGCTACTGCTGCTGCTGATACTAATGCTACATCTACTACTGCTACTGCTGATACTAATGCTACATCTACTACTGCTACTGCTGATACTAATGCTACATCTACTACTGCTACTGCTGATACTAATGCTACATCTACTACTGCTACTGCTGCTGCTGATACTAATGCTACATCTACTACTGCTACTGCTGATACTAATGCTACATCTACTACTGCTACTGCTGCTGCTGATACTAATGCTACATCTACTACTGCTACTGCTGATACTAATGCTACATCTACTACTGCTACTGCTGATACTAATGCTACATCTACTACTGCTACTGCTGCTGCTGATACTAATGCTACATCTACTACTGCTACTGCTACTGCTGATACTAATGCTACATCTACTACTGCTACTGCTGCTGCTAATGCTACATCTACTACTGCTACTGCTGATACTAATGCTACATCTACTACTGCTACTGCTGATACTAATGCTACATCTACTACTGCTACTGCTGATACTAATGCTACATCTACTACTGCTACTGCTGATACTAATGCTACATCTACTACTGCTACTGCTGCTGCTGATACTAATGCTACATCTACTACTGCTACTGCTGATACTAATGCTACATCTACTACTGCTACTGCTGCTGCTGATACTAATGCTACATCTACTACTGCTACTGCTGATACTAATGCTACATCTACTACTGCTACTGCTACTGCTGATACTAATGCTACATCTACTACTGCTACTGATACTAATGCTACATCTACTACTGCTACTGCTGATACTAATGCTACATCTACTACTGCTACTGCTGCTGCTGATACTAATGCTACATCTACTACTGCTACTGCTGATACTAATGCTACATCTACTACTGCTACTGCTGCTGCTGATACTAATGCTACATCTACTACTGCTACTGCTGATACTAATGCTACATCTACTACTGCTACTGCTGATACTAATGCTACATCTACTACTGCTACTGCTACTGCTGATACTAATGCTACATCTACTACTGCTACTGCTGATACTAATGCTACATCTACTACTGCTACTGCTGATACTAATGCTACATCTACTACTGCTACTGCTGCTGCTGATACTAATGCTACATCTACTACTGCTACTGCTGATACTAATGCTACATCTACTACTGCTACTGCTGATACTAATGCTACATCTACTACTGCTACTGCTGATACTAATGCTACATCTACTACTGCTACTGCTGCTGCTGATACTAATGCTACATCTACTACTGCTACTGCTGATACTAATGCTACATCTACTACTGCTACTGCTACTGCTGATACTAATGCTACATCTACTACTGCTACTGCTGATACTAATGCTACATCTACTACTGCTACTGCTGATACTAATGCTACATCTACTACTGCTACTGCTGCTGCTGATACTAATGCTACATCTACTACTGCTACTGCTGATACTAATGCTACATCTACTACTGCTACTGCTGCTGCTGATACTAATGCTACATCTACTACTGCTACTGCTGATACTAATGCTACATCTACTACTGCTACTGCTGATACTAATGCTACATCTACTACTGCTACTGCTGCTGCTGATACTAATGCTACATCTACTACTGCTACTGCTGATACTAATGCTACATCTACTACTGCTACTGCTGCTGCTGATACTAATGCTACATCTACTACTGCTACTGCTGATACTAATGCTACATCTACTACTGCTACTGCTGATACTAATGCTACATCTACTACTGCTACTGCTGATACTAATGCTACATCTACTACTGCTACTGCTGATACTAATGCTACATCTACTACTGCTACTGCTGATACTAATGCTACATCTACTACTGCTACTGCTACTGCTGATACTAATGCTACATCTACTACTGCTACTGCTACTGCTGATACTAATGCTACATCTACTACTGCTACTGCTACTGCTGATACTAATGCTACATCTACTACTGCTACTGCTACTGCTGATACTAATGCTACATCTACTACTGCTACTGCTGCTGCTGATACTAATGCTACATCTACTACTGCTACTGCTGATACTAATGCTACATCTACTACTGCTACTGCTGCTGCTGATACTAATGCTACATCTACTACTGCTACTGCTGATACTAATGCTACATCTACTACTGCTACTGCTGATACTAATGCTACATCTACTACTGCTACTGCTGCTGCTGATACTAATGCTACATCTACTACTGCTACTGCTGCTGCTGATACTAATGCTACATCTACTACTGCTACTGCTGATACTAATGCTACATCTACTACTGCTACTGCTGATACTAATGCTACATCTACTACTGCTACTGCTGATACTAATGCTACATCTACTACTGCTACTGCTGCTGCTGATACTAATGCTACATCTACTACTGCTACTGCTGATACTAATGCTACATCTACTACTGCTACTGCTGCTGCTGATACTAATGCTACATCTACTACTGCTACTGCTGATACTAATGCTACATCTACTACTGCTACTGCTGATACTAATGCTACATCTACTACTGCTACTGCTGCTGCTGATACTAATGCTACATCTACTACTGCTACTGCTACTGCTGATACTAATGCTACATCTACTACTGCTACTGCTGCTGCTAATGCTACATCTACTACTGCTACTGCTGATACTAATGCTACATCTACTACTGCTACTGCTGATACTAATGCTACATCTACTACTGCTACTGCTGATACTAATGCTACATCTACTACTGCTACTGCTGATACTAATGCTACATCTACTACTGCTACTGCTGATACTAATGCTACATCTACTACTGCTACTGCTACTGCTGATACTAATGCTACATCTACTACTGCTACTGCTGCTGCTGATACTAATGCTACATCTACTACTGCTACTGCTGATACTAATGCTACATCTACTACTGCTACTGCTACTGCTGATACTAATGCTACATCTACTACTGCTACTGCTGATACTAATGCTACATCTACTACTGCTACTGCTGATACTAATGCTACATCTACTACTGCTACTGCTGCTGCTGATACTAATGCTACATCTACTACTGCTACTGCTGATACTAATGCTACATCTACTACTGCTACTGCTGCTGCTGATACTAATGCTACATCTACTACTGCTACTGCTGATACTAATGCTACATCTACTACTGCTACTGCTGATACTAATGCTACATCTACTACTGCTACTGCTGCTGCTGATACTAATGCTACATCTACTACTGCTACTGCTGATACTAATGCTACATCTACTACTGCTACTGCTGCTGCTGATACTAATGCTACATCTACTACTGCTACTGCTGATACTAATGCTACATCTACTACTGCTACTGCTGATACTAATGCTACATCTACTACTGCTACTGCTGATACTAATGCTACATCTACTACTGCTACTGCTGATACTAATGCTACATCTACTACTGCTACTGCTGATACTAATGCTACATCTACTACTGCTACTGCTGATACTAATGCTACATCTACTACTGCTACTGCTACTGCTGATACTAATGCTACATCTACTACTGCTACTGCTACTGCTGATACTAATGCTACATCTACTACTGCTACTGCTGCTGCTAATGCTACATCTACTACTGCTACTGCTACTGCTGATACTAATGCTACATCTACTACTGCTACTGCTACTGCTAATGCTACATCTACTACTGCTACTGCTGATACTAATGCTACATCTACTGCTGCTACTGCTACTGCTGATACTAATGCTACATCTACTACTGCTACTGCTGATACTAATGCTACATCTACTACTGCTACTGCTGCTGCTGATACTAATGCTACATCTACTACTGCTACTGCTGATACTAATGCTACATCTACTACTGCTACTGCTGCTGCTGATACTAATGCTACATCTACTACTGCTACTGCTGATACTAATGCTACATCTACTACTGCTACTGCTACTGCTGATACTAATGCTACATCTACTACTGCTACTGCTACTGCTGATACTAATGCTACATCTACTACTGCTACTGCTGCTGCTAATGCTACATCTACTACTGCTACTGCTACTGCTGATACTAATGCTACATCTACTACTGCTACTGCTGCTGCTGATACTAATGCTACATCTACTACTGCTACTGCTGATACTAATGCTACATCTACTACTGCTACTGCTGCTGCTGATACTAATGCTACATCTACTACTGCTACTGCTGATACTAATGCTACATCTACTACCTGCTGCTGCTGATACTAATGCTACATCTACTACTGCTACTGCTGATACTAATGCTACATCTACTACTGCTACTGCTACTGCTGATACTAATGCTACATCTACTACTGCTACTGCTACTGCTGATACTAATGCTACATCTACTACTGCTACTGCTGCTGCTAATGCTACATCTACTACTGCTACTGCTACTGCTGATACTAATGCTACATCTACTACTGCTACTGCTGATACTAATGCTACATCTACTACTGCTACTGCTGCTGCTGATACTAATGCTACATCTACTACTGCTACTGCTGATACTAATGCTACATCTACTACTGCTACTGCTGCTGCTGATACTAATGCTACATCTACTACTGCTACTGCTGATACTAATGCTACATCTACTACTGCTACTGCTGATACTAATGCTACATCTACTACTGCTACTGCTGCTGCTGATACTAATGCTACATCTACTACTGCTACTGCTGCTGCTGATACTAATGCTACATCTACTACTGCTACTGCTGATACTAATGCTACATCTACTACTGCTACTGCTGATACTAATGCTACATCTACTACTGCTACTGCTGATACTAATGCTACATCTACTACTGCTACTGCTGCTGCTGATACTAATGCTACATCTACTACTGCTACTGCTGATACTAATGCTACATCTACTACTGCTACTGCTGCTGCTGATACTAATGCTACATCTACTACTGCTACTGCTGATACTAATGCTACATCTACTACTGCTACTGCTGATACTAATGCTACATCTACTACTGCTACTGCTGCTGCTGATACTAATGCTACATCTACTACTGCTACTGCTACTGCTGATACTAATGCTACATCTACTACTGCTACTGCTGCTGCTAATGCTACATCTACTACTGCTACTGCTGATACTAATGCTACATCTACTACTGCTACTGCTGATACTAATGCTACATCTACTACTGCTACTGCTGATACTAATGCTACATCTACTACTGCTACTGCTGATACTAATGCTACATCTACTACTGCTACTGCTGATACTAATGCTACATCTACTACTGCTACTGCTGCTGCTGATACTAATGCTACATCTACTACTGCTACTGCTGATACTAATGCTACATCTACTACTGCTACTGCTGCTGCTGATACTAATGCTACATCTACTACTGCTACTGCTGATACTAATGCTACATCTACTACTGCTACTGCTACTGCTGATACTAATGCTACATCTACTACTGCTACTGCTGATACTAATGCTACATCTACTACTGCTACTGCTGATACTAATGCTACATCTACTACTGCTACTGCTGCTGCTGATACTAATGCTACATCTACTACTGCTACTGCTGATACTAATGCTACATCTACTACTGCTACTGCTGCTGCTGATACTAATGCTACATCTACTACTGCTACTGCTGATACTAATGCTACATCTACTACTGCTACTGCTGATACTAATGCTACATCTACTACTGCTACTGCTGCTGCTGATACTAATGCTACATCTACTACTGCTACTGCTGATACTAATGCTACATCTACTACTGCTACTGCTGCTGCTGATACTAATGCTACATCTACTACTGCTACTGCTGATACTAATGCTACATCTACTACTGCTACTGCTGATACTAATGCTACATCTACTACTGCTACTGCTGATACTAATGCTACATCTACTACTGCTACTGCTGATACTAATGCTACATCTACTACTGCTACTGCTGATACTAATGCTACATCTACTACTGCTACTGCTACTGCTGATACTAATGCTACATCTACTACTGCTACTGCTACTGCTGATACTAATGCTACATCTACTACTGCTACTGCTACTGCTGATACTAATGCTACATCTACTACTGCTACTGCTACTGCTGATACTAATGCTACATCTACTACTGCTACTGCTGCTGCTGATACTAATGCTACATCTACTACTGCTACTGCTGATACTAATGCTACATCTACTACTGCTACTGCTGCTGCTGATACTAATGCTACATCTACTACTGCTACTGCTGATACTAATGCTACATCTACTACTGCTACTGCTGATACTAATGCTACATCTACTACTGCTACTGCTGCTGCTGATACTAATGCTACATCTACTACTGCTACTGCTGCTGCTGATACTAATGCTACATCTACTACTGCTACTGCTGATACTAATGCTACATCTACTACTGCTACTGCTGATACTAATGCTACATCTACTACTGCTACTGCTGATACTAATGCTACATCTACTACTGCTACTGCTGCTGCTGATACTAATGCTACATCTACTACTGCTACTGCTGATACTAATGCTACATCTACTACTGCTACTGCTGCTGCTGATACTAATGCTACATCTACTACTGCTACTGCTGATACTAATGCTACATCTACTACTGCTACTGCTGATACTAATGCTACATCTACTACTGCTACTGCTGCTGCTGATACTAATGCTACATCTACTACTGCTACTGCTACTGCTGATACTAATGCTACATCTACTACTGCTACTGCTGCTGCTAATGCTACATCTACTACTGCTACTGCTGATACTAATGCTACATCTACTACTGCTACTGCTGATACTAATGCTACATCTACTACTGCTACTGCTGATACTAATGCTACATCTACTACTGCTACTGCTGATACTAATGCTACATCTACTACTGCTACTGCTGATACTAATGCTACATCTACTACTGCTACTGCTACTGCTGATACTAATGCTACATCTACTACTGCTACTGCTGCTGCTGATACTAATGCTACATCTACTACTGCTACTGCTGATACTAATGCTACATCTACTACTGCTACTGCTACTGCTGATACTAATGCTACATCTACTACTGCTACTGCTGATACTAATGCTACATCTACTACTGCTACTGCTGATACTAATGCTACATCTACTACTGCTACTGCTGCTGCTGATACTAATGCTACATCTACTACTGCTACTGCTGATACTAATGCTACATCTACTACTGCTACTGCTGCTGCTGATACTAATGCTACATCTACTACTGCTACTGCTGATACTAATGCTACATCTACTACTGCTACTGCTGATACTAATGCTACATCTACTACTGCTACTGCTGCTGCTGATACTAATGCTACATCTACTACTGCTACTGCTGATACTAATGCTACATCTACTACTGCTACTGCTGCTGCTGATACTAATGCTACATCTACTACTGCTACTGCTGATACTAATGCTACATCTACTACTGCTACTGCTGATACTAATGCTACATCTACTACTGCTACTGCTGATACTAATGCTACATCTACTACTGCTACTGCTGATACTAATGCTACATCTACTACTGCTACTGCTGATACTAATGCTACATCTACTACTGCTACTGCTGATACTAATGCTACATCTACTACTGCTACTGCTACTGCTGATACTAATGCTACATCTACTACTGCTACTGCTACTGCTGATACTAATGCTACATCTACTACTGCTACTGCTGCTGCTAATGCTACATCTACTACTGCTACTGCTACTGCTGATACTAATGCTACATCTACTACTGCTACTGCTACTGCTAATGCTACATCTACTACTGCTACTGCTGATACTAATGCTACATCTACTGCTGCTACTGCTACTGCTGATACTAATGCTACATCTACTACTGCTACTGCTGATACTAATGCTACATCTACTACTGCTACTGCTGCTGCTGATACTAATGCTACATCTACTACTGCTACTGCTGATACTAATGCTACATCTACTACTGCTACTGCTGCTGCTGATACTAATGCTACATCTACTACTGCTACTGCTGATACTAATGCTACATCTACTACTGCTACTGCTACTGCTGATACTAATGCTACATCTACTACTGCTACTGCTACTGCTGATACTAATGCTACATCTACTACTGCTACTGCTGCTGCTAATGCTACATCTACTACTGCTACTGCTACTGCTGATACTAATGCTACATCTACTACTGCTACTGCTGCTGCTGATACTAATGCTACATCTACTACTGCTACTGCTGATACTAATGCTACATCTACTACTGCTACTGCTGCTGCTGATACTAATGCTACATCTACTACTGCTACTGCTGATACTAATGCTACATCTACTACTGCTACTGCTGCTGCTGATACTAATGCTACATCTACTACTGCTACTGCTGATACTAATGCTACATCTACTACTGCTACTGCTACTGCTGATACTAATGCTACATCTACTACTGCTACTGCTACTGCTGATACTAATGCTACATCTACTACTGCTACTGCTGCTGCTAATGCTACATCTACTACTGCTACTGCTACTGCTGATACTAATGCTACATCTACTGCTGCTACTGCTAATGCTACATCTACTACTGCTACTGCTGATACTAATGCTACATCTACTGCTGCTACTGCTACTGCTGATACTAATGCTACATCTACTACTGCTACTGCTGATACTAATGCTACATCTACTACTGCTACTGCTGATACTAATGCTACATCTACTACTGCTACTGCTGCTGCTAATGCTACATCTACTGCTGCTACTGCTACTGCTGATACTAATGCTACATCTACTGCTGCTACTGCTAATGCTACATCTACTACTGCTACTGCTGATACTAATGCTACATCTACTGCTGCTACTGCTAATGCTACATCTACTACTGCTACTGCTGATACTAATGCTACATCTACTACTGCTACTGCTACTGCTGATACTAATGCTACATCTACTACTGCTACTGCTGATACTAATGCTACATCTACTACTGCTACTGCTGATACTAATGCTACATCTACTACTGCTACTGCTGATACTAATGCTACATCTACTACTGCTACTGCTACTGCTGATACTAATGCTACATCTACTACTGCTACTGCTACTGCTGATACTAATGCTACATCTACTACTGCTACTGCTGCTGCTGATACTAATGCTACATCTACTACTGCTACTGCTGCTGCTGATACTAATGCTACATCTACTACTGCTACTGCTGATACTAATGCTACATCTACTACTGCTGATACTAATGCTACATCTACTACTGCTACTGCTGATACTAATGCTACATCTACTACTGCTACTGCTGATACTAATGCTACATCTACTACTGCTACTGCTGATACTAATGCTACATCTACTACTGCTACTGCTGCTGCTGATACTAATGCTACATCTACTACTGCTACTGCTGATACTAATGCTACATCTACTACTGCTACTGCTGCTGCTGATACTAATGCTACATCTACTACTGCTACTGCTGATACTAATGCTACATCTACTACTGCTACTGCTGATACTAATGCTACATCTACTACTGCTACTGCTGCTGCTGATACTAATGCTACATCTACTACTGCTACTGCTGATACTAATGCTACATCTACTACTGCTACTGCTGCTGCTGATACTAATGCTACATCTACTACTGCTACTGCTGATACTAATGCTACATCTACTACTGCTACTGCTGCTGCTGATACTAATGCTACATCTACTACTGCTACTGCTGATACTAATGCTACATCTACTACTGCTACTGCTGATACTAATGCTACATCTACTACTGCTACTGCTACTGCTGATACTAATGCTACATCTACTACTGCTACTGCTACTGCTGATACTAATGCTACATCTACTACTGCTACTGCTGCTGCTAATGCTACATCTACTACTGCTACTGCTACTGCTGATACTAATGCTACATCTACTACTGCTACTGCTACTGCTAATGCTACATCTACTACTGCTACTGCTGATACTAATGCTACATCTACTGCTGCTACTGCTACTGCTGATACTAATGCTACATCTACTACTGCTACTGCTGATACTAATGCTACATCTACTACTGCTACTGCTGCTGCTGATACTAATGCTACATCTACTACTGCTACTGCTGATACTAATGCTACATCTACTACTGCTACTGCTGCTGCTGATACTAATGCTACATCTACTACTGCTACTGCTGATACTAATGCTACATCTACTACTGCTACTGCTGATACTAATGCTACATCTACTACTGCTACTGCTGCTGCTGATACTAATGCTACATCTACTACTGCTACTGCTGCTGCTGATACTAATGCTACATCTACTACTGCTACTGCTGATACTAATGCTACATCTACTACTGCTACTGCTGATACTAATGCTACATCTACTACTGCTACTGCTGATACTAATGCTACATCTACTACTGCTACTGCTGCTGCTGATACTAATGCTACATCTACTACTGCTACTGCTGATACTAATGCTACATCTACTACTGCTACTGCTGCTGCTGATACTAATGCTACATCTACTACTGCTACTGCTGATACTAATGCTACATCTACTACTGCTACTGCTGATACTAATGCTACATCTACTACTGCTACTGCTGCTGCTGATACTAATGCTACATCTACTACTGCTACTGCTGATACTAATGCTACATCTACTACTGCTACTGCTGCTGCTGATACTAATGCTACATCTACTACTGCTACTGCTGATACTAATGCTACATCTACTACTGCTACTGCTGCTGCTGATACTAATGCTACATCTACTACTGCTACTGCTGATACTAATGCTACATCTACTACTGCTACTGCTGATACTAATGCTACATCTACTACTGCTACTGCTACTGCTGATACTAATGCTACATCTACTACTGCTACTGCTACTGCTGATACTAATGCTACATCTACTACTGCTACTGCTGCTGCTAATGCTACATCTACTACTGCTACTGCTACTGCTGATACTAATGCTACATCTACTACTGCTACTGCTACTGCTAATGCTACATCTACTACTGCTACTGCTGATACTAATGCTACATCTACTGCTGCTACTGCTACTGCTGATACTAATGCTACATCTACTACTGCTACTGCTGATACTAATGCTACATCTACTACTGCTACTGCTGCTGCTGATACTAATGCTACATCTACTACTGCTACTGCTGATACTAATGCTACATCTACTACTGCTACTGCTACTGCTGATACTAATGCTACATCTACTACTGCTACTGCTACTGCTGATACTAATGCTACATCTACTACTGCTACTGCTGCTGCTAATGCTACATCTACTACTGCTACTGCTACTGCTGATACTAATGCTACATCTACTACTGCTACTGCTGCTGCTGATACTAATGCTACATCTACTACTGCTACTGCTGATACTAATGCTACATCTACTACTGCTACTGCTGCTGCTGATACTAATGCTACATCTACTACTGCTACTGCTGATACTAATGCTACATCTACTACTGCTACTGCTGCTGCTGATACTAATGCTACATCTACTACTGCTACTGCTGATACTAATGCTACATCTACTACTGCTACTGCTACTGCTGATACTAATGCTACATCTACTACTGCTACTGCTACTGCTGATACTAATGCTACATCTACTACTGCTACTGCTGCTGCTAATGCTACATCTACTACTGCTACTGCTACTGCTGATACTAATGCTACATCTACTGCTGCTACTGCTAATGCTACATCTACTACTGCTACTGCTGATACTAATGCTACATCTACTGCTGCTACTGCTACTGCTGATACTAATGCTACATCTACTACTGCTACTGCTGATACTAATGCTACATCTACTACTGCTACTGCTGATACTAATGCTACATCTACTGCTGCTACTGCTACTGCTGATACTAATGCTACATCTACTACTGCTACTGCTGATACTAATGCTACATCTACTACTGCTACTGCTGCTGCTAATGCTACATCTACTGCTGCTACTGCTACTGCTGATACTAATGCTACATCTACTGCTGCTACTGCTAATGCTACATCTACTACTGCTACTGCTGATACTAATGCTACATCTACTGCTGCTACTGCTAATGCTACATCTACTACTGCTACTGCTACTGCTGATACTAATGCTACATCTACTACTGCTACTGCTACTGCTGATACTAATGCTACATCTACTACTGCTACTGCTGATACTAATGCTACATCTACTACTGCTACTGCTGATACTAATGCTACATCTACTACTGCTACTGCTGATACTAATGCTACATCTACTACTGCTACTGCTACTGCTGATACTAATGCTACATCTACTACTGCTACTGCTACTGCTGATACTAATGCTACATCTACTACTGCTACTGCTGCTGCTGATACTAATGCTACATCTACTACTGCTACTGCTGCTGCTGATACTAATGCTACATCTACTACTGCTACTGCTGATACTAATGCTACATCTACTACTGCTACTGCTACTGCTGATACTAATGCTACATCTACTACTGCTACTGCTACTGCTGATACTAATGCTACATCTACTACTGCTACTGCTGATACTAATGCTACATCTACTACTGCTACTGCTACTGCTGATACTAATGCTACATCTACTACTGCTACTGCTACTGCTGATACTAATGCTACATCTACTACTGCTACTGCTACTGCTGATACTAATGCTACATCTACTACTGCTACTGCTACTGCTGATACTAATGCTACATCTACTACTGCTACTGCTGCTGCTGATACTAATGCTACATCTACTACTGCTACTGCTGATACTAATGCTACATCTACTACTGCTACTGCTGCTGCTGATACTAATGCTACATCTACTACTGCTACTGCTGATACTAATGCTACATCTACTACTGCTACTGCTACTGCTGATACTAATGCTACATCTACTACTGCTACTGCTACTGCTGATACTAATGCTACATCTACTACTGCTACTGCTGCTGCTAATGCTACATCTACTACTGCTACTGCTACTGCTGATACTAATGCTACATCTACTACTGCTACTGCTACTGCTGATACTAATGCTACATCTACTACTGCTACTGCTGCTGCTAATGCTACATCTACTACTGCTACTGCTACTGCTGATACTAATGCTACATCTACTACTGCTACTGCTGATACTAATGCTACATCTACTACTGCTACTGCTGATACTAATGCTACATCTACTACTGCTACTGCTGCTGCTGATACTAATGCTACATCTACTACTGCTACTGCTGATACTAATGCTACATCTACTACTGCTACTGCTGCTGCTGATACTAATGCTACATCTACTACTGCTACTGCTGATACTAATGCTACATCTACTACTGCTACTGCTGATACTAATGCTACATCTACTACTGCTACTGCTGCTGCTGATACTAATGCTACATCTACTACTGCTACTGCTGATACTAATGCTACATCTACTACTGCTACTGCTGCTGCTGATACTAATGCTACATCTACTACTGCTACTGCTGATACTAATGCTACATCTACTACTGCTACTGCTGCTGCTGATACTAATGCTACATCTACTACTGCTACTGCTGATACTAATGCTACATCTACTACTGCTACTGCTGATACTAATGCTACATCTACTACTGCTACTGCTACTGCTGATACTAATGCTACATCTACTACTGCTACTGCTACTGCTGATACTAATGCTACATCTACTACTGCTACTGCTGCTGCTAATGCTACATCTACTACTGCTACTGCTACTGCTGATACTAATGCTACATCTACTACTGCTACTGCTACTGCTAATGCTACATCTACTACTGCTACTGCTGATACTAATGCTACATCTACTACTGCTACTGCTGATACTAATGCTACATCTACTACTGCTACTGCTGATACTAATGCTACATCTACTACTGCTACTGCTGATACTAATGCTACATCTACTACTGCTACTGCTGCTGCTGATACTAATGCTACATCTACTACTGCTACTGCTGATACTAATGCTACATCTACTACTGCTACTGCTGCTGCTGATACTAATGCTACATCTACTACTGCTACTGCTGATACTAATGCTACATCTACTACTGCTACTGCTGATACTAATGCTACATCTACTACTGCTACTGCTGCTGCTGATACTAATGCTACATCTACTACTGCTACTGCTGCTGCTGATACTAATGCTACATCTACTACTGCTACTGCTGATACTAATGCTACATCTACTACTGCTACTGCTGATACTAATGCTACATCTACTACTGCTACTGCTGATACTAATGCTACATCTACTACTGCTACTGCTGCTGCTGATACTAATGCTACATCTACTACTGCTACTGCTGATACTAATGCTACATCTACTACTGCTACTGCTGCTGCTGATACTAATGCTACATCTACTACTGCTACTGCTGATACTAATGCTACATCTACTACTGCTACTGCTGATACTAATGCTACATCTACTACTGCTACTGCTGCTGCTGATACTAATGCTACATCTACTACTGCTACTGCTGATACTAATGCTACATCTACTACTGCTACTGCTGCTGCTGATACTAATGCTACATCTACTACTGCTACTGCTGATACTAATGCTACATCTACTACTGCTACTGCTGCTGCTGATACTAATGCTACATCTACTACTGCTACTGCTGATACTAATGCTACATCTACTACTGCTACTGCTGATACTAATGCTACATCTACTACTGCTACTGCTACTGCTGATACTAATGCTACATCTACTACTGCTACTGCTACTGCTGATACTAATGCTACATCTACTACTGCTACTGCTGCTGCTAATGCTACATCTACTACTGCTACTGCTACTGCTGATACTAATGCTACATCTACTGCTGCTACTGCTACTGCTGATACTAATGCTACATCTACTACTGCTACTGCTGATACTAATGCTACATCTACTACTGCTACTGCTGCTGCTGATACTAATGCTACATCTACTACTGCTACTGCTGCTGCTGATACTAATGCTACATCTACTACTGCTACTGCTGATACTAATGCTACATCTACTACTGCTACTGCTACTGCTGATACTAATGCTACATCTACTACTGCTACTGCTACTGCTGATACTAATGCTACATCTACTACTGCTACTGCTGCTGCTAATGCTACATCTACTACTGCTACTGCTACTGCTGATACTAATGCTACATCTACTACTGCTACTGCTGCTGCTGATACTAATGCTACATCTACTACTGCTACTGCTGATACTAATGCTACATCTACTACTGCTACTGCTGCTGCTGATACTAATGCTACATCTACTACTGCTACTGCTACTGCTGATACTAATGCTACATCTACTACTGCTACTGCTGCTGCTAATGCTACATCTACTACTGCTACTGCTACTGCTGATACTAATGCTACATCTACTACTGCTACTGCTGCTGCTGATACTAATGCTACATCTACTACTGCTACTGCTGATACTAATGCTACATCTACTACTGCTACTGCTGCTGCTGATACTAATGCTACATCTACTACTGCTACTGCTGATACTAATGCTACATCTACTACTGCTACTGCTGCTGCTAATGCTACATCTACTACTGCTACTGCTACTGCTGATACTAATGCTACATCTACTACTGCTACTGCTGCTGCTGATACTAATGCTACATCTACTACTGCTACTGCTGATACTAATGCTACATCTACTACTGCTACTGCTGCTGCTGATACTAATGCTACATCTACTACTGCTACTGCTACTGCTGATACTAATGCTACATCTACTACTGCTACTGCTGCTGCTAATGCTACATCTACTACTGCTACTGCTACTGCTGATACTAATGCTACATCTACTACTGCTACTGCTGCTGCTGATACTAATGCTACATCTACTACTGCTACTGCTGATACTAATGCTACATCTACTACTGCTACTGCTGCTGCTGATACTAATGCTACATCTACTACTGCTACTGCTACTGCTGATACTAATGCTACATCTACTACTGCTACTGCTGCTGCTGATACTAATGCTACATCTACTACTGCTACTGCTGATACTAATGCTACATCTACTACTGCTACTGCTGCTGCTGATACTAATGCTACATCTACTACTGCTACTGCTGATACTAATGCTACATCTACTACTGCTACTGCTACTGCTGATACTAATGCTACATCTACTACTGCTACTGCTACTGCTGATACTAATGCTACATCTACTACTGCTACTGCTGCTGCTAATGCTACATCTACTACTGCTACTGCTACTGCTGATACTAATGCTACATCTACTGCTGCTACTGCTAATGCTACATCTACTACTGCTACTGCTGATACTAATGCTACATCTACTGCTGCTACTGCTACTGCTGATACTAATGCTACATCTACTACTGCTACTGCTGATACTAATGCTACATCTACTACTGCTACTGCTGATACTAATGCTACATCTACTACTGCTACTGCTGCTGCTAATGCTACATCTACTACTGCTACTGCTGATACTAATGCTACATCTACTACTGCTACTGCTACTGCTGATACTAATGCTACATCTACTACTGCTACTGCTGATACTAATGCTACATCTACTACTGCTACTGCTGATACTAATGCTACATCTACTACTGCTACTGCTACTGCTGATACTAATGCTACATCTACTACTGCTACTGCTACTGCTGATACTAATGCTACATCTACTACTGCTACTGCTACTGCTGATACTAATGCTACATCTACTACTGCTACTGCTGATACTAATGCTACATCTACTACTGCTACTGCTACTGCTGATACTAATGCTACATCTACTACTGCTACTGCTGATACTAATGCTACATCTACTACTGCTACTGCTACTGCTGATACTAATGCTACATCTACTACTGCTACTGCTGATACTAATGCTACATCTACTACTGCTACTGCTGATACTAATGCTACATCTACTACTGCTACTGCTGATACTAATGCTACATCTACTACTGCTACTGCTGATACTAATGCTACATCTACTACTGCTACTGCTGCTGCTAATGCTACATCTACTACTGCTACTGCTGATACTAATGCTACATCTACTACTGCTACTGCTACTGCTGATACTAATGCTACATCTACTACTGCTACTGCTGATACTAATGCTACATCTACTACTGCTACTGCTGATACTAATGCTACATCTACTACTGCTACTGCTACTGCTGATACTAATGCTACATCTACTACTGCTACTGCTGATACTAATGCTACATCTACTACTGCTACTGCTACTGCTGATACTAATGCTACATCTACTACTGCTACTGCTGATACTAATGCTACATCTACTACTGCTACTGCTACTGCTGATACTAATGCTACATCTACTACTGCTACTGCTGATACTAATGCTACATCTACTACTGCTACTGCTACTGCTGATACTAATGCTACATCTACTACTGCTACTGCTGATACTAATGCTACATCTACTACTGCTACTGCTACTGCTGATACTAATGCTACATCTACTACTGCTACTGCTGATACTAATGCTACATCTACTACTGCTACTGCTGATACTAATGCTACATCTACTACTGCTACTGCTGATACTAATGCTACATCTACTACTGCTACTGCTGCTGCTGATACTAATGCTACATCTACTACTGCTACTGCTGATACTAATGCTACATCTACTACTGCTACTGCTGCTGCTGATACTAATGCTACATCTACTACTGCTACTGCTGATACTAATGCTACATCTACTACTGCTACTGCTGATACTAATGCTACATCTACTACTGCTACTGCTGCTGCTGATACTAATGCTACATCTACTACTGCTACTGCTGCTGCTGATACTAATGCTACATCTACTACTGCTACTGCTGATACTAATGCTACATCTACTACTGCTACTGCTGATACTAATGCTACATCTACTACTGCTACTGCTGATACTAATGCTACATCTACTACTGCTACTGCTGCTGCTGATACTAATGCTACATCTACTACTGCTACTGCTGATACTAATGCTACATCTACTACTGCTACTGCTGCTGCTGATACTAATGCTACATCTACTACTGCTACTGCTGATACTAATGCTACATCTACTACTGCTACTGCTGATACTAATGCTACATCTACTACTGCTACTGCTGCTGCTGATACTAATGCTACATCTACTACTGCTACTGCTGATACTAATGCTACATCTACTACTGCTACTGCTGCTGCTGATACTAATGCTACATCTACTACTGCTACTGCTGATACTAATGCTACATCTACTACTGCTACTGCTGCTGCTGATACTAATGCTACATCTACTACTGCTACTGCTGATACTAATGCTACATCTACTACTGCTACTGCTGATACTAATGCTACATCTACTACTGCTACTGCTACTGCTGATACTAATGCTACATCTACTACTGCTACTGCTACTGCTGATACTAATGCTACATCTACTACTGCTACTGCTGCTGCTAATGCTACATCTACTACTGCTACTGCTACTGCTGATACTAATGCTACATCTACTGCTGCTACTGCTACTGCTGATACTAATGCTACATCTACTACTGCTACTGCTGATACTAATGCTACATCTACTACTGCTACTGCTGCTGCTGATACTAATGCTACATCTACTACTGCTACTGCTGATACTAATGCTACATCTACTACTGCTACTGCTGCTGCTGATACTAATGCTACATCTACTACTGCTACTGCTGATACTAATGCTACATCTACTACTGCTACTGCTACTGCTGATACTAATGCTACATCTACTACTGCTACTGCTACTGCTGATACTAATGCTACATCTACTACTGCTACTGCTGCTGCTAATGCTACATCTACTACTGCTACTGCTACTGCTGATACTAATGCTACATCTACTACTGCTACTGCTGCTGCTAATGCTACATCTACTACTGCTACTGCTACTGCTGATACTAATGCTACATCTACTACTGCTACTGCTGCTGCTGATACTAATGCTACATCTACTACTGCTACTGCTGATACTAATGCTACATCTACTACTGCTACTGCTGCTGCTGATACTAATGCTACATCTACTACTGCTACTGCTGATACTAATGCTACATCTACTACTGCTACTGCTGCTGCTAATGCTACATCTACTACTGCTACTGCTACTGCTGATACTAATGCTACATCTACTACTGCTACTGCTGCTGCTGATACTAATGCTACATCTACTACTGCTACTGCTGATACTAATGCTACATCTACTACTGCTGCTGCTGATACTAATGCTACATCTACTACTGCTACTGCTACTGCTGATACTAATGCTACATCTACTACTGCTACTGCTGCTGCTAATGCTACATCTACTACTGCTACTGCTACTGCTGATACTAATGCTACATCTACTACTGCTACTGCTGCTGCTGATACTAATGCTACATCTACTACTGCTACTGCTGATACTAATGCTACATCTACTACTGCTACTGCTGCTGCTGATACTAATGCTACATCTACTACTGCTACTGCTACTGCTGATACTAATGCTACATCTACTACTGCTACTGCTGCTGCTGATACTAATGCTACATCTACTACTGCTACTGCTGATACTAATGCTACATCTACTACTGCTACTGCTGCTGCTGATACTAATGCTACATCTACTACTGCTACTGCTGATACTAATGCTACATCTACTACTGCTACTGCTACTGCTGATACTAATGCTACATCTACTACTGCTACTGCTACTGCTGATACTAATGCTACATCTACTACTGCTACTGCTGCTGCTAATGCTACATCTACTACTGCTACTGCTACTGCTGATACTAATGCTACATCTACTGCTGCTACTGCTAATGCTACATCTACTACTGCTACTGCTGATACTAATGCTACATCTACTGCTGCTACTGCTACTGCTGATACTAATGCTACATCTACTACTGCTACTGCTGATACTAATGCTACATCTACTACTGCTACTGCTGATACTAATGCTACATCTACTACTGCTACTGCTGCTGCTAATGCTACATCTACTACTGCTACTGCTGATACTAATGCTACATCTACTACTGCTACTGCTACTGCTGATACTAATGCTACATCTACTACTGCTACTGCTGATACTAATGCTACATCTACTACTGCTACTGCTGATACTAATGCTACATCTACTACTGCTACTGCTACTGCTGATACTAATGCTACATCTACTACTGCTACTGCTGATACTAATGCTACATCTACTACTGCTACTGCTACTGCTGATACTAATGCTACATCTACTACTGCTACTGCTGATACTAATGCTACATCTACTACTGCTACTGCTGATACTAATGCTACATCTACTACTGCTACTGCTGATACTAATGCTACATCTACTACTGCTACTGCTACTGCTGATACTAATGCTACATCTACTACTGCTACTGCTGATACTAATGCTACATCTACTACTGCTACTGCTGATACTAATGCTACATCTACTACTGCTACTGCTACTGCTGATACTAATGCTACATCTACTACTGCTGCTGCTGATACTAATGCTACATCTACTACTGCTACTGCTACTGCTGATACTAATGCTACATCTACTACTGCTACTGCTGCTGCTGATACTAATGCTACATCTACTACTGCTACTGCTGATACTAATGCTACATCTACTACTGCTACTGCTACTGCTGATACTAATGCTACATCTACTACTGCTACTGCTGATACTAATGCTACATCTACTACTGCTACTGCTGCTGCTAATGCTACATCTACTACTGCTACTGCTACTGCTGATACTAATGCTACATCTACTGCTGCTACTGCTGATACTAATGCTACATCTACTGCTGCTACTGCTGATACTAATGCTACATCTACTACTGCTACTGCTGATACTAATGCTACATCTACTGCTGCTACTGCTGATACTAATGCTACATCTACTGCTGCTACTGCTGATACTAATGCTACATCTACTGCTGCTACTGCTGATACTAATGCTACATCTACTGCTGCTACTGCTGATACTAATGCTACATCTACTACTGCTACTGCTGCTGCTAATGCTACATCTACTACTGCTACTGCTACTGCTGATACTAATGCTACATCTACTACTGCTACTGCTGATACTAATGCTACATCTACTACTGCTACTGCTGATACTAATGCTACATCTACTGCTGCTACTGCTGATACTAATGCTACATCTACTGCTGCTACTGCTGATACTAATGCTACATCTACTACTGCTACTGCTGATACTAATGCTACATCTACTGCTGCTACTGCTGATACTAATGCTACATCTACTGCTGCTACTGCTGATACTAATGCTACATCTACTGCTGCTACTGCTGATACTAATGCTACATCTACTGCTGCTACTGCTGATACTAATGCTACATCTACTGCTGCTACTGCTGATACTAATGCTACATCTACTACTGCTACTGCTGATACTAATGCTACATCTACTACTGCTACTGCTGATACTAATGCTACATCTACTACTGCTACTGCTGATACTAATGCTACATCTACTGCTGCTACTGCTGCTACTAATGCTACATCTACTACTGCTACTGCTGCTGCTAATGCTACATCTACTACTGCTACTGCTGATACTAATGCTACATCTACTACTGCTACTGCTGATACTAATGCTACATCTACTACTGCTACTGCTGATACTAATGCTACATCTACTACTGCTACTGCTGATACTAATGCTACATCTACTACTGCTACTGCTGATACTAATGCTACATCTACTACTGCTACTGCTGCTGCTAATGCTACATCTACTACTGCTACTGCTACTGCTGATACTAATGCTACATCTACTACTGCTACTGCTGATACTAATGCTACATCTACTACTGCTACTGCTGATACTAATGCTACATCTACTACTGCTACTGCTGCTGCTAATGCTACATCTACTACTGCTACTGCTACTGCTGATACTAATGCTACATCTACTACTGCTGCTACTGCTGCTTCTACTACCAATAATGTTACTGCTACTGCTTTTTCTGCTCTATTACTACTACTACTACTACTGCTACATCTACTACTACTAGTACTACTACTACTACTGCTTCTACTACCATTAAAACTGCTGCTGCGACTGCTTTCGGTACTTTAACTACTGTATCATACTTGTTATTTACTCATTCTACATCAGTTTTACCGTTTGTACCTGTAAAAACCTTTTGTTGCCATGGAAACAAACAGATAAAAATATCTTCTTCAACCTTTGACCTTTGTCACTTCTTCAGGATGCCCTGCCCTCACCTCTCCCTAACTCTCTGGGTGTAGTTGCTGGTTGGGGAATTTCCAACATCAATGCCTCCTCCCCTTCTGGTGACCCCCCTATGCTGACCTCTGACCTTGGGATGACCTCTGATCTCCTGCAGTACGTGAAGCTGCCGGTGGTTTCTCAGGACGAGTGTCAGGCGAGCTATACCTCACGCTCTGTCAGCTACAACATCACGGACAACATGTTCTGCGCCGGCTTCTTCGAGGGTGGACGGGACACCTGCCTGGGGGACAGCGGGGGGGCATTTGTAATGGAGGATAGGGTCAGCCGGAGGTGGGTAGTGTTTGGGTTGGTGTCCTGGGGCGGGCCGGAGGAATGTGGGAGTCAGAGGGTGTATGGAGTCTACACCCGAGTGGAGAAGTATGTGGAGTGGATACAGACACAGCTCCAGGCTGCGCCCTGGTGGTAAGACCAACATAATACTGCCCCCTGGTGGTAAGACCGACATCATGCTGCCCCCTGGGGGTAAGACCGACATCATGCTGCCCCCTGGGGGTAAGACCGACATCATGCTGCCCCCTGGGGGTAAGACCGACATCATGCTGCCCCCTGGGGGTAAGACCGACATCATGCTGCCCCCTGGGGGTAAGACCGACATCATGCTGCCCCCTGGGGGTAAGACCGACATCATGCTGCCCCCTGGGGGTAAGACCGGCATCATGCTGCCCCCTGGGGGTAAGACCGACATCATACTGCCCCCTGGTGTTAAGACAGACATCATGCTGCCCCCTGGTGGTAAGACAGACATAATACTGCCCCCTGGTGGTAAGACTGACATCATGCTGCCCCCTGGTGTTAAGACCGACATCATGCTGCCCCCTGGTGGTAAGACAGACATCATGCTGCCCCCTGGTGGTAAGACCGACATCATGCTGCCCCCTGGTGTTAAGACAGACATCATACTGCCCCCTGGTGGTAAGACAGACATCATGCTGCCCCCTGGTGGTAAGACCGACATCATACTGCCCCCTGGTGTTAAGACAGACATCATGCTGCCCCCTGGTGGTAAGACCGACATCATACTGCCCCCTGGTGTTAAGACAGACATCATGCTGCCCCCTGGTGGTAAGACCGACATCATACTGCCCCCTGGTGTTAAGACAGACATCATACTGCCCCCTGGGGGTAAGACAGACATAATACTGCCCCCTGGGGGTAAGACAGACATAATACTGCCCCCTGGCGGTAAGACAGACACAATACTGCCCCCTGGGGGTAAGACAGACATAATACTGCCCCCTGGGGGTAAGACAGACATAATACTGCCCCCTGGGGGTAAGGCGTTCATCATACTGCCCCCTGGGGGTAAGACAGACATAATACTGCCCCCTGGGGGTAAGACAGACATAATACTGCCCCCTGGGGGTAAGACAGACATAATACTGCCCCCTGGGGGTAAGACAGACATAATACTGCCCCCTGGGGGTAAGACAGACATAATACTGCCCCCTGGGGGTAAGGCGTTCATCATACTGCCCCCTGGCGGTAAGACAGACATAATACTGCCCCCTGGCGGTAAGACAGACATCATGCTGCCCCCTGGCGGTAAGACAGACATAATACTGCCCCCTGGCGGTAAGACAGACATAATACTGCCCCCTGGCGGTAAGACAGACATCATGCTGCCCCCTGGGGGTAAGGCGTTCATCATACTGCCCCCTGGCGGTTAGACAGACATAATGCTGTCCACCAAACACCTGAACTCCATTTTCTATCCCAGAATGCTTTGCTACACTCCATTTTGTGTTTTATGTGTGACCTCCTGCCTCTGACAGGCAGAAATCAGAATATTATTACAGATTATTAGATGTTTAAAAGACATGTATTTTGTCCTGCTATTTCTGTACTGACATATCTTATACATATCTTATACTGTACATATCTTAAACAATCTGTCACTGGGTTATTTTATTCTATTTTGCACTCTGATGTATGAATTATATGAAATGTCTTATGAAGGCACTGAAATAAAAACTTCTTGCAAACAAATGTCACATTTTCTGGAAGTCATTAAGTTATCAGTCACAGCTAGTTTCTGTATATTATATCATTTTACAGATGTTAGAAATTCTAAAGCAAAAGTCTTAAAGTAGAAAAGTTTGTAACTTATCGTGAACCTTTGAAAGTACCATACAACAATAAAAACTGTCTCTTTCTCTAGATTCTTGACATACCATACTATGGTTTTTCTACACTTGAAAAACATACTATACTATAATGTTTTTTCTAGATGTTTGACAACAGACCATAATATGTTCTTTCATGATTTTGTAACAACATACTATAACATTTATTATAGATTTCTGTCGATACGATACTGTGTTTTTTCGTGATTTTTGACAAAATGATTTCCTAGGATGTTATACCAGATTTTTCTATATTTTTCGCAACATGCTATGACATTTTTCCAAGATTTGTTACGAAATGCTATCCTAGGACATTTTGTCTAGATTTTTGAGCACATATGTTTTTTTTCCAGATTTTTCATGACATGCTGTACTAAAATGTTTTTTTCTAGATGTTTGATGACATGCTATTCTATGTTTTATCTAGATTTTTGACAAGGTACCATTCTATGACATTTATTTTTATAATTTTGATGACATACTATACTATAACATTTTGTTGCATAATTTTGAACAACATGCTATACTATTTTTTTCTTTTCTTGCTGCAATTTTGGATGACATGCTATAGTATGATGTTTTTTTTCTAGATTTTTGATGACATACTAGGACTTTTTTTATGATTTTGTACGACATACTATCCTATGATGTTTTATTGCAAGTTTTGACGGCATGTTACACTATGACTTGTTTCCCAATTTTTGATGATATATTTTGGAATGACATTTTTTCTAGATTTTTGACGACATGCTATACTGTTTATTTCTAGATATTTGATGACATACCATATTATGATGTTGTTTCTAGGCTTTTGACTATCACCATACCATAAAGTTTCTCGTAGATTTCTGACAACTTGCTATGCTATGACATTTTTTCTAGATTTTTATGACTTGCTATACCATGACCCTTATCCCAATTTTTTATGATATACGTTACTGTGACTTTTTTCAAGATTTCTGACAACATACAATACTATAATGTTACTTCTAGACTTATTACGACTTGCTATACTGTGCTGATTTTTCATGATTTTGGATGACATACCTGATTAGTACATTTTCTAAAGATTTTGGACAACATGCTATACTTTGTCTTTTTTCTAGATTGTTGATGACGTCCTTTACTATTTACTAGAATTTCATCAAAAATCATTAAAAAATATTATAGTATAGCATGTCGTCCAAAGCCATGAAAAAAAGTCATAGTATAGCATGTGGTCCAAAATCATGAAAAAAGTCATAGTATAGCATGTGGTCCAAAATCATGAAAAAACGTCATAGTATAGCATGTCGTCCAAAACCATGAAAAAAAGTCATAGTATAGCATGTCGTCCGAAATCATGAAAAAAAGTCATAGTATAGCATGTCGTCAAAAATCATGAAATAAAGTCATAGTATAGCATGTCGTCAAAAACCATGAAAAAACGTCATAGTATAGCATGTCGTCCAAAATCATGTAAAAAATTCATAGTATAGCATGACGTCAAAAATAATGAAAAAAAGTCATAGTATTGCATGTCGTTCAAAATCATGAAAAAAAGTCATAGTATAGCATGTCGTCCAAAATCATGAAAAAAAGTAATAGTATTGCATGTCGTTCAAAATCATGAAAAAAAGTCATAGTATAGCATGTCGTCCAAAATCATGTAAAAAAGTCATAGTATAGCATGTCGTTCAAAATCATGAAAAAAAGTCATAGTATAGCATGTCGTTCAAAATCATGAAAAAAAGTAATAGTATTGCATGTCGTTCAAAATCATGAAAAAAAGTCATAGTATAGCATGTCGTTCAAAATCATGAAAAAAAGTCATAGTATAGCATGTCGTCGAAAATCATGAAAAAAACTCCCAGTATAGCATGTCGTCCAAAATCATGAAAAAAAGTCATAGTATAGCATGTCATCAAAAATCATGAAAAAAAGTCCCAGTATAGCATGTCGTCGAAAATCATGAAAAAATCCAAGTATAGCATGTCGTCCAAAATCATGAAAAAAAGTCCCAGTATAGCATGTCGTCCAAAATCATGAAAAAAAGTCCCAGTATAGCATGTCGTTCAAAATCATGAAAAAAAGTCATAGTATAGCATGTCGTCAGAAATCATGAAAAAAAGTCCCAGTATAGCATGTCGTCCAAAATCATGAAAAAAGTCATAGTATAGCATGTCGTCCAAAATCATGAAAAAAAGTCATAGTATAGCATGTCGTCCAAAATCATGAAAAAAAGTAATAGTATAGCATGTCGTCCAAAATCATGAGAAAAAGTCATAGTATAGCATGTCGTCCAAAATCATGAAAAAACATTATAGCATAGCATGTCATCAAAAACCATGAAAAAAAGTCATAGTATAGCATGTCGTCCAAAATCATGAAAACACATTATAGCATAGCATGTCATCAAAAACCATGAAAAAAAGTCATAGTATAGCATGTCGTCCGAAATCATGAAAAAACATTATAGCATAGCATGTCATCAAAAACCATGAAAAAACGTCATAGTATAGCATGTCGTCCAAAATCATGAAAAAACGTCAGTATAGCATGTCGTCCAAAATCATGTAAAAAAGTCATAGTATAGCATGTCGTTCAAAATCATGAAAAAAAGTCATAGTATAGCATGTCGTCAAAAATCATGAAAAAAAGTCATAGTATAGCATGTCGTTCAAAATCATGAAAAAAAGTCATAGTATAGCATGTCGTCCAAAATCATGAAAAAAAGTCATAGTATAGCATGTCGTTCAAAATCATGAAAAAAAGTCATAGTATAGCATGTCGTTCAAAATCATGAAAAAAAGTCATAGTATAGCATGTCGTCCAAAATCATGAAAAAAAGTCATAGTATAGCATGTCGTCAAAAATCATGAAAAAAAGTCATAGTATAGCATGTCGTCAAAAATCATGAAAAAAAGTCACAGTATTGCATGTCGTTCAAAATCATGTAAAAAAGTCATAGTATAGCATGTCGTTCAAAATCATGAAAAAAAGTCATAGTATAGCATGTCGTCAAAAATCATGAAAAAAAGTCATAGTATAGCATGTCGTTCAAAATCATGAAAAAAAGTCATAGTATAGCATGTCGTCCAAAATCATGTAAAAAAGTCATAGTATAGCATGTCAAAATCATAGCATGTCGTTCAAAATCATGAAAAAAAGTCATAGTATAGCATGTCGTCCAAAATCATGAAAAAAAGTCATAGTATAGCATGTCGTCAAAAATCATGAAAAAAAGTCATAGTATAGCATGTCGTTCAAAATCATGAAAAAAAGTCATAGTATAGCATGTCGTCAAAAATCATGAAAAAAAGTCACAGTATTGCATGTCGTTCAAAATCATGAAAAAAAGTCATAGTATAGCATGTCGTCAAAAATCATGAAAAAAAGTCACAGTATTGCATGTCGTTCAAAATCATGAAAAAAAGTCATAGTATTGCATGTCGTCCAAAATCATGTAAAAAAGTCACAGTATAGCATGTCATTCAAAATCATGAAAAAAAGTCATAGTATAGCATGTGGTCCAAAATCATGTAAAAAATTCATAGTATAGCATGTCGTCAAAAACCATGAAAAAAGTCATAGTATAGCATGTCGTCCAAAATCATGTAAAAAATTCATAGTATAGCATGTCGTTCAAAATCATGAAAAAAAGTCATAGTATAGCATGTGGTCCAAAATTATGTAAAAAATTCATAGTATAGCATGTCGTCCAAAATCATGAAACAAAGTCATAGTATAGCATGTGGTCCAAAATCATGAAAAAAAGTCCCAGTATTGCATGTCGTTCAAAATCATGAAAAAAAGTAATAGTATAGCATGTCGTCCAAAATCATGAAAAAACATTATAGCATAGCATGTCGTCAAAAACCATGAAAAAAGTCATAGTATAGCATGTCGTTCAAAATCATGAAAAAACGTCAAAGCATAGCATGTCGTCCGAAATCATGAAAAAACATTATAGCATAGCATGTCGTCAAAAACCATGAAAAAAAGTCATAGTATAGCATGTCGTTCAAAATCATGAAAAAACATCATAGCATAGCATGTCGTTCAAAATCATGAAAAAAAGTAACAGCATAGCATGTCGTCCAAAATCATGAAAAAACGTCAGTATAGCATGTCGTCCAAAATCATGAAAAAAAGTCATAGTATAGCATGTCGTCAAAAATCATGAAAAAAAGTCATAGTATAGCATGTCGTCAAAAATCATGAAAAAAAGTCACAGTATAGCATGTCGTTCAAAATCATGAAAAAAAGTCATAGTATAGCATGTCGTCCAAAATCATGAAAAAAAGTCATAGTATTGCATGTGATCCAAAATCATGAAAAACGTCATACTATAGCATGTCGTCCAAAATCATGTAAAAAATTCATAGTATAGCATGTCGTCAAAAACCATGAAAAAAGTCATAGTATAGCATGTCGTCCAAAATCATGTAAAAAATTCATAGTATAGCATGTCGTTCAAAATCATGAAAAAAAGTCATAGTATAGCATGTGGTCCAAAATTATGTAAAAAATTCATAGTATAGCATGTCGTCCAAAATCATGAAACAAAGTCATAGTATAGCATGTGGTCCAAAATTATGTAAAAAATTCATAGTATAGCATGTCGTCCAAAATCATGAAACAAAGTCATAGTATAGCATGTGGTCCAAAATCATGAAAAAAAGTCCCAGTATTGCATGTCGTTCAAAATCATGAAAAAAAGTAATAGTATAGCATGTCGTCCAAAATCATGAAAAAACATTATAGCATAGCATGTCGTCAAAAACCATGAAAAAAGTCATAGTATAGCATGTCGTTCAAAATCATGAAAAAACGTCATAGCATAGCATGTCGTCCGAAATCATGAAAAAACATTATAGCATAGCATGTCGTCAAAAACCATGAAAAAAAGTCATAGTATAGCATGTCGTTCAAAATCATGAAAAAACATCATAGCATAGCATGTCGTTCAAAATCATGAAAAAAAGTAACAGCATAGCATGTCGTCCAAAATCATGAAAAAACGTCAGTATAGCATGTCGTCAAAAATCATGAAAAAAAGTCATAGTATAGCATGTCGTCAAAAATCATGAAAAAAAGTCATAGTATAGCATGTCGTCAAAAATCATGAAAAAAAGTCATAGTATAGCACGTCGTCCAAAATCATGAAAAAAAGTCATAGTATAGCATGTCGTTCAAAACCATGAAAAAACGTCACAGCATAGCATGTGGTCCAAAACCATGAAAAAAAGTCACAGTATAGCATGTCGTTCAAAACCATGAAAAAAGTCATAGTATAGCATGTCGTCAAAAATCATGAAAAAAAGTCATAGCATAGCACGTCGTCCAAAATCATATAAAAAAGTCACAGTATTGCATGTCGTTCAAAATCATGAAAAAAAGTCATAGTATAGCATGTCGTTCAAAATCATGAAAAAACATCATAGCATAGCATGTCGTTCAAAATCATGAAAAAAAGTCATAGTATAGCATGTCGTTCAAAATCATGAAAAAAAGTCATAGTATAGCATGTCGTTCAAAATCATGAAAAAAAGTCATAGCATAGCATGTCGTTCAAAATCATGAAAAAAAGTCATAGTATTGCATGTCGTTCAAAATCATGAAAAAAAGTCATAGTATAGCATGTCGTCAAAAATCATGAAAAAAAGTCATAGCATAGCACGTCGTCCAAAATCATATAAAAAAGTCACAGTATTGCATGTCGTTCAAAATCATGAAAAAAAGTCATAGTATAGCATGTCGTTCAAAATCATGAAAAAACATCATAGCATAGCATGTCGTTCAAAATCATGAAAAAAAGTCATAGTATAGCATGTCGTTCAAAATCATGAAAAAAAGTCATAGTATAGCATGTCGTTCAAAATCATGAAAAAACATCATAGCATAGCATGTCGTTCAAAATCATGAAAAAAAGTAACAGCATAGCATGTCGTCCAAAATCATGAAAAAACGTCAGTATAGCATGTCGTCAAAAATCATGAAAAAAAGTCATAGTATAGCATGTCGTCAAAAATCATGAAAAAAAGTCATAGTATAGCATGTCGTCAAAAATCATGAAAAAAAGTCATAGTATAGCACGTCGTCCAAAATCATGAAAAAAAGTCATAGTATAGCATGTCGTTCAAAATCATGAAAATAAGTCACAGTATAGCATGTCGTTCAAAACCATGAAAAAACGTCACAGCATAGCATGTGGTCCAAAACCATGAAAAAAAGTCACAGTATAGCATGTCGTTCAAAACCATGAAAAAAGTCACAGTATTGCATGTCGTTCAAAATCATGAAAAAAAGTCAGTATAGCATGTCGTCCAAAATCATGAAAAAAAGTCATAGTATAGCATGTCGTCAAAAATCATGAAAAAAAGTCATAGTATTGCATGTCGTTCAAAATCATGAAAAAAAGTCATAGTATAGCATGTCGTTCAAAACCATGAAAAAAGTCACAGTATTGCATGTCGTCCAAAATCATGTAAAAAAGTCATAGTATAGCATGTCGTTCAAAATCATTAAAAAAAGTCACAGTATTGCATGTCGTTCAAAATCATGAAAAAAAGTCATAGTATTGCATGTCGTCCAAAATCATGAAAAAAAGTCATAGTATAGCATGTCGTCTGAAATCAAGTAAAAACAGTCATAGTATAGCATGTGGTCCAAAATCACGAAAAAAAGTCACAGTATTGCATGTCGTTCAAAATCATGAAAAAAAGTCATAGTATAGCATGTCATGAAAAACCATGAAAAAAAGTCATAGTATAGCATGTCATGAAAAACCATGAAAAAAAGTCATAGTATAGCATGTCGTCCGAAATCATGAAAAAACATTATAGCATAGCATGTCGTCAAAAATCATGAAAAAAAGTCAGTATAGCATGTCGTCCAAAATCATGAAAAAAAGTCATAGTATAGCATGTCGTCAAAAATCATGAAAAAAAGTCAGTATAGCATGTCGTCCAAAATCATGAAAAAAAGTCATAGTATAGCATGTCGTCAAAAATCATGAAAAAAAGTCAGTATAGCATGTCGTCCAAAATCATGAAAAAAAGTCATAGTATAGCATGTCGTCAAAAATCATGAAAAAAAGTCATAGTATTGCATGTCGTTCAAAATCATGAAAAAAAGTCATAGTATAGCATGTCGTTCAAAACCATGAAAAAAGTCACAGTATTGCATGTCGTTCAAAATCATGAAAAAAAGTCACAGTATTGCATGTCGTCCAAAATCATGTAAAAAAGTCACAGTATAGCATGTCGTTCAAAATCATGAAAAAAAGTTACAGTATTGCATGTCGTTCAAAATCATGAAAAAAAGTCATAGTATTGCATGTCGTCCAAAATCATGAAAAAAAGTCATAGTATAGCATGTCGTCTGAAATCAAGTAAAAACAGTCATAGTATAGCATGTGGTCCAAAATCACGAAAAAAAGTCACAGTATTGCATGTCGTTCAAAATCATGAAAAAAAGTCATAGTATTGCATGTCATGAAAAACCATGAAAAAAAGTCATAGTATAGCATGTCATGAAAAACCATGAAAAAAAGTCATAGTATAGCATGTCGTCCGAAATCATGAAAAAACATTATAGCATAGCATGTCGTCAAAAATCATGAAAAAAAGTCATAGTATAGCATGTTGTCAAAAACCATGAAAAAACGTCATAGTATAGCATGTCGTCCAAAATCATGAAAAAAGTCATAGTATAGCATGTCGTCCGAAATCATGAAAAAACATTATAGCATAGCATGTCGTCAAAAATCATGAAAAAAAGTCATAGTATAGCATGTCGTCAAAAACCATGAAAAAACGTCATAGTATAGCATGTCGTCAAAAATCATGAAAAAAAGTCATAGTATAGCATGTCGTCAAAAACCATGAAAAAAAGTCATAGTATAGCATGTCGTCCGAAATCATGAAAAAAAGTCATAGTATAGCATGTCGTCAAAAATCATGAAAAAAAGTCATAGTATAGCATGTCGTCAAAAACCATGAAAAAACGTCATAGTATAGCATGTCGTCAAAAACCATGAAAAAAAGTCATATTATAGCATGTCGTTAAAAACCATGAAAAAAAGTCATAGTATAGCATGTCGTCAAAAATCATGAAAAAAAGTCATAGTATAGCATGTCGTCCGAAATCATGAAAAAACATTATAGCATAGCATGTCGTCAAAAATCATGAAAAAAAGTCATAGTATAGCATGTCATTCAAAATCATGAAAAAAAGTCACAGTATTGCATGTCGTTCAAAATCATGAAAAAAAGTCATGGTATAGCATGTCGTTCAAAATCATGAAAAAAAGTCATAGTATAGCATGTCGTTCAAAATCATGAAAAAAAGTTATAGTATAGCATGTCGTCAAAAATCATGAAAAAAAGTCCCAGTATTGCATGTCGTTCAAAATCATGAAAAAACGTCATAGCATAGCATGTCGTTCAAAATCATGAAAAAAAGTCACAGCATAGCATGTCGTCCAAAACCATGAAAAAAGTCATAGTATAGCATGTCGTCCAAAATCATGTAAAAAATTCATAGTATAGCATGTCGTCAAAAATCATGAAAAAAAGTAATAGTATAGCATGTCGTCCAAAATCATGAAAAAAAGTCATAGTATTGCATGTCGTTCAAAATCATAAAAAAAATCATAGCATAGCATGTCATCAAAAACCATGAAAAAACGTCATAGTATAGCATGTCGTCCAAAATCATGAAAACACATTATAGCATAGCATGTCATCAAAAACCATGAAAAAAAGTCATAGTATAGCATGTCGTCCGAAATCATGAAAAAACATTATAGCATAGCATGTCATCAAAAACCATGAAAAAACGTCATAGTATAGCATGTCGTCCAAAATCATGAAAAAACGTCAGTATAGCATGTCGTCCAAAACCATGAAAAAACTCATAGTATAGCATGTCGTCCAAAATCATGTAAAAAAGTCATAGTATAGCATGTCGTTCAAAATCATGAAAAAAAGTCATAGTATAGCATGTCGTCAAAAATCATGAAAAAAAGTCATAGTATAGCATGTCGTCAAAAATCATGAAAAAAAGTCATAGTATAGCATGTCGTTCAAAATCATGAAAAAAAGTCATAGTATAGCATGTCGTCTAAAATCATGAAAAAAAGTCATAGTATAGCATGTCGTCCAAAATCATGTAAAAAAGTCATAGTATAGCATGTCGTTCAAAATCATGAAAAAAAGTCATAGTATAGCATGTCGTCAAAAATCATGAAAAAAAGTCATAGTATAGCATGTCGTCAAAAATCATGAAAAAAAGTCACAGTATAGCATGTCGTCAAAAATCATGAAAAAAAGTCACAGTATAGCATGTCGTCAAAAATCATGAAAAAAAGTCACAGTATAGCATGTCGTTCAAAATCATGAAAAAAAGTCACAGTATAGCATGTCGTCAAAAATCATGAAAAAAAGTCACAGTATAGCATGTCGTTCAAAATCATGAAAAAAAGTCACAGTATAGCATGTCGTCAAAAATCATGAAAAAAAGTCATAGTATAGCATGTCGTCCAAAATCATGAAAAAAAGTCATAGTATAGCATGTCGTCAAAAATCATGAAAAAAAGTCACAGTATTGCATGTCGTTCAAAATCATGAAAAAAAGTCATAGTATAGCATGTCGTCAAAAATCATGAAAAAAAGTCACAGTATAGCATGTCGTTCAAAATCATGAAAAAAAGTCATAGTATAGCATGTCGTCCAAAATCATGAAAAAAAGTCATAGTATAGCATGTCGTCAAAAATCATGAAAAAAAGTCACAGTATTGCATGTCGTTCAAAATCATGAAAAAAAGTCATAGTATAGCATGTCGTCAGAAATCATGAAAAAAGTCATAGTATAGCATGTCGTCCAAAATCATGAAAAAAGTCATAGTATAGCATGTCGTTCAAAATCATGAAAAAAAGTCATAGTATAGCATGTCGTCCAAAATCATGAAAAAAGTCATAGTATTGCATGTCGTTCAAAATCATGAAAAAGAGTCATAGTATAGCATGTCATGAAAAACCATGAAAAAAAGTCATAGTATAGCATGTCATGAAAAACCATGAAAAAAAGTCATAGTATAGCATGTCGTCCAAAATCATGAAAAAAGTTATAGTATTGCATGTCGTTCAAAACCATGAAAAAAAGTCATAGTATAGCATGTCGTCCAAAATCATGAAAAAAGTAATAGTATTGCATGTCGTTCAAAATCATGAAAAAAAGTCATAGTATAGCATGTCGTTCAAAATCATGAAAAAAAGTCATAGTATAGCATGTCGTCCAAAATCATGAAAAAAGTCATAGTATTGCATGTCGTTCAAAATCATGAAAAAGAGTCATAGTATAGCATGTCATGAAAAACCATGAAAAAAAGTCATAGTATAGCATGTGTGAAAAATCATGAAAAAAAGTCATAGTATAGCATGTCGTCCAAAATCATGAAAAAAGTTATAGTATTGCATGTCGTTCAAAACCATGAAAAAAAGTCATAGTATAGCATGTCGTCAAAAATCATGAAAAAAAGTCACAGTATAGCATGTCGTCAAAAATCATGAAAAAAAGTCACAGTATAGCATGTCGTCAAAAATCATGAAAAAAAGTCACAGTATAGCATGTCGTTCAAAAATCATGAAAAAAAGTCATAGTATAGCATGTCGTTCAAAATCATGAAAAAAAGTCACAGTATAGCATGTCGTTCAAAATCATGAAAAAAAGTCACAGTATAGCATGTCGTCAAAAATCATGAAAAAAAGTCACAGTATAGCATGTCGTTCAAAATCATGAAAAAAAGTCACAGTATAGCATGTCGTTCAAAATCATGAAAAAAAGTCACAGTATAGCATGTCGTCAAAAATCATGAAAAAAAGTCACAGTATAGCATGTCGTTCAAAATCATGAAAAAAAGTCACAGTATAGCATGTCGTCAAAAATCATGAAAAAAAGTCACAGTATAGCATGTCGTCCAAAATCATGAAAAAAAGTCACAGTATAGCATGTCGTCAAAAATCATGAAAAAAAGTCACAGTATTGCATGTCGTTCAAAATCATGAAAAAAAGTCATAGTATAGCATGTCGTCCAAAATCATGAAAAAAAGTCATAGTATAGCATGTCGTCAAAAATCATGAAAAAAAGTCACAGTATTGCATGTCGTTCAAAATCATGAAAAAAAGTCATAGTATAGCATGTCGTCAGAAATCATGAAAAAAGTCATAGTATAGCATGTCGTCCAAAATCATGAAAAAAGTCATAGTATAGCATGTCGTTCAAAATCATGAAAAAAAGTCATAGTATAGCATGTCGTCCAAAATCATGAAAAAAGTCATAGTATTGCATGTCGTTCAAAATCATGAAAAAGAGTCATAGTATAGCATGTCATGAAAAACCATGAAAAAAAGTCATAGTATAGCATGTCATGAAAAACCATGAAAAAAAGTCATAGTATAGCATGTCGTCCAAAATCATGAAAAAAGTTATAGTATTGCATGTCGTTCAAAACCATGAAAAAAAGTCATAGTATAGCATGTCGTCCAAAATCATGAAAAAAGTAATAGTATTGCATGTCGTTCAAAATCATGAAAAAAAGTCATAGTATAGCATGTCGTTCAAAATCATGAAAAAAAGTCATAGTATAGCATGTCGTCCAAAATCATGAAAAAAGTCATAGTATTGCATGTCGTTCAAAATCATGAAAAAAAGTCATAGTATAGCATGTCATGAAAAACCATGAAAAAAAGTCATAGTATTGCATGTCGTCCAAAATCATGAAAAAAGTCATAGTATTGCATGTCGTTCAAAATCATGAAAAAAAGTCATAGTATAGCATGTCATGAAAAACCATGAAAAAAAGTCATAGTATTGCATGTCGTCCAAAATCATGAAAAAAGTCATAGTATTGCATGTCGTTCAAAATCATGAAAAAAAGTCATAGTATAGCATGTCGTTCAAAATCATGAAAAAAAGTCATAGTATTGCATGTCATGAAAAACCATGAAAAAAAGTCATAGTATAGCATGTCGTCCAAAATCATGAAAAAAGGTCATAGTATTGCATGTCATGAAAAACCATGAAAAAAAGTCATAGTATAGCATGTCGTCCAAAATCATGAAAAAAGTCATAGTATAGCATGTCGTTCAAAATCATGAAAAAAAGTCATAGTATTGCATGTCGTCCAAAATCATTTAAAAAAGTCATAGTATAGCATGTCGTCCAAAATCATGAAAAAAGTCATAGTATAGCATGTCGTCCAAAATCATGAAAAAAGTCATAGTATAGCATGTCGTCCAAAATCATGAAAAAAGTCATAGTATTGCATGTCGTTCAAAATCATGAAAAAGAGTCATAGTATAGCATGTCGTCCAAAATCATGAAAAAAGTCATAGTATAGCATGTCATGAAAAACCATGAAAAAAGTCATAGTATAGCATGTCGTCCAAAATCATGAAAAAAGTCATAGTATTGCATGTCGTTCAAAATCATGAAAAAAAGTCATAGTATTGAATGTCATGAAAAACCATGAAAAAAAGTCATAGTATAGCATGTCGTCCAAAATCATGAAAAAAGTCATAGTATAGCATGTGGTCCAAAATCATGAAAAAAGTCATAGTATAGCATGTCGTCCAAAATCATGAAAAAAGTCATAGTATAGCATGTGGTCCAAAATCATGAAAAAAGTCATAGTATAGCATGTCGTCCAAAATCATGAAAAAAGTCATAGTATAGCATGTCGTTCAAAATCATGAAAAAGAGTCATAGTATAGCATGTCGTCCAAAATCATGAAAAAAGTCATAGTATTGCATGTCGTTCAAAATCATGAAAAAGAGTCATAGTATAGCATGTCGTCCAAAATCATGAAAAAAGTCATAGTATAGCATGTCATGAAAAACCATGAAAAAAGTCATAGTATAGCATGTCGTCCAAAATCATGAAAAAAGTCATAGTATTGCATGTCGTTCAAAATAATGAAAAAAAGTCATAGTATTGCATGTCGTCCAAAATCATGAAAAAAGTCATAGTATTGCATGTCGTTCAAAATCATGAAAAAAAGTCATAGTATAGCATGTCGTTCAAAATCATGAAAAAAAGTCATAGTATAGCATGTCGTTCAAAATCATGAAAAAAAGTCATAGTATTGCATGTCGTTCAAAATCATGAAAAAAAGTCATAGTATAGCATGTCGTCCAAAATCATGAAAAAAGTCATAGTATAGCATGTCATGAAAAACCATGAAAAAAGTCATAGTATAGCATGTCGTCCAAAATCATGAAAAAAGTCATAGTATTGCATGTCGTTCAAAATCATGAAAAAAAGTCATAGTATTGCATGTCGTCCAAAATCATGAAAAAAGTCATAGTATTGCATGTCGTTCAAAATAATGAAAAAAAGTCATAGTATTGCATGTCGTTCAAAATCATGAAAAAAAGTCATAGTATAGCATGTCGTTCAAAATCATGAAAAAAAGTCATAGTATTGCATGTCATGAAAAACCATGAAAAAAAGTCATAGTATAGCATGTCGTCCAAAATCATGAAAAAAGTCATAGTATAGCATGTTATCAGCCAACAAACATATGGGGGGGGGGGGGAGAAAGAAAAAAAATAAAGGAAAAGAAAGAAACACCCTCTCATATTCTCACTCCCATATTCGTAGGAAAGCTTTACAACAGTTCATGATGTTTTATGTGCCTAAATACGGCAGACAGCAAAAATTACTATAGTGACCCGCATCAGGCAGCAGAACGAAGATAACTGGACAAAGGCTAAAGGCCTTCAGGTAATGGTGAAAGTAGTTCTGTCGGTGATTCTAATAAAGGTACCAAACTAAAGTGTGGAACTGCCATTAAACTACTCCTAAAACAAACAAACAAACAAACAAACAGAAATAACCTTCTTCAGCTGGAAAATACAACGGAGCTTTACGACAGTTCATTGCGACACTGTGCTTTACGTGCCAAAACACACGGCAGTAAACAAAAATCACTATGGTAACCACCATCCGCACCGGCAGCAAAGTGACCGTCTGATAATGAATAGGATGCTTTATCAGTTATCAAACAAAGAAGACATCATTATGATGTGAAGAGTTACTTACTATTTCTGTGTGCGTAATTAATAACATGGTTATTGTAGATTAGCTGGGCTAACCGTTAGCTGTTAGCCATTAGCGGTGTCTATAATAACTCAATAACTCAATAAACGGTCCGTGAAAAAAATATTTTTTCCAGCGGATGTCTTAGTTACAACATGATTGAGCTAACTGGAGTAGTTTCATGTCGTATCTGACAACGGGAGGCTTTTAACAGATGACGATCTTGATGTTAGCTTTGCTGCTGCTGTTAGCTGTCCCTGTCAGCTGCAGCCACTGATGCTTTCTAGACATCGTGATTTCCCAAAACTGAATAAATACCACACATAGCAACACAAAACTGTTTTGCTAGCTCAATCATGTTGTAACAGCTGGATGGTTGATGCGTACATGCTGATTCAGGTGCTATCAGAGCCGATCCGCGCATCACTATGGCTTAATGATCAACTCAGTCAATAAAAACAACCCGTCCTGTGTTAGGAGTGTATGTCGCTGACAGAAAGAAAGAAAGAAAAGAAAAAAAAGATAGAAAAGCAGCGTACACCTCACATATTTATTTCTCACAGTTGAGCACACGTGTGGCTGGCATGCAGAAGCACCGTCTGTGTGTCGAGGGTGTGAGCCGCAGCTTCAGCTGCTCATGTAGAGAGGCTGTGTAGCCCGGTGTGTTTTTTCGCTGATTCTGCAGGTTTTCTGCTGGTACACTGGAGACGGGGATCAAGCAGTTTCTCTCATTCGGGATAGATTGTGCTTTTTTGGTTCATAGTTTATGATTAACATGCAACTTCTTCACGTTTAGAGGGAATTATTTTTACAGGCAATTACCGGATAATGGAAACGTGGGCACAGTTATCTATATAAAATACACAGACCCATACACACACATACACACACACACAGACATAGACACACACACACAGTCTGGTTGTTTTGTTTCTGAGCTTTAATGTCATGTGAAGTCGTTCAGTCACAGTTTCTGTGTTTTATTTTACAGACGTTAGAAACTCAAACTTCAGTCTGAAACTTCATTTCAAACTGTCTGAATTTAACAAAAAACAAATTTAACCTTTGTTTTTAACCCTGACTTATAAATGTTGTGATAAGTTGCACACGGTGACATGTAACCTGACAGACACTCAGGATGGACGACGTCTGTCTGTGTGTCTCAGGTCCCGGTGCTGTTGAGGTCCGTCCTCTCCATGGTGTCTCTGATCCAGTTCAGGAAGTTCCCCAATCGTGTATAAACTCCGTACTTCCCCTTGGCAGCACATTTCTCTCCCCAGCTGACAACGCCCGTCAGAAACCAGGTCCCTTTGTAGTTCACCACAAATGGTCCCCCGCTGTCCCCACTGCAGGCATCCCTGCCCACGTCCAGGTAACCTGCACAGAACATGTTGTCTGTGATCACCTGTTGGACGGAAACACACGTCATGTCAGAGACACACGTCTGGTCAGTGACACATGTCATGTCAGAGAGACACACGTCAGGTCAGTGACACACGTCATGTCAGAGAGACACACGTCATGTCAGAGACACACGTCATGTCACAGAGACACACGTCATGTCAGAGAGACACACGTCAGGTCAGAGACACACGTCAGGTCAGAGACACGTCATGTCACAGAGACACACGTCATGTCAGAGAGACACGTCATGTCAGAGACACGTCATGTCAGAGACACATGGTAAGACACACAGACACGTCATGTCAGAGACACACGTCAAGACAGAGAGACACACGTCATGTAAGAGACAGACGTCATGTCAGAGAGACACACGTCAGGTCAGAGACACACGTCATGTCAGTGACACACGTCATGTCAGAGAGACACACGTCAGGTCAGAGACACACGTCAGATCAGAGACACACATCAGGTCAGAGAAACACCCGTCATGTCAGAGAGACACACGTCATGTCAGAGAGACACACGTCAGGTCAGAGACACACATCAGGTCAGAGAAACACCCGTCATGTCAGAGAGAAACACGTCACGTCAGAGACACACGTCAGGTCAGAGACACACGTCAGGTCAGAGAGACACACGTCATGTCAGAGAGACACACGTCAGGTCGAGACACACGTCATGTCAGAGAGACACACGTCATGTCAGAGAGGTCAGTCAGAGACACACGTCAGGTAAGAGAGACACACAGGTCAGAGACACACGTCATGTCAGAAAGACACACGTCAGGTCAGAGACACACGTCAGGTCAGAGACACATGTCATGTCAGAGAGACACACGTCATGTCAGAAACACACGTCAGGTCACAGAGACACACGTCATGTCAGAAAGACACACGTCAGGTCAGAGACACACGTCAGGTCAGAGACACATGTCATGTCAGAGAGACACACGTCATGTCAGAAACACACATCAGGTCACAGAGACACACGTCATGTCAGAGAGACACACGTCAGGTCAGAGACACACGTCAGGTCAGTGACACACGTCATGTCACAGAGACACACGTCAGGTCAGAGACACACGTCAGGTCAGAGACACGTCATGTCAGAGAGACACACGTCAGGTCAGAGACACACGTCAGGTCAGAGACACACGTCAGGTCAGTGACACACGTCATGTCAGAGAGACACACGTCAGGTCAAAGACACACGTCAGGTCAGAGACACGTCATGTCAGAGAGACACACGTCAGGTCAGAGACACACGTCAGGTCAGAGAGACACACAGGTTAGAGACACACGTCATGTCAGAGAGACACACGTAAGTTAGAGACACACGTAATGGCAGAGACACACGTCAGGTCAGAGACACACGTCATGTCAGAGACACACGTCAAGAAAGACAGACACACGTCATGTCAGAGACACACGTCATGTCAGAGACACACGTCATGTCAGAGACACACGTCAAGAAAGACAGACACACGTCATGTCAGAGACACACGTCATGTCAGAGAAACACGTCAGGTCAGAGACACACGTCAGGTTAGAGACACACGTCAGATCAGAGACACACATCAGGTCAGAGAAACATGTCAGGTTAGAGACACACGTCAGATCAGAGACACACTTCAGGTCAGAGACACACGTCAGGTCAGAGACACACATCAGGTCAGAGAAACACCCATCATGTCAGATAGACACACGTCATGTCAGAGAGACACACGTCAGGTCAGAGATACACGTCAGATCAGAGACACATATCAGGTCAGAGACACACGTCATGTCAGAGAGACACGCCAGGTCAGAGACACACGTCAGGTCAGAGACACACGTCATGGAAGAGACACACGTCATGGCAGAGACACACGTCAGGTCAGAGACACACGTCAGGTCAGAGACACACGTCAGATCAGAGACACACATCAGTTCAGAGACACACGTCATGTCAGAGAGACACGCCAGGTCAGTGACACACGTCAGGTCAGAAACACACGTCATGGCAGAGACACACGTCAGGTCAGAGACACATGTCATGGCAGAGACACACGTCAGGTCAGAGACACACGTCAGGTCAGAGACACACGTCATGTCAGAGACACACGTCAGGTCAGGGACACACATCAAGACAGAGAGAAACATCAAGACAGAGAGACACACGTCATGTAAGAGAGACACACGTCAGGTCAGAGACACACATGATGTCAGAGAGACACACGTCATGGCAGAGACACACGTCAGGTCAGAGACACACGTCAGGTCAGAGACACACGTCAGATCAGAGACACACGTCAGGTCAGAGACACACGTCATGTCAGAGAGACACACGTCAGGTCAGAGACACACGTCAAGTCAGAGACACACATCAGGTTAGAGACACACGTCATGTCAGAGACACACGTCAGGTCAGTGACACACGTCATGTCAGAGAGACACACGTCAGGTCAGAGACACACGTCAGGTCAGAGACACACGTCAGGTCAGTGACACACGTCATGTCAGAGAGACACACGTCAGGTCAGAGACACACGTCAGGTCAGAGAGACACACAGGTTAGAGACACACGTCATGTCAGAGAGACACACGTAAGTTAGAGACACACGTAATGGCAGAGACACACGTCAGGTCAGAGACACACGTCATGTCAGAGACACACGTCAAGAAAGACAGACACACGTCATGTCAGAGACACACGTCATGTCAGAGACACACGTCATGTCAGAGACACACGTCAAGAAAGACAGACACACGTCATGTCAGAGACACACGTCATGTCAGAGAAACACGTCAGGTCAGAGACACACGTCAGGTTAGAGACACACGTCAGATCAGAGACACACATCAGGTCAGAGAAACATGTCAGGTTAGAGACACACGTCAGATCAGAGACACACGTCAGGTCAGAGACACACGTCAGGTCAGAGACACACATCAGGTCAGAGAAACACCCATCATGTCAGATAGACACACGTCATGTCAGAGAGACACACGTCAGGTCAGAGATACACGTCAGATCAGAGACACATATCAGGTCAGAGACACACGTCATGTCAGAGAGACACGCCAGGTCAGAGACACACGTCAGGTCAGAGACACACGTCATGGAAGAGATACACGTCAGATCAGAGACACATATCAGGTCAGAGACACACGTCATGTAAGAGACAGACGTCATGTCAGAGAGACACACGTCAGGTCAGAGACACACGTCATGTCAGTGACACACGTCATGTCAGAGAGACACACGTCAGGTCAGAGACACACGTCAGATCAGAGACACACATCAGGTCAGAGAAACACCCGTCATGTCAGAGAGACACACGTCATGTCAGAGAGACACACGTCAGGTCAGAGACACACATCAGGTCAGAGAAACACCCGTCATGTCAGAGAGAAACACGTCACGTCAGAGACACACGTCAGGTCAGAGACACACGTCAGGTCAGAGAGACACACGTCATGTCAGAGAGACACACGTCATGTCAGAGACACACGTCATGTCAGAGAGACACACGTCAGGTCAGAGACACACGTCAGGTAAGAGAGACACACAGGTCAGAGACACACGTCATGTCAGAAAGACACACGTCAGGTCAGAGACACACGTCAGGTCAGAGACACATGTCATGTCAGAGAGACACACGTCATGTCAGAAACACACGTCAGGTCACAGAGACACACGTCATGTCAGAAAGACACACGTCAGGTCAGAGACACACGTCAGGTCAGAGACACATGTCATGTCAGAGAGACACACGTCATGTCAGAAACACACATCAGGTCACAGAGACACACGTCATGTCAGAGAGACACACGTCAGGTCAGAGACACACGTCAGGTCAGTGACACACGTCATGTCACAGAGACACACGTCAGGTCAGAGACACACGTCAGGTCAGAGACACGTCATGTCAGAGAGACACACGTCAGGTCAGAGACACACGTCAGGTCAGAGACACACGTCAGGTCAGTGACACACGTCATGTCAGAGAGACACACGTCAGGTCAAAGACACACGTCAGGTCAGAGACACGTCATGTCAGAGAGACACACGTCAGGTCAGAGACACACGTCAGGTCAGAGAGACACACAGGTTAGAGACACACGTCATGTCAGAGAGACACACGTAAGTTAGAGACACACGTAATGGCAGAGACACACGTCAGGTCAGAGACACACGTCATGTCAGAGACACACGTCAAGAAAGACAGACACACGTCATGTCAGAGACACACGTCATGTCAGAGACACACGTCATGTCAGAGACACACGTCAAGAAAGACAGACACACGTCATGTCAGAGACACACGTCATGTCAGAGAAACACGTCAGGTCAGAGACACACGTCAGGTTAGAGACACACGTCAGATCAGAGACACACATCAGGTCAGAGAAACATGTCAGGTTAGAGACACACGTCAGATCAGAGACACACTTCAGGTCAGAGACACACGTCAGGTCAGAGACACACATCAGGTCAGAGAAACACCCATCATGTCAGATAGACACACGTCATGTCAGAGAGACACACGTCAGGTCAGAGATACACGTCAGATCAGAGACACATATCAGGTCAGAGACACACGTCATGTCAGAGAGACACGCCAGGTCAGAGACACACGTCAGGTCAGAGACACACGTCATGGAAGAGACACACGTCATGGCAGAGACACACGTCAGGTCAGAGACACACGTCAGGTCAGAGACACACGTCAGATCAGAGACACACATCAGTTCAGAGACACACGTCATGTCAGAGAGACACGCCAGGTCAGAGACACACGTCAGGTCAGAAACACACGTCATGGCAGAGACACACGTCAGGTCAGAGACACATGTCATGGCAGAGACACACGTCAGGTCAGAGACACACGTCAGGTCAGAGACACACGTCATGTCAGAGACACACGTCAGGTCAGGGACACACATCAAGACAGAGAGAAACATCAAGACAGAGAGACACACGTCATGTAAGAGAGACACACGTCAGGTCAGAGACACACATGATGTCAGAGAGACACACGTCATGGCAGAGACACACGTCAGGTCAGAGACACACGTCAGGTCAGAGACACACGTCAGATCAGAGACACACGTCAGGTCAGAGACACACGTCATGTCAGAGAGACACACGTCAGGTCAGAGACACACGTCAAGTCAGAGACACACATCAGGTTAGAGACACACGTCATGTCAGAGACACACGTCAGGTCAGTGACACACGTCATGTCAGAGAGACACACGTCAGGTCAGAGACACACGTCAGGTCAGAGACACACGTCAGGTCAGTGACACACGTCATGTCAGAGAGACACACGTCAGGTCAGAGACACACGTCAGGTCAGAGAGACACACAGGTTAGAGACACACGTCATGTCAGAGAGACACACGTAAGTTAGAGACACACGTAATGGCAGAGACACACGTCAGGTCAGAGACACACGTCATGTCAGAGACACACGTCAAGAAAGACAGACACACGTCATGTCAGAGACACACGTCATGTCAGAGACACACGTCATGTCAGAGACACACGTCAAGAAAGACAGACACACGTCATGTCAGAGACACACGTCATGTCAGAGAAACACGTCAGGTCAGAGACACACGTCAGGTTAGAGACACACGTCAGATCAGAGACACACATCAGGTCAGAGAAACATGTCAGGTTAGAGACACACGTCAGATCAGAGACACATGTCAGGTCAGAGACACACGTCAGGTCAGAGACACACATCAGGTCAGAGAAACACCCATCATGTCAGATAGACACACGTCATGTCAGAGAGACACACGTCAGGTCAGAGATACACGTCAGATCAGAGACACATATCAGGTCAGAGACACACGTCATGTCAGAGAGACACGCCAGGTCAGAGACACACGTCAGGTCAGAGACACACGTCATGGAAGAGACACACGTCATGGCAGAGACACACGTCAGGTCAGAGACACACGTCAGGTCAGAGACACACGTCAGATCAGAGACACACATCAGTTCAGAGACACACGTCATGTCAGAGAGACACGCCAGGTCAGAGACACACGTCAGGTCAGAAACACACGTCATGGCAGAGACACACGTCAGGTCAGAGACACATGTCATGGCAGAGACACACGTCAGGTCAGAGACACACGTCAGGTCAGAGACACACGTCATGTCAGAGACACACGTCAGGTCAGGGACACACATCAAGACAGAGAGAAACATCAAGACAGAGAGACACACGTCATGTAAGAGAGACACACGTCAGGTCAGAGACACACATGATGTCAGAGAGACACACGTCATGGCAGAGACACACGTCAGGTCAGAGACACACGTCAGGTCAGAGACACACGTCAGATCAGAGACACACGTCAGGTCAGAGACACACGTCATGTCAGAGAGACACACGTCAGGTCAGAGACACACGTCAAGTCAGAGACACACATCAGGTTAGAGACACACGTCATGTCAGAGACACACGTCAGGTCAGTGACACACGTCATGTCAGAGAGACACACGTCAGGTCAGAGACACACGTCATGTCACAGAGACACACGTCAGGTCAGAGACACACGTCAGGTCAGAGACACACGTCATGTCAGAGAGACACGTCAGGTCAGTGACACACGTCATGTCAGAGAGACACACGTCAGGTCAGTGACACACGTCATGTCAGAGAAACACGTCAGGTCAGTGACACACGTCATGTCAGAGAGACACACGTCAGGTCAGAGACACACGTCAGGTTAGAGACACACGTCAGATCAGAGACACACATCAGGTCAGAGAAACACCCGTCATGTCAGAGAGACACACGTCATGTCACAGAGACACACGTCAGGTCAGAGACACACGTCAGGTCAGAGACACACGTCATGTCACAGAGACACACGTCAGGTCAGAGACACACGTCAGGTTAGAGACACACGTCATGTCAGAGACACACGTCAGGTCAGTGACACACGTCATGTCACAGAGACACATGTCAGGTCAGAGACACACATCAGGTTAGAGACACACGTCATGTCAGAGACACACGTCAGGTCAGTGACACACGTCATGTCAGAGAGACACACGTCAGGTCAGAGACACACGTCATGTCACAGAGACACACGTCAGGTCAGAGACACACGTCAGGTCAGAGACACACGTCATGTCAGAGAGACACACGTCAGGTCAGAGACACACGTCAGGTCAGAGACACACGTCAGATCAGAGACACACGGAATGGCAGAGACACACGTCAGGTCAGAGACACACGTCATGTCAGAGAGACACACGGCAGGTCAGAGACACACGTCAGGTCAGAGACACACGTCAGGTTAGAGACACACGTCAGATCAGAGACACACGTCAGGTCAGAGACACACGTCAGGTTAGAGACACACGTCAGGTCAGAGACACACGTCAGGTTAGAGACACACGTCAGGTTAGAGACACACGTCAGATCAGAGACACACGTAATGGCAGAGACACACGTCAGGTCAGAGACACACGTCAGGTCAGAGACACACGTCAGGTTAGAGACACACGTCAGATCAGAGAGACACATCAGGTCAGAGACACACGTCAGGTCAGAGACACACGTCAGATCAGAGACACGTCAGGTCAGAGACACACGTCAGGTCAGAGACACACGTCAGGTTAGAGACACACGTCAGATCAGAGACACACGTCAGGTCAGAGACACACGTCAGGTTAGAGACACACGTCAGGTCAGAGACACACGTCAGATCAGAGACCCACGTCATGTCAGAGAGACACACGTCAGGTCAGAGACACACGTCAGGTTAGAGACACACGTCATGTCAGAGAGACACACGTCAGGTTAGAGACACACGTCAGATCAGAGACACACGTAATGGCAGAGACACACGTCAGGTTAGAGACACACGTCAGATCAGAGACACACGTCAGGTCAGAGACACACGTCAGGTTAGAGACACACGTCAGATCAGAGACACACGTCAGGTCAGAGACACACGTCAGGTAAGAGACACACGTCAGGTCAGAGACACACGTCAGATCAGAGACCCACGTCATGTCAGAGAGACACACGTCAGGTCAGAGACACACGTCAGGTAAGAGACACACGTCATGTCACAGAGACACACGTCAGGTCAGAGACACACGTCAGGTCAGAGACACACGTCAGGTCAGAGACACACGTCAGGTTAGAGACACACGTCAGATCAGAGACACACATCAGGTCAGAGACACACGTCAGGTCAGAGACACACGTCAGATCAGAGACACACATCAGGTCAGAGACACACGTCAGGTCAGAGACACACGTCAGGTTAGAGACACACGTCAGGTCAGAGACACACGTCAGGTAAGAGACACACGTCAGGTTAGAGACACACGTCAGATCAGAGACACATGGAATGGCAGAGACACACGTCAGGTCAGAGACACACGTCATGTCAGAGAGACACACGTCAGGTTAGAGACACACGTCAGGTCAGAGACACACGTCAGGTTAGAGACACACGTCATGTCAGAGAGACACACGTCAGATCAGAGACACACGTAATGGCAGAGACACACGTCAGGTCAGAGACACACGTCAGGTCAGAGACACACGTCATGTCAGAGAGACACACGTCAGGTCAGAGACACACGTCAGGTCAGAGACACACGTCAGGTCAGAGACACACGTCAGATCAGAGACACACGTCAGGTCAGAGACACACATAAGGTTAGAGACACACGTCAGGTTAGAGACACACGTCAGGTCAGAGACACACGTCAGGTCAGAGACACACGTCAGGTTAGAGACACACGTCAGATCAGAGACACACGTCATGTCAGAGAGACACACGTCAGGTCAGAGACACACGTCAGGTTAGAGACACACGTCAGGTCAGAGACACACGTCAGATCAGAGACACACGTCAGGTCAGAGACACACGTCAGGTCAGAGACACACGTCAAGTCAGAGACACACGTCAGGTTAGAGACACACGTCATGTCAGAGACACACGTCAGGTCAGTGACACACGTCATGTCAGAGAGACACACGTCAGGTCAGAGACACACGTCATGTCACAGAGACACACGTCAGGTCAGAGACACACGGAATGGCAGAGACACACGTCAGGTCAGAGAGACACATCAGGTCAGAGACACACGTCAGGTCAGAGACACACGTCAGATCAGAAACACCCGTCATGTCAGAGAAACACCCGTCATGTCAGAGAGACACACGTCATGTCACAGAGACACACGTCAGGTCAGAGACACACGTCATGTCACAGAGACACACGTCAGGTCAGAGACACACGTCAGGTCAGAGACACACGTCAGGTTAGAGACACACGTCAGATCAGAGACACACATCAGGTTAGAGACACACGTCAGGTTAGAGACACACGTCAGGTCAGAGACACACGTCAGGTTAGAGACACACGTCAGGTTAGAGACACACGTCAGATCAGAGACACACGTCAGGTCAGAGACACACATCAGGTTAGAGACACACGTCAGGTTAGAGACACACGTCAGGTCAGAGACACACGTCAGGTTAGAGACACACGTCAGGTTAGAGACACACGTCAGATCAGAGACACACGTCATGTCAGAGAGACACACGTCAGGTCAGAGACACACGTCAGGTTAGAGACACACGTCAGGTCAGAGACACACGTCAGATCAGAGACACACGTCAGGTCAAAGACACACGTCAGGTGAGAGACACACGTCAAGTCAGAGACACACATCAGGTTAGAGACACACGTCATGTCAGAGACACACGTCAGGTCAGTGACACACGTCATGTCAGAGAGACACACGTCAGGTCAGAGACACACGTCATGTCACAGAGACACACGTCAGGTCAGAGACACACGGAATGGCAGAGACACACGTCAGGTCAGAGAGACACATCAGGTCAGAGACACACGTCAGGTCAGAGACACACGTCAGATCAGAGACACACATCAGGTCAGAGAAACACCCGTCATGTCAGAGAGACACACGTCATGTCACAGAGACACACGTCAGGTCAGAGACACACGTCATGTCACAGAGACACACGTCAGGTCAGAGACACACGTCAGGTCAGAGACACACGTCAGGTTAGAGACACACGTCAGATCAGAGAGACACATCAGGTCAGAGACACACGTCAGATCAGAGACACACATCAGGTCAGAGACACACATCAGGTCAGAGAAACACCCGTCATGTCAGATAGACACACGTCATGTCAGAGACACACGTCAGGTCAGAGACACACGTCAGGTCAGAGACACACGTCATGTCAGAGAGACACATCAGGTCAGAGACACACGTCAGGTCGGAGACACACATCAGGTTAGAGACACACATCATGTCAGAGAGACACACGTCAGGTTAGAGACACACGTCAGATCAGAGACACACGTAATGGCAGAGACACACGTCAGGTCAGAGACACACGTCATGTCAGAGACACACGTCAAGAAAGAGAGACACACGTCATATCAGAGACACACGTCATGTCAGAGAAACACCCGTCATGTCAGAGAGACACGTCAGGTCAGAGACACACGTCATGTCAGAGACACACGTCATGGCAGAGACACACGTCAGATCAGAGACACACATCAGGTCAGAGAAACACCCGTCATGTCAGAGAGACACACGTCATGCCAGAGAGACACACGTCAGGTCAGAGACACACGTCAGGTCAGAGACACACGTCATGTCAGAGAGACACACGTCAGGTCAGAGACACACGTCAGGTTAGAGACACACGTCAGATCAGAGACACACATCAGGTCAGAGAAACACCCGTCATGTCAGAGAGACACACGTCATGCCAGAGAGACACACGTCAGGTCAGAGACACACGTCAGGTCAGAGACACACGTCATGCCAGAGAGACACACGTCAGGTCAGAGACACACGTCAGGTTAGAGACACACGTCAGATCAGAGACACACATCAGGTCAGAGAAACACCCGTCATGTCAGAGAGACACACGTCATGCCAGAGAGACACACGTCAGGTCAGAGACACACGTCAGGTGAGAGACACACGTCATGTCAGAGAGACACACGTCAGGTCAGAGACACACGTCAGGTCAGAGACACACGTCAGGTCAGAGACACACGTCAGGTCAGAGACACACGTCAGGTTAGAGACACACGTCATGTCAGAGACACACATCAGGTCAGAGACACACGTCAGGTCAGAGACACACGTCAGGTTAGAGACACACGTCATGTCAGAGAGACACACGTCAGGTTAGAGATGCACGTAATGGCAGAGACACACGTCAGGTCAGAGACACACGTCAGATCAGAGACACACATCAGGTCAGAGACACACGTCAGGTCAGAGACACACGTCAGGTTAGAGACACACGTCATGTCAGAGAGACACACGTCATGTCAGAGAGACACACGTCAGGTTAGAGATGCACGTAATGGCAGAGACACACGTCAGGTCAGAGACACACGTCAGGTCAGAGACACACGTCAGGTCAGAGACACACGTCAAGAAAGAGAGACACACGTCAAGAAAGAGAGACACACGTCATATCAGAGACACACGTCATGTCAGAGAAACACGTCAGGTCAGAGACACGCGTCACGTTAGAGACACACGTCAGATCAGAGACACACGTCAGGTCAGAGACACACGTCAGATCAGAGACACACATCAGGCCAGAGACAGACGTCATGTCAGAGACACACGTCAGGTTAGAGACACACGTCAGGTCAGAGACACACGTCACGTTAGAGACACACGTCAGGTCAGAGACACACGTCACGTTAGAGACACACGTCAGATCAGAGACACACGTCAGGTCAGAGACACACGTCAGATCAGAGACACACATCAGGCCAGAGACAGACGTCATGTCAGAGACACACGTCAGGTTAGAGACACACGTCAGGTCAGAGACACACGTCAGGTCAGAGACACACGTCATGTCAGAGAGACACACGTCAGATCAGAGACACACATCAGGTCAGAGACACACGTCAGGTCGGAGACACACATCAGGTTAGAGACACACATCATGTCAGAGAGACACACGTCAGGTCAGAGACACACGTCATGTCAGAGACACACATCAGGTCAGAGACACACGTCAGGTCAGAGACACACGTCAGGTTAGAGACACACGTCATGTCAGAGAGACACACGTCAGGTTAGAGATGCACGTAATGGCAGAGACACACGTCAGGTCAGAGACACACGTCAGATCAGAGACACACATCAGGTCAGAGACACACGTCAGGTCAGAGACACACGTCAGGTTAGAGACACACGTCATGTCAGAGAGACACACGTCATGTCAGAGAGACACACGTCAGGTTAGAGATGCACGTAATGGCAGAGACACACGTCAGGTCAGAGACACACGTCAGGTCAGAGACACACGTCAGGTCAGAGACACACGTCAAGAAAGAGAGACACACGTCAAGAAAGAGAGACACACGTCATATCAGAGACACACGTCATGTCAGAGAAACACGTCAGGTCAGAGACACGCGTCAGGTTAGAGACACACGTCAGGTCAGAGACACACGTCACGTTAGAGACACACGTCAGATCAGAGACACACGTCAGGTCAGAGACACACGTCAGATCAGAGACACACATCAGGCCAGAGACAGACGTCATGTCAGAGACACACGTCAGGTTAGAGACACACGTCAGGTCAGAGACACACGTCAGGTCAGAGACACACGTCATGTCAGAGAGACACACGTCAGATCAGAGACACACATCAGGTCAGAGACACACGTCAGGTCGGAGACACACATCAGGTTAGAGACACACATCATGTCAGAGAGACACACGTCAGGTTAGAGACACACGTCAGATCAGAGACACACGTAATGGCAGAGACACACGTCAGGTCAGAGACACACGTCATGTCAGAGACACACGTCAAGAAAGAGAGACACACGTCAGATCAGAGACACACATCAGGTCAGAGACACACGTCAGGTCAGAGACACACGTCAGGTTAGAGACACACGTCATGTCAGAGAGACACACGTCATGTCAGAGAGACACACGTCAGGTTAGAGATGCACGTAATGGCAGAGACACACGTCAGGTCAGAGACACACGTCAGGTCAGAGACACACGTCAGGTCAGAGACACACGTCAAGAAAGAGAGACACACGTCAAGAAAGAGAGACACACGTCATATCAGAGACACACGTCATGTCAGAGAAACACGTCAGGTCAGAGACACGCGTCAGGTTAGAGACACACGTCAGGTCAGAGACACACGTCACGTTAGAGACACACGTCAGATCAGAGACACACGTCAGGTCAGAGACACACGTCAGATCAGAGACACACATCAGGCCAGAGACAGACGTCATGTCAGAGACACACGTCAGGTTAGAGACACACGTCAGGTCAGAGAGACACGTCAGGTCAGAGACACACGTCATGTCAGAGAGACACACGTCAGATCAGAGACACACATCAGGTCAGAGACACACGTCAGGTCGGAGACACACATCAGGTTAGAGACACACATCATGTCAGAGAGACACACGTCAGGTCAGAGACACACGTCAGGTCAGAGACACACGTCAGGTTAGAGACACACGTCATGTCAGAGACACACATCAGGTCAGAGACACACGTCAGGTCAGAGACACACGTCAGGTTAGAGACACACGTCATGTCAGAGAGACACACGTCAGGTTAGAGATGCACGTAATGGCAGAGACACACGTCAGGTCAGAGACACACGTCAGATCAGAGACACACATCAGGTCAGAGACACACGTCAGGTCAGAGACACACGTCAGGTTAGAGACACACGTCATGTCAGAGAGACACACGTCATGTCAGAGAGACACACGTCAGGTTAGAGATGCACGTAATGGCAGAGACACACGTCAGGTCAGAGACACACGTCAGGTCAGAGACACACGTCAGGTCAGAGACACACGTCAAGAAAGAGAGACACACGTCAAGAAAGAGAGACACACGTCATATCAGAGACACACGTCATGTCAGAGAAACACGTCAGGTCAGAGACACGCGTCAGGTTAGAGACACACGTCAGGTCAGAGACACACGTCACGTTAGAGACACACGTCAGATCAGAGACACACGTCAGGTCAGAGACACACGTCAGATCAGAGACACACATCAGGCCAGAGACAGACGTCATGTCAGAGACACACGTCAGGTTAGAGACACACGTCAGGTCAGAGACACACGTCAGGTCAGAGACACACGTCATGTCAGAGAGACACACGTCAGATCAGAGACACACATCAGGTCAGAGACACACGTCAGGTCGGAGACACACATCAGGTTAGAGACACACATCATGTCAGAGAGACACACGTCAGGTTAGAGACACACGTCAGATCAGAGACACACGTAATGGCAGAGACACACGTCAGGTCAGAGACACACGTCATGTCAGAGACACACGTCAAGAAAGAGAGACACACGTCATATCAGAGACACACGTCATGTCAGAGAAACACCCGTCATGTCAGAGAGACACGTCAGGTCAGAGACACACGTCATGGCAGAGACACACGTCAGGTCAGAGACACACATCAGGTCAGAGACACACGTCATGGCAGAGACACACGTCAGGTCAGAGACACACATCAGGTCAGAGACACACGTCAGGTTAGAGACACACATCAGGTCAGAGAAACACCCGTCATGTCAGAGAGACACACGTCATGCCAGAGAGACACATGTCAGGTCAGAGACACACGTCAGGTCAGAGACACACATCAGGTCAGAGAAACACCCGTCATGTCAGAGAGACACACGTCATGCCAGAGAGACACACGTCAGGTCAGAGACACACGTCAGGTCAGAGACACACGTCATGTCAGAGAGACACACGTCAGGTCAGAGACACACGTCAGGTCAGAGACACACATCAGGTCAGAGACACACGTCAGGTCAGAGACACACGTCAGGTTAGAGACACACGTCATGTCAGAGACACACATCAGGTCAGAGACACACGTCAGGTTAGAGACACACGTCATGTCAGAGAGACACACGTCAGGTTAGAGACACACGTCAGATCAGAGACACACATCAGGTCAGAGACACACGTCAGGTCAGAGACACACGTCAGGTTAGAGACACACGTCAGATCAGAGACACACATCAGGTCAGAGACACACGTCAGGTCAGAGACACACGTCAGGTTAGAGACACACGTCATGTCAGAGAGACACACGTCATGTCAGAGAGACACACGTCAGGTTAGAGATGCACGTAATGGCAGAGACACACGTCAGGTCAGAGACACACGTCAGATCAGAGACACACGTCAAGAAAGAGAGACACACGTCAAGAAAGAGAGACACACGTCATATCAGAGACACACGTCATGTCAGAGAAACACGTCAGGTCAGAGACACGCGTCAGGTTAGAGACACACGTCAGGTCAGAGACACACATCATGTCAGAGAAACACGTCATGTCAGAGACACACGTCAAGAAAGAGAGACACACGTCAAGAAAGAGAGACACACGTCATATCAGAGACACACGTCATGTCAGAGAAACACGTCAGGTCAGAGACACGCGTCAGGTTAGAGACACACGTCAGGTCAGAGACACACGTCACGTTAGAGACACACGTCAGATCAGAGACACACATCAGGTCAGAGACACACGTCAGGTCAGAGACACACGTCAGATCAGAGACACACATCAGGTCAGAGACACACGTCAGGTCAGAGACACACGTCAGATCAGAGACACACAACAGGCCAGAGACAGACGTCATGTCAGAGACACACGTCAGGTTAGAGACACACGTCATGTCAGAGACACACGTCATGTCAGAGACACACGTGAAGACAGGGACACCACACATGACTGAACAGGTCTCATCCCTCATCCTTGACTCTGTTCAGTGAACTCCGCCACCTGATCACCTGTTCAGTGGAGGCGGTGCAGTCTCGGTAGCTGACCACAGGAAGCGTGACCTTCCTGAGGAAGCGTGATGACCTGCCCAGGTACTGCGTGACCCCCCAGCCCGTCACCATGCCACGGTTTCCCTTCTGAACACACAGACACACACTGTTAGCTCTCATCTCAGATCTGTGACTGTCAGCTCTCTGTGGCGTTATTAAAGTTACCTTCAGTAGGTATTCGGAGAGGTGGGGGTCGGGGAGGCAGGCAGGGATGGCGGTGGCGCTCCTGACGACCGGCTGGGCGAGATACAGCAGAGCGATGTCGCTGTCGAAGGTGAAGGCATGGAAGTGAGGATGGACAAAGACCTTCTGAACCTTTATCAGCTGCTCACCTGGATCAGGACGCCGCTTATCAAAGTCACCTGTACACACACACACACACACACACACACTCACTACTCATGTGTTAATATGAAGATAAACATAAAGCAGGAACGAACACACACACACACACACACACACAGACACACACACACACACACACACATACATACACACACTCAGGTGGTCACCTATAGTCACATGGTCTGGAGTCTCCTGGAGACAGTGAGCAGCAGAGACCACCCAGCGATCAGAGACCAGCGTCCCTCCACAGAAACCGTGACCATTAGACCTGCGGAGCAGAACCTGGACACACACACACACACGCTGTGTTCATATGGAGCAGGGCGGAGCTCGCGAGTCATCACGACCACACACACTGCACACTGAACACATCGGTGTGAAAACATGAACAACAGCAGATTTAAATGTGTGAAATGAGCTCATGTGAAACATCTCCACACCTGCCAGGGACTTCCTCCTGGTCTGTCCAAGGCTCCGCCCACAATACGTAGATCCCCCCCGTCCTCCCCCATCAGCTCCGTCTCATTGGCTCCCCAATGTCCAGTTGTTGTGTTCACTGTCATCAGCCTCTCCAACGTCTCTATAAAGTTCAATTTGTCCACCCAGCCATCTGTGTTGTTGTCATCAAACATGCTGCCCATTTCCACGGTGATGTTGGGCTGATCAGAGGGACTCAACAGAGAACGATCTCGGTACAGTGACACCTCTATGTGCTGACGACCACAAGGCAGAGACACTAGGGGACAGGAAAAAAACACTGTCAAAAGACTGGGATCAGTAACATGAGTATAAATACAAAACAGTATCAGTAACAGGAAAATAAATACACCAGAGTATCAACAACAGGGGTATAAACACACAAGTATAACTACACCAGATTATCAACAACAGGAGTATAAATACATCAGAGTGTCGACAACAGGAGTATCAGCACACCAGCGTATCGAAAACAGGAGTATGAATACATCAGAGTTCAACAACATGAGTATAAATACAGAGTATTAAAGACAGGAGTATAAAAACACCAGAGTAAAAGTAACATGAATAAATACATCAGAGTATCAAAAACAAGAGTATAAATACATCAGCGTTTCAACAACAGGAGTATAAATACATCAGAGTATCAACAACAGGAGTATAAATACATCAGAGTATCAACAACAGGAGTATAAATACATCAGAGTATCAATGACAGGAGTATAAATACATCAGAGTATCAACGACAGGAGTATAAATACATCAGCGTTTCAACGACAGGAGTATAAATACATCAGAGTATCAACGACAGGAGTATAAATACATCAGCGTTTCAACAACAAGAGTATAAATACATCGGATTATCAATGACAGGAGTATAAATACATTAGAGTATCAACGACAGGAGTATAAATACATCACAGTATCAACTACAGGAGTATAAATACATCACAGTATCAACGACAGGAGTATAAATACATCAGCGTTTCAACAACAGGTGTGTAAATACATCAGAGTATCAACGACAGGAGTGTAAATACATCAGAGTATCAACGACAGGTGTGTAAATACATCAGAGTATCAACGACAGGTGTGTAAATACATCAGAGTATCAACGACAGGAGTGTAAATACATCAGAGTATCAACAACAGGTGTGTAAATACATCAGAGTATCAACGACAGGAGTATAAATACATCAGAGTATCAACGACAGGAGTATAAATACATCACAGTATCAATGACAGGAGTATAAATACATCAGCGTTTCAACAACAGGAGTATAAATACATCAGAGTGTCAATGACAGGAGTGTAAATACATCAGCGTTTCAACAACAGGAGTATAAATACATCACAGTATCAATGACAGGAGTATAAATACATCAGCGTTTCAACAACAGGAGTATAAATACATCAGAGTGTCAATGACAGGAGTGTAAATACGTCACAGTATCAACAACAGGAGTGTAAATACATCAGAATATCAACGACAGGAGTATAAATACATCAGCGTATCAACGACAGGAGTATAAATACATCAGAGTATCAACGACAGGAGTATAAATACATCAGCGTATCAACGACAGGAGTATAAATACATCAGAGTATCAACGACAGGTGTGTAAATACATCAGAGCATCAACGACAGGAGTATAAATACATCAGAGTATCAACAACAGGAGTGTAAATACATCAGAGTATCAACAACAGGTGTGTAAATACATCAGAGTATCAACGACAGGAGTATAAATACATCAGAGTATCAACAACAGGTGTGTAAATACATCAGAGTATCAACGACAGGAGTGTAAATACATCAGAGTATCAACGACAGGAGTATAAATACATCAGAGTATCAACGACAGGAGTATAAATACATCAGAGTATCAACGACAGGAGTATAAATACATCAGAGTATCAAAAACAAGAGTATAAATACATCGGATTATCAATGACAGGAGTATAAATACATCAGAGTATCAACGACAGGAGTATAAATACATCACAGTATCAACGACAGGAGTATAAATACATCAGCGTTTCAACGGCAGGAGTATAAATACATCAGAGTATCAATGACAGGAGTATAAATACATCAGATTATCAATGACAGGAGTATAAATACATCAGCGTTTCAACAACAGGAGTATAAATACATCAGAGTATCAACGACAGGAGTATAAATACATCAGAGTATCAACGACAGGAGTATAAATACATCAGCGTTTCAACAACAGGAGTATAAATACATCACAGTATCAACGACAGGAGTATAAATACATCACAGTATCAACGACAGGAGTATAAATACATCAGCGTTTCAACAACAGGAGTATAAATACATCACAGTATCAACTACAGGAGTATAAATACATCACAGTATCAACGACAGGAGTATAAATACATCAGCGTTTCAACAACAGGAGTATAAATACATCAGAGTATCAACAACAGGTGTGTAAATACATCAGAGTATCAACGACAGGAGTGTAAATACATCAGAGTATCAACGACAGGTGTGTAAATACATCAGAGTATCAACGACAGGTGTGTAAATACATCAGAGTATCAACGACAGGAGTGTAAATACATCAGAGTATCAACAACAGGTGTGTAAATACATCAGAGTATCAACGACAGGAGTATAAATACATCAGAGTATCAACGACAGGAGTATAAATACATCACAGTATCAATGACAGGAGTATAAATACATCAGCGTTTCAACAACAGGAGTATAAATACATCAGAGTATCAACGACAGGAGTATAAATACATCACAGTATCAATGACAGGAGTATAAATACATCAGCGTTTCAACAACAGGAGTATAAATACATCAGAGTGTCAATGACAGGAGTGTAAATACGTCACAGTATCAACAACAGGAGTGTAAATACATCAGAATATCAACGACAGGAGTATAAATACATCAGCGTATCAACGACAGGAGTATAAATACATCAGAGTATCAACGACAGGAGTATAAATACATCAGAATATCAACGACAGGAGTATAAATACATCAGCGTATCAACGACAGGAGTGTAAATACATCAGAGTATCAACGACAGGTGTGTAAATACATCAGAGTATCAACGACAGGAGTGTAAATACATCAGAGTATCAACAACAGGAGTGTAAATACATCAGAGTATCAACAACAGGTGTGTAAATACATCAGAGCATCAACGACAGGAGTATAAATACATCAGAGTATCAACAACAGGAGTGTAAATACATCAGAGCATCAACAACAGGTGTGTAAATACATCAGAGTATCAACGACAGGAGTGTAAATACATCAGAGTATCAACGACAGGAGTATAAATACATCACAGTATCAATGACAGGAGTATAAATACATCAGCGTTTCAACAACAGGAGTATAAATACATCACAGTATCAATGACAGGAGTATAAATACATCAGCGTTTCAACAACAGGAGTATAAATACATCAGAGTATCAACAACAGGTGTGTAAATACATCACAGTATCAATGACAGGAGTATAAATACATCAGCGTTTCAACAACAGGAGTATAAATACATCAGAGTGTCAACGACAGGAGTGTAAATACGTCACAGTATCAACGACAGGAGTATAAATACATCAGAGTATCAACGACAGGAGTATAAATACATCAGAGTATCAATGACAGGAGTATAAATACATCAGCGTTTCAACAACAGGAGTATAAATACATCAGAGTATCAACAACAGGAGTATAAATACATCACAGTATCAATGACAGGAGTATAAATACATCAGCGTTTCAACAACAGGAGTATAAATACATCAGAGTGTCAACGACAGGAGTGTAAATACGTCACAGTATCAACAACAGGAGTGTAAATACATCAGAGTATCAACGACAGGAGTATAAATACATCAGCGTTTCAACAACAGGAGTATAAATACATCAGAGTATCAACGACAGGAGTATAAATACATCAGAATATCAATGACAGGAGTATAAATACATCAGCGTTTCAACAACAGGAGTGTAAATACATCAAAGTATCAACGACAGGAGTATAAATACATCACAGTATCAACGACAGGAGTATAAATACATCAGCGTTTCAACGACAGGAGTATAAATACATCAGAGTATCAACGACAAGAGTATAAATACATCAGCGTTTCAACAACAGGAGTATAAATACATCAGAGTATCAACAACAGGTGTGTAAATACATCAGAGTATCAACGACAGGAGTGTAAATACGTCACAGTATCAACAACAGGTGTGTAAATACATCAGAGTATCAACGACAGGAGTATAAATACATCAGCGTTTCAACAACAGGAGTATAAATACATCACAGTATCAACAACAGGAGTATAAATACATCACAGTATCGACAACAGTAGTATAAATACATCAGAGTATCAATGACAGGAATATAAATACATCAGAGTATCAACAACAGGAGTATAAAAAACACCAGAGTATCAACGACAGGAGTTTAAATACATCAGAGTATTGACAACAGGAGTATAAAAAAACACCAGAATATCAACAACAAGAGTATAAATACATCAGCGTTTCACCCACAGGAGTATAAATACATCAGAGTATCAACAACAAGAGTATAAATACATCAGAGTATTAATAACATGAGTATAAATACACCAGAGTATCAACAACAGGTGTATAAGTATATCAGAATATCAACAACAAGAGTATAAATACATCAGAGTATCAGTAAGAGTGTCAGTTACAGTAGTAACCTGAGTTCTGTTACCGTTCTTGGAGCAGCTGTATCCGTCGACGTCCAGCTGGAACCCGTCGGCGCAGTCACACTGAACTCCGGCTCCCCCTGGCAGGTCTCTGCAGTACTGCATACAGCCGCCGTTTCTATAGTGACACACCATCAACACTACACACAAAATTCCTCTGTTATATACCATCATGATTTTACCGTGATTATACCATCATCATCATCACCATCACCATCACCATCATCATCATCACAATCACCATCATCATCATCACCATCACCATCATTATCATCATCATCACCATCATCGTCAGGATCAGTTCCAGTCTGTTTAATATCTTTTTCATGTCTTCAAATCTCTGATTCAGTTTTGGATGAAATCAGTGGCTCTGCTTTTAACTCCACTTCCTGTCTCTGAGAATGATGTTATCTGCACTCCACTGATTATATCTGTTGGTACTCACTGCGAACGCACCTCCGTCAGGCTGATTGAACTGATTCTGATCAGCTGTTCTGTTTCTCAGCTCAGAGATCAGGATCAGGATTAGTCAACTCAGAGCCCAGGGGCCTGTATCATGAAGCGAGATCAACCTTTCCTGGGTTACTCAGACCTATCCAGGGTTGCTTTATCAAGAGCTGTGAACGTGCATGCAGCGGACCAATCACAATCATGACAGAAGCGCAGCGTCACTGAGCGTCCTCACAGAGCGTCGTATGTGAGGGGGAAAAAGTATTTCTCATGTGAGGATCAGAGATTAATTCTACTAAAATATGAGGAGGAGAAAAGCAACATTAGAGAAAAGGCCAACACCGTGGCAGCTGCAGGAGGAGGAAACATGCGTGGCAACGCATAACAGGATGAATAATGTTTAGCTTTAGTTTAGATTAGTTTATTTGCACATAATGTCAAAAACAGACAGTATAACATTTACAAGATTAAAAAAGAAAAGTGCCGGAGAGGTTAGAAGCCACTAAAAGCTTATCAAAGAAATTCCCCTGTCAAAACATCAATGAAATCACATAACAGAGAAGAAAAAGAAACGGGTGAGGAAAGAAGAAATAGAGGAGGAGAGAGGGAAAAATCAAGACAAAACAAGGCAGCAAATAAAATGATGTGGAGGTTAAATGAGTAGCTACAGTACCTGTACCTGTACATCTGACACTGATCACACCCTTGAATCCCATGAAAACAATGCTGCGCAGATGAATTGCGTGTATTACAATTATCGTCTAACATCATTGCGTCTGATAAATTGGTCTTCTTTGTCATAACGTTACAATAAAGCTTAAAGCTGACGCCACAATTAAATCATATCAACACCAAACTGATAGTCTGAATAAAATCATCCTGATATTGAGCTGTGTTAGAAATTAACAGCTGCGCAGAAATATACCTAGTGTCCCTCTTTAAAACACAAAAAGGAAAATCCCTCAAACACCATGAAGTGTAGACATGATAGGCTACTTTCCACACTTCCAGCAGCAAAGCTGTCAATTAGGCCCATTATCTTTAACAGGGATCATTTCCTCCAACAAAACAAAATGTTGGCACTTATTAATGGTGCTATTAAGTGTCCGCAAATGATCAGTTTCTTTCTTATGAAGGGGTGGGATGAAAGTTCCACTTCTTTCCACTCCTTTTTGAACAATCTTTTCATTGTCTGTTGTTCTGTTGTTCTTTCTTTTCTTTTTTAATGTTCAAAATAAACTTTCAAATCAAAATCAGTCAAATGAATTAAACTTCCCGTCATGACTGGGCTGCATTTCTGTCAGCCATCAACAGCTGATTGGCCAGTGGGTGGTGCTTTTTATAAGATCAGATTCAACCCTGAACTTACCCTGCTCCGGAGCAGGATAGCCGTTCAGAGTAAGTTACCATGGTGATCTACCCCGATAAGAACTGAACCGGCTTCGTGAGACCGAAAACCCAGGGTTAACCCTGAAGTTACCTCGCTGAGACATTAATCCTGCTTCCTGATACAGGCCCCTGGATCAGGATTAGTCAGCTCAGAGATCTGGGGTCCGTTTCATGGAGCAGGTTTAGTGAAAACTCCCCGCTGCCCTTTGTCAGACGCCGAATCCGCCAAACAGGGGCATATGGAGTTCCTGGGGTTTAAAGGGGACGTAGCGGGAAAATGGTCACCTGATTAATTTAAATGTGTGTTTGCGCTAATTATGTTTATTTTGCAGTATTTGAGACTGTACGTTGACATGTTGAACAGTGAATATTTAAAGGAGGTATTTCTCTGTATTTAACTATTTGTCAATACATTTTTGGTTGTTTCTATTTGTAGGGAAACACTGATTTCAAAGTTAATTATTCTTTTTGTGTCATGCCCAGTGGGAGGGGCTTATGATTTACAAGGCAACCATCTTGTCCATGTTGGTGTGGAGAGTTGGTGGTACATGGCAGGTATTTGACAACAAGAGAAAGTATTGAGTGAGTGTGTTTTTGGACTATTGTCCTTGTTTTTTTGGCTGGCGGTCCAGCTGTAATTTGGGTTACTGAAGAACTCTGAACCCAGGGTACCTTTCTGTAAATATTTTGTTGTTACTTTGTACATATTTTTTTCACTGTTTTGGTTGGTTTGGTGGAATAAACACATTAAAACGTATCTTCCTGCTACAACCCTGAAATGAGGGAAACTCTGAGTTTTCCGTTTCAAAAAGGGAGGTAACTCAAACCAGAGAAAGAGGGGTAACTCTAGCCTGTTTCAGAGAGAGAGGCAACTTAAGCTCTCGGTCAGTTACCGTAGTAACAGACTCTATGAACCTAACCTGGTCAGGACCAGGTTTTTCTCAATGAACCTCGAGTTTCTCTCTGTCTCCGCCCTCTCTCAGAGCCACACCTCCATTTGATTTCCTCATTCATTCAGTCAGCAGGCAAGTTTTGGCGTAGCCTAGTTCTGCCGTCTGTCATTTAAAAAAATCAGAGTCAGTATATTAGAAGTCCATTAGGCACAGTAGGTGGCGACTTTTTTCACTAACATGGCATGTCCTTTTGATAACGATCCCGTGGATGAAGTGGATGAAACTGATTCAAATCAGCTGTTCTGGAACCGGAAACTCAGAGTTTCCTATCTCAAAGTAGATCAACTCAGAGTTCAGAATTAGACTCAGAGTTTGTTGAACCTGCTTTGTGAAACGGACCCCAGGTGTTATTTAAAGACTTGTTTACCTGTGTCACAGGTGTTGTTTACAAAGTTGTTTACCTGTGTCACAGGTCTTGCCGTGGTACGGCGGTGAGCAGAGACACAGGAAGTCGTCTCTGTCCAGGGTGCACATCCCTCCATTCAGACAGGGGTTAGTCTGACAGGGGTTCAGATCTACGACACAAAGCAGAGACACCTGAACACATCACCACACACAAGGAAGTGATGTCACAATGACATCATCATGTAAAAATACTCACTGGTGTATTTGTACCAGAACTCCATCTGCAAGATAAGAAACAGTTAATGACACAGTACTGAGAGTAATCAGAGAACTGAGAGTAATAAGAATGCTGAGAGTAATCAGAGTACTTAGTGTAATCAAGGGTACTAGGAGTAGTTGGAATACTGGGAGTAATTAGAGAACTGAGAGTAATCAGAGTACTGGGAGTAATCAGTACTGGGAGTAATTACAGTACTGAAAGTAATTGGAGTAATAAGAGTAATCAGTGTACTTAGAGTAAGCAGAGTACTGGGAGTAATTAGAGAACTGAGAGAAATTAGAGAACCCAGAGTAGAGAACTGAAAGTAATCAGAGAACTGAGAGTGATTGGAGTACTGAGAGAAATCAGAGTACTAAGAGTAATTGGAAAACTGGGAGTAATTAGAGCACTGAGAGTAATCAGAGTACTAAGAGTAATCAGAGTACTAAGAGTAATCGGAAAACTGGGAGTAATTAGAGCACTGAGAGTAATCAGAGTACTAAGAGTAATCAGAACACTGGGAGTAATTAGAGAATTGAAAGTAATTAGAGAGCTGGAAGTAATTGGAGTACTGGGAGTAATCAGAGTACTGGGAGTAATTAGAGAACCCAGAGTAGAGAACTGACAGTGATTGGAGTACTGAGAGTAATAAGAGCACTAAGAGTAATCAGAACACTGGAGGTAATTAGAGAATTGAGAGTAATTAGAGAGCTGGGAGTAATTGGAGTACTGAGAGTAATTAGAGTATCTCTGTCCTTCAGTGTGTCCCTCTGTCTGTCCCCTGTCTGTCCCTCAGTCCGTCCTCTGTGTGTCCTTCAGTGTGTCCCTCAGTCTGTCCCTCAGTCTATCCATCAGTGTGTCCCTCAGTGTGTCCCCCTGTCTGTCCCTCAGTCTGTCTTTCAGTGTGTCCCTCAGTCTGTCCATCAGTGTGTCCCTCTGTCTGTCCCCCTGTCTGACCCTCAGTCTGTCCTCTGTCCCTCAGTGTGTCCCTCAGTCTGTCCATCAGTGTGTCCCTCAGTCTGTCCATCAGTGTGTCCCTCAGTCTGTCCTTCAGTGTGTCCCTCAGTCTGTCCTCGTGTGTCCCTCAGTGTGTCCTTCAGTGTGTCCCTCAGTCTGTCCCCCTGTGTGTCCCTCAGTCTGTCCTTCAGTGTGTCCCTCTGTCTGACCCCTGTCTGTCCCTCAGTCTGTCCTTCAGTGTGTCCCTCTGTGTGTCCCTCAGTCCGTCCCCCGGCGGTCTGTCTCACCGTCTTCTCCCTGGTCATGAAGATCTCGGCTGCCTCCTCCTGGGAGCAGACCTCCTCGTGACACTCCCTCTCCAGGTCTCCAGGTAAAACCTCCTCCAGGAAGGAGTTGGCTCGACGTCTCCTGGAGGCGGAGCCGAGGACACGAGCCGCCCACGGATGGTCCAAGAACACTGGGGGGGACAGAAAAACCAAATCATAGAGGTCCTGGTCCTCAGACTGTCCTCAGCAGCTGAGCCCTGACACACACAGTCTCACCTGAGGACTGGACGAGTGCCGAGCAGGTGAGTAGAGCGCAGAGACCCCACGTCAGAGAGGTGGACGGCAGCATGTCTGTCCCTCTCTCTGTCTGTCCCTCTCTCTGTCTGTCTGTCTGTCTGCGTGCGGGAGGACAGACAGTTGTTGTCTGATGTAAAATGGAGGACTCAGCTGACGGACTGATCGTTAACCACTGTCCAAATATTGACACAGAGACGTCACGCCAGCAGCACACACAGAGGACACAACAAGGGACAACAAGAGACATGTCTGTCCTCACTTCACCAACCTGGACATGAAGAGATCAAAGTTCACATGTCTGCTGGGACAAAGGCCTGGGGCTCAAGTTTTCAATCAATCAATCAATCAATCAATCAATCAATCAATCAATCAATCAATCAATCAATCAATCAATCAATCAATCAATCAATCAATTTTATTTATAAAGCCCAATATCAC